>JASKUP010000075.1:0-1200000 GCA_030448955.1 Trichopoda pennipes
CGCAGTTATACATTTAAAATATTTTTATCTAAATAAATGTTTTATGAGAATATCATAAAATGTTTATTTTTTAATAAATAAATTTTTGTAATAAATATCTTGTGAGAATGTCATGAAATATTTATTTAAAGGAATCAAGCACGAATTAAAATTGCTTAGATTGAAAATGATTCCGATGAATTATAAATTACTTATTTTAAAGTTTTTTTTTTAAATTTGATCAAAAGGTGATGATGCTACTTAAAATAATAAGAATTATAAATGTTGCCCTTTGGACATTATAGTAATTTTTATTTATTCTATATTAACATCTTCATAGTCTTGGACGTTATTAAACTCCTGTTCATAATTCTCTTCTTCGTTGCCACAAAAAATGGGCAGCTTTAGCATATTTGATACAGTTCCAATAAATTTTGTTTTACTTTTATTAACTTTTGTGCCATTATCGTTCACAACAGGGTCCGAAGAAACCAGCATCTAGTTAAATATGTCACTATTGGTATTGGCTCTTGAAATTATTGACAGTATATTTGCAAATCTTTCTATTAAGTCTTAATCAATCCCAGTTATTTCTGAAATGAGTGAAAAATTCTTGAAACATTTTCGTGCAATATTACCATCATTGCTACTGCCTCCACTTTGTTTCGGCTGGTCAACAACAAGGCCCATTTGTTCATAAAACTAAGTTGCTATTTCACCCTGTTTGTCTTTTGCTTCTTGTTTTGCACTGTCACCTCTTGCTTGCCATTTCTGTAGTTCCAATTTGTATGCTATATGTAGCAAGTAGGTAGGTGCCCCTGTAGGCTATTAGGTAGTGTAGTTGCTTGTCAGGCTGGGGGTTGTGGGTTCGATTCCCAACGAAGACCTTGGTTTTTTCCCTACAAGAATAAAAATTGACTGTCGGTGGGCCTGCACAGCGATGAAGATATAGTCACCGGTCGCTGTGTTGTCTTATAAGGTGGTTAATTTCCGACTATCCTTCTACTTCCATCACCTGTTTCATCTCTTCACTATCCCTTTCCTAAAGAATGTAGCTTGACTAAATTGGCATTGTTGTCTGAAGTGCTACTTCTCATTTAAAAAAAATGCTCATAAAATCTATTATATGCATGTAGCACCGAAATCACATACTAAAAAGTGATTTCAAATTTTTAGAGTAGCTTTACAAACATTACACGCTTGTGAACTTGCAGTATCACACAAAATGTTGACAGTCTTTCCGTCGAACATTGTACATATAGGGATATGTTTAAATTTGATTTCCTTAGCATCAAGTATGATTTAGACTCACGCCACCTCGTAAGCATCTTTGAAACAAACACTTTAACTTGCTGTTTTATTAAATCTTCAGAAAGCTCAGTAACACCTATTTTGCCTGAAATATACTGTAATAGTTGTTCATTACACTTTGATGATGACAAATTTTGAAATTGTTGGTTTTTCAGTACATCAAATAACTCCTTTCTCTTCATTTTCTTCTTTTTTAAAGCACAGATACATGTAGTTACGAAATTCCCCCTTTCTAATATATTTTCGTGTATACAAGCCGCGCTTAAATAGTACTGGAGAGTTAGTGTCACTTGTTTCAGTATAAATAGTAATGGGTTTATTGTTCATTAGGGTAACGTTTATTTAAATAAAAATTTTTTGCTAACTGCCAAATTTATGCGAGGTCAGTGTATATTTAATATTTTCGCCTTTTATTGTTAACTGGCTAAGTGTGTCCCTGTGCAGGTGTTTCTCGTTTGTTAGAATGTTTGATTAGTTTTAGTGGTGCAAAAATTATGTCTGAGGTTTTATTTACCTGTTGGTTAATAATATCTCCGTTAAAAGTTCGTGTTTTGTAGATTTCGATGTTTTTAAGATGTCTTTTTTGTAAGGATGCAGCAATGTTAGCTGTACTACCAAAGAAAATATGCTCTATTTATTGAAGCGGTTGTAGTAGTTGTTTTTTTAACTTATAAGGAAAAGTCGTAGAACTGTTTGGAACTTTTTTATAGCTCTAGCTAAAGTATATTTTTTAATATATTCCATAATAAAAAAAGTATACTATATCATCACTACATATAATTGTTATTTTAACAATAACTGCAAATTAAATTAGATACCTGATGTTTAGAAGTACAGTGATCTCGCAGTAACGTGAACTAATTTTTACCGAGGCTGCTCACGTTTTCGATTTTGTTTACGTTTTAGATTGCATTTTTTCTATAACATATTTTAGTCTCTTTTTATCTTTTATTTAATTTAAAATAAAGTGCGTTATTTTTCACATATGAGACATGTTTTGATTCTACTTTTTGTAAGTTCCTGCCATATTTTAACATATGTACTATGCTACTATGGGTTGCAAAAGGGTTTCTAAGCTACTAATGTCTAAATTAGTACAGAGATCTTTCCATTTTTGGAAGCTCTGAAGAATACAGTGTTTTCCACGATCCGAAAATGTATTATTAACACATTTCGAAATTGCATCTTTTTTGTTGTGTTGATTTGACGACATTATGCTTTTTCGACAAACCAGTTACAGGTGAACCTTTCCATTAAAGCTCTAAAATATCTGACTTTTCTTGAAGAGTTAATACTTTTGGTTTTTTATTAGACATATTTTCAATAAATATATTTTTAGAGATCACTTGTTTATATTATTTATATGCATAGTCAGCACAGAGAGATGCTTCCAGTAGAACTGCCGCGGTAATACCAAAACTACTTATCCTGCAAGAGAAGTTGTTTACAGCAAACATACTATGAGATTTTTTGCGGGGAATCCCAAAATGTTTAAATAGGCTTACAAAATTGAATTTTAACGTTCGATAAAAAGTTCACGTTTTAGAGCCTTCAGCCTTTGTTCACGTTTTAGAGTAGTCAATGTAAGAAAATAAATGTTCATGTTTTTGGATGTTCATGTTTTTAGGTGTTCACGTTTCTGCGACTTCACTGTATATTTAAAAAACTTGAAACTGTAAATTTTCAAAAAATTGTCGATTGTAGCAACAATAAACGCTATAGATCCTGCTGGCAGGTATAAGTGCGTGTAACAGATGATAATACTTTCTACGCACGCACAGACTAATGTGATACGTTCAAGAAATAAATATTTATCGGTTGATTGCGTACTAGTATATAAAATAATATATTAATTGTAATAGTATTTACATTTAACAAAATTAAAAATTCCATTTTTGTCTTCGTAATTCAGTTATTTGTCCCTATGTGCGCCAGTAAATGCTGTTGTCATTTATGTCGGCGTAAACCGTCATTGTTGGCTGTTTGTTCGGTATGCTCTGCGAGCGCTTTCGATGTGATGACATAAATATATATTCTAGATATTCTACAGTATAGTCTCTACTGTACACTCTAGCACACGCTTAATAATGATGTCATTACTTCGAAAGTGCTCGCCGATCATATCCAACAAATAGCCAATAGACAATAACTTTTAAATGTTATTAAATATACGATTTTCTTCTTAAAATTGTCTAATTTTACTTCAAGGCATAGAGATGATTCCCCGTACGCAAGATTTAAATAATTTGCTAAATGTCTTGACTTTTAACTCGACTCAAGTTGCGAACCGTGATACAAACTCTAAAAAAAGCAAATAACTTACATCCTAAAGAATGTCATTATTCCAAAGCCAAATGTAGGTTTTACGGAAAATTCTACAATTTTCACCTGTTTAATTATTTCAAAAAATTAATTTCGACGTCTCTGCATATAAATATGCAATTGCTTCTTAAATGCTTTTAATGCCATAATAAGAGGTTTTAATAATATTGTTTATACATTTTATAAACGTTTTGTTGTGAACTCTTTATTTTAAAATAAATAACACCAGTTTTTAGAGTTTTTAAATTAATAACAAGTTTATTCACTTTTACACAAAGTTAACACTACAGAACAATTTACTTAAGATGTACGTCTTTACTTCACGAGGTTTATTTTTACACTAACTGACTCTGCACTCAAACGCTGCCCTTTTATATTTGTCCATTAAAAGTCCAGAAAATTTAAGAATCTTCTACTGCCTTTTCATTACATTTTTTTGTTGTTATGTTATTCATTCAATGTATAGGCGCCTGTATGTATGTGTGTATTTTTGTGCTTGTTTTTGTACTGATAAAGTTTCTTGGAATTTATTTATATTATATATAATATTTGTTGTTGTATCCTGTAGATCAATTTTCTTAGAAAACTACGCAGATGGTAAACAGCATACAGATTTGTTGTTGTTTGCGTGTATAAAATTTCTACGCAGTTTGTAACTAGAAATTGTTGTTGTGCATAATCTTTTTAAAAATTTTAATTATCTTGGCGATAATAAAACTTCATTTTAAAGACAATATGATTTTAAAAAAGGAGTACGAACCGAAGAGGCTGTAGTTAGTATTATTGAGTTTATATGTAGAGTTCTTGATGCTGGATGTAGTGGTGTTACAGGAGTAGTTTTTGACTATTCAAAAGCATTCGATATAGTAAATCATGACATTTAGGTTAAACATTGCTGATCTTAATGCCTCCAGCCAGATGTGGAGTTTCTCAAGGAAATGTCTGGGGCCATTATTATTCAAAATTTTTATCAACGATATAAAAACAAACATTTTAATGAAAAATTTAGCATGTATGCAAACGTTGTATGTAAATATGTATTTTTAAGCAACGAATTTTGCATACTCAAATTGACTATGATGCGACTATTTTAAGCGAATTTCCACGATGTAATCGATCTGTTTTTAGTGCAAATAAAATTAAATTTGTTCAGTTGAAACCATACTAACCAAGGAATGATAAAAAGATGGTTCATATTGATGGAACTCCAATAAGATCTAAGAATCTAAGATGGTGTGCTATTAAGGTATTCATTTAAAGCACAATTTATTATGGAATGAATATATAAACTTAAAATCGTCTGGAATTAATATTCATAAATAAAATTAAACTTAATACTTATACATTCTCGTTTATTTTATCCTCCTGTTATCTATGGCTTCAGAGTAAATAGTTAACTAAGGTCCCTTCCATTGGCTGAAAATAGAGCTTTATTGCTGGTTTTTAATCCTTCTAAAAATGTTCTTTCAGTAAGGAGCTTATATAAACAAAAAATCTTAATGCACGTTTTCAAAATAAATTTTTGTGGCTCCACGCAGTTTACTAACAATATATTACACACTAGACGAAATTCCAGACAGACGATTAATTTTTAAGCTGTGAAATGTAGTTTAGTTTTAACAAATCAACATGAGTATAACCAACTGCCAGTCAATATTTGTAATATCTAAGCTTTGTCTTATTTTAAATAGTCCATTAAATTTCTTTTAATTTGTAATGTCGAAACACTTCTAGTACAAAATTTGTTTTGGATCCATCTTGCTTAAGTTTTTTAAAAAATAGTTAAGTAATAAAGTAAACGAAATAACTGGGCATGCTGTTTACTAAACGCGTAATTTTCTAAGAAAATTTATTAACGCAAGACAGCAATAACTTTCTAGTTACAAGCTGCTTAGAAAACTTGTACATGCAAGACGACAACAAATGTTTTAAAATAAATTCCATGAAGAAACTTTAACAACATAAAAACAAAAATATACACAGACCAACATGCGCCTATATGTATATTGAATGATAAAATAACATCAAAATGTGATACATAGGAAGTAGAAAATTTTTCTAGACCTCTAGCGGACAAATATAAAAGACAGCATCTGAGTGATTAGGTGAGTAAAATAAAGACTTGCATCTTTAGTCAATTGTTCTGTAGTGCCAACGTAAAAATCTTAATCTTTGTGTGTAGTTAAAGTAAATTAACTTGTAATTAATTTGAAAACTCTAAAATCTAGTGATATTTATTTTGCAATAAAGAACTCAGTAACAACAAAACGTTTATAAAACGTAACAATATTATTAAATTATTATATTTATATTCCTTTAAATTTTAATTTATTGTAAATAATGTTTAAATGGTAAAAATAGAAAACTGAATTAATTCTCTATAAATATGTATTATAGATAAATTCACCTCTTCGCATCTACCAAGCCTTTGCGGCGCTGAAGTCAAATTCAATTCGATGAGATTGTTGCCAAGTTAAAAGTTTATATGTTCTAAACTCCAAAATCTTGAATCCAAAGGACCCTTAAGTTATCCTCATAATTTCATTGCATTTTATTTTGAATTGGATTCTGTTTGTCTAAGCCTGGATTATTTTCTTATTGGTTTAATTTTATTTATTAAATTTGAATTAATTTAGTAATATATTTATCTTATTATTGTATGGATTCTAATCGAAAGAAAAAGAAGAAACGTATAATATAGAAACATAAAAAGTAAGCAATTTTGTAAACATTGTAATTGTTAAACAATAAAAATTAAAATTTTTTAAATAAAGCGTGATCAATACATACATAAAATTAATTATTGTAGTAACTATAATTAAATAAACTGATCAGTTAAGAGCGGAAAAAAAGAAAATAGTTAGTTTATAAGCAAACGGTATTTATGGCTAAACTATTCTAGTGTGAAAGCCGGAACAAAATTTTAATTTTCCAGAATACTTGGTCCAGAATACAGAATCACGAATAAAAAAACGGAAATTGAGAGAGACTTGCAATCCTTTCGATATGAGTGATAAATTGTAAGATATTTGTTTTAAATGTGTGTGCAACAATTAATTTTATTCATTTTTATAGATTCGCCTAAATAAAAACGCCTTCAAGTATTTGTTATATACTTTTGCAGCAAAAGCACCGTGCAATACGTTAGCATCTTTATTATCGCTTAACTGAGTTGTAGCTGCTTTGAGACACTGCGCTTAAGGTAGCTACCAACACGGAGTGTATGCAGATTATAACGTCGGCTTGGCACAATCCACTGTATCGAAGTTGCTATCTTATTTCCAAAATATAATTCAAGCAAAGCTTTAACCCTCAGTGGATAAAATTTAAACAGACTGCGGATGAGAAGACGCAAACCTCCTCCGGTGCTCATCATTTCATTTTTGTTTTTTTTTTCATCTTCCGTTTTGTATAACTTTTCCAGTCAATCCACAACTTAAAAAATATTTTGAATATGCAGCTGCTGCTACATATGCAACGCATTATTAAAATGTCATGCTTTTTTCCATGCAGTGTAAGTTTTTATTGGTGGACCTATTGAGTTAAGTGCGTTTGCAACTTCTATCCCAAATACCTGTGTTTTTTTTTTCCTTGTAACGCTTATGTTAACCAGAGACACAATATCATCCTTCGTTGCAGTTAAATTCGCCAGCTTTTCATACTGCTCAGGTGCTCTGCAATAAATTAAATAAAGCTTTAAAATTACAAGAAATTACAAAACTTATTACAAAATAAATACAGAAACAAAAATCGGAAAAATAACTTAAAAAGACGTAGTTATGATCGTAACGCAGAATACATACAAACAAAAAATTATTCGTATTGATACCTGAAACGGAACGCAGGATACAAAAGTAACCAAACGAAAAAATTTACGATCCGAATCATAAGGCAAAATAAATGTCCATTTTAATTAAATGGAATCCAAATTCATTTGGGTATGATTTTACGTCGACCCTCGTCAAATTTGGTTTGTGGACAAACCGGTTTCGGCTATTTGCCATCTTTAGTGTTCTCTTTATACTAGTTCGGCAAATAGCCGAATCCGGTTTGTTCACAAACCAAATTTGACGAGGGTCGACTTAAAATCATACCCAAATAAATTAAACCCCGTCGGAAAATATACGCACATATCATATTCGTTTTGCTTATTTCATATATTTTCTCCTCTAAAATTTTCCTGAATGTATAGAATACCATCTGAGAAATCTTTTTCGATACTAAACAAACTATTGAATAACTGAGCTTCACATTCTTTAATTATCACTATTGACATCTAAATATAATATCTAAATTGTAATTAATTTTAAAAAGAACAGTAGAAACTGTAGAATTTAATTTACATTCTAGATGAAGATTAACCTAAGACTTGAAATAATCTAGTTGTAGAAATTATTGAGGAATTATAACTTTAAATAATATAATTAAATACATAACTATATGCTTTGCTCTTAATTAAACCTTCTCAAACTCAGTATAAGAGAGGGGACTAGAAAACCCAATTAAATACTCAAGGTATTAGCTAGAATTGCGCAAATTGTTAAATAATTGCCGTTATAAGTTGAGAAGCAAAGATCCTGCAAGAAATTTTCTTTAATCTCTATTAAAAATAACTTCACTTATATTTTAATAAACAAAGGACGCACTTATGCGAGTTTGAATAAATAATAAATAAACATGTATTAATTAAAATATACTACTGTTGTCATCTGTCAAATAGCCAGCAGAAAAAGGTGACAACAGTATTTCACTTACTGGCGAAAGAAATCCAAACAACTTAAATTTACTATTTTCGGGAGACTATTCTAGAAACACAAATAGTAGATACTGTTAAATCTAACACAAAAATGTAAAAATGTCAACACTGATCAGTATAATTTTTAAATAATTCCTTCTCTAAGCATACATGTGAATTATACATGTGTGTATACTTACATACATTTATGTATGTAGAATTGCAAATGCATTTTTTGTGTTTTCTGTTTTCACATGGACACAAATGTGTAATAAAATGGGAATAAATTTACAATGGAAATTGTACTTTAAGATTTCCTGTGCATATTCACATGAGTTTTTAAATAATTTTAAATTTGTGTGTTTGTATATGCTTACACCATTTTTATAAAAGCTCATGTGCATATGTTGTTAAAAACTTGACCTGTACAGCAGGATTTTTTAATACTCTTGCTTCAGGAAATTTTATTTATTAAGGAGGTTAATACAAGGAATATGAAAAGTTTAAGTTAAGAAACAATAAATTGATTTATATTTCATTCTAGATAATATCAACTTATAGGTTTTTAAGTAGTTTCATTACGTTTTTCTTTGTTTGGAGTTTCAGAATTATTTATAGCCATACGATATCCAACAATATTTTGTCACTTGTTTGAAAGGCTACTTTTTACACTCATATTATCAGTTTGGATGTAATAAAATACACAACATCGGCTCACATATTCAACCAAAAGTGGTAGCAGCTGATAATTTCTTGGTGGGAAAAATATTTTGATTTAACCACATATCTTGTTAGAATGTTATAATAAATCTCGTGTTATATTTATGAAAAATTTCTAAAGTCAAAAAAAAACTAAACCAGAGGTAGCGTATGATGTTTTACACTTTAAGATAAAGAGTTCAGCACTGCAGTATTAATTTCTAAGAAAACTTCAAAAAAATGGACAGTTAACTCGTTAGACGGAATTTTGCAAGATTATAACATAGCACTAGTTCTCCCAGCAGATATTGGTCAGTATTCCCCCCACCCCCCGGGGGCACATTTATCAGTCTTTATGGATTACTCAACCATCTAGACTTGTGCTGCTGGGGGTATAAGGGAGCCTAGTCCCCTGAAGGTAAGCAGGGTGTCAACTGGAAGCTCCACGTTATTTCCACGGGAATCAGTAAGCCCCAAAGTTCCGCTTATTATTTCTTTAGCCTTTTAGCTGTTTTTCTGAATGATTATTGAGGTTGGCCTATCGGGATTATCGTGGTGGTTGTGCTTTAGGGGGCCAGAATAATCTCGCCTTCAATAACACCAACGGTTGTATGATCCGGATCCAGTGAGCATGCTATTCATGTGTTCTGGACCAGGAGTTGGATAGCCCCCAGCTCTTCAACAAGGAGTAGTGGTTTCCAACCCTACTTTGGAACCGCTGAAATTGCAACTACGAATGACCTGTTGCTAGAATTAGTCCTCGGCTTCCTAGGGCGTGGTTTTAATCAAATTAAAAATAAGCACAAATGTATCTTTGCGAAATCACAAATTGGCATAATATGGCTGTTCCGATGTCAAAAAATTAAGCTAAACTAACTGTGAACCTAATTGTCAAGATGTTGGGAATCCTCACAATTAATAAAAATTCCAAAAGAAATAAATTAAGATTTAACTGATTTTGGCAGATATGCCACCATCTTATTTTGCTAAATTTCTATTTCTTATTTTTCTAAATGACCTTCTTTGTCACACCTTCAACTCTACATACTTTTTCGCAGATGACAGCACTATTTGTTATTCGTATTTATTCAGTAATAGAACGAACCAGTTATAGGTCGATTATAAAAGGCAGAACTTGAATCATACGTTCAATCACGATCTCGCAACAATCTCCGAATGGGGTCGTGTGAATAGAGTCGATTTTAATACCCGTAAGACTCAATATTGCATGATTATGCATAGATATGAAATGGCGCCGCATCTATGGGTAATATAAGTGTTAAGGAATTGGTGGCTTCTGATGTTCTTGGCATGAAAATTCAGTGTGTTGTTTACTTTTTTCAGGTTTTTGGTTCCTCGGTTTTCTATAACGGTGTAAGAAATACTTCACTCAATCCGGTATTCATAATATTTTTACCGCCTATATCCGTCCAAAAATGGAATACAACTCTCATTTACGGGTCGATGGGCCAAAGTCTATTTAGGAGTTGCTTGTTGCAATGTGTTTATCGTTACTACAATGGTAAGTGCACGTTTTAGCATTTAACTCGTTTTCCTTGAGAGCTCATTCACATGTGGATAATTAGGCAGTGAATCACTGTACGAATTACAGGGAAAATTTGTTTTCAGCAAAACGGTTCATTTGTGAAGTGAACTCCCTCCACAGGTCTTTCCTGTCACTTTTAATATAAGAAAGTTCAAACAGAATGTCCACAAATACTATTCCCTCTTTGCTTCTCCTAGTTTTGTTAAAAAAAAAAATCAAAAAATATAAGATATAGAGCGAAAGATATTCTTGTACTTCTGCTAAAGCAGATCTTTCAAATGTTGACGTATGAAGTTCCGCAGTTAATAACAAATGTCTCAGCATTTCTCTATTTGCTGGTGTTCATGAAGTTTTTGGGCTTTATTAAATGAGTTTTGCGGAGCAACATGTGTGTGCCCAATAAAAATTCTGTTAATAATCCAATCGGTATATCAAAGGTTTTAACGATTACGTACCCATGACAAAATACTTTATTTAATCTAACTAGTCTTACTTCTAGTAACACTACAGATTACCTACATTTCAATGCAAATGAATGTAACTCTCAATTATTATTTCATCGCGATTTTGCTACTGACATGTGGTTTTCTCAGATTTCTTCTAAACTTAACTTTATGAAAAACTTGAATTTGTATCATATTATCAGATATTAGATCAGATATTAGGATTATACTTAGATAACAATTTGAGCTTTGATTTTCAAGTAAATTATGTTATCTCTAAGATTAGTTTTGTTCTATAGAAAAAATACAACATAGCAAAGTAAAAAAGTGTGTTGCTACGTCATTATGTCTTCCTGGATTATAGTACGGCTAAGAGATTTATTCAGGTATATCGAAGACCGTTCTAGATAGGTTGAAACAGTTATCTCGTTACATCTTTGAAGTTAAATTTAAATCGTAACTCCAAGAGCTTGGAGCAGGCTGCAGCCCTCGCTGCTTGTTGAAGAGTTGAAGACTATCCAACTCCCGGTCCAGAACACATGCAAGCTTAATAAAATTTCAGAACACAACCACAAGCATGCTCACTGAACCAGGAGAACCATTCATTGTGTTCACTGTGAATGATCTGACCCACACAACTAAAAAGAGGGTCGCGAAACCACAGCAACCACGATGTTCCCGAAGGCCCAACCATAATAATCAGTCAGAGAACAGTTAAGAGGTTAAAAAGCAAAACAGCTGAACTCTGGGGCTTACTGATTTCCATAGAAATAAAATGGTGTTGTCCAGTTGCTAGCCTTTTAGGGGACTGGGCCCCCTTTTACCCCCGGTGACACATGTAATGACAGTGAGATTTCGTCAAAACATATCAATCTGACCCCGGGAGGAATGACTGGGGAATAGACATATCCGAAGGCTTCCTGGATCGTGGATGACGCTAAAATTCATCCACGGTGATATGATCAACCGTCAGGTTATGGCTTACACGGCTAGGTACTGATGTAAATCTTATCATGCATCACATATACATATCATACATCGTACATTTTTAAAGTTCCGTAATGCGATTTTGAGACTTTTATTAAATTTGACAAGGTCCTCAAATAACTAACATTTTAATAATAACTACGCATGTTTTCCCAATAATGTTTTGGTCATTTCTAGTCGAGTTTCAAGACTATGGAATTCGCTTGTACCTTGGGAATAACAGCATTTTTCTAATTCAATTGTAATAATCAGAAAAATCTTATTGAAAAATCTTTTGTAGTTGGGTTATTTTAAAATCGTCATAACAAAACCCTAACGAAATTGCCATCATTTATATTTTTTTAATTGTTAACTTTCAAGACTTGTGCAGTAGGGGGTTTTATTGTTTTTTATTATAGATTTTTAAAATTTTGAATTATTTTTATTTAAACTGGATTAATTCGGCCCTACAGTCTATATTAAATAAATAAAAAATAAAAAAATAATAAAAAAAATCTGTTGGCACATATAACTTTTATAATCATGTCGGGCTTTTCACCAAAAAGTTTGTTTTTGTGGCAACACCAACAACATAATAGTTTTTTGACATTTAGTTTTTTGCCGTATTCGTAGTAGATGCACTGGCAATTGTTACAATTAATTCAATTTCAAACGAAATTAAAATAATTAAAATCCACTATGAAAATGGTGGTACTGTTAAAGTTACATTTCGTGAAATTCAATACAATACAAAATATGCGAATACCAACGCGTCTCTGCCAGGCCGTTCAACCGAAAACAACGCAGCCGTAAGCCACAGTATTGAGATCCAAATTTCTCAATTCTTCGACGTTCTCAAGATTTGAAGTTATCCAAATCCACCACATGGCGAATTTTGTATACGGATTTGACTTTGAAGTCTTATAAGGTTCAACTGTTGCAGGAATTGAAGACGACCGACCATTCACATCGCCGTAGATTCGATTATTGAGAAACCTTTGCATGCTCAACATGTCACTGCCGGCGTGATTGCACCGTTTTTTTTTTTCGAAGATAAGGTTGAAAACGCGACAATGGCCAATGGCTCACGCTATTGTGAGATGCTAACGTGGATATCACTGGCATGTGGTTTCAACAGGACGATGCCAAATGTCACACAGCCTAATGAAAGGATGAATTTACTGCAAACCAAATTTACCAATCGCACATATTCACGACAAGTAACTGCCTGGTCGTGTGTTTTAGCACCACTGGATTTTTTTTTGTAAGGCTGTGTTAAGGACACAGTCTATACGGGGCCAATCGAATCGATTTTAGCCTTAAAACTCAAAATCCGTAATTTTGCCATTTTGCCCAAAAATTAATTAAAAACTTTGATTAAATAATCGACAACTGTCAGCGTGGTCGTGGTGGACATTTGGCAGATATCCATTTTCATTCATAATTGTCAACTTTTATCTTTGTACTACAATAAAAATTAAAATTATCTTAATCTGAATTGTTTGTTTTAGAAAACAAACTTCTTGTTGAGAAACTTTTTATAATTTTTTTTAACCCACATAAATGCATTCATTTAAAATTTAATTTAATCAAGTGAACAATAATAATGTACTGTGTGAATACAACTGAATCTTCAATTTAATTATAATCACAAAAAAATAAGCAATAAAGCGATAAAAACCACTGATTTTTTATTTATGTAAAATATTTAAAAATGAAATAATTATCAACTTAAAGCGAATGCACAAATGTATTTTTCTTTGTCTTCTTTTTTGTTTTAGTTTACATTTTAAGTCTTGATGGAAAACTATTTAGCTGCTGTGAAAAATTGAATGTATTTTTTAAAAATATGGTGAACATTTACCACACCATTTCTCTTCGCTATTCTGTATATGTGAAATAAAGCATATAATTTTTTGAAACGCAATGAGAATTTCAAAAAACATTTTAAGTCTTTAACCAAACAATATGTTTAAAGTTTTACTTTCACAAATAAATTTTCAACAACGTGGGCTTTTAGATTTTACATAACATGCTGAAAAAAATTATTTATCTGCTGCCGATCAGAGCTCTAAATGTCCCTCCCTTTTTTGATTTTTATTCGTTACGAGTTAACTCAATTTTGGATTAATTATTTTTACAACAAAAAAGCATTGAATGAAGTTTGAATTAGACAGAAATGAATTTCAACTCGTTTCTAATTCAAATTGAATTAAATTGCGATTCATTTCCAATTAGTTTGAATTGAATTGATTTTTAATTAATTCAACTGAAATGAATGAAAAAAATGAGTTGCAATTAATTCAATTCAAGAGAAGATCTAGAAGGGAATGAAAAATAGAACCTTCTTCTACCAAAATGAAAATATTGAGTGCTCAATTGAAATAAATTCGAAATGTATTGTAATTCACTTTAATAAATTCACTTGAATTAGAACTGAATTGCAATTCATTTGAAAAATTCATTTGAATACACAATGAACTGCAATTCATTTTTACCAAATTCATTTGAATTGACAAATTTCATATAACTCGTTTTTTGTGTAAAGAGAAATAATTCAAAATTTGTTTATTCAGGGCATGATTATTCGTGAATTAGTTTAAAAATGATTGGTTCATTTACAGCTCTGCTGTCGATAGTTTTTGTTATTTTTTTTTTTATTTTGACTGAAATGAGATAGATTTAATTTATAATTCTTGCTGCATCGAAAATCATTGTTTTAGTACCATTTGTATCTTAACAGCAGTCAGAAAAAATTGAACAAAAAATTCTTCCAAAGAATATTTTCCAAAGAAAATATGAATAAACAATAAATAGCTTAAAATTCAATTCAAAATTTAAAAGGCAATGAATTATTCCTTCTTTTTTTAATAGACACTATCCTTTCACTTCCTGCAAATACACTTTTAAAACTGTTGTCATTCCTTCCGGTGAACCGTTCTTTTTAAAGTAGAATCGCATCAAAGGCGCTCGCCAATCATACCAAGCAAACAGCCAGTAACGAACGTTTTTCATCGGAAGGAATGCATAAACCTTCATGATTTAACAAATAAAAGAATTAATTTATTCAGATGTCATTGGTTACAAATAATAAAAAGTACATTTAAGCAAAGCCGTAAAAATTTTGCAATTCACCCCATTTCAGTACAAACAGCATTTCTTAGCATTTCTCTCTTTTTTAATTATATTTACGTGAGGATTTCCATTTTTAATGAGCACGAGATCATTATTTAAGTTCTGAATACTTTTTCTATGTTATCGGGTAATTTTAAGTTCACACACTTGATATTTTTCTGTTAACATCTGATGCTGACATAATTTACAAATATTAATATTATAAAGCTGATAAAATGCAAAAGAATGTCCCATAAAAATAAAACCGAGAAAACACCTCAAAAATTCTACAATCGACGGATATAATTAAATTGTTCCTTTTAGAGGTTGAACCAATAATCCTCTTTGAAATATTGAAGATATAATTGTTGACTTAAACTTTGAGAGAGGTACCGGGAAAGAAAAACGGACCCATGAGTGCTATCTCAAGCCATACTACTTCAACTAATACCTTAAGCTTGATAATGCACTTTATATTACAACGTTTATTCCTTTTTAGTAAAATGTTTGCTATATTGAGTTCTTTTATTGCAAAATAAGAACACAGCACTTTAACGTCTTAAAGAAAGTTAAAGGATTATTTACTTTTAATGCATATACAACAAATACAATGGCAACTTTGTTGTCTTTACTCACTGATGACTCAACTTGAATTGATTTCATTTGTCCAGCAAGTCCTGCTTATTTTTTTTTTTTTTGTCGTTCGGACCGGTACTCCCTACTCATGCAATGCATTGTACCAGGTTATGGGAAGGAGGAAAGAGGGAGTAGAGTTTGTGGACATTGAATTTGAATTTTTCTACATTAAAAGGGACAGGAAAGACCTCTGGAGGGAGTTTATTCCACATGCGAACTGGTCTGATAAAAAAACAAATTTTCCCTGTAATGCGTAGTGGAATTTACTGCCAATCGATTACAAATAGATGCGCTCTCAACAAAAGTCGAGGCAAACGCTAAATATCTACGAGTTTCGGAATTAAGTTCCCTAATTTTATTAGAGTGTAAAATAAAACAAACATTAGTCTTTTATTTATATTATTATTTATTTAGATCGGCTGCAATGCGACCGATCAGTTCACTTGTTTAATTAATAATGACTTATGATATACTTACTTCTATATTGTAACATTTTATCCAATAACTTATACACTAATACAATTATAATTTACCTGTGGGAATATGCAGCGTTTCCACTTTGTCGGGATTGTGTGCGGTGGGAATATGCAACGTTTGCATATTCCCACATATGAAATGATTTCAATACGTGTAAACGCAACACAACCAAATGTGGGGTGTACGATGTCATGCAGAAAGCATGGCAGTCGTGACACAATCACACACGCTACAAAATACACACACTACAAGAGCACTTACCATTATAGTACTGATAAAGGAGTGAAATACAACCTACATGGCGTCGATCTAGGGAATCAATAGAGTTGGATACCCTATCGTTTATAATGAGCTTCTTGGCCCTCTCCTTTACGCGATCGAGTAACTCCAAAATAGACTTTGGAGCGCCGACGCATACATGAGAGTTGTATTCCATCTTTGGACGGATATAGATGATATAAGATCGGATAGAGTGAAGTATCTCTTACACCGTTTTTGAAAACCAAGGCATTTAAAAGCTTCTTTAGAAACTTGAAAAATGTGTTTAGTCCATCAAGATCTTCCGATTAAGTAATACCATCTCAGGTTCTTCAGGAACATATTACGCATCTGGAATTGTGGTTGAATTTATGGAGAATAAAAGTAAACGAGCAAAAGTGTGTCCACTTAACTTTTACTTTAAAAAGGGAAACTTGCTCCCCTATTCGTATGCAATGGGCACATTATTCCTCACCACCTGCACGCTAAATATCTTGGCATAATCCTTGATCGTAGGCTTACATGGAAACACCACATCGACACAAAGCTAATCCAAATGAAAATCAAGTTATCTCAAATATACTGGCTAATTGGCAGGAACTCAACTCTTAGTCTGGACTGTAAACTTATGTCTTGGTCGTTTGTAGTTAGAGTTTTAAGACTATGGAATCCATATCTTGTAGTTAAGTTTTGTTTTTAAATCGGCTGTAACAAAATCTCTAACGTCGCTACACTTTCATCACTTATATCTTTTTATTTATCATCTTTCAACATTCGTATTGTAGGGGGTTTTATCATTCTATATTATAAAATTTAAGTTATTTTCAGTACTTGCCATATATTTAAACGGATTTATTCGGCGCTAGGTGCTTGCAATCTATACTAAATAAAATAAATAAAGAAAAAATCTAAATCATTATGCAAAATGTGAAAAATATTTGTGTGAAATTAGGGTAAGTTGGAAATGGTTCTTAGATTGGCGCATGATTGCTTATGCAGCTATATATTTATAAGCTTTGTATTTATAATATGCACAGCAACCACAACAACAAATACTAATTTACACAGTCACCGCCAAACTTTGCAATAAATCCTCATAACTGAATTGTTATAAAGATTTCTTCTGGTGCCACAGAGAATTTTCTCTGTGAGTTAAGTCCCGAAATGCGTATGCATGTGTGAATGCATAAATTTTCCTGGTATTTAAACTGTGGCATCCATATAAATGCAATTTATGGCAGAAATACTGATTCAAGAGCAAACCAATTACAGAAAGCAATTGAAATACCACTGAGATGTTACACCAGGTATAAGTCGATTCTGAAACCAATAAGGTGCTATGGAATTCAAATATGGGGCACTGTTTCAGCTTCAAATGTGGAAAAAATTCAACGCCGACAGAACAAAATACTACGATTAATTACATTAGCTCCATGGTACATGCGAAATTTAATTATACATCGCGATTTGGATATTCCACTCGTGACTGCTGAAATTGCTCAATACGCAGGCAAATATTTAACTAAGCTCGAGTGCCACCCGAATCCCCTTGCGCGGAATATTTTGAGTTTTAGAGGTCATATCCGATTAAAAAGGAGAGACACAGGGTCATTGGTCAATAACCCTCCAAATGGAAATGGAATCTCTTGAATATAATTTTTATTTTTTTTTATATTTATTTTTGATTGTGAGAATTTGTTAAGATATTACTTTATTGCTGTCACTAGAATTATGTTTGACACTGGTCGGGCCTAATGATTATACATTTAGATTTAAGATTTGAAAAATTGTTGATAATTCATATTATATATGAAGATGCAATAAATAATTTATATATGAAAAAAAAAGTAATACCTATAACACCCAAAGTAACAGCTGCAGCACCATTTCTGAACACAGATCTATGCGTAAGCATGCAGCATGATATCTTAGGGTCATTAAAATCAACTCTATATATTCTTTCTAAGCTGTTCTCGCATATACATGAACATTCTACTTAAACATCACCCCATATATTATTGTTGTTATAATCACTTAGTTTCGACACCTGCTAGGCTGTGTTTTGCTTTTGATCTGTGTTAGTTGTTTTTGTTTTCTGTTTTTTATCTTATTTTAGAAGCATGTTATTGTTCTTCTGCGTATAAAATTTCAAATATTTCTTTTGCTGATAATTATTTTGTTTTAACAATTAAGAAATCATCTTCGTAACAATATTTTATTTGAGAATATTTTCAGGCTTCATTTATTCAAGAGAATATTTAACCAATTAAAAATTAAATATCAAAATAACAATATTAGAAAGAAAGATAATAATAATAATAATAATAATAATAATAAAAAATAATAATAACAATAATAATAAGTTAACGAAATATTTCTAATCCACCTTAATCTTGCGATAATTAAACACTATTGATGTGCCCAAATCCACTAGTTCGTAAATTTTTCTTATATCCAAAATGTTGGTATTTTATCACAAGTTATCGTGGTTACTTTTTCTCATAAAGCAATAAATGAGCATGAGAAAATGTGCAAATATTCTTACTTTTATTATCCATACAAATGACCAGAACAAATTGTGGTCATGTAACCGAAGAATATGCTTTGCTAAATACTACTGCATAAGTAAACTTAAATAAACGAATTTTGAAATGGGTGTTTTATTGAAAACATCGTTTTGGTTCCTAATACACAAATACATCTTTATGAATGTTTTCTCCAAGAGATACTGAAATCTTTTTGTTTTTTTTTTGTTCTTGCAAAGAGAATAATGCAAAATTCGAAATTTTTGAGTACTAAAAATTTAATAAAAATCATGAAATATGACAATTGATGAATATAAAATGTTTTAAAATATACAGCCGTAGTCAAATGTTATTACACATTACGACAATTTTTTCTGTTTTGGTAAGAATGCTTCGATTCGTGTTGTTGTTGTTTTTAATATAAAACGATTTTGTTGTTGTTGGATGAAATGGACGGTGTAGAAGAAAAGAACAAAAATTCAAAGAAAATAACGGAATATTTCTCAGAAAAATAAAATATTTGTTTGGTGCATATTGGCGTCAAAAGTTATTACACATATTTTATTGGTGTGAAAGCGAATTACACAATGTCATATTATATGGTTTTATATTAAGAATTATAAATTTATATTAAGAATTATAAATTTTGTAATTGTTTTTTTTTTTAATTTTAAAGAGTCAATATTTTGTTACTCCTCCTTTGGTATCAATAACTGCTTGCAACCTGGCCGGGATAGACTCAATCAAGGTGTGGATAAAAGAAAGAGGTATTTTATCCCAAATATTTTTTATTTTTTTAATAGTGTCATTCAGGTTTCGATTTTTATCAATTGTTCGTTGCTGTTTCATGAAGCCCCAAACATTTTCAATGATGTTAAGGTCCGGGCTTTGAGGGGGCCATGCAAGAACACCTTGATCTACCTCATTTAGAAACTTCGTTACCAACCATCCTTTGTGGCAAGGAGCATTATCTTGTTGAAGAATCCAGTCAGTACTTGGAAATAGGGTACTTGCTGAAGGAAATGCATGGTCATTCAACACATCGATGTACCCAGATTGATTTAAAGTACCTTCAATTGCTACGAGCTCTCCCAATCCATAAAATGATATGCAATCCCAATACATTACAGATCCTCCACCGAATCTTTTCAATCAAAAGCAAAGCACCGCAGCCCCTGCTTTGCTTTTTAGAGTTGCCGGTAGATGCATGTACTTACTGCCAAAAGACCCCTGGAATTGAAAAGAAGACTCGTCAGTCCACAGAATGTTGTGTCAGAACTCTATGAGCTTATTAATGTGATCTCGAGCAAAGGCAAGGCGTTTGGATTCGTTGTTCGGAGTTATGTCGATCAGTTTGCGGACTACATAGGTCTTGAATTCCATGCTCTTTAGCTTGCGACGTAAACTAGCTTCACTAACTTTCTTCCCAATTACTTCATACGAATTTTCTGCAATTCGAATAGGGCTTATTGTTGGATTTAGCATCACGACTCTCCTTAATCTTCTTGTTTCGTGTTCGCCTATAACGGCTTTTCGTCCACTTTTTTTTATCTTCTAAATTCTCACAAGTGTCCTTCTTTTTTACCGAATTGTAAACAGTTTTCCGCGAAATTCTATAAAGTTTCGAAAGTTCCAAAGCCGAAGTTCCCATTTTAAATTTGGTCACAATCTCGGACCGTGTTTCAATATTTAAATGCTTCCTTTGCACCATATTCGTGGATTAAATTAATAATATTATTATTTTTCGCAATGTTCTCCAACAATCATGTAAAATGCGCCTACTTAGCAGACAAGATAGCTACAAAGTAATGACATTTACTCAAATAAAATGTGTGTAATAACTTTTGACCCCAATATGCACCAAACAAATATGTAATTTTTCTGAGAAATATTCCGTTATTTTCTTTGAATTTTTGTTCTTTTCTTCTACACAGTTCATTTCATCCAACAACAACAAAATTGTTTTATATTGAAAACAACAACAACACGAATCGAAGCATTCTTACCAAAACAGAAAAAAATGTCGTAATGTGTAATAACATTTGACTATGGCTGTATATAACGTATAGTTATCTAATAAAGTGAATAAAGAAGTTTTATATTTCATTTCAATTTGATGTTGATAAAATTTTGCGATAATTAAGTTTCACTACCAAGGATTTCCTTAGATTTACTTGTAACGCTAAAAGTCCAGGCTATTTCATAATTATACTTATAGTTTTTTTTCTGCACAAATATATCTATAGGCAGCTTATATGGTTAAGACGAATGAATTTCAAATTTGGTTTTTGGTACACTACTTCGTTTAAGATTTGAATTTCTAATTTTGCTTTCGGTATTCAACATTTAATCTTACTTTTTTAGAATTAAGATTTAAATTTAACGACAGTTTGCGTGGCAGCGCCATCTTAGTGCCTTGGAATAACTGGCGGCTGATAATGAACGCAGCCACCAGCTATTCTATACATCAGCCGTAGATATAGTATACGTGTGGGTATGAAACTGTGTGTGATGGCGAAAGGTTTTATAAAGATGAACCTCCGCTCTTAGTTAGTTAGTTAGTAGGTAGGCTGCCTGCAGATAAGAGGTAATATTTTGACTAGAGCGTATTGCCCGGGAATATTTCAAATTATCTCCAGCTAATACTGTGAGGTCATAAATTGGTGTAGTGACTTTTAGTCAGCACGGTTTCTGCCTACAGTCGCCACTGGTAGAGACTGAAGTAGCGTAAAATCAGGTACTTGTGATTTTTCATTCGGCACAGTTTCCGCTGGTCGGTATATTTCCCTCGTCCACTAACTGCTTAGTTGTGGTACCTGGCAAAGCGGTACCTCCGCACATGAATGCGCTGTACACGGAGCCATTAAGCAATTAATGATAAATAAAGGCGAACAATTTATAACAAGGTCTTTCATTTGATTTGGACCAATACGACCCTGCACGCCATTGAGGATACCTCAGCCACCGAGAAAACGTGTGGTTACATTGACGCCCGAGCTGGGACTAGAATTGATGCTGAAGACATCATGGGCCTCTTTGCCTTATGCAAAGAGGAACTGGTAAAATAGCTGGGATTCTTTGCACAGGATTACTCACACCACGTGGACGAATTGCGAAAGCGTCTTGCAAAGTTCTTGGCAGCAGACCATACTAAAAAATGAAAGCAGGAGCTGTTTGCTACAGACCAAATAACACCCTGGACACCGCTGAGGATACCCCGTTATATATTATCTGGGGAAAGATCGGGGATTATGCAATCAATCATAATGAAATTTTTTCTTTTCAAAAGAAGTATACTCCACATATGACTATTAGCCACACATGGAAAAACTAGTACACGTGGTTTGTAAGATGCCACATAAAGAAAAAAACTCTCACGGAGTCTCACGACATTCATTATAGTAATGTATCAGAATTACGGATACGGCTTCCGGCTTATCTCTATAAACGTCACTCAGTTTCATGTTTATTTCTTGACATTTTTCAATAGCACTTTAATTTTTTAAAGAAATATTCTTTTCTGCGCTTAAAACCTGTCAAAATCAATAAATTTACATTTATAAAATTATTTTGGTATTCAAAAATAATAAAGGTGCCTTCATCTAACTTCTTTTTCAACTTCGTGAATGGTAAAAATTAGCTCATGTTTGATTTGACAGATAATTAATTTTATCTTTCCGCTGAACGCATATCGTTGTGTATACGCTTGAACAATCCTGGAAAATATTGGGATATTACTTTAAAATCATGGTAATGTTGCAGAATGTGTGCGAAAATTGCGTACAGATTTTGGAAGAAGAGAAGCACCATCAGCCCCGTATGTTCGTTATCTTGTGAAAAAAGTGAAAGAAACTGGCATCCTCATCTATAAACCAAAGCGTGAAAAGCCAAAAACAGTGCGTACAGCCGAGAATATGGCTGCTGTGGCAGAAACTGTGCGTGAAGCGCCATCAACATCAATTCAACTTCGTTCTCAACAATTAAACATTTCAGAGACATCATTGAGACCAATTTTGCTTGAAGACCTTAGTATGACGCCATACAAAGTCCAATTGGTTCAGGAGTTGAAGGCAAGTGACCATCCATGCATTTTCGCTTCGCTAAGTGGGCCTGCGATCGCCTTACAGAAGATGCCGATTTTGCAAAAGAAAATCATCTTTTCAGATGAAGCTCATTTTTATCTTGGCGGGTATGTAAACAAGCAAAATTGTTGCATTTGGCGCACAGAAAACCCGCACACATACATTGAAAAGCCGACGCACTCAAAACGAGTCACTGTTCGGTGCGGATTTTGGTCCAGAGGCATAATTGAGCCATTTTTCTTCGCAAATAAGCAAGAAGTGGCCGTTACAGTAAATGGCAATCGTTATCGGGCTATGTTGAACGAATTTTTGTTCACAAAAATTTAAGAGGAGGATATTGGCAACATTTGGTTTCAACAGTACAGCGCTACGTGCCACACAGCCGAAGCTTCACTCGATGTTTTGCGCCCTATTTTTGAAGATCGCATTATCGGCCGCAGAGCTAATTTCGTTTGGCCACCTCGGAGGCTACTCCGTGGCTAGCCGAGGCAGCTATTTGAATGAAATTATTTTCCAATAATAACCGGAAGGATTGTACTTTCAAATAAAAAAAGGTTGGCCAACCAACGGTGTGGCGAAATATCGAAAAAATAATAAAAAATAAAAGTTTTTTAAAAAATTTTTTATTAAATTGACCTAGTGCTTTATAATTAACTACTAAAAAATTTTAAAAAGGTCAAAAACTGTAACTATTATAGAAAAAGAAATTTAAGAAAATATTCAGTAGTTTTGTTTATAGCATTTAAAAAAAAAGTTATTTGGCGGAAAAGTTGCTTATGAATAAATTGTCTCCAATGCTAAGGGATAGTGGGTGTATCCCAGACCATCAATTTGGTTTTAGAAGTAGACATAGCACAATTGAGCAAACCCATAGAGTTGTTCAGGTGATAAGAAGGACTTTTGAAGAGAAGAAGTATTGTTCAGCTATTTTTATTGATGTTTCTCAGGCTTTTGACAAAGTTTGGCATGAAGGTCTATTTCTGAAACTGACCGCTCACTTGCCTTGTAATATAAGCAACCTACTGAAAATTTGGTTGAAAATTTTCTGTTGTTGAAGGAGACTTCGTTAGTTTATCCAAACCAATTTCCTCAGGCGTACCACAAGGTAGCATTCTTGGACCAGTTTTATATTTGATATATACCTGCATTATGCCTGTAAGTGAAACTGTCCACAATTCTACGTTTGCTGATGATACAGCGTGTCTAAGTTCGCACGAAAACTCCTATCAAGCCTCCATAAATCTTCAGCAACATATAACTCAGTTGGAGTTGTGGTTAAAATTATGGAGAATTAAAGTGAACGTTCAAAAGTGCATTCATGTGACCTTCACCCTGCGAAGAGATAATTGTTCACCCGTTCGAATCAATAATCACATTGTTCCTCACTATAGTTATGTGAGATATCTTCGGTATACATCTTGATCGTCGCCTTACATGGAAACATCATATTGACTCAAAGCTAACACAAATGAAACTTAAGCTAACACAATTACATTGGCTCATTGGCAGGAACTCGAAACTTAGCCTAGATTGTAAACTTCTAATTTACAAGAGTATTTTGAAACCAATATGGTCTTATGGAATCCAACTTTGGGGCACTGCCTTAGCTTCAAATGTGGATAGAATTCAACGTGGACAGAATAAAATTTTACGGTTAATAACTTCCGCTCCATGGTACATCAGAAATTCAAACATTCATTGTGATTTAGACATACCGCTGGTGACTACAGAATTGATCAAATACGCAGACAAATACTTAGTGAAGCTTGAAGACCATCCTAATCCCCTTGTTCGCAATATCTTGGATTATAGTGGACATAGCCGATTAAAAAAGAGGGATACCGCAGCTTTAATCCTTAATACTACAGATGACACATCTTAGAAATATTTGTTTTGTTTTTTTTTTTTTATCAATTTTTTTTACCCAAAAGATTAGTTCTGACATGGTCGGGACTAATGTAACTTTTTTTAGAATTTAAGATTTTAAAACTTGTTGTTAGTTCAGTTTCTTGAAGATACAATAAATAATTATTGAAAAAAAAAAATTTTGCAATTTTTTGGTTGCAAAAGCTGTGATCTATACGTATTAGCAGGAGATATGTGTATACATTTTTAAAAATGCCAAAAATTTGTTTGTTTTGGTTCAGAAATTTAATCAATAATAGGATTAACAAAAATTAACAACAAACAAATTGCAGTGATACTTTTTCTTACATTCCTTTTGGACTTTTCTAAGATGCAATAGAGCATTCAATGCCAAAAGTGTTCATAGTAGGTAGAAGATTAAGAAAACTGCTAACACATTATTCAACACAACTTTTATACTGAAACCCAGATCGGATGCTGATGTGCAGAGAAGCTTCCCTTTTCTGCCTTCGAAAGTTATTTGAACTCTTTCTCCTGCAACTTTTCAAAAGTCCATTTTGAAAAGCTTGCACTTTGGATTTCCAAGTGTACTTTTAATAACGCACACATTAACAGTACCGACGAATTTTCTTACCAGGTAATTAAATAAAAGATAACCCACACATAAGGATTTTGGCACAGTTTGACATAACGGCCGTTTGCCTACGGAAAGATATTTAGCTAAATTGTACATTTTATACACCTGGTTTGACTGTGCAACCCGAATTTATTCGAACCAGCTTAAATATATACGTAGCAGCTTTCATAAGAATTTTGAGAGATATTGGTTCGTTAACCAGGAGGCATTAATCTGCATATCAGTCGGCTCTTAACATAGATCGGGTCTTAATAGGCTCTTCTAGTGTATCGCCAAAAATAACCATGTTGACATACCGTCATCAGGTGTATTATTATTTAATTTTAATTTTAAATAAATAAAAACTGATCTCCTTTATATTTTTATTTGTTTCTTTTTTGTGCTCAGGTTGGAGCGGTTAAATGTTAAAAAGCTCAGCTGGAAGCTTGGAGGAAATAAGAATGAATTATTGTTTTACATATCAGTTGGTTATATACCGACTTAAAAGCTATCCTTAACTATATTTACTATATAATTAGTATTGGGTTAACCAAATATTTTAAAGTAGTATTAGTATTATAATTTGGGCGAAAAGTGTAATGTGATCTAAATGTTATTGCATTTATTTTGCGATTGTTTTCCCCCAAAATAAATGTGTCACCTGAAACGCACCGATCAGTACAAAAACAACACAAGCAAAGTTTATCTGTGGTATATCAGTTGAAGGCCGTTTAATCGCCGTATGCATAACAACAGTAAACATGTATGCACTGCTGTGCATTGCACTTGAGAAATTTAAATTATGTGTGAATATTTATAATTTGTATTAGGGTCGTTCCACTACACAGGTTTAAACTCATAAAACATGTAAGGAATTAATTTTGATTGTGAGAGTTTCATAGTCCATCATCTTCAGTGCTATTGAAGCTGTGAAATTTGTTAGAAGGTGCACTATTCTTAAAGAACTTCCTTGTGAGGATGCTTCTCTGCCTCACGAAATATATAGACTCTTCGGATGTCAAAATATCTACTTTTGTGGTAAAACTACTAATCTTCAAGGGAGCGGGGGGATTCTTTACAGACATCTTGTTTTATTATAGAAAGCTAGATAGATTCTATAAATTCTGAAAATTGAGATAACATGATGTAATAGTTCTATTTTATGTTAACTGTTATTTCATATTTGTTTGCTTTTGTTTAATATGTTGTGTTGTTACGTTACGTTAGGTTTTTTTTTACAAAAAGAGAAGTAGCACTTCAGGCAACAATGCCTGTTTAGTCAAATACCGTGCTACATTCTTTTATGAAAGGGAAAGGGAAGAGATGAAACAGGTGGTGAAAGTAGAAGGATAGCAGGAAATTAACTGCCGTATAAGACAGCACAGCGACCCGTGACTGTACAGCCCCACCGACAGTCAATTTTTATTTTTGTAGTGAAAAAAACCAAGGTCTTCGTTGGGAATCAAACCCACAACCCCCAGACTGACAAGCTAGTACACTACCTACTGACCTAAAGGTGCACCTATGTTAAATTTATAATTTTAAATGTTTTAATTTTAAAGTAGATTTTTAAGTGCTTTTTCTTATTATGGCTTTTCGGGGGAATTAATTGGTAATTTAGTAATGTCTTCTGAAGTCTCAATTTGTTTTAGATGGAAAATGTATATTTAAAATACTTTTATACGTAATATTCACGTAATCGTTAACATCGCTAGCGGTGTACTTGCGTTCTTTAAAAGGCGAGCTAAAGTATTCACTTAGCCGTACATAGCAAAACAGTTATACACACCACTTGTGAAATCAATTTTGGAATACGGTTGAGTAATATGGGATCCACAATATAAAATTAATAGTATTTCTGCTTACGAACTGTAGCAGGACAGTCTTTAGTTCATCTTCCATCTTCCAATCAGATTGGCAACGCTGCAAAACCGCAAAACAATGATTAATGTATCTTTTCCAATCGGTTTAATTAATGGAAAGATTGCAGCCGAATTTTTGATTTCTAAATCTGTTTAGATGTTGGGCTTCCTGCAACCCATCGCTATTTGCCACTGTTCTGACAGTGCTTCCAAAATGCGGATCAAATTCGAAGAATTTCTAAAGAATTTATATCAAGTTATTGATTATATTTTAACATTATCATGTTGCTAAGCGTAATATAATTATTTATTTGAACGACTAGTTATAGATTTAAGTAAACTATGAATTTTATGTAGTCTGTAAGGATTACACCTATAGACTAAATCAATGATTAAATAAATAAATAAGTTTTTGTATAAAATTATAACTTTAATTTTTAAAACTAAACTATTTATTAATTTGTTTGGGAAAATAAACTAAACTAAATTACGTTCCTTACTATAATTTTATATCATTGGCAATAGTTTTAATGCGAAAATTAAATTGTCTTTATAAGTTTTATATTTTAAACTCGACAGCTGTTACTTCTCTCACTTGAAAGTATTTATTGGTGCCAATTGTCAAATAAAATAAGCATGAATAAAAAACTATTTTTCAAAGGAGGCAAATGTTTCGAAATAAATATTTATGAGAAAATAACCAAAACACATTGCAATAAAAATGTCCTTGTTTAATTTTTTCGCTGGGTTTCATTTTGGCAAAAGCCTTTTTTGGTTTTTAAAAAATGTTCATGTTCGTATTTGTGGCGTCCCCACCATTTACATCTAAACGTGCTTGTGTGTGTGTGCACATGAATTTATGTACAACATATGTACATTTGAATGTGTAGGGAGTATATTGTTTAGCGATGCCTGTTTAGATATTTTAGTTTTATTTGCAGACAAAATATAGCAGATGCTTTCTGGTTTTAGATCTTTTATTGCACATTTGTTTTAGGCAATACTTTAGGATTTAAATGCTTATGTATTTAATTCTATAAAAACATTTATACTTTAAAATTATGTCAAAATTTTCCGCGTCTTTATGGTTCAACGAAAACGAAATATTCGATTATAGAATTATTCTGATTAAACACGTTTAAATAAAAGCTGATTTTTATACATTTTCCACAAAATTATGTGTTCTCGAGGCTTTCACAAACAGCAAAATATTAGTTCCCACATCACACACATTAATAGCGCGTTTTTATTTATATTATAAATGGAAGCCCAAGCATTCTAAAAAGAATATTCAATTATAACTACATATTAATCTAAAAATATCGCAGCCTTCGAATAAGTCTTTAAGCAGATTTTTAAGTTCTGTAGGATTAAATTAACGTTTTGACATGTAAGCAAATGATTTCCCCTTTGCCACGAATTCTAAATTTTATTGTTTTATTTTTTAAAATTTTGAACGTTATAACATTAAGGAAACCTCTTTTTAAAATTATTTATTACATTTAAAATTTTAATGGATTTCGTATATCATTTCGTCTATCATAGATAAGCCACACTAGGCACTGAAATGAGTGACAGTTCAGTTACATTTTAACGTTCAACCATAAATAGGCAATAAGGTAATGATTTATTTAAAAAGAAACTCAAACTAAAAAGCTGCCATCATGCGGCTATTATCATTGGAACTACATATGTAAATTTTGTAACATTAATAACTAATCGAATTGTATTTTACCTGTCCAAAATAACTTGGTAATGATTTGCATGGGGAAAAAAATTATAAACTTGATAAAAAAATCGTTTAAGGGAACCCCATCGAGCTATTCTTAATCACATGTGAAAGCAGCATAAGTAAAATAAGTCTCCTTTAATATCGGGTTTTTCCACAAGGAACTTGTTTTTCAATTGTGGCAACACCAACAACATGATAGTTTTGACATTTACTTTTTTTATATATTCGTAGTAGAATCACTGGCAATTGTTACAATGAAATCAATTTCGCACAAACATCGCATTAAAACAGTTAAAATTCACTATGAAAATGGTGGTTCTCTTAAAGTAACATTTCGTAAAATTCGTGATATTTTCGGACAACATAATTGTCCTTCTGCGACCACTATTAGGTATTTGGACGTTAAATTTGAGTCGACGGCCTCGATACAAAATGCGCGAACACCACTGCGTATCCGACCGGATCGTTCAACACATCGCAGCCGTAAGCCACAACGACACTGCGAATTTCGCTTAACGTTTTTTTTTTTTGAAGCCTTACAAAATTTAAGTAGTGCAGGAAATGAAACCGACTGACCATGCACATCGCCATAGATGGGCTCAATTTATTCAGAAACAACCACCTGGTTTTTCTGAAAATATGTTTTTTTCAGACGAAGCCCGTTTTCACTTGTCAGGGTGGTCAAACCACTGGGGTGATATGATGCGTGCACCCACGCCCTAGAAAGCCGAAAACATAATTTTAGCTACAGGTCATTCCTAGTTGCGATTGCGGAAGTTTCGGAGCAGCCAAAACCACTCCTTGCTGAAGAGTTGGAGACTATCCAACTACTGGTCCAAAACACATAACAAGCATGCTCACTGGAACCGGATCATTCACCCTTTGTTCTGAGGGGAGATGAATTGACCCTGGATCCTAGGGGCAGCAAAACCAAAACAACCACGGGCTCCCGAAGGACCAACTTTAATAGTCAGTCAGAGAATATCTAAAAAGCCAAAAAGCTAAACTCTGGGGCTGACTGGTTAGCGTGCAAATAATGTGAAGTTTGTAGTTGGCTTCCTGCTAGCCTTTAGGGGACTGGGCTTCCTTTTTCTCCCGCCGACTCGGAACAGGCCAACGCCCCACTCCTTGCTGAAGAGTTGGAAAAAATCCAAATCCTGTTCCAGAACGCAGGAAGCTTAATAAAATTGAAGAACACAATCGCAATCATGCTCACTGGACCTTGACCATTCATTGTGTTCATTGTGAATGATCAGACCCACACAATTCAAACGAGGGCCTCATAACCACAACCCCTACGATACTTCCGAAGGGCCAACCTCAATAATCAGACAGAGAACAGCTAAAAGGCTAAAAAGACATATAGCTGAACTCTGGCGCTTTACTGATTCCCGGGGAAATATAATGGATTGTCCAGTTGGCTCCAGCTAGATTATAAGGGGCTCCCAGTTACCCCCGAAGACACATGTAATAAAAGTGGATTTTCGTTAAAACATATAAATGTGCCCCCGAGGGTGACTTATCAGGGTATGTCAACAAACAAAATTGCCCCATTTGGGCTTCTAAATATTCTAAAACGTTTATTAAGAATCCTTTGCATAGTCACTGTATGGCGCGCTATGTGGTATGGAGGCATGACTGGGCCGTTGCTTTTTGAAGATGAGGCATTAAATGCGGTAACAGCCAAGGGATTACGTTATCGCGATATGTTAACAATTTAATTTTGCCCTATTATTGACGACGTGAATATCACTGACATGTGGTTTCAGTAGGGCGGTGCCGCATGTCACACAGCCAATGAAACGATCAATTTATTGCAAACCAAATTTCCTGATTACATAATTTCATAACAATCAGCAATTAAGTCGTCAACCAAATCATGTGATTTAACAAAATTGGGTTATTTTTTGTGGGGCTATGTTAAGGACAGAGTCTATACGGAGCCAATTGAATCTATTTCGGCATTAAAATTCAAATCCGTGATGTTATGAATGAAAATAGGACCCCCATTTTGCTAAAAAGTGATTAAAAAAGTGGAAAAATCGACATCTGTCTGCGTGGTCGTGGTGAACATATGCCAGATATAATTTTTCATTTATAATTGCCGAAATTTTCTCTTCGTAATATAATAAAAATTTGAAAGCAAACTTCTTGTTGATAAACCCTTTATTTGAGGGTGTCAGCTTTCATAAGAATTTTGAGAATTATCGGTATATTAAGATATTCTCAAGCATTGCAAGAGAATATACTCTGGGGTCTTGATAGGAAAGTGCTTATTTTAGTATATCTGCAGAATTTCAATATTGTCATGCCTTTCCGGCTTATTCGAGTATATCTTTTCATTAGATTTAATATTAAAACATGGGAGAGATAAATTTTGGTAGCCTGGGAGAGTTATGCAGTCCATCATCTGTACTGCTATTGATTTAGCGTGGTAATTTGTATGTATGACGAAAATAACTGTAGAATTTCTAGAGGGTCGCCAACCTTGCAGAACGATGATTCTGTACGAATATGGACACCTGTTATTTTATCATAGAAGGCTACGTTCTATCTATTCTAAGAATATAATTTACAAAACAAAAAACTACTTTCTTCTTTTTATAAAGTTTATTGATTATTCATCAGCAGCAACTAAAGGGATTAAGATTACAAATTTTACGCTTCAAGACATAAATACAAATTGTATGTTTATTTATACTGAAAGTTCAATAAATAATTTTTAAATAAATATTTAGAATCACATTAATTATAGTCCCTTTAGTTATTTAAAAATATTGAAGACACTATTTCTTTGAGCCAAAGCTGTAAATGATTCAATATTTTTGGGTTTTAATTCATTAAATTTTTAATTAATTCTGTAGACAACAAAAACTAATGAAATTAAATTTGAATCAATTCAAACAAATTAGGCCGAAATGAATTTCAATTCGTTTTCAATTTAAAAAAATGTGTAAAATTAATTGCAATTCACTACCCATTCAAATAAATTTGTTAAAATTAATTATAATTCATTTTCAATTCGTTTAAATTGAATTTATTTTGACTTCATTTAAATAAATTAGAACAATGAATTTTAATCCAATGAATAAAATAAAAATTAGTTGAAAACAATCAACTTCAAGAGAAGATCTAGGTGGGATAATTTTACTATATTTACTAAAGTTATTTTTTATACTGAAGCTATATGTTTTCAATACAAAGAGTAAAGAAATTTTTTCAATCGTAGTAAAAAATGGAGCATCAATATCGAGTAAATGAACACAGCGGTGACAGCAAAACCTGTTATGTTGAGTTCCTAGAATCTTCGATATTCTACTGAAAAATTTAACAAAATAAATTTTCTGTAATATTTAAATATGTGCTTATTTAAACAAACATTATTATTAAATAATCCTTTAATAAAATTTAAGTTTCTCGTAGCAAATAAACAAATTTATAGGATTTTCGCCGATACCTAATAATTTAATTCCTATTTTGTAGCTACCTGACGATTCCAGTATATCAGGGGGGTTTCAAATCTTAGAATTTTTTGCCTTTGAATATACAAAAGAACTTGTTAAAAGGAGCTGTCGTTTGTATAAAAATGAATTGTGTCACCAAACGCCAGTGATGCTTACTGCAGATTTTTTTTTACAAAATCAATTCAAATTTTAATCAATTCAATTCAAATGAGTTGGTAATGAATTGCAAATTATTTTTTCTAATTCATTTAATATAATTCAAATTCATTTCAATGCAAACGAATTGAAAATGAATTGCAGTTTACTTTAAAAAATTCCTTTGAATTGGAAGCAAATTACATGTCATTTAACAAATTCAATTACATTCAATATGAACTTTAATTCATTTTTATCAATCAAAATCATTTGCATTGATTCAAATTTCATTCAATTAATTTTTTTTTTGTTTTTTTTTTTATAAAAAGAATTAATTCAAAATTTTCTGTGTCAGTGCATGAACGATTCGTAAATTTAATTAAAAACAAATAAATCATTTACGCTGGATGAATGATTTACTCTTCTACAAGTAGACTACGCTTAATTAATTAACCGAAAAAATAATGTTTCTTTGTTTTATAAAGTCTATTCACTATTCATCGTATTCTTGTACTACCTTTAACTTAATTTTAAATATTTTAAACACAATTTTGAATTATGCCTAATTAATGTTTGAAAGCAATTGTTATTAAAATTATTAATTATGCAAATAACTATCTTTCCAATGTAAGCCTTTGTATCTATAATAATTAATTTATGTGAAATTTTTATTTTTTGTTAGCATAATTGTATAATTAGCTTTCAATTAGATGTAAAAGCAATTATATTCAATTTTGTGTTTAAATAAACTAAACGATTTTTTAATGCAATAACGATTGCAGTGATTTATATGATAAGTAGATTGACAAAATCACTATTCATCTCTCGAAAAAATTTAATATACATATTTTCGGTTTTGCTTTTCCACCTAAAGAATTTTTAGGCAGCTATTTTTATTAAATTGGTTTAAAGCAGCCGCTGTCTTTTTTAGTGTCGCAAAATAACTACTTCTTTTTTATATTTTGTTTTATTTTATTCAATTAAGGAATATTGACATTTATGTTTTAAAATATTTCTAATTTTTATGCTTTTTTGCCCAATAATTCATTCTTAATGCAAAATTAGAAACGAAATAAAAATTATATTGCCCTGCTTGAAATTGCTGAATCTGTAAGAGAGCACTTAAATAGAGGCGGAAACCTTGTTCTAGTTTCATTAGATTTAACCAAAGCTTTTGATTGAGTTAACCGCGTAAAATTCATGGAGAAACTTAACGGCGAATTTAGGTTTTCGTGCTTCCTTATAAATTCGTACCTGTTGGGAAGAAGGCAGTTTGTATATTTCAAAGGTAGAGAATCACATGTTAAGCAAGGGAAAGCTGGGGTGGCCCAAAGCTCCACTATTTCTTTCTTTGTACTTAAATAACTTTTTCAGTGTGGATAGTCAGAGACATACTCATTATATGTTAAAAAGTGAGCAAAAGACTCTTCCGGGCTTTTAAAGTTGCAACTAGGAGTAACTGGAAGATATACGTATCTTCTAGGGCGAGGATGACGCTACATTTCATCCATAGTGGTATTATCCACCGTCTGATTATAGCTTACACAGCTAGCTACAGACGTAAATCTTATCACGCATGTCTTTTAAATTTCTATAGTATTATAAAGAAGTGTGCACCACAGTTTCCAGAATTGAAATTCAACTTCTTACACTCTACAAGGTATTTTTAAATGTTTATCCACTAAATTAATAGTTTGATCTTTTAGAAGTCGTTTCTGAGTACAGCTACTCATTTGCGTAATAGATTGCCTAACGATCTAACAACATTTTCCTATTCTTCGCTTACGTACATATCTACTTCTGATATTGGACTATCTTCTCTCATTGTTTCTTTCTTTTAAGGTATTTAATGTTATAGATTGAAGCTGCTAACAAAACATTTCTTTTTAAGCATTATTTTTTTTCATTTTAATCTTATTTTAAAGTTTTATAAAGAATTAAATAAACATTTGGATTTGTATTGGGTTTTTCAATAAGAAGTTTTTTTTTCAATTGTGGCAACACCAACAACATGATAGTTTTGACATTTAGTTTTTTGACGTATTCGTAGTAAATGCATTGGTAACTGTTTCAATTCAATTTCGCATTAAAATCGCATTCAAATACTTAAAATCCACTATGAAAATAGTGGTTCTCTTAAAGTTGAATTTCGTAAAATTCGTGATATTTTCGGACAACATAATCGTCCTTCTGAGACCGCTATTAAGAATTTGGTCGTTAAATTTTAATCGACATGCTCGATATAAAATGTGCGAACACTTTCGCGTGTACGACCGGTCGGTCATTTGAAAACATAACAGCAGTGAGCCACAGGTTAAAGCATATCCAAATTTGTCAATTCCCCGACGTTCGCAATAATTGATGTTATCCAAAACCACCACATGACAAATTTTGCGTAAGGATTTGAGTTTGAAGCCTTACAAGGCTCAACTGGTGCAGGAATTAAAGCCGATTGACCATTCAAATCACTGTAGATTCGCTTAATTCCTTCAGGAACAACCGGCTGGTTTTTCTGAAAAAATCATTTTTTCAGACAAAGCGCACTTGGTCTGTCAGGGTATGTTAATAAGCAAAATTGCCGCATTTGGGCTTCTAAAAATCCTAGAGTGACTATTGCATGCTCAACGTGTCACTGTATACACTATGTTATCTGGAGGCGTGATTGGCCGTTTGTTTTCTGAACACGAGGCTGGGAATGCGATAACGGTCAATGGAATATCACTGACATGGTTTCAACAGGACGGTGTTGCATGTCGCAAGCCAATGAAGTTATCGCTTTATTGCAAACCAAATATTTCGATCGTCGACACCTGTCAACGTGGTCGTCGTAGACATTTGTCAGACATCTGTTTTTATTTATAATTGCCGAACTTTTCTTTTTATAATATAAATGATACAATAAAAATTTAAATCATCTTAATCTTAGTTTGTTGTTTTATTTTGCTTTAGAATATATATATCTTGTTGAAAAACCCCTTATAAGTTAAAAAATTTATTTTTTAATTTGCAAGTTTATATATAAGCTAGTTATTCTAATGAAAAGAGTTAAAAATATACCCCATCCTAAAACACAATGGTACTCGTTATTCCACAAATAGCGAAAAATGCGAACTTTTAGCTCAGAACTTTGTCTTGAATCATTGTGTATCATCAAGCATTGGTGACCATGATAAAATATCTATAGGTCAATAATAAAATTCAAAATTTTCAGTCGGAAAGTCCGAACTTTTTGAACCATTGTCTAATTAGTGCTTCGGAAATTTTAGATGTTATAAAAAGATTAAAACACAAAAAGGCGCCGGGACTTGATGGTATTTATAACAAATGTTTTTAAGCTCTTTCAAAGAAGTGTATCAAATACTTAACTATTATAATTGATGCATGTTTAAAATTATGTTGTTTTCTAAAAACGTTTAAGGTGGCTCCATTAAAAAGCTCCTTAAACCTCTTTAAGCAAAAGTCTTGTAAAGGGAAAATTAGCAAATTTCATCGAAGCCCACAATATTTTCCAGACCCATCAATTTGGATTCCATTATTAACACAATACAGTTCAAGCACTAACAAGAATTAAGAACTTAGTTAAATAAAACTTTGCTCATTAAAAATTAACGGGTGTATTATTACTCGATGTAAAGGCAGCCTTCGACTCAGTGTGGTACGGTCGACGCATTTATAAAAGATTCGTTTAAATTTTCCACCAAATTTGACCAAAATTATTCAAGATTTCTTGTATTTTCCCACTTTTAAAATTAAAATTGGTTCTCAAACTTCCTCACGCTATCATATAACATCAGGTTGCCCTCAGGGTTCTTGCCTCTTGCCTATTTTATACAACGTATATACTTATAATATTTCACAATTAGATTATTGCAATACATTGCTCTGGAATGCTTGCTCTGAAATATCTACTTATTTCAATAAGTAGAAAATCATGTTAAACAACGATAAAACCAGGGAAAGAAAAAGTTGTTTTATTCCCCAAGATTGTATTCTGCTGAACAACGTGTTATTTCAATGGTACCAAAAAACTAAATATTTAGCAGTTGTTCTAGATCTTAAAATTATATTGAAAGAGCACATATCATACGTGATAAATAAAGTAAATATTTTAATTCATTTATTGAAATCAAGAAATAGGAAATCAAGACTGTGCATTAGGAATAAATAAATTATATAAAATCAATTTCTAATGGGGTTATGTTTTACGAAGCACCAGTCTGGGAAAATATTGCAAAATGTCACATTAAAAAAACTCCAAACATTACGAAACAAATTATTAAAAATGATTTTTAAGCTCCCGTGGTATTTCTCTACCCTCAAGATGCATGAAATAAATAACATGGAATCAGTGGAAGACAAGTTGAATAAACTTATACATAATTTATACTTACGTTGTTTAAACTCTAAGCATGTATATATTAATGTCTTAGCACCAGGTAGTAAATAAGTTTAGTAGTATATAGGCATTTTCAAAAAAGTTTTTGTAGTATTAAATTTTTGTTCCATAACATACAGGGTGGCTGATGAAAGCTACTACCAAACATGTTGTAACCAACCTGTTCCATTTTTATTTTATAAATTTATCTTTAAATTTAACTAAAATGAAAATTGGGACAATGTAACAAGAATTTGGATAGTGCAACGCTTTCACGCTTCAGAGTCCGTAGTTTCCGTCCAAAGATAATATAGGCGCACGTTTGGTGGCACTGGTCCTAGCAGATGTGCCGAGCGAGGCACAATCGCAAGAAGGGCGGCCTTTTCACCGAGATCCCTCAGTTCGGACGCAGGAAACTATCGCTGCTGCCATATAATCCAATCCCCGAGTTTCGACAAGTAACTTATCTGCTCAAATAGGTGTCAGCAGACAGTCACCGCAGACAATTTTGCACCAAGATTTAAACATATTTCCATTAAAGCTTCAATTAACAAATAAACTGAACCCCAGAGACTTTCCGATTCCCTTGGAATTTTAAATGGCGCCAGAGAATGAAAACGTCTTGAACTGCATTTTTATGCCTGACGAGGCACATTTTGATTTTAACGGCAATGTTAGCAAACAAAATTGTCGAATATAGAATAATTTTAACCCACAGATGTCACAGTGTGGTATGTAGTTTCTTCAAGGTTCATTGTCGAGCCTTACTTTTTCAAAGAAAACGGTCACTGGAGACCGTTACTGAAAGATGTTGAAAGAGTTTCTCTTTACAGAATTACGCCGAAACTCTGTTTGGTTTCAACAAGAGGGAGAAACTTGTCACATAGACACGCCTGTTATGACAGAATTGCGGCAAAGATTCCCCAATAAACTGATTTCAAAAAACTCCACATTTCGTTGGCCTGTCAGGTTTTCTGACCTTACTGCACCTGATTTTTTGTGGGGTTATTGAAAATAAGAACTTTACAAGAGAAACCCAACAAATTTGGATGATTTAAAGCAATCCATTCAAACGTTAATTGAGACAATACTCGCTGCAACACTCCAGGCGGTCGACTACAAACCAGTCAGTTAGGATGGAGAATAGCAATATTATTTCATTTATTGGCGGAGGAGAAATAAACAACATAATACCAGACACCGCCAGTCAGGCTAAGGTAATGCTGAACAAACTAGCTAATAAGACTTTACACCTACACAAGACGACTGCAAACATACGCTACAACAAGCCTTCGGAGGCCTTCGACTACAAACCAGCCAGTTAGGACGGAGAATAGCAATATTAAATTATATAAACTTTACAAAAGGTCATTTGAGTTTCTTAATATAGCAAAATTAATCAGCCACCCAATATTACTGTACATACATATACATATATTTTATAAATTAAGTATACATTTACATATTTTATATACCAAAGAATGTAAATAATAATTAACACCAATAAAATTGAAAATAAAGAATAAACTAAAAATTGTTTTACAGACAAAAATAAATATGAAACACAATTCTATAACAGTTTTAAATTGTTCGAACTCTGTATTTGTATATTTTCTATACGTAACGAAATATTACATCTGTTTAAACAAAATAACATTTGAAACAGTTTAAAATAAATAGTCACTTGTTTCGATTAGCGGTTAACTTCAACTTCATTAAACCATCACAAACATTTACATAATACGCCAAGTCAATAAAATTTACACTCAGGAGTGACACCAAATTTTATTGTGTTAAAAATATTCAAAATATTGCTATTTGAAGCATTTGAAAAGCATGTTGACAATAAAAAACCTCTTCTTAAGTGTCAATCACAAATATTTTGGCTGACGTAAAATTTCTCTGCAGATTTTTAGAATGTATGAAATAACGTATGATATAAGGTATTTGTGTGATAAAGATTATTATTTGTTTAAAGTTTGTTTTTCAAGGCTTAAATATTCGTGCAGATCAATTTTAGCGGGATATTTTTAAAAAGAAAATAAAATATTGAAAAGTCAATTAGAAATGTATATACAGCCAAATTGCTTTAAAAACAAAATAAAATAAATAAAATAGGAATACTTTCTCACGATTCACCTAAATATTAATAATAGAGCCAGGAGATTAAGTGTAAACAGCAAGGTCTCTATGGAAATATGTGTAGACATACATAATTACAGTAACAAAATATACAACGAGAGCTTATACACGATGATCATGTTTTTTTGCTTTGCTAGTAAGTACTCATAAAATAACCAATGAAGAAAGTAAGTCATTGTCGACTACTCTGAATACTGCAAAACAAAACGGAAACATTTAGCTGCGAACGTAACCATGTCTCTAAATTTATCTCTGCAAACAAATAAGTAAAATAATAAATGAACAAATAAGCACTGCTTCGGACACAATATTTGAACATTTTTACAAGAAAACAAACATTACACCAACACAAACATATTACGCAGGTGCACAAGACCAAAGCAATAAAGAACATCATAAACATACAATTACAGATTATTACGTCATAGAAAAAAACCCAATAGGTTCACACATAAACACAAACGGACAGCAAGCATGATCGTCAAGAGATTTAGTTAGGAAGAGAGACGAATGAAAAGTGAGAGACAAATTAGGTAAAAACAGACAAATGAAAAGGGAGAGAGAGAGAGAGATACAGGCAAAGGAGAGAAAGTGACGAATGCAATAACACGAAGGGAAACACGAACAAGACGAACTATATAAACACAGCTGACAATAGAACGCAACTAGTACAAAGAGCACACTGAAGATGGCAAACGGCCGAAACCGGTTTGTTCACAAACCAAATTTGACGAGGGTCGACGGAAAGTCGTACCCAAATATTGGAAATAAGTAGATACTTAAAATCTATGACCTCAGTGGGAAGATACATTATTACAAAACCAAAAAGTGGACGAAGAATAAAACCTTTTGCAATCCTAAAATATTGTAACATGGAAAAAATCGTCTAGAGTATCTACAAAATTCGAAACAAAACTAAAATTAAGTGATAAATTATATTGTTTCAGGGACTGGAGAAAAGTTTTGTTGTAAAATGAAGGTAAAAAAGGAAACTGATTTTCGTAAAGAATTGACAGATTTTGAGAGTTGGTAGGTATAGATCAATTAAGAGCAGCAAAGACTTTCAAATTGTCATTAAAATACTAGATTCGGACCCACAAGAGATAATATCTAACTTGGGAAAAATGGATTTAAAGTAAAAACTGTAGCAAGCATAAGAAATCGACAGTAACTCCTCATATATTTTTCGAAATTTGCTTAGAAGATTAAAATGAAAATACGAACCACACCCTGTTTGTTTGTAACATTAAATTTCCTTTGCAACATAAACTTATTGCTGAGGCCAAAACCCGTATTAAATCCGTTAAATTTAGAGGCTGTCATATTTTTACCTTCTTTAGCAGCTTTTTAAGTCAACATTTTTATATTCAAATACCCCAATTGCCAAGCCAACCATTCAGCAAAGTTCGTACGATGTGTTAAAATCAAATCATGTCATAGTTCAAGACTCGACAAAGGAAAAAATAAGTCCGATTCAGTTACATAGTCGAAACCTAAGGAATAAAATGTAGACTTCAATTTAAGTCGCCTCGTTAGCAGAATCGAGACAAACACTTTCACCACCTCATTTTGCCACGTGATGCCAGAAATGCTAAAAATGCCATCTATAATATCACAGCCATTAATTATGTAACGCGAACGACTTGTATTAATAAAAAAATTAATTTTAATATTAGCTTGGTAATTAAGAAATCGACGTAAGGCTAATAATGCAAAAGTCTCGGTGGTAAGGGATATGCTAGCGTAGCAATACTCATTGGCGCTTAAATCAAGCACAATTTAATAAGTGATTTTTGTAGAGATTACCCTCAACCTACAACCATCTGGTGAAGACTTTCAGTGGAATTAAAAAAAAATTTCTCAGTTAATTCCCCACAAAAATTGTCAACAGTTTAAGAACAATGCTGCAATTTTTACTAGGACCTCGTTTTATAGACAAGTAATTGCAAAAAAAAACATACGTATTGCAGATAATAGCTTATCACTCCGAAATGCTGTTATTTAAAAAATGGTTTAAAACATGACCTCAAACAGAGAACCAACGCATTAAACATTATTTCAAACGATGTGATAAAAACTGAAGAATAATAGGAATTATCTTCAGATTATTTACAATGAGCAACTTTTTGAAACTCACCAGGGATGATGTGATTTGATTTACATCTGCACCGACTAGGTAGTCATAATCAGATGGTGGTCAAACCACTTGAATGCTTTGCAAACGTCATTCACGTCCTAGGAGGCCATCGAATACGTATATCCTCCGGTCACTCCTAGTAGCAATTTCGAAAGCCCAAAGTAGGCCGCAGCCTTCACTCCTTGCTAAAGAGTTGGAGACTTTTCAACTTCTGGTTCAGAACACATGAAGCTTAATATAATTAAGAACACGACGGCATTCATACTCACTGGACCTGAACCATTCATTGTGTTCATTTTGAATGATCCGACCAATAAACTCTCACGAGGGTCTCGAAACCACAACCACCACGATACTCCCATATAGGGGCCAACCTCAATAACAGCTAATTGTCTCAAGAGAGAAATATGTGGATTGTCCAGGTGACTCCTACTAGCCTTTGAGGAGCCTGGTATCCCTTTTAACCCGCAAGACATCAGTCTAAATGGAATAGTAGGTTTCGAAAAGATTATCATGTGCCCCGGGGGGGGGGGGGGGGGGGGGGGGGGAACTCACCATGAATTGTAGCATTGACTGGATTATTCGGGACGGAAGATACTTCTACACATTGGATAAAACATAAGCACGCCAATGATCCTGCTCAAAGCGCCATACAATATATATCTATCTATCGCTGATTTTAATAGAGATTTCAAACCTTGCTGCCATATGTGTAACTCAAGCTGGATGATGTGTCAGCAATAACAAAATTTATTCTGTGGATATAGAATATCCTTTAAATGAAAAAAAAGAATTCGAAGTGAGTGGCAAAAGTACAGGTCTCCTCAACATTGCATCTCTGAAAAAATACCTCGAAGAACTCGAGGGAACTCCACTAATCAAAAACAGAACCCTGCCAACCTCGGTGAACAAGAAATGATACATTTGAAATTAATTTTCACACCGAATACAACATATTCCCATCCGATTTGCTACCCATATCCAGTGAAGAAACAGTACCGCCTAGATTAAATCTTCAAGAATAAAAAAAGCAATTTTCGATTTAAACAACAACGAAATCCCTGGCATAGATAAAGCCAGTAGTAAGATGCTCATAGAACAAGTAGCAGTACTACAAGCAGACTATTAACCATCAGAATGGAATATTTTACTGGCTGTCGTTATAGACGCAAAGACCTTACTACAGCAAAATGATATCGGCGAGAAACTATTAAAATACATACTGGGTGAGTGCGGGTATACGTAAATGTGTTAGAAAAAATTTTCGACAGACAAGAAGTAGTTGTAAGCGCTTCTAATCGATAAGGTATGGCATCCAGATTTATTATATAAGATAAAGAAAAATACACACAAAAACATCCACAACCTCTTAGAGAGCTTAAATTGCTCTCGATATTTAGTTTATTATAAAAGAAAAAGTTTCCTCCAAAGTAGTATTTTATTATACAGATCGGACATATCAAATACCGTTCGTATCCAAAAATTGACATTTGTGGTTTTAAGCATTCACGAAATTATCAAAATAACACCCCGATACTTAAATGGTGATCTTTTTAACTTAGAGAGGATGCCAAAGAAATGGAGAATTGAAGTTATTGAGTAAACTTCCCTGTTGTAACCCAGAACTCACACATCTCCCGCCCAATCGTGTATTACCCACTCTATCTTCAAATGTTCTATTAGATTGGAGATGATTTTGCAAAGACTACTCTTAAAGCCCTTAAAGTCCATCAATTTAGCAATAATGTTTTTCGGACAGACGGCATCAAAAGCGCTTGAAAAATTCAAATTCAAATTACAGTTTCCTTGAGACATAATCCCAAAAGACCATTTATGCGTGTCAGGTTAAGTGTCCTATTTTAAAGCCGAATTGGCAGTCTGGAAAAATATTATGATAAGTTATTCTGTCGCTAGTCTTTGAAAGTATAAATACAGTTCGGCCTTTAATTAGTGAAGATTTACTGGCATTATCTACAAATTCAAAATGATTGTTAAAAATATTCTTCTTTGCTTTCCATCAATATATCATTTTATCATAGTTTTTTAACAATTTACTATTGAATACAGCAATATATTTCAGCACGTTAAAATCTTTGCTGATGGTGGAAATAAAATGTTTTTATTGTTAATAATCACATTAACAAATAACAGTTAAATGGCAAAAGACCTTTTGCCACGTATTGAGGATAAACTGCAAAGTAACGTTAAAATTGAATTTAATATTCTTTGACACAATTGTTCCAAACAAAAAAGATGAACTGTGTTAAATAAATTCACCTTCTTTTTCTTTCAATACGAGCTGCTATGAATGCATAGGTCAACAAAATTAAATATAAATATATATATAAATTATTTATTTATTTAATAAAAATTGTAAGCTCCTAGGACCGAATTAATCCAGTTTAAATATATAGCAATTACAAAAGAAAACTTCAAACTCTAAAAATTTTTAATATAGAAAGATAAAACTACCCATATGATGTCAATTTTCTTAGTCGTCTGATTTTTAAAAATCCCAGTTACAAGAGATTTTCAAATAGAATTTTCCTGAAAATTTAATCTGGGTTAGAAAAATGCTGTTGGTCGCAGGGTACAAACGAATTCCATAGTCTTGAAACTCTGACAATGGTATTGATATTATTAAAATATGAATTCTTAAAGAGCAAGTAAGTACCCATTTAATATTGCAAAATCTATTTATCGATATTTTGACAATCTCTAAGGAATTGAAAAGGATTACATTCTCACATAACTGTGGACCTGACAACATCCCCAGTAATATTGTGATAAATTGTGCTGATAGAAATTTTATTTAACACGCCAATAAAATATGGTACTTTTCCTATATTATTCCTTTTTTTAAATCAGGTAACAGGTCTGATATTTCAAATTACCGTGGTATTGCCCAATTAAGTACTATACCCAAATTATTTGAAAAAATTATCACCGAACATTTATGCATTCGCACATCAAGTTTGGCAACCAATAATCAACATGGATTTCGAAAGAGATGCTCTGGCATAACAAATCTTTTACACTTTTCAACAATTATACATCGTGGATTTAAAAAAAAACAACAAATTCACGTGATATACACTGATTTCAGCACGACATTTGATAAAATCAATCATATCCTTCTAAAGAAAAAATTGGAATTAATAGGTTTTGCCGATTTAAGTGTCAAATGGATTTACTCTTACCTAACAAATAGGAAACAAATGGTCCGTTTTAATAACGCTTGCTCTAGATGCATAAAGGTTCTATCTGGAGTACCACAGGGAAGCTACCTTGGGTCGCTTCTTTTTCTGTTATTTATTAATGACTTGCCTGATGTCATTTAATCATTCAATATTTTGATGTATGCTGACGATGTAAAAGTTTTTCTTAGTTATTGTCAAGTAACTGACCAGTAACGTCTCCAAGGTGACCTTAACTCGCTTCACAACTGGTGTAAAATAAATCGTATGGAGCTAAATCTCAAGAAATGTAAATATATGTGCTTTGCTTGAAAGAAACCGACAACTGCATGCTACTATATCGATGACCATCATTTGGAAGAAGTTGACAAAATATTAGATCTTGGATTGCTACTTGACTCCAAACCCAATTTTATTGAATATATCAATTTGACAGCAACCAAAGCTAGAGGTGTACTTGGATTTGTAAAACGTTGGGCTAAAGAGTACCAAAAGCCTTTATATGTCCCTTGTCAGGCCTATTCTAGAGTATGGATCCGTCATTTGGGACCCTATATATATAGAAAATACTCAGATGTTCTCGAATCTGTTCAAAAACAGTTCTTTCTTTTTTGCCTCCGTGGTTTGAACTTTAACCCATTGAGCTTACCTGCCTACTCAGCTAGACATTCTCTTATTAAGCTACCAACTCTAAGGAGTCGCAGAATAGCACCTAATAATTGGCGACGTTTCTACTCACTTACTTATTAACAGGATTACTCTAAATGTACCGCAACGCCCTACACGACATTTTATACCTTTAGCAGTGGAATTTTTTCGAGCCAATTATGCTAACGAACCTTTTTAGGAGAATTTGTGCAGATTTTAATAAATATTATAAGTTCGTTGATTTCAATTTGTCTGTAAGCGCAATAAGAAATAACATTAGTTTACCTAAACAACTAGGTGTTTGCATTTACATATGTATATTTTTTTTGTATGTATGTTAAATTTAAGCAAATTTTTATGTTATGTAAAGCTTGCATTTATTAATGTATGTGTGTTAAATTAAATTTATTTTTATGTTGTTTTACCTAAAATGTCTGCAAAGATGTTAATTTCCATAAACAACTAATTGATAAATAAATAAAATCATTTATATAAATAATAATTAAAAATGGTCCTAAAATAGTACCCTGGAGCACAGGTGTATAGAATTCTAAAAATGACGACCGTCTGAACCAAGTTGTATATATTGGTATGTTTCATTAAGAAACGACCAAACTAATTTGCGAGCTGATGGGCCAACGCTCATATTTTCTTATTTAAAAAAGAATATTTCACGCCTCTTTTCCAATTTTGGTTTGTAGCTTTTTGTAGCTATTTGAGCTTTGCTGAATTTATTTAAAAAAATATGATGTTTTCGTACACATCATAAAACTAAAGAAATAAGGAGAATGCATTTTAGCTCCAATAAGTTGAGAAGAACAATTATTTTCCCATATCCCAGTGTGTCTAAAGGTGTGTGTTCGTTATCGTTTAATACTGTGGGGTTTGCAACAAAACGTACTATAATTCTTTCCATGTCCATATGTATGTCTCGCATTCAGGTAAAATCAAGTAATGGGGAAAATATCGTTTGCATGTTTTAAAGCCATACATGTTAACAGTTATACGGATAAACCTGGCAGTATTGTGTAAATTTTTGTTCATTCAAAATATTGAAATGCTCTTTTTTGTCTTTCTTTCACTTGCAATATGGGAAATGATAAAATAAAAAGAAACACAACATAATTTCAGTGAATATTTTAAAGTAAGACGGACATGGGTATATTGTATACACCGTATACTTCCTAACTACCATACAAAACGTGTTCAAGGCTTTGGTTTAAGATATTCATAAATAAAATTTATCGATTTAGCACGTCAAAGAATTAAAAGTTCACACCCAAATAATTTAAAAATGAATGAAGTGGCAAATTTAAATATGTATGTTTAACAGATAGTGTAATTCGTTTTACATCCGCACCTGGCTATGTAGCCTTAATAAGATGGTGGACAAACCACTACACACTCGTCCTAGATAGCCGAAGACATAATTCTAAGCAACAGAACCACCTAGTTGCAACTTGAATGATTCCAGGACAGGTCTACAAACCATCACACCTTGCTAAAGAGTTGGAGATCTTATAACTCCTGTCCAGAACACATGTCAAGCATGCTCACTGGACTGGATCATTCACTTCGCGTATCATTATCAGTGAGCTGATCCTGGCCACCATAATAACAATTATACTGTTATGGGGCCGCAAAACCACAACCACCACGATGCTCCCATATAGGGGCCAACCTCAATGATCAGTCAGAGAACTATTAAATGTCTAAAGAGACAAATAATGAACTCTGCGGCTCACTGATCCCCGTGGAAATAAAGTGGAGTTTCCAGTTGTCTCCCTGTCTGACTTCAGGGGACTAGGCTTCCTTTTTCCCCCAGTTGCACAGCTCTAGATAGTCGATTATTCTATAAAGACCGATAAATGTGCCCCTGGGGACAATTTCTTTGGTAATGATGAGACAGTTTAACCCATTTTAAGATCATTTAGTTATTGTTATGTCCTATAGATATATCCGCCGGAAAGGTATACACTTTATTTTGCCACAATTTTGTTAAACATTAGTTTTGACAGTTTAACACGTGGAAATTTATTATAGAAAAATATTTGATATTTATCAAAATCAATCATCGATTACTGTGACGATGAAAAGTTACGCGATGTTTTTTGAAGAAACAACATGCCAAGAAAAGTCACTGTCTATCGTGTAATGATGTAGTGAATGATTTCAAAGAAAAAAGGTCTTTAGATGATAGGCCCAAGCATGGACAACAATGTACAATGAAAACATTACTGCTGCTCAAGAAAGTGTTCAAAACAATTTAGCAACAACTTCAAATCAAAGAACAACTTTGGCCACAATTTTGCATTTGTTTTCATATAATATTGAGTTGACACAAGACCATTTACGCCGCCATACATATGCCAGTAGGATATTACAGCTTGCCCATGACAACCGCTATTTTCATTTAAATGGATAAGTGAATAAACAGAATAGTCACTTCTGGGGAAACCCTCAAATTATTCAATAATCTTTGCATCTATTAAAAGTGATAGTCTGGTATGCAATTTGATTAGAAGGAATAACTGGGCCTTACTTTTTTCAAAATAAAAACGGCGTAATGGTAACTGGATGGGGAGCGATATAGTGATATAATTGAACACTTTTTAACGCCTCAACTGCATGTTTTGGGTTTGATTAACATGTGGTATCAACAAGACGGTGTCACATCACATACAGCCAGAATTACAATAGAATTACTGTGTGACCTCTTTCAACAACAAGTCGGACATTTATCTGATTTTGTATTTCATACACAATTGCCGACATTGCTAAAGAGTTGGAGACTATCCAACTCCTGGTCCAGAACGCATAAGTTTAATATAATTAAGAACACGACGGCATTCATACTCACTGGACCTGGACCATTCATTGTGCTCATTGTGAATGATCCGACCCACAAACTCAAACGAGCGCTTCGAAACACACACCCACCACGATACTCCCAAAGGGCCTATCTCAATAATCAGACAGAGCACAGCTGCATGCCTAAAGAGACAAATAGCGGAATTCTGCGGGCTCACTGATCCCCGTGGAAATATAGTGGATTGTCCAGTTGACTCCTACTAGCCTTGAAAGAGACTGGACTCCCTTTTACCCCCCAAGACACAAGTCTAGATGGCTGTTGTAGAATCCATAAACACTATCATGTGCCCCAAAGGAAGAATGATCATTGCGTGATAAGGTTTACATCTGCACCAGCAGTGAGCCATAATCAGATGGTGGCCATTACCACTGTAAATGGTATGTTGAGCCATTCTCGCCCTAGAAGACCTTCGAATCCGTGCATTCTCCGGTCACTTCTAGTTGTAGTTTCAAAAGCTCGAAGTAGGTCGCAGCCTTTACTCCTTGCTTAAGAGTTGGAAACTTTCTAACTCCTGGTCCAGAACGCATGAAGCCTAATATAATTAAGAACACGACGACATTCATACTCACTGAACCTGAACCATTCATTGTATTCATTGTGAATGATCCGACCCACAAACTCTCACGAGGGCCTCGAAATCACAACCACCACGATACTCCCATATAGGGGCCAACCTCAATAACCAGCCAGAGAACAGCTAAATGTCTAAAGAGACAAATAGCGAGCTCTGCGAGCTCACTGATTCCCGTGGAAATATAGTGGATTATCCAGGTGGCTCCTACTAGCCTTTAAGGGCCCTGAGCTCCCTTTAACCCCGCAAGACACCAGTCTAAATGGAATAGTAGGCTCAAAAAAGACTATCATGTGCCACCGGGGGGAGGAGGAATGATCAGCGTAACAAGTGATAAGATTTACATCTGCACCTGGCAGTGAGCCTTAATCAGATGGTGGTCATACCACTGTGAGTGAAAAGCAGCGCCACTCAGCCCTAGGAAGCCGAAGTCTTATTCTAGCAACAGGTCCTTCCTAGTAGCAATTTTAATGATTCCAGAGCAGACTATCCAACTCCTATCCAGAACACATGTCTAAACATAAAAATGTATTTTAAATTAAAAAATGTAGTCCGTTTATAGGGATTTTAACAAGAAGTTTGTTTTCTAAAACAAATCAAATTTTTTTTATATTACGAAAAGAAAAGTTCGGCAATTATGAATAATTGATTCCATATAGACTCTGTCCTTAACATAGCCCAACAAAAAATAATCCCGTGGTGCTAAATCACACGATCTGGCTGTCGACTTAACTGCTGATTGTCGTGAAATTATGCTAATATTGATCGTTTCATTGGCTATGCGACATGTGGCAAAGTCCTATTAAAACCACATGTCAATGATATCCACGTCGTCAATAATAGGGCAAAATTGAGTTGTTAACATCTCGCGATAGTGTAATCCAAATGCGACAATTTTGCTTGTTGGCATACCCTGACAAGTGAAAATGGGCCTCGTCTGAAAAAATTACTTTTTTAAAAAAACCAGCCGGTTGTTCTTGAATGAATTGAGCGAACCTACAGTGATGAATGGTCGGTCGGCTTCAATTCCTGCAAACAAACAATAATTTACGTCCTGATCATTTTAATTGTTTAAATATAATTGTGTTCTTAGTTTTACTGCCTTCACTGTTTTATGTTTGTATGTAAATTAATGTGGTATTTTGTTATTTTATCATTCAATTTTATATTATTTTTCTAAAATAAAAATAAAATTGTTTTCTTCCATTTTTTCTCTTTATATTTTGTGCTTTTTACAATTGTGAATAGACAAGTAAAAAAAACTGTAAAAGAAGGAAAATTTGCTTTATTGAAAATGAACCTAAGCATGTAATTGAATTTGTAATGCGATGTGAATCACTCACAAATCGCAATTTCAATGGCTACACATATTCAGAAAAATGTTCATGAAATCATTCATAGAAATGAATATTTGTTAAGTACGCAACCAAGTGTAAAGTACTGTGTATAAAATAGTCTATTTGCAAGTAATTATTAGTAAATAAGTAAGTGTTGCCACTCTTTAATTTAAAGAATATATGAAACTATTTCTACAGCTGGAAAAGGTAAAAATAGCTTTTTAGGAATCTTCTTACAAATTTGAAGTCTCTTTAAATTAGAAATAAAAATCATTCGTTGCTAATTCTTGCTTTGATTGTGACACATATTCTTTTCAGCGGATCGGCATAGACACAGATAATGTGGAAACTTTTACTTGCCAGAGGATGAAAGTAACGTTTCCGTCCGGTATGAAACATTAAATGATATACTGCTTAGAATAAATTTAGAGACTAAATCGCCATTAATAATACATAACAAAAACGCAACGTTCAACATCGTCATCAGGTAACTATATAAACGCTTATCTTTGACGATAAGAAAGTAAATTTAATGTTAGATTCCATTTTGAGCTTCGCAGGCAGAACAGAAAAAACTGTTTTAAATAGACTCAACATGATCGCTATGACCATATTATTGTTCTATAACGAAACACTATGTAACAACTGAGCCATATTCAAGCATACGTGATAGGATTAACGTCAGCACCAGGCCGCGCGGCCTTAATCTAACGGTGGTGTTACCACAGGCTTTAGTAAAAAGCGTCAATCTTCGCCCTGCTCCCACTCCTTGCTGAAGTGTTGGAGACAATGTGAACTTTTGTGTTAACATGTGCGTGTGATTTTCGACGGGGTATGATTTAATTGGGAATGATTTTACGTCATCCATCTGTGAAACAGAGAACACTTAAGAAGGCACATAAACGAAATCGGTCTGTTTACAAAACAAATTTAACGCGGGATGACGTAAAATCATACCCAATTTTGTGTTAACATTCCTTTGGAAATTTTCTCAAAGTTACCATGTTGCTCCCCGAGGAGCCTCACCAATAAAAATAACAGGGCTGTGAGTAACCGTTTCCCATGGTACCAGTGTGTGTGCAAATCACTTATCGGATTTCGAGGGTCCAGTGTGTCTTTCAGTTCCGGGATCCTGTTATAGCCCAGCTACCCCCGAAGACGCATGTCAAGATGGGGAAGAGATCCATCAATACAGCAACACCTGCCGTGTGGGTAGGGGAGTAGGTTATATTTAAACATAGATATAACTAGGGATGTAAAGGGTCCGCCGCATAACTTTTTTTTTTAAAAGCTATAAACGAAACTACTGAAAATTTTCTCTGTTTTTATTTTAAAGTACAATCCTTCCGGTTCTTAATGGAATATAATTTCATTCAAATGGCTGCCTCAGCTGGCCATGCAGTAGCCTACACGAACGGTCCAATTTTTAAGCACATTATCGATTGTGTGCAACTGTATTTCACCAATGGCTTCACGAATATTGTCCTTTAAAGCGTCAATTGTCTCTGGTTTGTCGACGTAACACTTATCTTTGACTGCATCCCACAAATAATAGTCCAACGGTATCAAATCGCAGCTCCGAGCAGCTAAACGACATCAACTCTGCGGCTAGTAATGCGATTTTCGAAAATAGAGCGCAAAACATCCAGTGAAGCTTCGGCTGTGTGGCACGTAGCGCCGTCCTGTTGAAACCAAATGTTGCCAATATCCTCCTCTTAAATTTTTGTGAACAAAAATTCATTCAACAAGGCCCGATAACGATCGCTATTGACTGTAACGGCCACTCCTTGCCCAATTATGCCTCTGGACCAAAATCCGCACCAAATAGCGACTCCTTTTAGGTGCGTAGGCTTTTCAATGTATGCTTATTTGCTTATTTACAAGATTAAAATGAGCTTCATCTGAAAAGATGATTTGCAAAATCGTCACTTCTGTAAATCGGTCGCAGGCCCACCTAGCGAAGCGAAAACGCATTGGATGGTCACTTAGCTTCAACTCCTGAACCAATTGGACTTTCTATAGCGTCATACCAAGGACTTCATACAATATTCGTCTCAATAATGTCTCTGAAATGTTTAATTCTTGAGAACGACGGTGAATTGATGTTGATGGCGCTTCACGCACACTTTCTGCCACAGCAGTAATATTCTCGGGTGTACGCACTTTTTTTGGCTTTTCACGCTTTGGTTTATCGATGAGGATGCCAGTTTCTTTCACTTTTTTCACAAGATAACAAACATACGGAGCTGACGGTGCTTCTCTTCTTCCAAAATTAGTACGCAATTTTCGCACACTTTCTGCAACATTATCATTATTTTCAAAGTGATGTCGCAATATTTCCCAGCGTTGCTCAAGCGTATACACAACCATATTCGTTCAGCGGAAGAATAAAACTAATTATCCATCAAATCACACATGAGCTAAGTGTTACCATTCACGAAATAAGCACTAGTTGAACAAAAAAACCTTAGATGGCAGAGCCTTTATAAAAAATTTCTATCTTTTAACAAAAGCAAGAAAGCTTCTAGCCTAATTGGCTGTCATCTTAATGTGTCGAATAAAACTGAGCTTTATGTCAAGAATATATTCAAATGAAGGAAGGAGCTTATTAGCTCCAAAGGTTGTTTACCCAACAAAAAATTGACCCTAACCAAGTTGTCCCTGTTAATTCTCATGTGCTTGCATTTGTTGGTGTTAAGTCTCAGGTATAAAAATTATCGATATCATGTTATAAGTAAACATGATCCGAATATTTATTGTATGTAAAAACAAAGATTTACATCACCAGCAAACATAAGTATGTTGCAATACTTTATAACATTTGGCAGAACATTTATTAATAAAGATAACAGGATTGGACCAAGAGAGCTAGCTTGGCGTTTTCCAGAAATAACGTTTATAGGCTTAGATATGGGGTTTTTAAAAATTACCTGTTATTTTCTATCACCTAGATAAGATTTAATACAATTTAGACTATTAGCAGAGAAAAGAACCCAGCATATGTAGTGATTGGCTTTATCAAAACTTTGCTGAAATCAATATTAATAGCATTTATTTTGAAAATACGATTTAAATTATCCTAAACCCACCATGCGATATTTCACTTATTTTTACATAAAGTGCACTTTCATCTATAACATAAAAAAGGTCGAGTTTTCCTTCCTGCGCTATAACTCCAGAACGCACGAACCGATTTCCACGGTTTTGCATTCGTTGGAAAGGTCTCGGGCTCCCTGAGGTTTATAGCAAAGAAAATTCAGGAAAAATTTCAAGAGGAAAGCAGGAAAACGGAAAATAATTTTTCACATACAGCGCCATCTCTGATACACAGCATGTACTATAATGGCACCAGTACGTGGTGTGTGAGTATCCCTCACGAAAATAAGTACGTTTCATTTTAAGTAAATGAAGCCGCGCGCTAGATCGCATGTTATTTGCGACTGCTGTTAGTAAATGTACGTGGACCAAAGTCATTAGCGCATTTGAAAAATGTGAATGGCCACCAATGCCAAACATATCGAGAAGCATGTTAACTATAGGGTTTGCTAGAGAACGATTCTCATTGGGATTTAACACTTGCGGGTTCAGTTGTTTCATCAAATGCGTACCAAATATGAACGCTGTTCGCTGTTATCATTACCACATGTTTCCCCTCACAACCAATTCAGTTATGGAGCAAATGCAAAGACGACATATGTGAAGATATCTTGCATCGCTTGCACATTCGTACGAATAATCCCGACATGCAAATAACCGATGAAATATATAATGAAGGATTGGTTCTGATTGAGGATCACTGCTTGACTATTGCAAACAAGCTACTGATTGAAGTAGGAATAATTGCGCCAAATCGATCGATGAACCATGCACTCAACCACCAATTAAATCGAGAGCTGCAATACAATGTTGATACATTGCAGGAATTCGTTCGAAATAATGTGCCATTGCTGAATGAACAGCAAAAACAAATATACGAAACATTTATGCAAGCGGTGGACAATAATACTGGTGGTCTATTCTTCCTGGAATAGGGCAAACATTTCTCATTTCATTGATTTTGGCCACTATTCGATCAACATGCGACATAGCTTTGGTGTTAGCATCATCTGGAATTGCTGCGACTTTTCTAGATGGCGGCCGTACTGCACATTCTGCGCTTAAGTTGCCACTCAATTTAAACACAATTGATACTCCAAAATGCAATATTTCCCGATCCAGTACAATGCGAAAATTGTTGATGCAATGCAAACTCATTGTTTGGGATGAATGCACAATGGCACATAAGAAATCACTTGAAATACTTAACTTTACACTGAAGGATCTTCGGCGAAATAACAACATCTTTGGCCGCTTGATGATATTGTTGGCAGGCGATTTTATGCAGACGTTGCCAGTAATTCCCAATGTAAAATCTGCACTGAATTGAATGCTTGCCTGAAGGCATCACCTTTGTGGAATAACATAAAAACATTATCGCTAACCACTAATGTGAGACTTCAACTCCAAAATGATCAAAGTGCTGCACAATTTTCCAAACAATTGTTAGCTGTTGAAAATGGAAAGGTCCCAGTTGATGCGACAGCTGGATTAATTACTCGTAGCAATGACTTTTGCCGATTTGTAGACTCTCATATAGCTCTTATTGAAAATGTTTTCCCAAACATTAGTGAGAATTATCAGAATTATACTTGGTTAAATAAACGAGCAATTCCCGCCGCAAAGAATAATGATGTTTTACATGCACTGAATTTCACCATTCAATCAAAAAGCAATTTGGTGACATACAAATCCGTTGATGCCATAAAAAATCCCGATGATTTGGAGGTTACTTCCAAAAGGCAAAACATGAATAATACGTTGGACTAAACACATTTTTCAGGTTTCTAAAGAAGTTTTCAAGTGCCTCGGTTTTCTAAAGCGGTGTAGAAGATACTTCACCCCATCCGATCTCCGTACTATCTATACCACCTACATCCGTCCGAAAATGGAATACAACTCTCATGTATGGGCCGGTGCTCCAAAGTCTATTTTGGGGTTACTCGACCGCGTACAGGAGAGGGCCAAGAGGCTCATTGCTGACAGTAGGGTATCCAACTCTATTGATTCTCTAGAGCATCGACGCAATGTGGGATGCATTTCACTGTTCTATCGTTACTACAATGGTAAGTGTTCTAATGAGATTAGGGAACTTGTTCCTGATACTCGCACGTTTTCACGTTTAACTCGATTTTCGATAAGAGCACATCCTTTTGTGGTTGATTGGCCCTATGAATCGCACTACGCATTACAGGGAAAATTTGTTTTTCAGCAGAACAGTTCGTATGTGGAATAAGATCCCTCCGGAGGTCTTTCCTGTCACTTTCAATCTGAAAAAGTTCAAATCGAATGTCCACAGACACTACTCCCTCTTTCCCACTTCCCGTAACCTAATTTCCTAGTTCTGGCACAGTGCATTGCATACGTAGGGGTCATTCCCTGAGTGCTTGTCCTATTAAAAAAAAAACAAAAAAAAATTATCCAACGGAGTTTTTGAAATCTCTGGAGCTACCAGGATTTCCAATGGAAGGTGGGTCAGTTATTATGATATTGCGAAATTTGAATCCACCGCGACTTTGCACCGGTACTCGACTTGCGGTGAAAAGACTTATGCCGAATTTGATTGAAGCAACCATTATTAGCGGAAAGCACGCAGGTGAACGATTGCAATTTCCGGTTCGCCTTGCGTTCGCAATTACAATTAACAAGTCGCAATGCCAATCGCTTAGTGTTTGCGGGATAAATTTATAAAATCATTGTTTTTCACATGGGCAGCTATACGTTGCGTGTTCACGCGTTGGAAAACCATTCGCTTTATTTGTGTTAACGTCAGACCAAAAAACAAAAATTCTGCTTCATTTTTGTAATCGAAATGAATTCCTTACTGTTGTGCAATGAAATAAAATTTTTCCTTTTCAAATATAAAACAAAAAAATTATTTTTCTTCATCTTATAATCCCCAAACGAAATGTTACAAAAGTACTCACACAAATATACAGTAAAGCATAAATACCATCGAAACCCATTTGTTTGCATTATTCACGCGGCTATGCGGCTTGAGGTTAACGAAGATAAAGGTCAAAATATATTCACATGCGAAATTCACTTATTAGTCTAATTAAGGTGGTCAATGTGAACTATTTCTTTGGCACCTCTTTTATAACTTTTCAGATATGCACTTGGCACAACACATCAATATATTTTCACTAAATTCTTAAAAGATTCCTAAAAAACTTAGACTTAACATTTTTTTGATTTTACGGCCTACTCTGCGGTCATTTATTACTAGTTTGATGCATTGGCGCTATAGCATTTGTATTTTTCGTCACACGGTATTTAAAATGGGTGCAATTGCTGTACAGCAATCATCTACTTCATTCATATAATGCAAAGAAAAGACAAAATGGACTATTAAAATATTACGTAACATAGGTGCCCCTGTAGGGTAGTAGGTAGTGTACTAGCTTGTCAGTGTGGCGGTTGTGGGTTCGATTCCCAAAGAAGACCTTGGTTTTTTCACTACAAAAAATTTACTGTCGGTGGGTCTGCTCAGTGATGAAGGCATGGTCACTGGTCGCTGTGCTGTCTTTATACGACAGTTAATTCCCGAGTATCCTTCTACTTTCACCACCTGTTTCATTTCTTCTCTATCCCTTTCCTAAAGAATGTAGCACGGTATTTGACTAAATAGGCATTGTTGCCTAAAGTGCTATTTCTCTTAAAAAACAATGTAACATAATATTAACATTAACATATTATTGTTGCAAACAGTTGCACATAAAACGTTACAAAACAGTTTGGTGTAAGGTCATAGTAATTAAGACTTAGCCATAGGCAGAAATGTAAACATTTACTATAAAAATAGTGGATATATCACTGTGTCACTTTGTAAAGTTCGAGCTTTTCCTTGCAATCAAGCTTTTTCTATAACCGCTCAGCATAATTTATTGGCCAAACTCCAGGTTCACGGTATTGTTGCTCAACTAATAAACCAAAATAATATGTTTGTTGCGGCCGTAGTTATCACTGTACAGCAAAGTGTTGAGCATGAGTCTGCAACATCAACTCGTAAATGTTCGCAACAATTGGTTAAAGTTAGAGGCACTTTGCTTAAACTTTTGCATCGTAATACTTATAAACTTCAACTCGACCTACCGTGACTTAAAATTTTAATGTTTGCGAATTGTCTGTTTGAAAAACTGAACAAAAACAAAATGCATTTTTAAACAAAATCATCTTTTTATTGATGAGGAGGCTCATTTTCAATTGGATGGGTAGTTATGTAAACAAACAAAATTGTCGCATATGGGATGCAGAAAATCCGCAAACGGTCCTGGAAAAACCATTTCATTCAAAGAAGTGACTGTAAAAGAAAGTGTGTGCAAGAAAATCATGATACCTAAATTTGTGGCCACAATGGGCAGATGTTGGCATCAATGACTCTTGTTTTTAGACAGATGGCACCACAAACCATCCACACATTTCAGTTAATGCATAGAAATAAATAGTTTCCATCAGTTTCTTACCAGTTCATTATCCACGTCTTAAAATATTAATTAAAAATTTATAACCAACTGTGAAGAAAATGGTAATACAGGCATACCTCGCTTAACGCTACCTCGTTTAGCGCTGTTTCGTTATAACGCTCTTCAAAAAACAATTTTTTTGTCGTTATTTTTTAAAATTTTTTGTCATTTTTCGAAACATAGTCGTCATAAAAAGCAGCAGAAAATATACATAATTTGAATTTTTTTCCATACGTTTTTTTTAAATAAAAGTAGACTAAAAAATTCCCTAATTGTGGGAATTCTCCTATAAGGATAAATAATTTGTGAAATTTTGTCTCATATTAAATTATTCATTGGAAATAGTGATATGGTCCGGTACAGACTTAGTAATTTTGATTAAATTAATAAAATTCAATAAATAAAAAAATTATTTGCACATCATAAAAGATGGCTGAGAAAAGAATGGGCGCTAAACAATCCAGAAAAAGCGTGTCGTTGGAGTTGAAAATGAATGTTATAAGGCGTATTGGAAACGGTGAACAGCAGTCTGAAGTTTCCTCCAGGCTTGGGTTGGCTGGATCAACCATAAGAACTATCCTTTAAAAATCTGATAACATTAACAAATCTTTTTCTACAACAACTTCATTATCTGCCAAAAAAGTGACTCGTACAAGAAGCACACAACTAGAAGAAATGGAGAAATTATTGACATTCTGGATTGATAATCAAACACAGAGAAATATGCCGCTCACCCAGTGCATCATAATGGAAAATGCAAGGATATTGTATTTGGATCTTGTAAAAAGAATTGGAGAAAACTCTACAACGGAGAGTTTTGTAGCACGTCGAGGCTGGTTTGATTTAAACTTCGTGCAAATTTACACAGCATCAGACTCGCCGAAGAATCAGCTAGTGCCGATAAAGAATCTGCAGAGGCTTTCAAAAAAATCTTGGATGATATTATAAAAGAAAAAAAGAAGGAAGAAGATGCCATCAAAAACATTCATCTCTAGAGAAGAAAAATTCGCACCTGGTTTCAAAGCTCCAAAAGATCGTTTAACGTTATTACTTGGTGGAAATTCAAGTGGAGATTTCAGGATGAAACCGTTGCTAATTTACCATTCTGAAAATCCTAGAGCCATGAAAGGAGTTTCTAAACAAGCAATGCCTGTAATTTGGATGACAAACAGAAAAGCATGGATGACTGCAATATTATTTAAGAAATGGTATCAAGAACATTTCTGCCCTGCTGTTAAATTGTATTGCGAAAACAATGGATTAGAAAAAAAGGCATTGCTGATTCTTGATAATGCTCCAGGACACCCACATAATTTAGCTGAACTTGAAACGTGTTTACCGGTTGAAATAATTTTTACACCTCCAAATACTACATCTATTTTGCAACCGATGGATCAAGGAGTAATTGCTACTTTTAAGGCCTATTATATTCGAAAAACTTTTAAACAACTAGTTGAAGCAGTTGTCAGCAGTCAATGTTCAATCAAGGACTTTTGGAAGAAATTTAATATCATGAATGCCATCAAAAATATCGGTTCATCATGGAATGAAATACCACAAACTTGTCTTAAAGGTTGTTGGAACATCTTGCTAATTAGAACAGCTGTTGGATTAATGAACTACCACAAGTTATTACCGAAATAACTACAATAGCAAATAAAATTAGGTTTGATAAAGTTGATGAGGGAAACGTACAAGAACTAATAAGTAGATAGTGATGATCATGGTATCTCCAATGAGGATCTAATCGATAGTTTAGCGCAAATACCGGCAGAAAGTGCGGAGTCTGCGCCAGAATCGGAAGAACCGCCCGAATATATTCTAACAAAAAAATCTTTAGAACACAATCTAGGAATAATCCAACAAGCATTAGAAAATGTAAGTGAAAATGATCCGAATTTCGAAAGGTCCTGCGCGATAAAACGGAAAATAACGAACACTTTATCGCCCTACACGGATTTATTAAATGAAAAAAGGAAACACTCAAAGCAAACAACCTTAGACTTGTATTTAACAAAAAATAATTAAATATAAAATTTAATAATACATTTACTTATCTTATATATTACTTATCATTTTATTTGTGTTTTTTTTTTTAGCCGATAGTCTTAGTTACTAGTGCTTTAGTTCTTAAGATTTATTATAATTTTAATTATAATAGATGGGAAAATAAATAAATAAATAAATAAATATTTGTGTTTTTATTGCAATATTGTTATTTTGAATTATAATTTAATTTCTAATTTCAAAATGAAGTACACATTAAATAAAAGATAAATTTTTAAATAAAATACCCATCTTATTTGTCATTTTTTACTTCAAGGCAGCAAAAAAAAAACGAAACCCCATATTTTAATGCAAATAGTGCCTTTTTTAACGCTATTTCGGTTAACGCTCAATCTTCAGGAACGCAACCTGAGCGTTAAACAAGGTATGCCTGTACGATTATACTTTAACTCGTATCATAATCTTGAGGTAATTTCACTGCTATATATGAATAAAGTATCTTGAAATTTAATATAAAATTAGTTAAATTGTTTTACATCATTTAAATACTATTTATTTCTTTTTGTTAATTGTTGGGATATGGCAAAATTCACTTAAAAGATGATAACAAATTGTAATCGTTCTATAGTGGGGCATAATATTCTATTCAGCTGACAGGCAAACTTATTTGGTTTCGTTATTTTGACAACAGTGTCAATATAACGGAAACGGCCAAAATGCAGTCAATAAATAAAACAATAAAAGTATCTTCAATGTCATTTTACTCCTTTAGAGAATTAGAAATCACTTTTTTTCAGTATATTTCAAAATTATTCTGTCAACTTTAAAACGCAGTGAATAACATAGAGAATACATGTATTAAAACCTCGATTGACATCTTTTCACACAATTTCCATTGTGTTGAAAATTTTACGCTGCAAAATATATTTTTCTTGCACAGAAGAGAACCCTTTTAAAAATGAAATAGATTAAAAACGCAATTTTGCACAAAGTTAATTAGGGAACTCTCCAAAGCAGAAAATAGGAAAATTTTGTCAAGGTTTAAGAGGCTTTGAAAATTATAATTGTGCGCTGGTCGTTAATTTTTTAACAGGAAATTTTTGCTTAGAATTACCAACACAATTATGCTATTTTTTTTAAATTAATTCCTAAGAGAAAAAATCCTTGGACGCACTTTAAGTTTGTAATGAGCTTTAGCTGATATAAATGAAAATAATCGTTAGGAAAATTGAAATTAAGAGATTATTAGAATAATACTAAATTAACTCATGATATCTGATTTAGCCAGAATTGTTAGAAAAATTTAATAATCTTCACTTTTCGACAAATATTAAGACAACAATTTACATAAAAAAAATACTTAACAAAGACAACCGCATAAGCCATTATAGCTGTTAAGGTTTTTAAGGTTTAAGATTTAAGGATAAGGTTTTTCAACAAGATGATTCAAATTATTATTGTACAGGGTGGCTGATGAAAGCTGCTATCAAAAACAAAGCGTAATAACTTATTTTCTGGTTAACCAACCTGTTCCATTTCTTTTATTTTATAGATTGATCTTTAAATTTAACAAGAATGGAGAATTGGGACAAGGAAACAAGAATTTGGATAGTGCAACGCTTTCACGCTTTAGAGTCCGTAGTTTCCGTCCAAAGACAACATAGGTGCACGTTTGGTGGCACTCCTCCTAGCAGATGGACTATAATGAGGCTGGTGAAGAATTTTGCCGAGCGAGACACAATCCCAAGAAGAGCGGCCTTATCATAGCGATCCCTTAGTTCGGACGCGGGAAACTATCGCTGCTGCCATACAATCCAATCCTCGATTTTCGACAAGGAGCTTATCTGCTCAAATGGGTGTCAGCAGACAGTTACTGCAAACAATTTTTTTTCATTTTTTTTTTTCATTTGAAGATCAATTTATTGTAATACAAAGCCCACAAGGCCAAATATATATTACATAGATTAAAATATATTTATTAGCTATGCTGTACAAATTGCTTAAGTAAAATTTAAAAATAACAATTAAACAACGAAAAAATTAAACAAATATATAATTAAATAATTAATTAATTAATTAAATTAATTAAATGGTTCCCCAACCAACAAACTGCACATATTTTAGAAATTTAAATTTTCATGTCCTGTCTCTAGATTTAAATAATTCAACAACTTTACTTTAAAAACATTAAGTGATGAGGCAAAAGTTCTCAGTTCAATAGGTAATTGATTCCAACTTCTTGCAACTCTTACAATGAATAAGGAATCAAAGATTCTATAATTAATAAGAGGAATTTCAATTTGAAGAGAGCGAGTTGAACGAAGAAAGTTAAAATTCTGCCACAAAATATTAGGCAAAACACTTTTAACAACTTTAAAGAAACAAAGCATGGTACGTAATATAATATAAGAAGTAAAAGAGCTACCCAAAAATTCCACAACAAAATGACTAACATGATCATGTACCCTAAGGCTATAGACAAATCTTAAAACCTTATTGAAAAGACACTCAAGCCTCTCTAAAACAAAACTAGGTGAACCCGTAAAAACCTCTATACCATAAGTAAAATTCGACATAAGCAATGCATACGCTACACAGTATATTGTATGCCGAGGCATATAAGACTGAAGAGAATACAGTCTTCTCAAAGTAAAACACATTCTGCTTGAAAGATGATTTGCATGTCTCTCAAAAGTAAGACGCTGGTATTGTATACTCTCACCATTTATATGAATACTCGGATGTGGCCGTAAATTATTGCTATGGAAAAATTGGATAGCTTTAGTTTTTGAGGAGTTAATTAGCAAATTATTACTTGTCATCCAACTAGAAATTATAAATAAATGTGAGTTTATAGAAGCTACAAATGTATTACTAAGACTGCAATTATTAAACAATAATAGTATATCATCAGCAAAAACAAATGGCTGACAAAAACTTGTGCACATAATATCTATACATTCATTAAAAAAAACTATAAAAAGAAGGGGTCCCAGTATAGAACCTTGTGGAATGCCAAAAGTCACAGGGCCCCTACTCGAAGTTCTTCCATTCAATCAAATATATTGCACTCGTTCTGTTACATATGAAAGCATCAGTTTACACGCAGAAGCAGAGAAACAATAATTATCTCTTAACTTACATATCACTTTGTAATGATCAATACGATCAAATGCTTTACTAAGATCTAAGGAAACCATAACAGTAGTTTTACTCTCATTCAAGTGCTTTCTTACTGAATCAGTCAAAGATAGCAATAAGGTAGTTGTATTATGTTGTCTTCGAAATGCAAATTGGTTAGGGTGTAAAAGATTTCGGCGATTCAAATAAATTAAGATTTTGCACCAAGATTTAAACTTATTTCCATATAAGATACAATTAACAAACAAACTGAACCCAAGAGACTTCCGGATTCGCCTGGAATTTTTTGAGAAGATCATTCAAATGGCATCAGAAAATGAAAACGCCATGAACTCTATTTTTATATCTGACAAGGCACATTTTGATTTAAACGGCAATGTTAACAAACAAATTGTCGAATATGGAGTAATTCTAACCCACAGTTACTCCATCAGATGCAGTTCGCGGCACTGTGTTGTATGCAGTTTCTTCAAGGTAATTTTCGGGCCTTACTTTTTCGAAGAAAATGGTCGTACTGTTACGGTCAATGGAGACCGTTACTTAAAGATGTTGAAATAAGTTTTCTTTTCAGAATCGAAACAGAATCCCTTTCAACTCTGTTTGGCTTCAACAAGGGGGAGCAACTTGTCACATAGCCACGCCTGTTATGACAGAATTGTAGCAAAAGTTCCCCAATAAACCGATTTCAAGAAACTCCACATTCCGTTGGCCTCCCAGGTCTCCTGCACCTAATTTTTGTTTGTGGGCTTTTTGCAAAAAAGAAGTTTACAAGAGCAACCCAACAAATTTGGACGATTTAAAGCAATCCATCCGTACGGAAATTGAGGCAATTTCCGCTGCAACACTCCAGGCAGTAATGACTTTTTGATAAGATATCGCACATGTGTCGCCAAGGGTGCAGACCACTTGAATTCAATTATTTTGAAACCTTCATAAAAAAGTGTTATTTTTCAAATGAATGACTAACAAAATTACAATTAATAAATTACTTAAATATGAACGAATCTTTTAACGGTATCTTAAATAATTTAACGATTTTATTTTTTCTATATTTCGCTTTCCTGTGGAAAGCTTCTTCAGGAAAAAAAAATTAATAAAATTTAATAAAAATTATTTCTGTAAAAATACGCATCTTGAAAAAATTTCACTTCGAATCGGCTGGGCTTTCGATGTTGTTTGGAATTTATATTTAAATTCTATTAAAATTTCTTTAGATGTCGAGTTACATTTTAGGCTTCCTGCCACAAGTGGCTTGAACTACAAGGAAAATAATTTGTAGAAAGGCGTTTCAAAATACTTAGAATTCGATTTTACTGTTGACAAAAATAAATCCAAAAATTTGATATTCCAGGCAACTGTTTCCACTAATTTATTAAAAATAAAAAATTTATCAAAAAAAAAATAAAATTTGATCATTTCTTCATTTAAAGATTTCTAGAAAATTACAAATTGGCAAATTTGTCTTTTCTAGAGCATGTAATTATGTACTTTCGAAGGCATATGCGAAAATAAAAAATGTAATAGGAAAAATATAAAAAAAGCGAATGGAATTCTCGATATAGTTGCTTTAAAGTTTAATTACACAAAGTAATAAAATTAATTGATTTTCAAAATTAAAATTCGTTTTGAAAACTGAATGGGCACAATCGATTCACATTATTGAAACAGACTTCCAGTTATAAAATTAGAACGAAATAAAATTGTGAAAAACAGGCGAATGCATCATTCGAAGGTGTAATGCAACTGACCTTGTGGCTTTGTTTTTCTACATCCACATTAAAGATTCAAGCTTTGCTTGTCCAAAAAGAGCAATAATCTATTTACGAGCCTTAATTTCGCCTGAGGGCTTCACTATCCACACATATTTAATTAAATTAAAAAAGGTCGAATAAAAATAAAAGTAAATTTTATTAATAAATTACATTAACTTTACAAAAAGTTATGAGTTTCTTAATGTAGCAAAATTGATCAGGCACGCAATATTACAAAGAAAGAATTTCTACAGTTATCCGGCATATGTTCACCATGACTACGCTGACAGTTATCGTTTCTTTCACCAAAGTTTTTAATCACTTTTTCGCACTTTTTGTTAATCACATCACGGATTTTGAGTTTTAAGAATAAAACCAATTCGATTGGCCTCGTATAGACTCTGTTCTTAGGCCCACAAAAAATAATCCAGTGGTTTTAAATTACACCATCTGGCTGGCTACTAAACTGCTGATTGTCGTGGAAATATGCATTCGGGAAATTTAATTTGCAATAAAAGGATCGCTTCATTAGCTGTGTGGCATGTGGCACCGCCCTGTTGCAACCATATGCCAGTGATGTTGAAATTGAGTTGGTAGCATCTCGCGATAGCGTGATTCATTGACCGTTACCGCATTTCTAGTCTCACTTTTGAAAAAAAACGGCCCACTCACCAGACTACATAGCGCACCATATAGTGACACGTTGAGCATGCAAAGGCTTCTCAATAATCGCTTTAGGATTTTCAGAAGCCCAAATGCGGCAGTTTTGCTTGAATAGGCTTCGTCTGAAAAAATGTTTTTTTTTAAAAACTCAGCTAAATGAATTGAGCGAAGCTATGGGGATGTGAATGATCGGTTGACTTCAATTCCTGCACCAGTTTAACCTTGTAAGGATTCAAAGTTAAATGCTTACGCGATATTCGCCATGTGGTAGTTATGGATCACCCCAATTGTTGAGAGCATCGAGAAATTGACAAATTTGAATCTGCTTCAATCCCATGAATCACGGCTACGATGTCTTCAGTTAAACAACCCGATTGAACGAATAAATACTTAATAACTATCTCAGAAGGACGATTTTCGTGCGAAAAAAAAATTCATTGCAAAATTGCCAATTCATCTACTAAGAATATGTCAAAAGACTATCAACAAATTTTAAGTATTTAAAATCTATATTATAAAAAACTAGCGGACCCGGCGAACTTCGCCTAGTTCCAATTTTAGCCTTCAGACAAACTTTAGAGTAATAATACAACATAAATATTTGCAATGTGATATATTTGAATGGAATCAGTGGAGAGCGATTTTTCCAATTTTCCAACTTTTGGGGAGAGATTTTTCAATTTTCTGCATTTGCAGTTTCACACAAAATTTTATACAGAAACTCAATTTTTTAATTTTCCGGAGAGATCTTCCAAAAGTTTCTTTCGTAAAAACCTTCTCCTCAAAAATACGAACAACACAAAACATTTTACCAGCCGTTCTTATTTTATAAATTACTATACATTTTTTACACCATTTTTATATTTATCGATTATCAAATTGTGATTAGTACTTTGGATGTTGGCAGAACTTTTTTTTTCCATACCTGGCAACCATTTACATTTTTTCATACCAGATACAAATCTATGCAACAGCAAATGCTTCTTGTTTCAGTGAATCATTTAATTGATTTTAAATTTATAAATAATCCATATTTCCTGTATCGAATGAAACACGAAAATTGTTTGCAAATAAAAAATAAATTAAATAAATAAAGCAACTCAAAGCGTAAATAAAGGTTTCTAAATTGATTTGAATTGAAATGCATGTCAAAATTTGCTTCATAAAACTAAAAATAACTAGAGACTACAATTTTTTACATTCTGTCTATTTGAAAACAAATTGGAAAATTGTTTTGCAAATTAAACTAAAAATTAACACATATTTTGGTTTATTTACCACAAAAAAATAAACAATTTTTTTAAAAATAACTTTAGACAAATAAATATGTTTATCAAATTCCAGAGCTGTAAATGAATAATTTTTAAATTTATCCGCGATTTATTCATGCATCACTAGCAAATTTTGAATTATTTCTTTTTACACAAAAAAAAATTAATTGAATGAAATTTGAGTCAATTCAAATGAATTTGGAAAAAATGAATTGCAATTTATTTCGAAATCAAAAATATTTGTCAAATGAATTGTAATTCATTTCCAATTCAAATGAATTGTAATTCATTTCCAATTCAAATGAATTTGTTGAATAAACGCAATTCGATTCCAATACAAATGAATTTGTGAATTCTATTAATTTTCAATTCATTTAAATTGAATTGATTTTGAATTATTTCAAATGAATTAGAAAAAATAATTAGCAATTCATTACGTCCTCATTTGAATTAAACTACAATGAAAATTCGTCTTCAATTAACAAACTCCAAACACCATGTTTTCTTTAATTGTGCACAAACCCCAGAAAAGGCTTTCGAAGTTTTGTTCTGAATATTTTTATTTTCGTAAAAGAAATTTGTCTTTTTCATTCCCTCTAAATCTGCTCTTGAATTTGATCGAATGCAACTCATTTTAATAATTTGAATTGCAATTCAATATTCTAATTCATTTGAATAAATACAAAAGTAATTTAATTCAAACGAATTGAAAATCAATTGCAATTCACTTTACAGATTCATTTGAAATGAAACGAATTACAACTCATTCTGCGAACTTGTTTGAATTGTAAACGAATTGAAATTCATTTCTACCTAATTCGTTTGAATTGATTCAAATTTAATTTATAACTTTTTCCTCGTGGAAAGAACTAAATCAAATTTTAGCTAAATCGTAACAAATTAAACTTAAAAAAAAGAATGATTCAATTAGAGATTTGCCACACTGTGTGATTAACTTGCACTAAACTTTGTTACAAGATTCTGTGTGACGAAATAAATGAGATAAAGATGAATCTCGGTAATCATACGCATCTTTGGAGAGGGTATCGCTCTACTACGGCTTGTGTTTTGCCTTTTATGTAAAAAATTGCAGTGTTTCTACAAATTATGATTTTTCCAGTTATTTGTTAATTATTTCCCTTAAGTCTGTTTTACTTACAGGCTTAAATTTTTAACTTTCGAATTGTGCATAAAATGTTAAAGATTGAGAGAGAGAGAGAGAGAGATAGAGAGAGAGAAATAGATAGATAGATAGATACTTATATATACAAAACTACACTAAATGGCCTGATGTACGACGTCATTAACGTTTGAATAGTATCACTTACTGGTATCAGATTTATAATCACATCTTTCGCACGAATATATAAGTTGAAAACTTTGGCTCGAATTTCATTAGATCTATCCTCCGATCATTCCCCACTTACTGTGACATTCTGTAACCCTCAAATAACTGATTTACATCACGCAAATTCAAAATGTATCTCAGTAGTCATTGCACTAAAAACGTTATACTACGAACACCTGAAGATGTTGAATCTAGCGTTGTCGCAATGAATGAAATAATTCAGCAAGGCGCTAAACACGCAACTACTACCCTCCCGCAGACTGGTCTTAGAAGAATATATTCTGTAGGTATTGAATATCTTGTAGCGGAAAAAAGGAGAGTTAGGAGCACAGATCACCTCAACATAAAATTCGTCTCAAAGAATGCACAAAACGACTCAAAGATTTGCTAAATTATGAAAAACCCGCATCTTTTAAAAAACATCTGGAAGGACTTGAAGTTTCACCAACCTCTATCATTGTGGCGAGCTGCTAGAAATTTTAAAAGACCCATTGAGTTTAAACCACCTCTGCGTACTTCAACTGAAGATTGGGCAAGAAGTGATTCTGAAAAGGGTAATATATTTGTCGAGCATTTGAAATCCGTTTTCACCTCGAACACGTTTACTGGAGTGGCCGGATTGTCAACTGTAGTAGCTTTATCCCCTCGACCCATAAAATTGGTGTTGCATGACGTTCAAAAACAAATTAACAAACTCTACCCAAAGAATGCTCCAGGCATTGATAGTATCAGTAACAGAATGTATTTCAGTTCGAATTTTGCTATTTATTTTCAAAAAATAAAAACGAACTCTAAAACTCACTTGACTACAACAGGTATTTTTAATATTAATGGATTCACATTTTATGATACAAAGGATCCGAGAGAAAGAGCATGCGGCGACTCAGCAATTTTAATAAAGTCTAGACTAAAACACCATTTTTTAGACAGCAGGCATGAAGACTATTTGCAAGCCACAACTATTTGTGTTTAAAATCTTTTTAATGATATAGTAATATCATCAGTCTACTCTCCTCCCAGGTTTTCAATAACCGGGGAGCAGTATGAACAATTTTTTAAAGGTCTTGGGCCATGTTTTCTGGCAGCTGGCGATTATAATGCGAAACACACTTACTGGGGTTCGCGCTTAATTACACCTAGGGGCCGAGCATTGTACAACGCTATTAGTAGTAATGATTTGGATGTTGCTTCGAGTGGTCAGCCTACATACTGGCCTACTGACAGACAAAAAATTCCGGATGTAATAGATTTTGCTGTCACAAAAAATATTTCAAGAAATTTAGTCACAATAGAATCTTCGATGGATTTATCTTCGGATCATTCTCTAACCATTGTAACTATTTACAACTCGCTTAAAAGACATTTGTTTTTTCCTGATAGAAATATGATCAGTCGCATCAACTGGTTGAGTTTTTAAAATATCTCAGCAGCCATTGTTCGGAAAATATTTTGCTAGAAACACAGGAGCCTTGCAACTTTTAGTGAAAATATTAAACAAGGAGCTCAGCTTGCAACAGCTAAACATCCGCAGACTACTTTAGGTCACATCTATTCTTCAGACATAGAACGTCTCGCAGCGGAAAAACGAAGAGCTAGAAGAGATTGGCAACAACACAGATCGCCCCTGCAGAGGCAGAGACTTAGAGAATGCACAAAGCGGCTTAGAGGCTTACTATCACTTGAAAAAACTGCATCTTTTGAGAAATATCTGGAGGGCCTCGATGCTACACCAAACTCCGATTATTCTTTATGGCGTGCTACAAAAAATCTCAAAAGGCCCATTGAGTACAAGCTACCTCTACGTAATACCAGTGGAGATTGGGCCAGAAGGGACGCTGAAAAAGGCAACTTATTTGCCGATTACTTGAAAGATGTATTCACCCCACACATATGTACTGATGATATTAGTTTGCCAAGCGTAGTTGGATTACCCCCTCGACCCCTAAAGTTTAAGTTGCGTGAGGTACAAAAGCTAATTTCTGAAGTAAATCCGAAAAAAGCTCCTGGTATGGACGGCATAAGTAACAAAATGTTGAAGGAGCTTTCCAGTATTGCAGTCAGAATCATGCTATTAATTTTTAATGCCATTTTACGGCTTGAATACTATCCTGACCACTGGAAGATTTATAAAGTTAGAATTATTCCAAAACCGGGTAAGGACCTGACCAAAACCGAGTCATATAGGCCCATAAATCTATTACCAACTATTTTAAAGGTTTTCGAAAAGTTGCAGGACTTTTGAAGAGAAGAAGTATTGTTCAGCTATTTTTATTGATGTTTCTCACGCTTTTGACAAAGTTTGGCATGAAGGTCTATTTCTGAAACTGACCGCTCACTTGCCTTATAATAAAAGCAACCTTTTAAAAAGCTACATAATTGGACGGAAATTTTCTGTTGTTGAAGGAGACTTCGTTAGTGTATCCAAACCAATTTCCTCAGGCGTACCACAAGGTAGCATTCTTGGACCAGTTTTATACTTGATATATACCTCCGATATGCCTGTAAGTGAAACTGTCCACACTTCTACGTTTGCTGATGATACAGCGTATCTAAGTTCGCACGAAAACTCCTATCAAGCCTTCATAAATCTTCAGCAACATATAACTCAGTTAGAGTTGTGGTTAAAATTATGGAGAATTAAAGTGAACGTTCAAAAGTGCATTCATGTGACCTTCACCCTGCGAAGAGATAATTGTTCACCCGTTCGAATCAATAATCAAATTGTTCTACACCATACTTATGTGAGATATCTTGGTATACATCTTGACCGTCGCCTTACATGGAAACATCATATTGACTCAAAGCTATCACAAATGAAACTTAAGCTAACACAACTACATTGGCTTATTGGCAGGAACTCAAAACTTAGCCTAGATTGTAAGCTTCTAATTTACAAGAGTATTTTAAAACCAATATGGTCTTACGGAATCCAACTTTGGGGCACTGCCTCAGCTTCAAATGTAGATAGAATCCAACGTATGCAAAATAAAATTTTACGGTTGATAACTTCCGCCCCATGGTACATCAGAAATTCAAACATACATTGTGATTTAGACATACCGCTGGTGACTACAGAAATCATCAAATACGCAGGCAAATACTTAATGAAGCTTGAAGACCATCCTAATCCCCTTGCTCGCAATATCTTGGATTATAGTGGACATAGCCGATTAAAAAAGAGGGATACCGCAGCTTTAATCCTCAATGCTACAGACGACACATATTAGAAATATTTGGTTTTTATGACAATTTTTTTTTTTTTACCCAAAAGATGAGGTCTGATATGGTCGGGACTAATGTAACTTTTTTTTAGAATTTAAGATTTTAATAATTATTCTTAGTTCATTTTCTTGAAGATACAATAAATAATTATTGAGAGTTAACAAAAAAAATTTCGTTTTAAGATTGAAGTATTATCCATACAACTAGAAAATAGCTAAAGTTAAAATGATTCCGAAGACGAGCAAAGATTTTACCAAAGCCGAATTATATAGCCCTATAAGCTTTTTAGCAACCTTGTCAAAGCTTTTCGAAAAGTTGCTCATGACTAAACTGTCACCAATTTTAACTGTTATTGAGCGCATTCCAGACCATCAATTTGGTTTTAAAAGTCAGCATAGCACCATTGAGCCAGCTCATAGATTGTTGCAAGTAGTGAGAAGGACATTTGAGGAAATGAAATATTGTTCTGCCCTCTATATAGATGTTTCTCAAGCATTTGACAAAGTATGGCCTAAAGGCCTAATACTTAACTGTAGGAAGACCCACGCGTGGCATTTCAGGTTTTTCAAGAACATATTACCCATCTGGAATTGTGGTTAAACTTATGGAGAATAAAAGTAAACAACCAAAAGTGTGTCGACATAACTTTTTACTAAATATCTTGTCCTGAACCTTGATTGTAGGCTTACATGGAAACACCACATTGACGCAAACATAATCAAAATCAAAATCAAATTATCCCAAATCTATTGACTAATCGGCAGAAACTCAACTCCTAGTCTGGACTGTAAAATTCTACTGTACAAATCGCTTTTGAAGCCAATATGGTGCTATGGAATTCAGTTATGGAGCACAACTTCAAATGTAGAAAAAATTAGTCGACAAAACAAAATACTACGATTGATAACATTGGCTCCTTGGTACATGAGAAATTCAAATATACATTGTGATTTATATATGCCACTTGTGTAAGAATAAATTACTCAATACGCAGGCAAATATAAAACTAAACTCGAGTACCCAAATCCCCTTGCTCAGAATATTTTGAACTATAGAGGTCACATCCGCTTAAATAAGAGGGACACAAAAACTTTAATCAACAACGCTAAAATTCAGATATCTTGAAAATATTTTACGATTTGTAAGAATTTTTTAATATTGTAGTTGCATTATAATTGCTTCCACTAAATATATGTCTGACACTGGTCGGGCTTAAAAATTAAGATTTGAACACTTGTTGATAGTACATATTATTATGAAGATATTTATATATATATATATATATATATATATATATATATATATATATATAAGTAAAAAAATTTCGCAAGCATTACACGAGATGTGATTTAGAAGCTTAACTTTTAAATTGAATCAGTACTAAAAGCTTTAACAACCTAGTAAAATTCTACGTACGCCGGAGATTTTTTAAGTTTGCCTTAGTGCATTGCAGTACAAGTTCTCTCAAGAAAATATTTTGGGGACTGTTTTATACTTACAGCCGTATGCATAAAAACTTAAAGTAGGTTTAACTGCCGTTGTTAAGCATAATTTCCTAAAGTTGTACTCAAAAAATGTTTTTACCTTAACATACCTTTGTTAACTTTAAAGTAGGAAAAATCTACGTTAAACCTACAATAAATTGACAGTTCAATTTTATTATTGAAAGTTCAAAAACAAAACAAATTGTGTTTACAATAAACTGAGCCATTTATTTTAAAAGTGGCATAAGTTACTTTGTTATTGTCAACTTTTTTATTTTAAATTAGTTTATAAAACATTTTATTGAAATATCATGGTAAAATTGAATCCATTGAATTTTAGCCATTTCAACTAGTCTGTATTTACTTTTCTTTCTGAAACGGATTTTTCTAATGATTGATATAAAATCTTTTTTCTCCATGTTGTGTACTGTGATGAATTTTTTCAACAGGGGGCTATTACTACAATTACTATTTTATCCTTTAAGTCACTATGTGCAATAATATGCTTTTGAGTTGTGACATTCTTAGATATTTTATACAACAGGAAGCAACCTCCTGAGAATAAAAAAATAACAAAATAATGCTAGTTATGTCTAGTATATTAGATATCACCATAATATAGTGCACTAAACTGCACTATTCTTTCGAACTAATAAAAATAAGTCCAATAATCACAACAATACTTCACACACACTTATTACATGTTTCCTTTTCTTTCACGCTAAGCTCCGTAATTAATTTCCTAAGTACAGCGACTAACGCCACTTTCAAAATAAGCATTTTTGTTATACCGTTAATTATCAACACTCCGCTCAAACAAATCTCAACACTTCTTAACTTATTAAATTCAAATTTATTAAAAATGAAAAAAAAACTGTTCAGTTGTGACTTATGCCACTTTCAATGTAAACGTCTTAATTGACAATTATACTTTGTTATTCCAAAAAAGTTTCAAAATGTTTATTAAGACAAATTGTAGTATACAAATAATAATAAAAACTAAATTATAACATGCAATTCAATATAAAACATTTTTACATCTTTATTTTATATTTTATCCGAATAATTATTTTTTTAATACGAAAAAATTCTTTGTAAGTTCTTCGTAAGCCTTGCAAATTGACCTTTTTTGGGTGCTTTGCTTTTTATTAAAAAGATTAATAAAAACAAAATATGTTGATTTTGCTGAAAACAATAAAAACATTTTTTATGGATTTAAATACCCGGATAAATATATTCATTTTTATACATCGTTAACTACAACGTGACAACTGAAAATAGTGGCATTGCCAGAATCAAAATACTAATTTTACTAAAGCATACATTAGCTAAAGTAATGTTTATGAATACCATTTTTTAACAAACGTCTGTTAGCCTTAAAGTGTTTGTTAACTAACGTGTACTTTAAAGCTCAAGTAAGCATTTTTTATGCATACAGCCGTTAATGTCTATATCTGACATGCCAGCATTCATGTGCATTCGCAAAAGCACAAATATACCTCACAATAAGTGTAAGATGTTTAAATATTGCATTACCCTTGCGAAGGGAACATTCCCCCTTTTCCCTAAACAACCAAGTAATAACCTAACACTCTCGATTGATGTTTGACTTTAAAAAGTTTAATAGAAACAAAGCTGAAGTAGATGAAATTAAAAGTACTACAAAAATCTAGTTCTTGGCAGAAACTCAAGAAAGTGCTATTGATATATTAAGTTAAGACGGCAAATACACGACTATACATATTCAGAAAAAATTAATTATATTGGATTTTTCAACAAGAAGTTTATTTTTCACTTGTGACAACACCAACAACATGTGTCAGCATGAAAATCGCATTAAAAGAATGAAAATCCACTACGAAAATTGTGGTCCTGCTAAAGTTACATTTCCTGAAATTCGTGATATTTTCGGACAACTTAATCATCCTACTGAGTTCGCTATTAAGACAGGCTCAGTACAAAATGTGCGAGCACTAAAGCGTGTTCGACCGGGTCGTTCAACTGAAAACATCGCAGCGGTTAGCCAGAGATCCAAATTGGTCAAGTACTCGACGTTCGCAATTATCCTTCAAGCCTTACAAAGTTCATCTGGTCGGTCATTCAGCTGAAAACATCGCAGCCGTGACCCACAATGTTGAAGCAGTTACAAACTTGTTAATTCCTCGAGATTGTCAACAATTGAGGTTATCCAAAACTAACACATGGCGAATTTGCCTTCAAGCCTTACAAAATTCATCTGGTGCAGGAATTGTAGCCGACCGACCAATCACATTGCCGTAGATTCGGTCAATTTATTCAGGAACAACCGACTGGTTTTTCTGCAAAAATCATTTTTTCAGACGAAGCCCACTTTCACTTGTCAGGATATGTCAACAAGCGAAATTGGCCAAATTTCCCGATCGCATAATTTCGCGACAGTTAAGTGGTCAAGCAGATCGTGTGTTTTAACACTGCTGGATTATTTTTTGTGGGGCTATGTTAAGGACAGAGTCTATACGGATAAAATCCGTTATATGATTGAAATTGAAATTGAACCGCAATTTTTACAAAAAGTGATTAAAGGCTTTGATGAAAGAATCGACATCTGTTAACGTGGCCATAGTACACATTTACCACACATCATTTTCATTCATAATTGCCGAACTTTTCTCTTCGTAATATAACAAAAATTGGAATCATACTAAACCAATTTTTTTGTTTTATTTTGTTTTAGAAAACAAAGTTCTTGTTTTCAAACTTTTCCTTAAGAAATTAAATGCATTCCAATATACACACTCAAATACAGTTGATTCAATCAGTGACGTTGCATCTAAAAGCTTTTTGAAATTAACTTAAAATTCTCTGTTATATTTAAATGAGAGTAAGACATATGGAATGAAACGAATAAAGAGAAATTTTGAGAAATTAACTGTGACATACTACGAAAGAGTATGGAATAGATGTATAGATGGAATACGATAAGCTTTATATTGGTTATGTTTGTAGAGTTGTCATATAGCAAAATGGGGATAAAGATTTTTCTTTGGAGATTGAAGATTTCTTTGGTGAATTTTTAAATTTTTTAATGAAATAATTTATCTACAATCCTTTTAAGGTAAGGCAACAGAAACATTGCTTAAAATAATGATAATAAAATCATAATAAGTCCTGAAAACAAACTTGGGGCAAAAACTTTCAGTCATGATACTTTCCTGTAGAAGGGGAATATCCTTATCTTATAATGGAAATTAAACACAGTTTAATTATAGTATACCTGTTGTGTTAATGATTTAAATTAAAATAATTAACTGGCTTCTGCGGATTTTTGGAAATAGGACCCGAAAAAAATCTGGGAACCGTTCATATTTGCTATATGTAATTAAATGTTTCTCTCTCTCTCTCTCTCTTTATAATGAGAAAATACTTATTCTCTTGTCTAAACACTTTTCACTAATTTGACGAGAAAAAAGTTATTCTCTTTATATAGAAAACTTTTTGCATATGGAATCCTTTCAAAAGATTTAAATTAGCTGTGAGTTGCAGCAGTTGCAGTCATACCGGTACAGGATGCTGATGATACAACAGCCGTAGTTTCAAATTATTGTCATTAATAAATTGTTTTCATTTTCGCTTTTCTATATTTAACTAACTAAAAATCATTTTAAGCGATGTCGTTTATAACAGTTTGCAAATGTGGGTACATGCATATGCATGCCATTACATACTTTCATGAATTTTAACATGGAGCCATTTAATATAAATATTTTGTATTCTTATTAAAGAGACTTTTATAAAATATTTGCGATACAATCGTTCAGAATTTTATTTGTTTTTGCGCAATTAAATCTGTCGGTTTAATGATTTTTGACATTGTTTAAAGCCGCATACATAACTATTGGAGTGGAACTATTAACACAGCGTTTAAACGTGCTTTACTATACAAGAGACTTAATGTTTTTTTCTTTCAACAAACAATATACGATCAGAAAACATTGCAACATTTTATATTATTAACGATAGGACTAGTTTAAACATATAATGTCTTATATGCAAGCGATAACTTTTATCTACAAAACTTTAAATGTAAATTTCGTGATAAGATTTACATCTGCACCTGCATGTAAGCCCTAATCAGATGGTGCTCAAACCACTGGGAATGAAAAGCTACGTCATTCACACCCTAGGAAGTCGATGACTAATTCTAGCAACAGGTCTTTCCTAGTTGCAATTTCAGTGGTTCCAAAGCAGCGGTTGCAAACCACTACTACTTGCTGAAGAGCTAGAGACTATTCAACTCCTGGTCAAGAACACTGGACTAGCGTGCTCACTGGATCCGGATCATTCATCCGTTAGTGTTATTAAAGGCGAGATGATCCTAGCCCGCTAAATCAGTTCATGCGCGGGCCGCAAAACCACAACCATCATGATACTCCCGAAGGGCTAACCTCAATATTCAGTCAGAGAAACTGCTAAAAGACAATTCTGGGGCTTATTGATTCCCGTGGAAATAACGTGAAGCTTCCAGTTGACACCCTGCTTGCCTTCAGGGGACTGGGCTCCGTTTTGCCCCCTGCAGCACAGGTGCAGATGGTTAAGTAATCCATAAAGACCGATAAATATGCCCCCGGGGGAGAACTTTAAATGTTCAATGCAAATGTGTATTAAATCACATTAAATTGCTTTTGCAGCACTACTTGTTAAAACAGCAATAACGGACTTAAAATATTTCCGTCGCCACTGTGCGACGTCGTTATTAGCAATTACATAATAACATTTCCAAAGCGCATTAAATAGTGAAGTTGGTTGCTTCTTTGTTATGGTTAAAAAGTAATAACAATTTAGGCATTATATATATCGTTACGTTTATACCTTTTATAAACGTTTTCTTGTGAGTTCTTTATTGCAAAATAAATAACACCAGTTGTTAGAGTTTTTAAAATTATAATAATTTTATTCACTTTAACTACACAAAGTTGACACTTCAGAACAATTTACTTAAAATGCACGTCTTTACTTTAAGAGGTTTAATTTTACACTGATTGACATCCACTCAGACGCTGTCCTATTTATATTTGTCCATTAAAAGTCTAGAAAATTTTAAAATCTTTTACTCCCTTTGTAACACATTTTGCTGTTGTACGTTGTTTATTTGATGTATTGTTTTTGTTTTTATACTGATAAAGTTTCTTCTCGGAATTTATTTCAATATATTTGTTGTTGTCTCATGTAGATAAGTTTTCTTAGAAAACTACGCAGATGGTAAACAGCATACATGTTTGTTTTGTGTTGTATGTCACGCAGTTAGTAAACAGCATATCAATCTGTTGTTGTTTGTGCATAAAATTTCTACGCAGTTTGTAACTAGTTCGCTTTATTGCTTAATTATTTTATTTTAAAACTTAAGCAAGACACATCCGTAACAATATTTACCCTTTATATTCATACGCAAGTTAACAATGTCAATATGGATAATATATGACTTAACTTAAATACATTTTTTTTAATCGCTTTCATTATTATTAATGACGATTTTTACGCCTCAAACAGATGTTTTGCGGGAAAGTCGGATAACCTTCCTTCATTTAAAGAAAACGGTTAAAGGTAAAAGTGAAGCAGCAACTCATACAACTTGTAAGCGATGATATGCGTGTTCCAAAAGTAGTGGTTTTGACACGGATGACAAGGAGAAACCTGGTCAGCTGGAAAAGTTTAAAGATGAAAATTGAAAGCATCACTCGACAAAGAAAAATTTGCATTGTCGTTGGTAATCATACAGCAAGCTATTTTTCTAAGTTTAAAATCACTAGAATTCGTTCGAATGCAAGGAAATGGGGTACCATATGAATTGAAGCCGAGAGAAGTTGAAAGGCGATTTTACATGTCGGTAATTTAACTTAAACGCTATAAAAAGAAGTCATTTTTATATCGTATATTTACTGGAGCTGAAAAATTGATACATTACGATAACCCCAAGCGCAAAAAAATCAGGCAAAAAGGGCGGTCAACCAGCCAAACTAATACCAAAGCCGAATAGCCTTGACGCCAAGATATTGTTCTATATTTAATAGGTTTATAAGGCTGTTTTATATTAAGAGCTATGGAAATCGACTAGACACGAGCCCATAATCTTACATCGTGACAACTCTCGGCCAGATGTTGCAACACCGATCAAAAACTATTTGGAAAAAAACTTATAGGTCAGAACTTGTCCTTCTAAATACCATTTGTTTCGATCGATACAGAATATGTATTCAGAAGAAAACTCAAGAATTGAATTGAAAAATTTGTTGTACCCTTAAGTACTGATTGATTGTTGTTTTATTATATCTCAAAAATTTTAAATTTATTTCAATTTTTTTTAAAAGATGTTGCTACAAATGCCGTTACACCTTATTTTTAAATATTTTTTATATGCTTTTAAGCTTAATTAAAGCCTCTCTATTCGGTGGTAGTGAAAAGTTCATAACATTTAGCCTTCTATATAAAAGCAATTGTGTGGGTTTAATCAAGTGAAGTGGACCCTATGCATGTAAAGAGTCTGTTATAGAAGTATAAAGTCTTAAGTTGACAACACTTATTTAACTAGCAGCCATTTTCTTATCTGTCAAGAGATTTGTGATCGAATTGGTTTTACATTTCAGAGTGTCATCTGAACAAGGCTTCGAATTTATTCCGATAATTATGATTTTGTTTGAAATTCCCGAGCCCGATTTCATAAGTGAATTTTGTTTACGGCAGTTTTGTTTATTGGCGTTTACAGTGACGATAATTCTCAAGTGTATATCGAGATAACGTTCATCGAAAAAAAATGGCTTTTGGGTGTGCTTTACGAACTGGTGGAACCATTGTTCATACTTCTTTAAAAACGATGCTGGTTACGATGTTATAGTCAATGGTGACCGCCATAGAGAAATGATTACTGACTTGTTCGTTCAACAAGCATGATATGTTAATATGCTTTTAACAAGACGGCGCATAATATCAAACAACTCGTGGCACAAATAATTTATTGAAGGAAACGTTTTATTTGGTTAGTAATGAATTCCAATTTGATTTGTCATTAGTGGCAGTAAGTTGCTTTTTCATGCCGTTAAGATTTATTTGAAGCTGAAATTATTTGAAAAAAATTTTCTTGTTTAAACACAAAAATCTACAACAAAAGATGTTGTTATTGTTATTCTCAACTGATGACGATAGAATTAACACAACAGAATACAAAGGAAGAAAACTAATCAGGACAACATTTCCATTGTTATTTCTTTGTTTATTATCATTTAAGTTTGGTCAAATATTCTGGTAATTAAAATCGTAATAATACATTTTCTTTAATGGAATATTTTAATAAAAGTACATTAAAATGTCAGCTACCGAAACTTTACAGATGTTATTAGTAAGAGTAGCAGTAGTAGTAGTAGTAAGAAAACCAATAATTGTTTTATCAATAAATAATGTTTTTCTAAATGATGTTACACTTTAATGCAAAATGTATATACTCTTAAAAATTGCTTAGTATCTGGCATATGGTTATGCCCTAAAGTTTATAAATATAACTAATAAAATATATACAAAGATATGTATATCGATGTAAGATATCTTAAGGCAAACTGAGTGGTAACAGTTATAGTTCTATTCAAACAAAGTGTGCAAAGTAACATTATAAAAATAATAAATTTTCATAGTCAATAAGAACATTAAGATAAAAATTAAATAAAAAAATAGTATTCACTAAAATATATATAATAGTTATAGTTTTTTGACCTTTTTAATATTTTTTAGTAGTTTAAAAAATTTTAAAAACTTTTATTTTTTATTATTTTTTCGATATTTCGCCACACCGTTGTTTTCCTGATGATGCCAACCAACGGTGTGGCGAAATATCGAAAAAATAATAAAAAATTAAAGTCTTTAAAATTTTTTATTAAATAGTGACCTAGTGCTTTATAATTACCTACTAAAAAATTCATTAAAATATTTTAAATAGTTCCTTTTTATACAAATAAGCCTTGACAAGATTCTGAATATAGTATGTTAAAGAGTTTCAAAGAATGGTTGCATAAATAAAAACTTTCGTTGAGATAGCAGACTCCTCCTAAATCCTCTCAATTAAATTTATACCACATTGAGATTTTCTATTCTACTATTCTATCATGTAAATATGACGGTTGTTGAGAAACTATGATCCTGTGCAAGAAAAGTATGCACCTGGATTCCAAAAAACAATTGAGAATATGATGAGATATGATTTCGCCTTTCCTTCTGAAATATATAGAAAGCAATATTGTTGTATACCACCATAAAATTTCGCCGGTCCGTACAGTAACAATTAATATAAAATGAGTGAAGCTTTTGACAATAGCATAGTATAGCAAACCGAAAAGAATCCTTTATCGTCCATAGTGTGCGGAGCTTTACGTAAACTCTACCAACAACAGTGTTGTTGTGATCAGTCCAGGCCAGTCAACCATTAAAAATTACACCTAAGTTAGAAGCAGAGTTTACAAAATAATTATATTGTCAATAATTTGCATATGGATATTATCAAAAGTTTGAGAGGAGAATACATTTCGACCTTAAAACTATTATTCATTGCCCAGCAGTTGATCATATTTCAATCGACGTTTATTTTTCCCACACAAAAACCGGTAAAGAAAAGAAGTGGTTACACAATAGAGCCCCGTGGCATTCCTATATTAACCTTAAGATTTCCTATCATTAGCACACACTATCTGAGATCGGTTAGTAAGGAAGAAGAATATAAGAATGTAGACCGAGCTTGAGAAATCAACAATTTTAGTTGCTTACCACGATCGATCTAGCGTATTGAACACCCTGCTATGATCCAGAAGCATTAGGAAAGCCACCATGGTGCCATCGAGTTCGTATCTGAGGCTCTGAATTATGTCCGCTACAGATCTTGTACCGGTTCTGTCCCGAATAAAGCTCGATTGCGCGCGAGATAAAAATTCATCCCATGTAATTCTGTCATTTTCAAATACCATAATAAAAACGGTAGGATGCCTATTTAAAGGAGTTCGCTATTAGCCTTGGATATAGGAATGATCTTTGATGTTTTCCATTCCCTAAGAATAATTGATTTCGTGAGGATAGAGTTGAACAAGTTAGTTAGGATCGCTACGAGTTTCGGGATCAATGCCATTAAAAATTATTAGATCTGACAGCAGAAAAATTTTCCAAAATCTCTAGTTAGTCGGCACGGCGGAAACTAAAGAGATTACCTACCGTGACATAATATAAATTATCATAATTAATATTGACAAAATTATTATAAATAATAATTTCGACTCACACAAATTTTCCAAATTTCCCTCCATTTAACACTACTAAATATTGCGGATAAAATAAAATGTACGTTTTGCAGTCTTAATTCGTTTCCTTACCTTCCTATGCTTAGTTGTGTAGAATGCCTTAAGATCATCTGTTTTTAGTCTCTTCCAGCATGAATATGCCGATCACAAGTCCTTAATGGGCATTTCATTTCGGCACTAAAAAATGTGGACCGTTTAAAAACGATACGTTTTGTCTCGAGTGAAAAGCACAAGTTAAATAAAAAATCCGCATCCAAACGAATAAATGATAGTTAGTCATCAACGCAGTAGATATGGTCCCAGTTGAAATTTTTAAAGAACTGATCAATGTATCATAGTAAAAATAATGCAATACCAATAAATCCCCATAGCTGTATTCAATTATTATCTTTAGTCTTAAACTGTAAAAAGGCACTTGCAGGCCCCGGCTTAGCTTTCTAACTACGTTCTTGTGTAAACAAAAAAAAGAGTTTTTAGAGATATTTTTCTTCAAAAAATTTATCATCTAATAAGAATATAAGTTTTTAAGGATATTTGTAAAATTATGGAAGTGAATATTTATAAACAGTAAAAACAAGAAATGTAGAATATTGTAACGATACGTTCCCGCTAGTTACCGCTGTACACTCAAGCGGAGTGCAGGGTTTTCAAATAAATAATAAACCACACGATTAAACGTGATAACCTTCTTTATTATTCCATTTGCGTACAATACCTGTGGTTTGAATGAATCGTGTTAGAGATTTACGGCAGCTGTTACCCTGGCGACAGTTTCTCACAAGAGTGGGCAAGCAGAATCTTCGCCTGTAGATGTGTCCAACGACACAAGCTGCAGCTGCCACTCTTCAATGTCGAGTTAGCGCGAGTTACTTACGACGGCCGGTTTGTTCATTAAAATGTTATGTTTAAGTATATTGTACAATAATATTGTTTTCTAAATTTGTTATTTTCAAAATTTGTATTTATGTGAAAAATGTTTTAGTATTAGAAAATTACATCAACAAGATTATTATTTTCTGAAACAAAATGAAACAAAAAATTTAGATTAAGATAATTCAAATTTTTATTGCATTACGAAGAAAAAAATTCAGCAATTATGATTGAAAAATGTCCACCACCACCACGACTACCCTGACTGATGTCGATTCCTTCAGCAAAGTTTTTAGATCTATTGAAATTACATATCAGTGATATCCACGTTGTCAACAATAGACCAAAATTGAGTTGATAGTATCTCGTGACAGCGTGATACATTGACCGTTGCCGCATTTCTAGCCTCATCTTCGAGAAAAAAAATGGCACAATTACAACTCCAGAGCACATAGCGCACCATACAGTGACACGTTGAGCATGCAAAGGCTTCTCAATAATCACTCTGGGATTTTCAGAAGCCCAAATGCGTCAATTTTGCTTCTTGACATACCCTGACAAGTGAAAATAGGCTACGTCTGGAAAAATGATTTTTTCAGAAAAACCAGCCGCTTGTTCCTGAATGAATTGAGCGAATCTACGGTGATGTAAATACTCGATCGGCTTCAATTCGTGCACCAATTGAACGTTGTAATGCCATGTGGTGGTTTTGGATAACTCCAATTGTTGAGAACGTCGAACACGCATTGGTGTTCGCAAAATTTGTATTGAGCCTTTTGCAGTTTTCTGCAGAAAATCCTTTAGTTCAAAGGAAAACAAGATGAAAAGAAAGGAACTGAATGTAGTTGAAGGAAAACTTATGTAATATTATTTTAGATGAAGATGATATTGTTGTATATGCCTACATATTTAGCTATTAAAACCTTACGTAACAATTGGGGAACCCTTGGGAAAAAATTTAGTAAACAGCAAATTTTAAAAATTCTTGAATTCAATCGATTAGTAGGAAAAAAACGCCCATGAATTTTATAATCAAGCCTCTTAATGACAGCAGCAAAAGAAAGAACAATCTCATCAAAGTAAGAGTTATATTAACAAAAATATAGCTTTCCGTCGCATATAACGAATAATTTAATTAACAAATGCTTATGTCAGGATAAAACTTAAAATTTTCAAACAATTAACAAAACTGTTTACGATGTACCATGTGTTCCTAAATTGACAGAAAACAAAACAAGCAACATGGTTAATGAAGAAAATACAATATTATCCCGTAAATCCAACAAAACACAGACAGAAACAAAATTGGACAAGCAGAGATTCATGAAATAACTTGCCAAGGTGATGAAAGGAAAATGCGTAATAAGGTATACGTTGGTAGAACAAAATGAATACTTGGAACAAAAATTTTAAAACATAAAACAGGCATAAATAAAGAAGAAAAGATAACAGCATTAGCCCATATAAAAGAAACGGGGCATAGCATAGACTTTGAAGGAGTAAAGATTTTAGATAGAGAGAAGAAGTAAACAAAAATATACACTTAAAAGCTTAAGGATGCAACAACGCATAAATAAATCTATCAACACCAAAGGCTAAATACAAAGACAAAGACAAAACCAAACAACAATATTGCACAGCAATAAATTGATGGATTAAGATCTGTAATATTAGTTTTTCAGTTTAGCTATGATATTTTCCGTTAGTGATTTTTGTTTAATTATACTGTTACAAAGATGATTTGTTAAGTTTTAAAAGAAAATAATTATAATGAAAAGACTCACTGCGCAGTTTGCATATACCGTTATTTTCTAAGAAATCTTATACACACAAGACGACAACAACATGCTTATAAGAAATTCTACGAAATAAGATTAACAAAACAAAAACAACTAAACTGAATGATAATAACAACAACTGTATGGTATGATGTTAAAATAATTTATTCTTGTATATGCGTGCTTCTCTTAAAACAACTATATAAGCATTATTAAGTAAACGAAGTTGCCATCGTTTTTATTTTTTGTGTTTTCAATACACAAACAAATCGTTTAATTTAATTTAACACTCTAAAGTGCTGTGAAGGAATAATTGTAACGCTACATTTAAGTATGTTGTGTTTTCCAGTGTTTTATAATTTATGTAGTGATGTAAGCGGGAACAAATTGTAACTTATATTTGAATATTAATATGATATTTGTAGAACTAATAAAACATCTTTCTAAACATTTCGCTTTATCAATAAAATATCCTGATGGCATAGAAAAAAACTAATGAAACGTTGAGGAAAAAATAAAATAAAATGTCTTATTTGCATCATATTAAAATAAAATCTGACCACAAATAGCCTCAGAATATTAATGCATTAAAGAAATAGAGTTCAATAGGAATCTGTAATTTCTAATATTTAAATTTTTTTTTTTTTTAAAAAGTAAGCTGATAATTTTTCGTAATGAAAAGTTCGGGTAAACGCTATATTATTTGCCACGCCTCTCAGAAGTCAGTAGAATTCAATGCGCTTAATTAAACCCCATTTAATTTGCCTCTAAACAATTAGAGAGCTTTCCTTAGTGCTGCTAAGGATTTATTAAGATTAAAAACCTAAGGTATCACTATTATAATCTGCTATTGATTACATTTTTTTTTTTCTTGAAGTACATTTTTTTATATTTTAAATCAAAAGCTAAAAGCAAACAGACTGGTTTATATTTAAATTATTTTCGCTTATAAAAACTAGCATTTTTAAAATGGTCTACTTCTTGTATTAAGAGTTAATCTTGCAACTGTTATTACAACACTTTAACATCTTACAATTTTTATTTTTAATTTAAATAATTCTTTTATTTGATTATTATTTCATTTTTATTCGACCTTTTTTATTTTTATTAAATATGTACTAATCTTTTTAAATGGTCTTTTTAAATTAAATTTTAACGATTTATTTTTTCGATATTTCACTTTCCTGTGGAAAGCTTCTTCAGGAAATTATTTTTTATATTTTACAAAAGCAAAAAATTATAACAATTTGAAAAGAAAAATGTTTTCAAAAAATTTTTCTTTTCAAATTGTTATAAATTTTTGTTTTTGTAAAATATAAAAAATAATTTCCTGAAGAAGCTTTCCTTTGTTTTCAAAAAAATTTTTTTTTCAAATTGTTATAACTTTTTGTTTTTGTAAAATATAAAAAATAATTTCCTGAAGTCGCTTTCCACAGGAAAGCGAAATATCGAAAAAATAAATCGTTAAAATTTAATTTAAAATATTTAATTTAAATAATTCTTTAATTAATCTAAACTGATTAATTACCGTCTCATCACAATTCAGACCAAAAATTTGAAATTGCTTTACACACACAACCTCTTAATTATTTTTAATTGTTTGTGAAACTGGTCCTGATTTAATTATGCCTTTCTTTTATATTTCGTCAGTAGTTTCTCTAATAGCGATTAAAACCAAAACAAAATCTTCCTTCACTGCACTGTTGGCCTCAATTGAAATCATCTCCACAAATCAACTTCAGATGGGTATTTGATTCTTAGTTTAACGAAGAAAATATTGAAAAAAATTAAATACCGACAAAGTTAAAAAAAAATATGATGTCAAATCTGAGCTCAGTGGATGTTGCAATATTCTTTATTTCCGCTTTTTATCTATCTCTTCCTTTTTCACTTGAATTTTTTATCTGCAGTTTCACTTGTATTCTTTCATATGAGATTCTCTTTATTGTAAGTTTGTAAAGTATTAAAAAATGTAACAAAAGATTATAATTGATGGAATTATATTTTCTAGTTGAACAAAGTATTGTCAGGAATAAAGGAAACCGAGATGTAAAATTGTTTTGGCTTGTTATTATAAATGTTTTCTGTTTTTGCATTTATATTTCAAATAGGAAGTTGAACTGAATAAACTTTATAATTTTTTTGTATTCCACTTATCTCTCTACTTTAATCTGGGTCTCCTAGAAATATGTTGCATAATTTTTGATTCACTTCCTTCGCCAAAATAAATATAAGTTTAGTAATAAAAGTAATAAATTATATATATTTTTTTTTTCTTAAATATTTTAAATAATCGACATTTTAAATATTTATTTTCTATGTTTTTTTTTTACCATCAAATCTTTAAATGTCTTGCCATCTGTATTTTCCACGAACGATATCTTCTAACTTTAGGCTAGTGGATTTAAATTTTGTCAATTAAGTAAGTTTTCCAATTCGCTATTTAGTTTAATTGAAGCTAACAGGAACCATTCTTTTCATTTCCGTATTTTTATTTTTTCAATCTAAAAAAAAACAACACAAAAACTAGCAGATGTCAACATCAACAACTCTCCTGGGATGGATAGAATTTCAGCACTGCACTTGAAAGAGCTCTTCGACCCTAGCTCGTCCGTTAGTAGCCCTCTACAGCACTTGTGTCATGCCGACGAATTTCCAAAGTATAGAAAAATTGCTAATGTAACGCCGATACCTAAAAAAGTGAGGCTAACAACCCTGAAAATTACCGCCCAGTCATGGAAAATATGATTAATTTTTATCTTGTGAGGTACCTAAAATCCAAAAGTTTACTTAGCGACCGACAGCATGGTTTCTGTAGAGGGCGCTCCACGGGTGACTTGCTGGCTTACCTTTCGGAGCAATGGAGCAACTCCATACATAATTTTGGAGAAAGTAATTTGATGCCTCTAGATATTTCCAAGGCGTCTGATAGAATGTGGCATGATGCACTTCTGTCAAAATTTGTTCCTTTTGGTATCGGTGATAATTTCTTCAGATTTATATCGAGTTTTCTCAGGAATCGCGCTAAACGAGTTGTTATAGATGGGTCTCATCAGAGGGGTTCATGAGGAATTCAGGGGTACCGCAAGGCTCCGTTGTTTCTCCTACCCTATTTCTTATTTTTCTAAATGACCTTCTTTGTCAGACTTTCAATCCTAAATACTCTTTCGCAGATGGCAGCACCATTTGTTATTTGTATTCATTCAGTAATATACCGAGCCAGTTGAAGGTGGGTTCTCTGAACAGTCTCCGAATAAGGTCGTGTGAATAGACTCGATTTTAATGCCCGTAAGACGCAATGTTGCCTGCTTACGCAAAGATATGTGTTCGGAAATAATTCTGCACTTCTTACTATGGGTAAAATAAGTATTACGATATCGAAAGCTCTTAATGTTCTTGATATAAAAATTCAGTGTGATGTTCGATGGTCTAAGCATATTTTCCAGGTTTCTAAAAAAGCTTTCAAGTGCCTCGGTTTTCTTGTTCCCTCTATTCACATGTTTTTGAGTTTAACTTACAAATAAAAGCGTCACTTCCTGTCACTTTCATTATAGGAAAGTGCAAATCAAATATCCAAAAACACTCCTCCATCTTTCCTCCTCCGCATAACCTAATTTCTTAGTTCTGTCATAATACATTGCATGCTTAGGGGCCATTTCCTAAGTGCTGGTCCAAAGAAAATAAAAACAAAGTTTAAATCAAATTGTTTCAAGAAACTGTCTGCCCACTATACACTTTTAATATTGCAATTTTAGCCACAATTATTTTAATATTGCGATTTTAGCCACAGTTATTATTAGAATAAAGTAAAGTAATATCTGTTTTAAACATTTTCTGTTCTAGCTTTCTCCAATACATATTCCTCCCTATAAAATTTGGTTGAGCAACAATTACATTTAATTTCACGATGAAGCCACAAAAGTAACTTTGGATCTGTTTAGGTCGGAAGTTAATTAAGGTCTGATAAGCGCGGCTAATTAGAGGACTAGATCATACTTGTGTATGATGGCAATATTAAAAAACTGCGTTCGATGGATTACTCAAATATGAAGCTCATTTTATTGTAAACCAGCTTTAACTGGATGTCCGTTTAAATAAAAAAATGTTTGAACGCAATTTGGGTAAGAACCCATCTCTAATCAGCTGATAAAATCAATAAAAATAATAAGAAAAAGCGAATTAATTTAACGAATTTTGAAAATGTAAGAAGAATACATTTCAATGGAAAATGAAGGTTAACATCGTCGTCTTGCTCATAGTGAAAAGAAATGTCCCATTCTTTTCTATATTTCTCAAAATAAACCAATAACAATAATTTATCATTTTGCGCTGACTTTAAATTTTTTTATAAAAATTAAATTTCAATTATACACAATTTTTAATTAAGAAAAAATCTTTAAATTGACTTTTGCTTGTGTGAGTGGATTTGTTTAAATGTAATTGGGATTCGAACAAACATTTTGTATTTAATTTCTTCTAATCCCTTTTAAGTAGAAAAATAAACAAATGGGAAAAAACCTCAAATAAAATAATATATAAAGAGAATAAATAAATGAACGAAATGAAGGATTAAAATAAAAACAGAAAACTGTTTGCCATTTAAAAATTTATAAATAAAATATGTAGCCAGTAGCTAAAACTACTACAACAAGAACTATAACAACTAAGTAAAAAAAATAACGATTTTAAAGCTCAGCTAATGCATACAAGCATGCATAGATGAAAATCATAGAAAAACATGTGAAAACAATTCAAAGAAAAAGAAGTGAAAATTCTCTATATGGCTGTGCGAGCCATTAAATACCCTTCAACATTCACACAATATATGGCACCGGTTCTTTTAAAAGAAAGCCAACACAAAACTCAATTTTGGCATTTAAGCGTTGCATAGTGGTCATACATACCCACTGTAAAAATTGTACATAATTTTCTCAATCATTCGCCAAACAAAATACGGTTTTGTCCTCTTCTTGCCTTTACTGAAAATATATAGACTTTCTGTACAGGAACCAAAACAAAACCTGTTGTTTCAGCCATTTTAAAACTTTCTAAATTAAGTGTAACAAGATGGCAAAGCTTAGTTTTTTTCTCCAAAATAGCCCTTTTGCTTCGATTGAAGTAAGTTTTTAATCAATGGAAAATATTTAATTCTATTTAAATTAATTCACGTTTGTTTAATTAACATCCATTTGTGTCCAGATTTTGAGCTCATAATTGATTACAGATTTTGTTAATTTTCATAAAAAATCCAATTTAGTTGTAGATGCAGTTCCATTTATATATTTCCATTCTAATTTTTACTCGGACCACTTCTTTTTACAATTTATATTAATAATGTTATAGGAATAACCCCTGTAATTTTAGTTCGTCATGTTCATTCACTCGTCTACAAGTTATTAACCCATAATATATATTGATATTTTTGAATGGTCTTATGTTGTTAAAATAGCACGAGTATGGAATCGATTGCCGCCTGCATTAAGGTACTTTAATTTTTTCTACTAAAGATAGAGGGAAAATATTTTGTTATTTAACATCACTAACAAAAGACTTTAGGTTTTCGCTGGTTATTTACTCATATGAAATTGTTACGTTTATTCCTTTTAATAAACCTTTTCTTATATAAAGTTCTTTTATTGCAAAATAATAGCACAACACTTTAGAGTTTTTAAGTAAATTAAACGATTATTTATTTACTTTAAATACAAATAAAATAAACACTATGGCAACTTTGTTGTCTTTATTCACTGATGACTCAACTTGAATTTATTCATTTGCTCAGCAAGTGGTACTTAAATACATGGTTGTTTTAAGCAGTTCTCGCTTATACAAGAATATTCTACTTTAACATTCTCATTTTGTTGTTGTTATTATCATTCCGTGTAGGGGCACGGGATGGACTGTGTTTAGTTTTTGTTCTATGTTAGTTGTTTTTGTTTTCTGTTTTTTAGCTTATTTCGTGAAATTTCTTAAAAAATGTTCTTTTTGTCTTGTATAAAATTTCTTAGAAAACTACGCAATTAGCAAATTATACAATAGGCCATTTCGTTTACTTTTTTATTGATAATTATTTTTTTGTAAAACTTAAACAAATATTATAAAGTTATAAGTTGATGTCGTCTTGCGCATAATTATTTATAAATATTTAATTTATTGTTATTTTATTTTAAGCTTTTATTGTAATATCATTATATGGGCAGAAGAAGACCATATAATGTAATAAAAGTATTGTAACAATAATAGACAAATTTTACTAATAACAAATTTCTTACATTCCTCATGTATTCTTAATCTAAAATCCTTAGCTTTTCTCATTTATTTTGTAAATAATTGCATTTTGCTGAAATTTTAAGGCACTTACCTTCACACTTATCTATTTAATGACACAAACGTGTTGCTTGACAACAGCATAAGGAAGTAACAAAGTAAGATAAGATTGTGATTTGACTGATTTTTTTTTTTGGTTTAATACAAATCCGTACTATAATTGTGTTATTTTTATTTTTATCGTATAAAAAATTGCCTAATTCCTTTATTTTATTATTTATTAGATGATTTCTATATTTATGTTTATTATTTTCTACAACAAAAGTGTTTGAATTAATTCAAAAGATTTAAGAACAAATGAATACCGTTAAATTAACTCCCCTAATTTTAGGGTTTATGAAAATATATGTACATATGTGCTATGTATATATGCTATATATTATTACGAAGATTATTTGTTAACTTTAAAAAAAAATGATCAGCGGCCAAAGAAGGCATGTTAAGAAATCCTATACACATAAGACAACAACAACATGGTCATAAGAAATTCTACGGAAAAAGATAAACAACAGAAAATAAAAGTAAAAACAATTCGCATAGAACAAAAACAAAATACACAGTCAAGCAGCCGTCTAAACTAAATGATAATAACAACAACAATATGGGGTGCTGTTAAATTAAAATATTCTTGTATATAGGAAAGCTGCTTAACTATATAAGCACTACTTGCTGAGGAAATGAATTTAATTCAAGTCATTTCTAAGTAAAGACAACAAAGTTGCCATCCTCTTCATTTTGTTTTTATTTAAAATAACTAAATCGTTTAATTTAAAATTGTTTGAAATAAAAGAGCTCAATATAACAAAACGTCTATTAAAAGGAATAAACCTAATAATATATATTAAGATTATCTCGAGTACAAATGAAATGATAAACTTATTACACTCTTTGCGATGGCGATGATGAACATTAAAAAATAGTTCATTCGTTTTACCTCCTCTAAAGAATTACTGCAATTGATGTTAGTCTTAATTAAACGACAGCTACAGACATTTCTAAAACTAAAGAGTCAAAGGGGAACAACGACAATAAAAAGTCTATAGCTGAAATATATTATTAAAACAGTCACACAAGGCAATGCAAATGTACGAATACACAAAAGAAGATTTTTGTTTTTAGGTTAAAAGAGTGTATATATATATTATTTTTTATAGAGATGAGTTGGCAACACTTGTTTCAACTAGGAGACATTTTGTAAACTTATAAATCACTTATTTCCATACTGCTAGACTGACGCGTGAACAACGCTTCCAAATTGTGCAAATTGGGCCCAAAACCACATTGCCATCGATCCCAATTTTTTAAAAGATTTCGGACGATAATAATCAAAAGTCCCAAGTTAGCAATGATGATAATCATATGTATACTGAGACACCGTTGCAACCACAAAAATTATTGTTTATTGTGCTAGTTGAATTATTGGCCCGTATTGGCGCATTACAGTGAATGGTGACAGCTGACTAAGTTTTACGTTTAACAATTGAAGAGGCATGATATGCTGAAGCTGTGGTTTCAACTAGATGACGCAATATGTTGCACCGTTCGTACCATATTTTCATGTTTCGGTCCCGTTAATTGGCCTCCAAGATCTTGCGGTTTAACATTGGCAGAGTATTTGGTGTAGAGATACATATGTGAAGTCGCTAGTTTACGCCGATAAGTCCGAAACACTCGACTACTTAGAAGACAACATTAGCTACATACAGATTGAGCAAGATTATCTTTCAAATAAAAGGAATTTCATGTCAATTTCAAAAATTCACACATATAACAAACAGATTACTGTGACAGCTGTTTACACAAAAGTCAACAGAAGTGGACAAGCCGGGATTGGGCAGCGTTGTTTATTAAATAACTTGCCAAGATGAGACAGGGGAATATGTAGTAGTGTATACGTTGCTATAACAAAATGAATATTTTGTATTAATAAAGGAAAAGAGATAACAACAACAGCCCTTGTAAAAGAAACAGGGCATAACATAGATTTTGAAGAAATAAAATTAATAGTCAGAGATAAAAAGTAAACGAACGATATACATTTGAAAACTTAAGCATACAACAACGCATAAATAAATATATCAACACTAAAGAAGACAAAGACAAAACCAATTTACAATATTATACAGCAATAAATTGATTAAGTTCTATGATATTTGGTTCTAAATTTAGCTGTGATATTTTCCGTTAGCGATTACTGTTTAATTATATATTTAGATATTTTGCACTATCCACTTTTTTATAATTTATTTACTGATGAACGGAAAAAGTTCTAACTGAAATTTGAATATTAATATTGTGTTTATAAAAATAATAAAGCATCCTTGTAAATTTATCGCTGGAATCATTAATAAAAAATGCTTCTGGTGTCGAAAAATAGCTGACGAAAACTTGTTTTATCTGCATCAGAATAAAATAAAATTATACCATAAATAGCTTAAAAACGTAAATACAGTAACCATCATAATTCGTCATAATCAAGAATTCAAAAAATCATCTTTATTTGATTCCATTTCAAAGTTCTATACCTCTCTAAAAAAACACCCAAATTATGTATATATGTGAAGTGCAAGAAGATGCAAGGTTATCATTAAACAAAGTAAAAATTGTTTTAAGAAAATTTTCAAAAAGATGTTACTGTACAGAAATTAGAATATTAAAAGGACATTTTAATTATAACACTTTGATATATTTGCAAAATGAAAGAGTAAAAACTCAATACTATCGACAAACTTCTTATACAATACAACACTGAAAGTATTAATAAAGAAGACAAAACAATAACCAATACAACACGACGGCACACTTATATTTACACAGGACTATATCTCGTCCTATAAATTAACTAATCTTTTTCACAAAGAAGGTTTGCTTACAGCATAAATAACCAACAACACTCTGAAACATAATCTCAGGACATCGATAGAACCAACTGACAAAATTTAGTTCCAGCAGAGTATACAGACTTACTTGTACCCGTGAACAAACTTATATACGACAAACAGGGTGAACACTTAAAACAATATTTACAAAAGAAAGACAAAAACTCCAGCTTTGCATTACACCTTAACACACATGGACACGCACCTAAGGAAATAGGTGAGTGTATGACATTACTGTAACTCAGCAAAAAAGGACGACGATTAAACATTTTTTGAAAACATGGAAATCTACAAAGCAAGAACTTTTAACAGCGATATTATAAATGAACAGGTAAATACGATATCAGACACAATTCTCACACCACTAAAATTACTCACACACTCTAACAAAATAAAAATACTCTCAGGCGGACATGCCTACCTCTGTAATAATAAAAGTTGGAAATATCCGATTGGCCCCGCATAAAATGCCAGGGGGCGGGCAATCTATCTTAACTCGAACACTGACTCACCAGTACAGTCTAGTACACGGTTTGATAATGATGTCATTACATCGAAACCGCTCGCAGCCAACTCATACCGAACAAACAGCCACCAATGACGAATTACACCGAAAGAAATGACAACAGTGAAATAGTTTTTTTTATAAAATCGCTGTAAAGAAAAAAGTTTTATGAATTTAGCTCTTCTGAATGTAACTTTTCCAGCTATCACATAGTTAAGAACAGTATTTAATATTAGGTAAATGAATGCAGGATATGCACACTGTTGCGTTTTTACTCGCGTAATAGTTTTTTTTTATTAATTTTCACTTATTTTTTGATATAGATTTTACTTTTAATAAGGATCGCAATCAACTTGCTCACTTTCTTATAAATGAAGGTAAGAAAGAAGAAACGCAAAAAAATAAGCTCGATGCCCACCGCGACTATTTTAGCGGTGGCAGTAATCGAGTCCATATTACTTTGGGCCTTTCACCGTCATCCGCCAAGACACTTTGGAGGCAGTTGGTGGCTGGCGACAAATTTCTGGCGTGTGTGTATTTTTGAAGTAAACATCGCTCAATTTTTACGTAAATGCGATACCATATAATATCAAAACACAGCGCACAAAAAAATCAAATGCATTGAATAAATGAATACACAAAAATTCAGTAAAGTCGATCCAGTTGTGTTGTTGCAGTGTAGTTAAATAACCTGGATACCGACTGCAGCGCCATCTGCCGGGCTGGTTTGTGAATGTAAACCATCCAAGGTGGCACCTAAAAGTACGTGACATACACACGTACGGTATTTTATACATAAAAAAGATTTGTGTGGAAAGTACCACGCGGCTTTATCAAATCTCGCCCATATTAGCAGCAGCACTTAAAAAATGTTTCCTCAACCGAAATACCAAAATTCTGTTTAAATACCGTTATCAGGAGCAGAAATAATAGATTATTATTTTGTATTTTGTATGGGAGGTACCACGCCCCTTTGTCCAATTGGACCGAATTGTAAATCGGGGCGCCACCCAAAGGTATACAAACAAAATTTATGCAAATCGGTCCAGCCGTTTAGGAGGAGTTCACCCACAACACACCTACAGTATAATTATATATATATATATATATATAAAGATATGAAGGGCCCGCCATTTAACGTTTTTTTTTAACTAATGCTTATTTTGTGAATGGTAACACTTAGCTCATATTTGATTTGATAGATAATTAGTTTTATCCTTCCGCTGAACGAACATGATTGTGTATACGCTTGAACAACGCTGGAAAATATTGCAACATTCCTTTGAAAATCATGGCAATGTTGCAGATTGTGTGCGAAAATTGCGTACGGATTTTAAAAGAAGAGAAGCCCGTCAGCTCCGTATGTTCGCTATCTTGTGAAAAAAGTGAAAGAAACTGGCATCCTCATTGATAAACCAAAGTGTGAAAAGCCAAAAACAGTGCGCACACCCGAGAATATTACTGCTGTGGCAGAAAGTGTGCGTGAAGCGCCATCAACATCAATTCAGCGTCGTTGTCAACGATTGAACATTTCAGAGACATCATTGAAATAGATTTTGCATAAAGACCTTGGTATGACGCCATCCAAAGTCCAATTGCTTCGGGAGTTGAAGCCAACTGAGCATCCAATGCGTTTTCGCTTCGCTAAGTGGGCCTGTGATCGACTTACAGAAGATGCCGATTTTGCAAAAAAAAAATCATCTTTTCAGACGAAGCTCATTTTGATCTTGGCGAGTATGTAAACAAGCGGAATTGTGACATTTGGGGCACAGAAAACCCGCACGCATAGAATTGAAAAGCCGACGCACCCAAAAGAAGTCACTGTTTGGTGCGGATTTTGATCCAGAGGCATAATTGGGCCATTTTTCTTCGAAAAGGAGCAAGCTATGGCCGTTACAGTCAATGAAGAGGAAGATATTTGCAACATTTGGTTTCAAGAGGACGGCGCTACGTGTCACAAAGCCGAAAATGCACTCAATGTTTTCCGCTCTATTTTTGAAGATCGCATTATCAGCCGCAGAGCTGATGCCGTTTGCCCACCTCGAAGCTGCGATTTAATACCGTTGCACTATTATTTGTGGGGTGCCGTCAAAGATAAGTGTTACGCCGACAAACCAGAGACAACTGACGCTTTAAAGGCATTGGTGAAATATTGTACACAATCAACAATGTGCTTAAAAATTGGACCGATCGTGTAGGCTACTGCATGGCCAGCCGAGGCAGCCATTTGAATGAAATTATTTTCCATTATTAACTGGAAGGATTGTACTTTTAAATAAAAAAAAATTTTAGAAAATATTCAGTAATTTTGTTTATAGCATTTAAAACAAAATAATGACCACACAAAGAGAAGCAGTTGATAATGCCACTGAAGGCAATAAAGAGATTAGAAAGAACTTGAAAATCAAGGTTTCAAATTAATCAATCTGTGATGCCTTAAGGAATGTGGTGCGAAGATAAAGAAACCTGTCCCGTCGGCTAAACTTCGAGGCGATTGTTTACAATTTGTATATGCGCATTTGAGACGTGGAATGCATTAGAATATTTCTAGAATATATTGAAAACAGAAAATAATAATCGAGGAAATTTGAGAAGTAGTGAATGAGGACTGGGCAAAAACATATACATCAACTGTTTGAAATTAAACAACAGTATGGCAAAAAATACTTTAAGAAGTCATTAAAGCTTAAGCTAAAACAACAAAAACAAAAACGTTAGTTACAGAAATGATTAAAATATATAAATTAAGTTTACTTTGTTTACTTTATTTAAAAATATTAAATTATTATTACTTTTTTAATTTACTAGCCAGAAATTAATAATATAGTCATGAGCAATAAATAATTTGATTAACAACATTGTTTTACAATTTAATAATTTTGTTTTTATGAACAGTTGTGGAAGTCATATACTTACATTCCGACATACAAACATATATACAGAAAATGTTATTTTAAAATGCAAAATGTATTAAAGTAGAAACAATAATGGAGCCTGCTGCTATAAAATATATCTTTACCTCTAACGATAAAAGATATATTAAATGTTAAATATTAAAAAAAAAATATTATTTGAAATTCATAGCTGCCCTTTTACCATTTGATCTCTAACCAAAGTGTGAACTAAAATATTACATTTTTATCGAAAAGTTGAGTTGAGTTGTTTAAAAATATGAATTAAGTTAATCTACGTTAAATGTATTAGAATAAATATTTTATGATATTGTCATAAAATATTTTATGATATTCTCATATAATATTTATTATTTAAAAACTGAAATGTATAACTGTGGGGAAAACATATCCATATGACTATATCACTACTGCTCATAGAGCTCATCAGTGGACTTTATCCCAAATTCTGTATAGAAAAGTCAAAAATCTTATATCTCAAACCAAATTGATTAAAAGACTCTAGCACAATTAACGTTGATTAATTTAATTTAAAAATATGAAAATTCCTTCTTGCATTTTTTTGTGTTATTCCTCAATTTAAATGCGTTAATACGTAAAGAACAAAATTTGCCACTAACAAAAACATAAATCGAAACAATTCAATAAAACCTCTGCAGGGAAAGAATTGTTATAAAAACTTCTCACTGAATTTCATGGATTGTATTCATTTATGATGTTTTGCATATTGGTTTCGCTCGAAAACTATTAGGTTAGTTTAACAACTTCAAATAAAATCAAATAAAAGGAAATAGGGTTGGTTGGGGAGTTTTTAAAAAAACATAATAACGTTTCTAGGTTTAACTATGCAGAATATTTTACAGCATAAACTGAAATATTTATTGATGTTTGCACTAAGTTAACATGAAGCCAAATGTGAAAAAAGTGTGAAACTGGTGATAGGAGTAATAAAAATGCTGATGTATATTTTATAACTGCATATAAGAATAATATTTATGTTATTTAAAATAAATTTCATCAATTGGTTGAAATATGCTAAAAACGATTAAATAATATTTGATATGAAATTCAGTTTTATTCAATATTTCATAAAATGTTATTTTAATTCTAATCTAAATTTTAATTAAAACATTAACTGATATTAAATACGAGTATGTTATTATATATTTTTATTTTATTTATTAATGTGCATTAAATTATATTAGCTATATATTTTTCCGATCCTTTTATTTTTATTGACTCACTGTCAATATCATTGTCCAAACTAGCTTTGGACACACATTTATAACATCTGGCAGTACCAAAATTTAGTACTGGCAGGAGAAAAAAAAGGTAAATTTATTCCATAATAAAAAAAATTGCAGAATAAATTTCTATTTTTAACCAGTTATTTTCGAATCCTCTAGAGTAACGTGGTTTAAAGAATAAAAAACATACGTTACTCAAATTTACCTTAAAGAAAAAAAATACTTACAAAAAAATTTACCTAAACTAAAGGAATAAAATTACTTACCTGAATTACTTATCTTAAAACTTTTAATAAATTAACTTAAACACTTTACGTGAAGAAATATTTAATGTAAACGCATACTTACCCAAATGAATTATAAATCCTTTGATCAATTATACCTATAACCGTATAATAAAAAAGAAATTTATATCTGAACCTGCTGGTCATTTATTCATAATCATCTAGAAAAAAGTATTATTCCAATGTCCTCAATTATAATTGCTCTAACGGAGCAATTGCATATACATAAATCTCCCTTACAGATTGGCCCAAACTAGGAATGAAGTTCCCAGCTCTGCTTAATTGAAATAAAGTGACGTATTCAATCATCAAAATCTAGAAATCCATATTCAGCAATACTGTACTGTGCAACTGGGGGAAAAAGGGAGCGCAGTTCCCTGAAGTCAGCAGGGGTACAACTGGAAACTCCACTTTATTTCCACGGGAATCAGTAAGCCCCAGAGTTCCGTTATTTGTCTCTTTAGACATTTAACTGTTCTCTGGCTTGAGGTTGGCCCCTATATGGGAGTATCGTGGTGGTTGTGGTTTCGCGGCTCCATAACAGACAGGTTAGTTTTAATGGTGGCCGGGTTCATTTCACCTTTTATAACACCTACCTGCTGAAATGTTTCCAGATCCAGTAAGCATGCTAGACATGTGTTCTGGACAGCAGTTGGATAGTCTCCAACTCTTTTGCAAGGAGTGATGATTTGCTCTGGCATCATTAAAGTTGCAACTACGAAAGACCTGTTGCTAGAATTAGTCTTCGGCTTCCTAGGACGGACATGACGTCCCAAATTAGGCAGTGGTTTGACCACCATCTGATTAAGACTACATAGTCAGGCACAGATGTAAATCTAATCACACAGTTGTTGTTGTCTCATTTATTGACGAGCATATTGAAGCGCTCTCAATAGTGAACCTGTAGTCAAATGGGAAGCCGTTTGCTGCCAAATTGGTCAAAACCGTAGTTTGTGGATTAAGTATATTTATTCCTTCACACATTTTTTTATTTGCTGCCTATTTCGCACCATAAATACAAAAGGGTCACAACCCAAAATACTAAAATTTTCGCGACTCAAAATAGTTCTCTTTAGTTTATGGTGCCGAAGCAGCTCACTTAATACAAAAATAGACATAACTGTATTTTTCCAGTTAAAAAAGATAATGATGTGAAAGTTAGTTACAGATGGGTACTCTGAATTAATTTATGAAAAAAAGTCAGTTTTGGAAAATTTTGAGTTGTGGCCCTTTTGTATTTGGGGTGCGATATGGTCAGTTACTTCTTCAATAAATATTTAATTTATTGAATAAGTCGATGATTGTAATAGTCGTTAGGCTCATAGGTACACTGTCTTGCTGCTAGAACATCTCATCCATTTTAATGGCATCCATCTTTTCAAACAAAAAATAGCTGTCAATGGCGACGTGTTAATCAATAATAAAGCAAAATAAATTTTCTATTTAAACAGCATGCATACACTACTGTTGTATACTTCTTTTTATTATCTTTTTGTTTCTCATAAGTCCTTCAAATATATTGTAAAGCGCTGGTTCAAGCGACCGCAAATATCATCTCAAAGCTACAAATCTTGAGACTAAAATCCAAAATTGCGGAGACAAAAGAAGCGACATAAAAGCGATGATCGAGCATATACTGGAGGAGAGGAGTAAGTCTCACGCCAAATTCTTCAACTACGGTAAGTTCAGCAGTTTCCAGCACAACAGCAAATCCATGAAGAAAGGATCAAAATCTGCTTTGCCACCGAAAATTAATAATAAACAGGCGAACAACACCAAATCGCATGAGTCGCTTTTAAACTAAATAGAGCTTACAATGAGGGACAAGCTCTTGCTCCCATAACCGAGGAACCCATATTCTACAACAGAAAAATAGCATTCTAACTGCTGGAAATTTCCAATCGGCCATATTCAAAGAAATGTACGACATGTATGGCTTGAAAAAGGCGGCAACTTCGAAATTAATTATGTGATTTTCATGGGACGAGCGATACCAATGATTTTTCTTTATTATATTTTATCTGTAAATATTTTAAAGCTATTGTACACAAATTTAATATTAATTAATCGACTTCAATCAAATATTATTTATTTTTTTACTTATTTGTTTGTTTTTTATTTATTTATTTTATTTAATAATTACAGTTATTTGACCTTTTTAATATTTTATTAGTAATTTATTATTTAAGCACTAGTTTCTTTTTTTTTAATTTAATTAATCTTTATTTTTTATATTTTTTCTTGATATTTTGTTTGGCATCTTTAGGAAAATAATAAATTACTAATATTTATTTAATTTATTTATTTATGTTCAAAATCAGGAAAATGCTATTAATAAATTAAGTTAAGGCGGTAAAAACACGGATCAATTTATTTAGAAAAAATTAACTATAAATTAATTATAATTTATTATTGACTAATTATGATTTATTATTAAGAATAAAAATTAATAAAAAGCTTTTTGCATTACTATTAAGTCTGCTTGAGTTAGAACGTTCCAGAATCGTGATGCATGTATGCAAAACTGCCATTCAGATACAAGAGAACAGTCTTCTTTCCTTACTGATCTGGCAATCTGGTTTCAAGAATAAAAAATGTGGCATTTCTGAAAAATGATTTTATGAAGAAATAAAAGCACTGGGATATTAAGAAGGTTGTTGGATGAAACTCCATACAGCCTGGAAGAAAATTGGGAAACATGATCATATCTTCTCCATTCGTAAATATAACTAATGATTTTGTTGTATAAGACGTTTAGGTTTCTTTAACTAGTGAAGTCACATTCTGCCTTATATTAAAAGGAATATAGTGATGTGACAACCAAAGATATCTCAGCTTTGTGTAAATGCGACCCACAAGTGCATTTATATGATTTGTCTAAGTAAGACTGTCATATTTCGAGGTTTTTGGCAGTATTTTCATTAGTGATTTTCTCTACGTTTATTAAAACAACAACATCAGTAATATGATGAACAGTTTTCCTGCGAATTATAATACACTTTGACTTATGGAGCTTTAAACAAAATCCATTTACAGTTGACAGTTGACCAGCAATAAATTTAATTCAGATCCCCATTTAGTCTTGAAATATTTTCAGTAATGGATATAACCTAAATATGGCTGCATATCGTCTGTTTACATATGGATTTTACAGTGTTAAAGATGTTTAGGTAAATCATTAATATAAGTCCAAGTATGATCCTGGAGCCACTCCCTTAGATAAATGTAAATCCCAAGATTCAAGATTGTTTGACAACACAAATTTAAAAAAGTATCGGTTTCATGCAAAGACTGCTTTGATCAACCGTGTCAAAGGCTTTAGAATTATAAAGAAGTACCAGGAAATTTATTTTTCCTCAATCAAAGTTATTTCGTACTTCTCAGTTACATCCAATAAGGCAGTAACACAGTTGGGATTTTGGTAAAATCCTGATTGCCTGTCAAACAACACGTGTTATTATTAATATAGCATCGCATTTGATTATGAAGAATTTTTGCAAAAGCATTAGATACAAAAACAAGATGGCAATTGGGCTGAATTTCGTGTCAATTTTAGAAATAGTTATGTGGAAATTGAAAACATGAAACATTATAATATCAATAAATCCACTTTCACTTATACGATGAAACAAAGTAAGTAAAAATGTTAGGTAGTGGGTTCAAAAATAAAAATATCCTTTTCATAAAAAAAAATTCACTTATAAAAAATACTTGTGTTAGAGTTAGACGTGCTGCAAGCCCGCTCAAATTTACAGAAATACAAAAAAATTAGCCTTCTTACCTTATAAGTTCAAAACTATTACAACTTTTTTCTATTTATATATTCTATTTATTACAAAGTGAACAGAAAATCTAAAAAATCTTATTTGCAGGATAATGCCAAATTTAAACAGTTTTGAATAATTTATCCTTAACAATCTTTGGTCGTATTGTTTTTTATCCTTATGCTTTGTAAATATCGCATTATATTTCTCCATCAGTTTGGCACCATAACCAGCAGCAGCATCATTAGTTAATAGTGTAACAATAGTGCTTTAGTGAATGCAGTTATGTATTTCATTCCAACTTACAGGACTTTCTTCCAACAATTCCTCGCTTATTAAAAATCTTTCAAAAACAGTTTTGTTTCTTTTAAAATAAACTGCTCCAAAGCATTTCTTGATTTTTCATTATTACCTTTTTTATGTGTTCTTCGCCTCTATCGCTTTTCAAAGCTTCAACCATCTTTGCCAGTGTGGACTGTGGCATTTTAGAATCAAAAAAGACCCGAGCGACATTTTCGGAACTAAGGTATCATTCATTCATAATTTCTTAATTTTTTCAGAGCAGCTTGTGATATATGCTCGCATACTATTTTCAAAATTGTACATTTGTTGCAACAGGAGATTTCCTCTTATTGTAAGGCGCCAGCCATTACTGCAGATGTAGACAAAAAAAACATATAACGGGTTTATCAACAAGAAGTTTGTTTTCTTAAACAAAATAAAACAAAAATTATATTAAGATAAAATACTTTGCATCTATTACATTTACCGGGTTATAAAACCTTCCACCATAATAAGGATTTCGATTTAAGGGTGAGGGCCCTCATATGGAGACAGCTCTTTCCATATGTAAATCTCTTACTATGGTCAGCATTCGGCATGGGATGAACGTCAAACAGGAACGTTAACATCTTGAACACTGCTATAAACAAGTGCTACAGAACTGCATCGGATCTTTTGAAGCCTACTCCGGTAAGGCTACTACGACTCGAGGCAGATTTTCTTCCCTTCTTGAAAACTGCTCAGTAGCAATGGCTTCAAGGTCCATTAAAAGAGCTAATGATGGGCTGCACAACACCTTTTGGCAAAATATACAAAAACCCTCAGCAGCACGCACATCCCAATGAAAAGAAGCTAAACTATTAACGCCCCTTAAGCCACAATCATCCGTTGTTACAAAGCATATACTGAAGGTCGACGAAAGCTTATCGCACTTCAACAAAAAATGCTACTGATGCTTCGGTTTTCCAAAAACTGATGTCAGAGAAAATAGCTGGGTTTTTCGGGAAAGGCTGCTCTTCACGGACGGCTCGTTCAGTAATGGCGCATCAGCTTTTTTATTGGTAGAAAGTTCTGACAATTTAAACTTTAGTATTATTTTGGAAAAACGTCTGCCAGATTTCTTTGGGGTATTTGTTGCTGAATTGTTTAAAATTAAAAGAGCCGTTGACTATGCATGTCTAAAAAGAAGTAAAACAATTATTTTCACTGATAGCCTAAGTGCTGTTAAAGCCATTATCGCGAATCACAACGGTTTATATGATGCCATTTTGCACATCCCAGTGCAATGTAGCGCGTTAATGCTTCTATGGATTCTATCACATATTGGGATTCATGGGAACGAACTGGCAGATGGCGCTGCAAAAAATGCTTTAAAGGTGAATGAAATATATGATGTACCGTGCTTCCCTAAAGTTTTGTCAAACCCCTTCAAGAATTTTTAAAGGCAAAAGAATCAAGTGGCTAAAAGGCCAAAGTACAGCAATATTCTCACACGTACGCAGTGCATCACGCTTGGTTGTTTAAGGGTAGGGAAAACTCTGTTTACGACGCAACATTTCTACAACATATGCAACCCAGCTCTATGCAGTTTCTGTAATGAGACCCTCAAAGGCTGATTTGACAATTGAGAAACTTCTTAACTGCTCAACTGGAAAAAACCTTCCCAAAATATGGAATTCCCTGGGACGTTATGGCATTCTGAATGTTTGAAACCACTGTCTAGAAACTTTTTTATTTTACACATTTTGAATACGTATTCAATTTTCTACATTTTTCACAACCTACTGACAAGTGGCTATTCTTTCTTTGACAAAATGGCGGTCCTATATCGTTACTTACATCACGTATTTTGAATTTTAGGACTGAAATCTATTCGATTGGGCCCGTAAAGACTCTGTCCTTAACACAGATCAACAAAAAATATCCAGTGGTGTTAAATCACACGATCTGGCTGGATTATGCGATCGGGAAATTTGATTTGCTATAAATTGATCGTTTTATTGGCTCCGGGACATGTGGCACAGTCTTGTCGAAACCACTTGTTAGTGATATCCACGTCGTCAGTAATATGCCAAAATTGAGTTGTTAGCATTTTGTAATAGCGTGACCCATTGACCGTTACCATATTTCCAACCTCATCTTCAAAAAAAAAAACAGCCCAATCAGGCCTCCAGACCACACAGCGCACCTTACAGTGACATATTAAGCATGTAGCTTCTCATCAATTGCTTTAGAATTTTCAGAAGCCCAAATGCGGCAATTTTGCTTGTTGACATACCCTGATTGGCTACCGGTTGTTCCTCAATGAATTGAGCGGATCTACGGCGATATGAATGGTCGGTAAGCTTCAATTCCTCCACCAGTTAAACCTTGTAAGGCGTCAAAGTTAAATCCTTATGCAAAAGTCGCCATGTGGTGGTTTTTGATAACCCCAATTGTTGAGAACGTCGAGGAATTGACAAATTTGCATCTGCTTCAACACTGTAATGTTTTCAGTTGAACGACCCGGTCGAACATGCGTTGATGTTCGCATATTTTGTATCGAGCATGTCAACTTAAATTTAACAAACAAATTCTTAATAGCGGTCTCATAAAGACAATTATGTTGTCCGAAAATAGCACGAATTTTACGAAATTTAACTTTAACAGAACCACCAGTGGATTTTAATTATTTTAATGCGATTTCCGATTTTCGATTTCTACTACGAATACGTCAAAAAACTAAATGTCAAAACTATCATGTTGTTGGTGTTGCCACAATTGAAAAACAAACTTCTTGTTTTTATAAAAATATATATATATTTGTCGCAAATCATTTTCTTCTAGCTTTGTCAATTACGGAATAAAAATATTTAGTGCTATAAATGGCCTTTGCCATCCATCTCGCACGGTGAAGAGCGCCAAGTTTATAAAATATAATCTTAGAATTGCGTTACCAGGTAGTTGTCCTAAAAACTCAAACAGATTTCTAGTAATTCTTTATAATCATCTCTTTGCACTTTTTCTTTGAGCATAGATTGAGCAAAATTTATAACGCAACTGATTGGATCTTTAAAATAACATTTTGTAATTCCGTCATCTATTCCAAAACGAAACCTTTTTAAACTCAATTTTGGCTGGGCTTTTTTAAATGTTTCGAAAATGGTGACGCTCCGACTACCGTTTTGATTAAATTTGATTATAAAGACAATTTATAAAATAACCTCGTATTTATTATGTCTATATGGTAACCATAAGACCGTCTTTTGTAAAAAGGCTTTTAAAATAGCGCATGTTCCGTTTATACGCCCTGTGTTTATTGATGTTGTGTAAAAAACCATACCTTTTATATGGTCCTGAAGGCCAAATTCCTGATTAGCTTTTCCAGCTCCAATTTCTAAAGAATGATCTTGAAATGACTTCTCAGCGTGGCTGCTTGTTATAATTATTGGTAACCTATCCACTTTTTCACTTCCTGTTAAAGCTGGTAATATCTTACCACCTCATAGTAACTAATGTCAAATTTTTGCTTCTTTTAATAAATATTTGAAAGATCTGGACATGACTCCATAGTCGAATTATTCACTGTGGAATGCAGTCAAAAGTATTAAAAGGCCCGTGAACGCAAAACCTGCATAAACTGGATGAGAGCTAGGCAAGACGACGAAAAAAGGCAATTTTTTCGCAAATCATTTAATAAATATATTCACACCGAATACAAGTGCAGACATAAGTGAACTACCACCCGTTATTGCTGGACCACCGACACAAATATGATTTCAATATGGTGAAGTAGTTTCGGCTATTGATAACTTAAACGACAAAAAAGCTCCTGGCTATGATAATATCAGCAATAAAATGCTCTCATAACTACCTAAAAGCATAATTTTCTTTCTTTTTAATGCCCGCGTTAATACATCCAAAATTTGAATAGTTATCATTTATGCTCACAAGGAAGGATCTGCCTTGAATATATGTTTTTAGTTTCAAATAAAATGGGGTTGAGGTTTTTCAATTTATACAGAAGGCCACTGTGCCAGACTCTGTCAAAAGCCTGTTGAACATCTAAAAATACAGCAGAACAATACAGTTTTCTTTCTAAGGCGTATGAAATGTTGTTGACAATCCTATGACACTGTTCTGATGTTCCATGCTTATGCCTAAGCCCAAACTGATTATCAGGTATAATATTCTCTTTTTCCAAGATTGGCATTAATCTCTTTAAAAAGAGCCTTTCAAAAATGTTTGAAAAACAGGTTTTACTACCATTATTATTTTCGCATATTTCCATTGCGATGGAAAATGGTGTAGCCTTAATATAGAATTGTAAATTGTTGTGAGAAAAACAATTCCCCTTTTTTGGCAAAGATTTTAAAACCTTCGAATCGATATTATCGTAACCAGGAGTTTTGTTATTATTCAACTTATCAATTGCTTGTTCTACTTCGGCTGGGGATATTGGTTTAATAGGACGATCCATTTGACAAGGAACATCTAAAAAGTTCTCAATATCAGCCCTTACAAGTAGAATGCTTAAAATAAATGGATTAAATGTTATTTTTAAGTATTCTTTAAAATCATTGGCCTTGCTGATGTCTGATCTACACCACTCACCGCTTAAATTTTTTATTGGGATGTTTATTTTTATTGGACGTTTTAAATTTTAGTTGCATTCCACAGTTTATACTCGTTATCATTAGTTACCGCATCCAAATTTTTCAAATAATTTTTTAATAATTCGTTTTTATAATATTTTATGCGCTTTTTTATTGGTTGAGATGCTCTGTTAAAATTTGTTTTATCCAATATACTTCTGGTGCTTTGATATATTCTCCTTAATCGTCTCCTATTTGCAATTAGGTCTCTAATTTCAGTCGATACACGAAAATTATTACCATTTATTTGCTGCTACTGTGGAGTAGCTATAAATGCTGCTTCATGAATCAAATTGGTAAATGTTTCAATGGTATCCTCCAAGTGATAGCTATCTTTAATTTGTAAATTAAAGATGTTCTTCTATCCAGGATGCAAACTGTTGCATATCTGTTCTAGAAGTAAGTACTTTAAGATTCTTTGTTAAAGTTTGAATAATTAAGTTGAGTGTTAAAACTGCAGGACTGTGATCTGAGCTTAATTTAGCACAGTCATTTATATCCATAGATGTCCTTGCTATACCTTTATAAACAAAGAAATCTAGAAAATCAAGTGTTTTCTGTGGATCACTGGGCCAATATGTGGGACTACCTGTAGATAATGCAGAATAATTATTTTTGCAAATGCATTTATATAATTCCCTTCCTTCTGGATTCATCAAACGAAATCCCCACCAGGGATGTTTTGCATTCTAATCCCTTCCAACAATAAATTTTGCACCAAGCTGTTTAAAAAAGTTTTCATATTCTGTACATGTAATATTATGTCTTGGGGGGAAATAAATAGAAAAAATACTGATTTCATTACTATCGCATGTTATTTTTACACCAAAAAAGTTTCTTCAACTGGAGAAAGTATTTCATATTTAATATTAGATTTTATCAGAATAGCGGCACCAGCATGAGCTCTATCATCGGGATGGTTAGCAACAACCAAATTGTAGTTTTTTATTTTAAAGAAAGTTCTACTCGTAAAATGAGTTTCTGAGATTAAAAAGATATCAATGTAATTAGTTTTAATGAAAATTTCTATTTCATTTGTGTGTCTATTCATTCCATTTGCATTCCATATTGCTATCCTTAAGTTCATTTGCATATTCTGGCCATTAACATTGACATCATATTCATTAAATTTTCCATCATTTTTTCAAGCCTGTCCAAACGACTGTTTTTATTTACATTAGATGCTTTAACAACATCTGCAAACGACAGGTCAATTCTATTATTGGGCTCAATGTTGGTTTGGTTATTAAATTGCGGGTAGGCAATATGATTCGGGTTAACATAATTCTTTTGGCTACTTGTAGGTTGTGTTTTTTGAATAATTTCTGTTAGAAACAAGGTCTTGATAAATTCTACAACCTTTGGAATTGGCAGTAAGGTTTAACATACAATGAACGCAACGAGGTGGAGTTTCAGCGGTTTTTTACACTCCACGGTAGGGTCATCCATGCCTCACTTGACACATCTGTACGGTTTTTTACAGTATGCTTTCGTATGTCCAAATTGTTGATATCGATGACATTGAACCAGTTCGTTGGTTCTACGTGGTGGTTCTATTTTGACGAGAGCATGATTTATGTATTTTATGTCGTAAATAGTTTTATTTTTGGGATCTGGATTCAAGTCCACAAAAAACATTGAAAGAGGCTCTTTTGTTACACGACTTCGAACATTTGTTACTGATCTAACCGAGAGACCTAGACAGATAAGTTCAGCTTTAATATCCTCAGTGGGGATTGTAGGATGAAATCCTTTAATTACACCTCTGTACGATCTTTCCTGTTTTAATTGGTACGTGTGAAAATAAATACTTGAACTTTCTAGATATTTAATGACTTTTCTACATGAATCTACAAACTTTATCATCAATCTTACTTGGCCTTCCCTTAAAGACTTATAATTAAAATCCGTTTAGGATATTATTTCACTTAATTTATTAATCATAAGATTAATATCTGCTACATCTGGGATGTAAATTGGTGGTGGTTTCGGTACTGGAAACTGATCGCTGCTCTTCCCATCATCTTGAGTATCAAGCAAAGAATATTTGTTGCTGTATACTGATATAGTTGGAGTATGATATGAAGTTATTCTTTTTGTTTTTTTTTTTTTTCGGTGACTCAATTCGTTTACGTTTAATTGCTGTAACACATTGCCAAATTAGTTCATCATTTTTACTGTTTTCTTAAGCTTTATTGTTCTCTTTTGCAGCGCAGTCGCGATCATCACTTAGGTTTATCATAGTTATAAAGCAAAATTGTTATTTTATATAAGAATACAACTTTTATGTGCATTCTTGCACTTAATTGTTTTTGAAATTTATAAACTGTTTTTGTCTTATGTTTTTGTTTTTCTGTCACAAGATTAATTTTGTTTTTATTTGTATTATTGCAATACTCACGTATGCACGTATATTAACACAATTTCAAAATTTTTCCAAAAATATCAAAATTTTAATTTTAATTAAAAAATGTCAATAATTTTCTTTTCAGTTTTTTATTTTTCAACACAACCATTCACTTTGAAAGTTATAACTCCATGTATGTATGTATGAAAAAAATTATTTTATATTTTTTTGTCAAATGTTTTCAAAAATTTTTTCAATTTGTTAATAATTTTTGTTGTTAAAAATTAATTTTTCCTGAAGAAGCTTCCCATAGGAAAGCGAAATATTGAAAAAAATATATATTGTTAAATTAATTAAAAAGACCGTTGAAAAGAACAACACATATTTATTTAAGATATAAAAAGGTCGATTAAAAAAATAAAAAAAAAAGTTGTTAGTTAAGCTGACCCCCATATTGTATGCAAATAATTATATTCCAAATCACCAATTTGGTTTTAAATAGCAACACAATGCTATCGAACAAACTCATAGACTGGTGCAAGTCATAAGAAAAAGCTTTGAGGAAAAGAAGTATTGTACGGCGCTGTTCATTGATGTCTCACAAGCTTTCGATAAAGTGTTGCATGAGGATATTTCTCTCAAACTGAAGCTAAGCTTACCGCTAACTATTCACAACCTCCTACGTGTATACACAATTGGCGGCGAATTCATTATTAAAGAACCATTAACCCATTCTAGCTGGTGTTCCTCAAGGTACTATTTTGGGACCCATTCTGTATTTATTATATACAGCAGACATACCAATAACTAAGCATATTCTTACCTCTACATTTGCGGATGACACTACGTTTCTCTGGACTCGTGAAAGTCCCACAGATACTTCCAGCCAACTACAGCAGCATATAACTCAAGTAGACAACTGGTCCAAAAAATGGGCAATAAAAATTAATGAACATAAATGGTTCCACACTCAATCTACGCAGAAAATATTGTTACTATTATACCTTTTATAAACGTTTTTGTTGTGAGTTCTTTATTGCAAAATATTAAACACCAGTTTATAGAGTTTTTAAATAATAACAATTTTATTTACTTTAAACTACACAAAGTTGACACAGAACAATTCACTTAAAATACACGTCTTCACTGTAGAGGTTTAATTTACTGATTGATTATCCACTCAGACGCTTCCCCTATTTATACTTGTCCAATTAGATTCTAGAAGATGTAAGAATTTTCTACTCTCCTTGTGTGTATTTTGTTGTTGTAGGTTGTTTATTCGTTTTATAGGCGCATGTATGTCTGTGTGTATAGTTGTTTTTGTTTTTATGCTGATAAGGTTTCTGCTTGGGATTTATTTCAATACATTTGTTGTTGCTTTTTAAAAAAAGGGTTTCTTAGAAAACTACGCAGATGGTAAACAACCTTGTATATTTGTTGTTGTACAATTAGTTTTTGTCTTGCGCGTTTAAGTGATAAGCAGCATGCCAGGCAGTTAGTAAAAGCATATCAAATTGTAGTTGTGTGTGTGTGTGTATAAACTTCTACGCAGTTTGTAACCAGTAGTTTTCGTTTTTGCTCAATTGTTTTATTTTAAATCTTAAGCAAGACATATTCGTAACAATATTGTCCTGCCATTCTCGTTAACAACTAGATTGTACCTCAACACTCCCATATTTAGTATCTGGGATCGCATTTGGATCGATGCCGCACTTGGAAATACAATATTGACGCAAAGCTGACTCAAAACCAACTCAAAGCAGCTTATTGATGACTTAATGATAAAAACTCTGTTTTTAAATTAGTTTGCAAGCTTTAACTATATAAAACGATATTGAAGCCGATATGGTGCTTTTCGAGATAAGTTTTATATCTTCACCTGTCTGTAAATCAGATGGTGGTCAAACCACTGGAAATGAAAAGCAATGTTATTCGCGCTCCAGGATGCCGAGGACTAATTCTAGCAACAGGTCTTTCCTAGATGCAATTTCAGCGGTTCCAAAGCAGGATTGCAAACCACTACTCCTTGCTGAAGAGCTGGAGACTATCCAACTCCTGGCCCAGAACACATGACTATAATGCTCACTGGATCCGGATCATTTACCCGTTGGTGTGATTAAAGACGAGATGATCCTGGCCACCATAAATCAGTTCATGCTTGGGTCCACAAAACCACAACCACCACGATACTCCCAAAGGGTCAACCTCAATAATTGGTCAAAGAAACAGCTAAAAGTATAAAGAGACAATTAGGGGCTTACTGATTCCCGTAGAAATAACGTGGAGCTTCCAGTTGACTCCTTGCTTGCCTTCAGGGGACTGGGCTCCCTTATACCCCCAGCAGCACAGGTCTAGATAGTCAAGTATTCTATAAAGACCGATAAATGTGCCGATATCGTGCTATGGAATTCTGCTATGTGGTACTGCATCTCTTTCTAATATTAATCAAATTCAACGCCGCCAAAACAAAATCCTAATAATGATAACGGCCGCACCTTGGTATATAAGGAATTGTAGTATACACAGGGACCTGGACGTCTTATTGGTTAAAAATGAAATTACAAAATACGTGGCTCACTATTTAACAAAATTGGAATCGCATCCTCCTGTTCGGATGGAGGACACCATCAGTCTCAGATAAAGTAATTGCCAATTGACCGAATAATTGTTTTATTAAACCTGTAAACTAGTTATCGTCTGGCATTGGCTGTACTGATACTACTTGTTAACGTTTAGATTTAGATTAAGATTACTTAGTGTTAGTTCATAAAGATATATGAAGGTATAATAAATACATATTATAAAAAAAAAAATGTTATTGTTCTATAGCTTTAAAGTATTGACTGTGTAACGTGACTTCTGGACTTCCTTCCAGGTTTTCAGTCAAGCCGACTTATATTGTTATATGTGTTCAAAATAAAAATAAGACATAGACAGCTTTGTAAGTTATGACGATGCTTTCTTATAGCTGGGGTATAACTCGCCGTTGTCCAGGATTATTCACAATACAATTTCTTTAATCTTTCGTGACCCTCGAGAAGAGAACGGAAAACAAAACTACTTTGTTAAAAATTCACTTTATTTACAAGGAATTTACATTCGAATTAGAATGAAACTTAACATTAATTAGAAATGCTACCGGAGAAAAACGCGCTAAACTTTTACGTCACTAATGTTCGTAGGCCATCACCTACAGTAATTCCTCTCGTTGGGGAAAATCGGGTTACGTATTTGGCTAAGCGCCAGCAACCAGCGGAATACCACCAATAATGCCGGGCTGAACCAATATTCAGTCGCTCAGTGTATTATTTGGTTGACAGCGGGATACTACCGAAAACAATTAACTCATTGCTTAGCGTCCCAATTCCCTTACTACTGGTAAGTCTATATTACGGGTTAATCAGAGCAGTCAGCGGGACACCACCAATAAGCTATGTTTAGCCTCGTACTGTAACTCAGGTCAATAAATTATACACAGCGGGATACCACCGAATATAATTGTCTTACCTATTTGAGCTCTGCTAAAAAACAAAGCCCCTTCAATACAAACGACTGATCCTTTTATAGTGACTTTCTGCTGTAGTAGTATAATTTGGTACTTATTATCCCTCATGATTGTATTTTTTTGGTTATGGGTTATAGTTTAGTTGCGAGCTCGAGATAAAAATGGCGTTGCTTAAAACTACGAACTGTTAAATTCAAATCAATAGTACACAGCTTATAATGTCAAGTAATTCAAACAAAATAAATCTAATTATTTATGAATTTTAAAAAATAAAAATAAGTTCTAAATAGTAATAATTATAATAATAATAACAAAAATAATAATTACTCCATTTGTTGCTGCAAAAACAACGCACGCACCGACTTTTGCCGTCACATAGCTCATATCTCGAAATATCTCGCACGTTCTAGAAGACTAGCTAGTTCGGTAGTGAAGGCAGAGGTCTTGTTTCGCCGTTCGGCCTTAATGAATATTACAAACAGCAAAATTAACATATGATTATGCTGCTCTGATTTATTTTTAAATACGATTTTCAGATTTAAATTTTAGTTTTCATTATCTGATGACTTTCATCAACTACAGATGTTTTAGCTATAGTCTCTTACCCTACCTTTAATTGAATATTTTAGGTGACTTGATTATTTCAACTTTTTATTTGGACAGAAAGCCACATTATTCCCACGATATTTGTTCATTTATTTAATGAACCTGTAGAATACTTATTTGTTCTAGATTTTGTTAAACATATTTTACGTTATAAAATTATTTTGTTTGTTCAATAAAATTCTTATTCAATCAATTTGACTTGAAATATAAGTCTTGAAATTTCTATACAAAATTTAAAAAATAATGAGCAGTAGTAAAATTGGCAATATGGATATGCTCTCCCCAAAAGTAATACATTTAAACATTTTTTAATAAAAAAAATTAAAATATTTATTTTTAAGGGAATTTAGCACAAATTTACTTAATCTACTTTAATACAATTGAGGTTACAATTTATATATTGTTTAAAATAAACCTAATTTGTTCACAGCAAACATATATTGTTACAGTAATTACAACACATAATTTTTCTCCGTGTGGAGTGTGTTATGTATTTGACTGTACCAGTGTGATTTCGATATTTGTGTAGCAAAAACAAACATTATGGCCGAAATTGTATGTGTGTTTTTTGTTAATGTTCAAGTTTAAATGCCTTTGAATAGTTTAAAGTTGTGATTTTTATGTGGTTCAATGTCAAGGGGCGTCTTTGCAATGCCAAAGTTTATATTAGTTGATAATAAGTCTTAGAAATTTCATGCCAGACTAAACTCGAGGGACACAAATGCAAATGTTTGTAACGGTATGAATAAGCAACGAGTGTTAGTTATAATTCACATTTACACGCCCTGAAATATATTTGCTTTAAAAGCTATTTCGTCTACCATCACAACAACAACAATAACAACTCGTTCCATATAATGTACATATTCATAGATAGACAAATGGCCAACTATTTGCATAAAATACTAAACAAATTATAAAACTAAAGTAATGGAAATTAAAAATAACTGCAGTTTTTGCAAAAGTTTGAATGTATGATAAAGCCAATAGTCAAGAAAGCAACGTAGCAGTGTATTTGGCCCAAAACGGTATTTAAAATTCAATAACTTTTTACTAGTAAAATATTAAAGTTGGCCAACAAATTTGCAAGTGGTTTTGACAATGAATTATGTTCTTGTACATTTGAAATTTTCTACGTTTTATTTGTAAAATACATATTTCAAAGTGTTTGGGTTTAATACGGGTGCTATCATACTGAACTCAAAAAATAAAATAAATGTGTTTAAGGTTTTGTTAGAATTTAATAAATTTTATGTTATTATCTTTGTTGTAAGAAATTTTACATTCATTCATTCATAAATAGCATTTCTTTGCACTCCAGTCGAATTCATGTAAGATAATTTAAGGTGATCTTCTTAGTGTATAAAAACACATTTTTTTAATGAAACATCCAAATGATAACCCAGAACCAATCAAGATAACCTTTAACCCACAAAACATCAATACTACTCTATATTCTTTAATGTATTTTAACTTGTTCTATACCGATAATATACGAGTTTTAAAATAGAGTTTTTTTTGTTGTTGTTTTCTGTTTTATTTTTTGTATCGGGATTTTCAACAAGAAGTTTGTTTTTCAATTGTGGAAACACTAACAACCTTTCACCCTATCCTTAACATAGCCCCACAAACAATAATCCAGTCGTACTAATCACACGATCTGGCTGGCCACTTAAATGCCGATTGTCGTGAAATTATGCGATTGGAAAATTTGTTTCACGATAAATTGATCGTTTAATCGGGTATGTGATATGTGGTACCGTCCTATTGAAACCTCATGTCATGAGTCAGTGGGGGTAAAAGGGATTCCAGCCCCCTAAAGGCTAGCAGGAGCCAACTGGACAACTTCCACTTTATATCCACAGGAATTAGTAAGCGCCAGAGTTCAGCTATTGCTGTTCTCTGTCTGATTATTTGGGTTGGCCCCTTAGAGAGCATCGTAGCGGTTGTGCTTTCGCAGTCCCTCATAAAATGATATAGGGGCCAGGATCACTAACGTTTGACCAAGGACACAGGATGAATGATCCGGATCCAGTGAGCATCCTATGTCATGCGATCTGGACCAGGAGTTAGATAGTCTCCAACTCATTAGCAAGGAGGGGGGTGCTGGCCCTGATCCGTGCTTTCGAAGTTGCAACTAGGAATGACCTGTTGGATAGAGATATCTATCGGTTTCCTAGAGCATGAGTGCACGCTATATATCACCCAAAGTGGTTTGATCGACCATTTTGTTGTGGCCACATGGCTACTTAACGATTTAAATCTTAAATCTTGCGACAGCGTGGTCCATTTACCACTGCAAACCACATAGTGCACCATATAGTTAAACCTCATATGGCTTCAAAGTTAAAATTCTTACGCAAAATTCGCCATGTGGTGGTTTTGGATAACCCCAATTGTTGAGAACGTCGACGAATTGACAAATTTAGGTCTGCTTCAACCCAAATTTAACGACCAAATTCTTAATAGCGGTCGCAGAAGGACGATTATGTAGTCCGAAAATATCGCGCATTTTACGAAATGTAACTTTAACAGAACCACCATTTTTATTATTCTAATGCGGTTTTCGTGCGAAATTGAATAATTTGTAACCATTGTCAATGCATCTGCTACGAAAACGTCAAAAAACTGAATGTCAAAGCTATCATGTTATTAATGTTGCCACAATTAAAAACTCGATACAACAGAAGTCATTTTGGAGTAAAGTTATTTATTAAAACATAAATACGTCTTAACTATTTAAATAGCACTCTTATATATAAAAAAGAATATCAAGTTTCAAGCTCCCGACTTTTTTTTCCGGCCAGTGTAGCCGTATTCGAAATTTTTTTTTTCTACAAATACAGTTTTTCTTTACCTCCTTCTTCTATAACATATAACATATCTTACTATCTTAAATAATTCTATTATAAATTTTGTATATATTTTTTCCGAAAATGTGATTGTATTCTTGAATTTTTCTCTTGTGAAGTTAAACTTTTTTAATTTAAGCGTCTTCCGCAAAAATTTGGTATTAAAGTTAAGAAAATAAAATTAAGAAAAAACTATGTTAAAGTGTTCTTCTTTCATTTTCTTGTTGTTTATAGCATAAACCCTTATTCTATTTTGAATTTACGAATTGGCAACCAGTGGCGTAGTAAAGCCTATTTGGGGAGGGCTAATACACCGCCATAAAAAATTTAGCCAGCCCTAGAAGTTTTTACCTGTGGGATATTTTATCCGTAACGTATAAGAAGTGGTTATCTTTACAAAATTTCTCTAGTAACGTTAATGCAACCAATCAATTTTTTTCATTTCGGTCTTATTTTACAACATAGAAAAATGAATGAAAAGGAGGCGCTTGTTAAAACATTGTTTATTGTATTAGTGTATTTCCAACACAATTACACATTTTACACCTAAAATTAATTATCGCATCTACTCTACTTTAGTCAGGGCAGAACGGAGAAGCAACAAAAATTAAAAAACTTTAGCATAGCGGAGAGCAGATGAAAAGTGCAAGTTAATTTAAAAATGAATGTTGAATGATTTTGTAAAAGTAAAAAGGATAACAAAATAAAACAATATAACGGAAAGCACATTGACAATGGAAGTACTGAATTATTAAAAAAAATAAAAAACATATTGTGAATCATTTATAGGACACAATAAAACAATTTATTTGAAAACGAATGTTTTTAAGCTCTTAAGAAAAACAGTGTATGTATATATGCATACACGCCCACACTTATATTGTATATATATATGTATATATATATACGACCTAGGGTCAATATTTCCACACATTTGAATTTTTCGCCTCATAACTGTTCTTATCAACAGGTAACTGTAGACTTCTCTCTGAATTTCAAAGAGGTGTGTTACTTAGTTTATGTTTGGCAGTCGTTGATAGCAGCATACCCGCATTTTTGGAAGTAAATGAAAAATTGAATTTTCTTTAGAGTGATGCTGCTATTTCGGTTTCGGTGTATGTGCAACGCGCAAAATCTTATCCATATTGGGATTGTTAGGCTATTTTAAGTCGCGATGCGTGAATAATATTCAAAACAGTGGGTTTCTTCAAGAAAATATGCCCAAAAAAGAAACGGATGTGTTAACAAATATTATTTTATGCTTTTGAACAAATTTACAAGTGATTACTTCGGCAAAAGTGCCGAAAATCACCAAAACAATGCTTGTTTTTAGGGCCTTTATAAATGCCAGGAAAGATGCTGCAATAAATGTATTGAACCAATAAATGAGCCTTCAAGCTATAAAACTGTAGAAGGGCAGTATGTTGAGTTATTATTTTTTTGTCAAAGAGAAGTAGAACTTCGGGCAACAATGCCTATTTAATCAAGTACCGTGCTACATTCTTTAGAAAAGGGATAGAGAAGAGATGAGGTGGTGAAAGTAGAAGGATAGTCGGAAATTAACGAACAGTGACCATGCCTTCATCACTGAGCAGCCCCACCAATAGTTAATTTTTATTTTTGTAGTGAAAAAAAACCAAGGTCTTCATTGTGAATCGAGCCCGCAACCTCCAGACTGACAAGCTAGTACACTACCTACTAGCCTACAGGGCACCTATTTGCCGCGCACAACTACGTTACGCATTTAGTGAATGAACCAACACACATTCTTTATGTTGAAGGATACCAGAGTATCCGCCCAAAAGTATGAAGTCAGTGTTTGTGTACTTCTCGGCAACTCCGATCACTGCTCTATCTCCGCCTCATTTTCATTATTCAGAACTTCACAACGTTTCGAGATCAGCTACTAAACGTTTAGAATATATTTATGAAAAGGGTCGTTGGGTTAAGCTCAACAAATTTTTAAAGCAATTTAATTGGAAATTATGTTTCTTAGACAATAATGTCGGTGCCATAGTGGAAATGATTGCAAACATCATTTTGTTTGGAATAAAAACTATTGTTCCATCCAAAAAAATTTCTATTAAATATAGATCGAAGTAATCGTTTGATCAGACGTACAAAAATTCAGTCAGATCAAGAGGCATAAGAACGCAGATACTGATTCGCTATGCAAAGTCTTCGTATGCCAGAGTACTAAGGTGCGAAAAACTCTGTACGAGGAGCGCCTTCCTGCTAAAGTTTTTGCTACTACTCGGGGTCATTTGTTAAAAGAGTTTTGGATAATTATAGTTCTTTAAATTCGACTCTTTTAAAGATTGACCAAATATTCAGTGACCCGATTGATAAAGCTAATCTTTTGTCTTTTATATTTTCAAATAATTCTTATTTGCCGAAATTCAGTCAACCACCGCCCGATCGCCCAAGAGTATCCTTTGCTATACCGAAAATATTCTTTCGAGCTCGAACGGTTAAAAATATTTTAGCAGATCTCAACATCTTGAAACAGCGATCTTCGACGCTAGCACATTGTGTCATGCCGGCGAATTTCCAAAGTGTTGGAAGATTGCTAATGTAACGCCAATCCCCAAACAGGGTGAGGCTAACAACCCTGAAAATTACCGCCCAATTGCAATTTGTTCTGCACTTTCTAAAGTGATGGAAAGTATGATTAATTTTCATCTTGTGAGGTATCTGGAGTTGAACAGATTACTTAGCGCCCAACGGTATGATTTCCGTAGAGGTCGCTCTATGGCTGACTTCCTGGCTTTCCTGTCGGAAGAATAGTGCAATTCCATACATCATTTCGGAGAAAGTAAGTTGGCGGCTCCATATTATTGCCAATGCGTTTGATGTGGCTTCTGGTATCAGTGGTAATTTCTCAAGATTTATATCGAGTTTTCTCACAAATCGCACTATACGAGTTGTTATAGATGGGATTTATCAGACAAGTTCAAAATTAATTCAGGGATATCCAAGGCTCTATTCTTTCTCCTACCCTATATCTTATTTTTATAAATAACCTTCTTTGTGAAACTTTCAACCCTATATACTCTTTTGCAGATGACAGCACCATTTGTTATTCATATTCAGTAAGCAATAGAGCGAACCAATTGGACGTAAATTCCAAAAGACGAAACATGAATATTACACTCAATCACGATCTCACAACGATCTCAGAATCGGTATCTTTGGTCGTGTGAATAGAATCGATTTTAATGCCCGTAAGACTGAATGACTGAATGTTACATGCTTACGTATAGATCTGTGCTCAGAAATTGTGCTGCATCTCTTAGTATGGGTAATATAAGTATTACGGATTCGGAAGATTTTGATGTTCTTGGCATGAAAATTCAGTGTGATGTTCGACGGACTAAGCACATTTTTGAGGTATCTAAAGACCTAAAAATGTCTCAGTTTTCTAAAACAGTATTAGAGATACTTCACTTCATCCGATCTTCGTAGTATACCATCTATATCCATCCAAATATGGAATACAACTCTCATTTAAGGGGCGGCGACCTAAAGTCAACTTTAGAATTGCTCGGCCGAATGCAGGAGAGGGCCAAGAAGATAATTGCGGAGTGTAGGGTAGCTAACGCTATGGATTCTCTAGAGCATCGCCGCAATGCGGGATGTATTTCACTGTTTTATCATTACTACAATTGTAAGAGCTCTAATGAAATTAGAAAACTTGTTTCAGTTACTCGTATGTTTTTACATTAACCTCGATTTTCTTTGAGAGCGCATCCATTTGTTCTTGATTGACTAGTGAATCGCACTATGCATTACAGGGAAATTAGTTTTTTAACAGTCCGTATGTGGAATAAACTCCCTCCAGAGGTCTTTTCTGTCACTTTCAATGTAGGAAATTTCAAAACAAGTTTATAGAAAAAACTGCATCCGTGAAGCTAATTTATATAAGGTTCAATGCACGCAGCTTATGTAAAAAATAATTACCTGCTGAATTGTAATCTCCAAATATAAATAAAAAATTTGTTAAGATCTAGCTTTCAGAATCTAATATAAAGGGTCTGCCATCTAACGTTTGCTTTTTCAACTAGTGCTTATTTCGAGAGTGGTAGCACTTAGCTTATTTTTGATTTGACAGATAATTAGTTTTATCCTTCCGCTGAACGAATATGATTGTGTATACGTTTGTACAACGCTTGGAAATATTGCGACATTACTTTGAAAATCATGGTAATGTTGCAGAATGTGTGCGAAAATTGCGTACGGATTTTGGAAGAAGAGAAGCACCGTCAGCTCTGTATGTTTTTTATCTTGTGAAAAAGGTGAAAGAAACTGGCATCCTCATCGATAAACTAAAGCGTGAAAAGGCAAAAACAGTGCGTACACCCGAGAATATTGCGGAAAGTGTGCGTGAAGCGCCATCAACATCAATTCACCGTCGTTCTACACAATTGAACATTTCAAAGACATCATTAAGACGAATTTTGCATTAAGACCTTAGTATGACGCCATACAAAGTCCAAGTGACCATCCAATGCGTTTTCGCTTCGCTAAGTGAGCCTGCAATCGACTTACAGAAGATGCCGATTTTGCAAAAAAAATAATCTTTTCAGATGAAGCTCATTTTGATCTTGGCGGTTATGCAAACAAGCATTTGGGGCACAGAAAACCCGCACGCATACATGGAAAAGCAGACGCACCCAAAACCAGTCACTGTTTGGTGCGGATTTTGGTCTAGAGGCATAATTGGGCCATTTTTCTTCGAAAATGAGCAAGGAGTGGTCATTACAGTCAATGGCGATGTTATCGGGCCATGTTGAACGAATTTTTGTTCATAAAAATTGAAGAGCACGGCGCTACGCCACGCAGCCGAAGCTACACTCGATGTTTTGCGCCCTATTTTCAAAGATCAGTTTTAAACAGTTTTGTTTATTTTCGTATCCATTCAAACAAAAGTGAGCTTTATCGTTAAACAAAATTCGCTTATGAAAATCGGGATCCAAGGTAATCTTGGTTGTTTTTGTAAATATTTAATATAAGAGAAATTAAACTATATTCGACAATAAAATATTCGAATTACAAAAAAAACTAATCAATTTCTAAAAAGTTCAAATATCATTTGTGATATTGAAGTATTTTACAAAGGAGGATACAAAATAAGCTATACATTCTATAGGTTTACTTCCCAAATTGATTGGTTAACTAAAGAAAAAGTAAGACTAAGAAAAATTGCATATAACGATAGTTTCACTGCAACGATAAGTTAACACCGACTTTTCTTTGAGAATTTTTAGTTGTGGCTTAGAAAGTCACGCATGACTTTTTTAAAAAGCTTAGGTATAGAACCTAAGGCATGGCACCCTCTATGGTTAAATTGTCTCAATTGAGAATGATTTAAACGATATGTGCGTGCACTTTCCGACGGGGTTTAATTTATTTTTATTTACGTCGACATAAAACCGTACCCAAATAAAAATAATGATTTAAATAGTTAATTTTTCATACTAGAAATTTGACACTTCATGCACTGCATCTCACACTTGTCATAAAGACAAAGTGACTTAGTTTTGTTTTGCTCGCCGCTACTAACAAAATCCTTTTTGGTTTCTTTTCCGCCGCTCATTAATATGCTTAATTCAGGGGCTAATCCCATATGAGTTGAGGTTGTGAGGTTCATTTTAGAATTACAGTGCTTGTTTTGTATGTGTGTGTAAATGTAGATAGGGGTTAAATATACATTAATACAGTACAGGGTGTCCGCCTGGAAGGTATACTAATTTTTTTGTTTAAATTTTTTGATTAAATGAAAGAGAACGGTCTTATATTGATAAATGTTTTATTTAATGTCGGCAATTATGTATGGAACACAATATCAGATAAATGTCTGCCTCTGTTAGCCTCATTAATGCGAGCCCTTTTGAGCACATTTTTCATTAGATTCTCCACATTTCAGGTGGTATTTCAATAATTTTATCAAGAATATTTTGTTTCAGTTGCTTAAACGTTTCTGGGTTGTTTGCATGAACTTTGCTTTTCAGATATCCCCACAAAAAGAATCCGGAGCAGCCAAATCAGGCGACCGTGGAGGCCAATCAATATCACCATTTCTTGAAATAACTTGTTGTGGAACGAGGTCTCGCAGTAATTCCATTGTAGTCCTAGCTGTATACGATGTGGCGGCATCTTTTTTTTTTAAGAGAAGTAGCACTTCAGGCAACAATGCCTATTTAGTCAAGTACCGTGATACATTCTTTAGGAAAGGGATAGAGAAGAGATGAAATAGGTAGTGAAAGTAGAAGGATAGTCGGAAAATAACTGCCGTATTGATACCACATGTTAATCAAGCTCAATGGATGCAGTTGTAGCGTTAAAACGTTTTCAAGCATATCAAGATATCGCTCCCCATACACAATTACCGTTACGCCATTTTCATTTTCAAAGAAGTAAGGTCCAACTTGTGTCGACTGAATTTTATATGGAAACAAATACAAATCCTTGCGCCAAATTGTGGCGAAAGTTGTTCTTTGAAGACCAAGCTCCTGAGCAAGGTGTCAAATTGAGATTTATGAATTGTTTTAAACATTTTTTTTCTTGCTGTACGTTGTGGTCTATGCTTGGGCCTATCAAATACATACCCTCTTTCTTTGAAATCATACACTACATGGTAAACAGTGCGTTTTGTTGGAACGTTGTTTCTCCCAAAAATTTCACGTAACTTTCTCATTGTCACAGTAATCGATGATTGATTTTGATAAAATCTTTTAGCGATTAAAAGACGTTGGCTTATCGAATATTTTTCCACAATAAATTTGCCACGTATCTACTTCACGGCTGCCAAATATGAACTGTTAAGACTGATGCTTACCAAAATGACGGCGTGACTGTCTCGGCGGACACCCTTTATAAGACTTGAATTTTCAATACAATATTTTGGGGTAAAATCCACTGATGAGTTATATGAGCAGTAGTGAAATGACCATATTGATATGCTTTTGAATAATAAATATTTTAAGAGAATATCATTAAATTAATAGATTCAATTAAAGATAAAATAACTATAAAGTTAATGGGTTAATAGTTTTTTCATGTTCTTCTAAATAGGATAAAAAAATTAAACATTTAAAAGATTACTTTTATTATTTTATATTTATTATTTAAATCGGTTCAGTTTCTGGAAGTTGTAGGAAGTTTAAAGCTCATACAATTTAGGTACTTCAAATAAGACGTTTTTATCATGCTTTTATTGAAATTTTTTAGTTAAATAAATTGACCGCCGGCTCACTTTCAAGTTTGTCTAACAATTTTATTTCATAGCATATTAAACACCAAGAAACGGAATGGCTTTGGCAGAAAGCCATGAAAGTATACATGATGATTTATTAGGAGAATACTAACGAAGATTGCATTAGAAGTGTGGATTTCGTTTCACCAACTTAATATTGATTCATTATTCTTATTCATATTCTTTAATGTGCAGAATGTGCAGAAAATGCTGCATCACCTTCTGCTAGTATTTAATTTGTTCTTGTTTTCTTTGAGAAACGTCCGCAAATATCTTTTTTTTAATTTTTCACTCTCAATAGAAATTTAGAAATTAAAATAAAAATTAACTAATCAATTAGTTTATTTAATTTTTTATTTATGTATTACACATTTTATAAAAAAAATAATTCGGGGGGGTTTTTCATTCTTCTGCATTTTATGGCAACCCTCTTCTACCAATCTTCAAAAATTCTTATTTTGTAAACGAGAAAATTAATGAAACTACCTTTTTTTCTTAAACCATGCAAACATACCTACGAACTCGCATATACATATATATAAAATATATTTTTGTAATTTAGTCCTTATTTGTTCGTTGGTATAAATGTGCGTGTGTAAATATGCTGTAATTCATTATTTGTTTAAATTCTATTAAGAAATCAGATTCAATGTTTGCTAACAATGTCTTGCTAATATAAGATGACAGTTTATAAATCATCACTGTAAACTCTGAGAGAATTTTTAATGAAATATTTAAATTTGTTATGTACACACACACACTCAACTTCGCTTTTGGGGATTGTTAAGTATGTGCAAATGCCATTGTGCGTTAGTGCTCATAGAATTTATAAAACTTTTGTGTTGATAACAAAAGTGTTTTTTTAAAAATATATCACGTTTGGTAACATAATAGATTTTTAAATATTTAATTTTCCATTTTCATCAACATTCTTCAAAATAAAGAACTGCAAAAGGCAAACGTATCAGCAATAACTCGTTGAACAAAAAATTTAATTTCGTTGCATATTTTCTTAAGATTAAGATTTTCTATTAATTTTACACAGCTTTCGATTTGAAATCAATGACATTTATTTGGAATAGAAAAATTACCGGCGAATACCAAGTAGCAGAACTAATGAAAACTACTGCTTACAAATTGGGCAACAGATATTCTCTAAATATTTATTTCTGGTATAGTGATGATTAACAGATATTTCTTTCAACTGATATGTACAGATATGAATAGTGTGACTTTTATAGTATTGAATTCAGATACATGAGCCAGCCATTTGATGTTCACATGGGTTAACTCCACATTTGGAATAATTTAAAATATATTCATGACCTGTTTTTGGTCACTACAAGAAGTACTACTGTGAAATTATCACTATTTTATTAGCGATTCTTTGTTCACGAGTGTAACGTCTCAAAGGATGACAGCTTATGTTTTGACATTTAATCATTTGGCAGACAATTTACTTCCTAACTTCAAATTTCTTATTTATTTCATAAGCCGTTTTGATCAACTCTATTCAATTGAAATGTACTGGCACGCACTGAAGGATAAATTAATATTAAATATATTATTCCGTTTATACCTTTTATAAACGTTTTACTGTTATTGAGTTCTTTATAGCAAACAAAATAACACAAAATTTTAGAGTTTTTAAATTCATTAAAAGTTTATTTACACAAAGTAAAATTTGTTCGTTGACACTACAGAACAATTTACTATGTTTAAACTAACTAACTACCTAACCACCCAGATGCTGTCTTTTATATTTGTCCGCTAGAGGTCTAGAAAAATAAAGAATTTTCTACTTCCTCCGAATCACATTTTGTTGCTGTTATGTTATTCACTCAGTGCGATTTGTGAGAATTTTTATTTTTGTTTTTATGCTGTTAAAGTTTCATGGAATTCATTTTAAGATCGTTGTTGTTTTCATGCTTGTATAAGATTTCTACGCAGTTTGTAACTATAAAGTTGTTGTTGTCGTCTTCTGAGTATAAGTTTTCTTAAAAAACTACGCAGTTAGTAAACAGCATACCCAGTTATTTCGTCTACTTTATTACTTAATTATTTTCTTTTAAAACTTCAGCAAGATGCATCCGTAACAATATAATAAATATTATAGTAAATATTATTTTAATCCATTTTAATGATCTTAAGAAATAAATATTACCAAGCTGAGTGAGGTTTATAACTTAACTTGATGTGGAAAACAATGATGGTTCTTTAGTACTATTTATAAACAGAAGACGTTTATGGATTTTCTCGAATTCACCTGACTGCAACCGTAAAAATATTCGAACAAACACACTTATTAGGCGGAAAAGGAATCGTTATCTTGATAAATGGTCACGAAATTTCGCAAATAGTCAATTGATACAATTTCTTATTGCATTAAACACAAAAAAAATGTAGGGATGACTCCTACATCCAGAGCTAGTGAATTAGGTTATGGGGAGGAGGAAAGAGGGAGAAATGTTTGTGGGCATTGGATTTGAACTTTCCTACATTGAAATTGACAGGAAAGATCTCTGGAGGGAGTTTATTCCACATACGGACTGTTATGCTAAAAAACGAATTTCCCCTGTAACACGTATTGCGATTCACTAGCCAATCAACCACAAATTGTTACACTCTCAACGCAATTCGAGTTAAACCCAAAAATATACCAGTAGCGGAACCAGTTTCCTAGTTTTATTAGAGCACTTAACATTGTAGTAACGATAATACACCCCACATTGCGTCGATGCTCTAGATAATCAACAGAGTTGGATACCTTGCTATGAGCTTCTTGGGCCTATCTTGTATGCTGTCGAGCAGGTCCATACATGAGAGTCGTAGTCAATTTTTGGACGGATATAGGTGGTGTAAATAGTACGAAGATCGAATGAAGCGAAGTATCTCTTACACTGTTTTAAAAAACTCAGGCACTTGAGAGCTTCTTTAGAAACCTAAAAAATGTGCTTAGTCCATCGAACATTACACTGAATTTTGATACTAAGAACATCAAGAGCATCCGATTTCTTAATACCTATATGACCTATGGCAATAGTTGCATCTATGCGTAAGCATGCAATATTGAGTCTTACGAGCATTAAAATCGATTCTATTTACACGACCCCATTCGAAGATTGTTGCGAGATCGTGAGTGAGCGTATTATTCATGTTCTGCCATTTGGGAACCCATCTCCAACTGGTTCGATCTATTGCTGAATGAATACGAAAGACAAATGGTGCTGTCATCTGCAAAAGAATATAGTAGAGTTAAAAGTTTGAGAAAGAAGGTCCTTTTGAAAAATAAGAAACAGGATAGGAGAAAGAACGGAACTTCGCAACACCTGAGTTAATCTTAAACGCGTCTGATGAATTCCCATCTATAACAATTCGTATTGTACAATTCCTGAGAAAACTTGATATAAATCTGGAAAAATTATCACCGACACCAAAGACATCATGCCACACTCTATCAAACGCCTTGGGAATATGTTGAGGCACCACCTTACTTTCCCCGAAATTATGTAGGGAGTGGCACCCTAGTTCTGACATGAAAGCTAGCAACTCACCCGAAGAGAGCCCACTACTAAAACCTTACTTACTGTTTGTCGCTAAGTAAGCTGTTGGACTCCAGGTACCGCATAAGATAAAAATTAATCACACTTTCTATCGCTTTAGAAAGTGCAGAATAAATTGCAATTTTCAGGGGTATTATAATTAAAACATAACTCCTGGCACATAATCACTACGGCTGGTTCGGATGTGTTGAGACACCGTTTTATTTAGAAAACCTGACTGCTTAGAGTGCTTTGTGGAATAGTTTAATCAGCTGTACATACATCCTTCAAAACGATGCTGGTCAGAATGTTACCACCAATGTTGATCACTATAGAGCCATTGATGAGCATGCTAGTTTACGCCGTAAAGCCGAAAACGATTGCCCATGTGAAGGACAGCATTCGTCACGTTATTGCCGACATAGGATTTTCCAACAAGAAGTTTGTTTTCTCAAACAAAAAATTTAGATTAAGATGATACAAAATTTTTGTATTACAAAGATAAAAGTTCGGCAATTATGAGTGAGAAATCATGTCTGGAAAATGTTCACCACGACCATGCTCTCGATTCTTTTCTACAGTTTTAATCACTTTTTGGCAAAATGGCGGTCCTACTTCGTAAATCATATTACGCATTTTGGGTTTTAAGGCTGAAATTGATTCGATTGGCTTCATATAGACTCTGACCTTAACATAGCCCCACCAAAAATAATTCAGTGGTGTTAATTCACACAATCTGGCTGGCCACGTAACTGCTGATTGTTGTGAAATTATGCGATCGGGAAATTTAGTTTGCAATAAATTGATCGTTTCATTGGCTGTGTGACATCTGACACCGTCCTGTTCAAACCATATGTTACTAATATCTACATCGTCAATCATAGGAAAAAATTGCGATAGTGTGATCTATAGACCTTTACCAGCCTCATCTTCCCAAAAAAAAGGCCCAATTACGCCCCAGACCACATATTGTATCATACAGTGACACGTTAAGCATGCAGCTTCTCAATAATCACTCTAGGGTTTTCAGAAACCCAAATGCGGCAATTTTGCTTGTTGACATACCCTAACAAGTGAAAATGGGTTTCGTCTGAAAGAATGATTCTTTCAGAAAAACCAGCCGGTTTTTCCTGAATAAATTGAGTGAATCTACGGCGATGTGAATGGTCAATCGGCTTAAATTCCTGCACCAGATGACCCTTGTAAGGCTTCAAAGTGAAATCCTTACGTAAAACTCGCGATGTGGTAGTTGACAAATTTAGATCTGCTTCTTCAGTATGGCTCAGGGCTGCATTTTCGCACATTTTGTATCGAGCCTATCGACTCAAATTTAACGACCAAATTTTTAATAGCGATCACTGGATGATGATTATGTTGTTCGAAAATATCACGAATTTTACGAAATGTTACTTTAACAGAACCACCATTTTCATAGTGGATTTAAATTATATTAATGCAATTTTCGTGCGAAATTGAATTGATTGGGACAATTGCCTTGGCATCTACTACTACGTCAAAAAAATAAATGGTAAAACTATCATGTTGTTGGTGTTTCCGCAATTGAAAAACAAACTTCTGGTTGAAAACCGCAATATATGAATATATATACATACATATATACATTTATTTTGTTGGTAGCAGAAATAATATTTTAAAATCTAACTCACACCTGAAGTAATAATCTTTTAAATTAAGAATTTATGGCAAATTATTTTTTTTTTAATTCAAGCTTATTTGCAACAAAGTACATTTCTTTCAAATACGAAGAAATAAATTTAGCAATTAATCTTCATCATACTGCGTTTAACACTTATTAGAGCTTTACTTTAAAATAAATGTATATCTTTTGGATTTATTTAGAATTAAGCAAGAAGTCATGTTCATTTTACAATTTACATTTATTTTGACAAAATATTATTTTAGTATAAGTCATAACCATTTAGTCAAATGTTGTGACTGTTGTTTAAAATTTTTCAAATCACTATTTAAATATTGATTTTAATGTCGATTTGTGAATAGTCCATACTATTTGCAGAACGACTAATGCCAAATTATAATATGTAAACATGAAAAAATTTTATTTTATATTTATAAATAAAATAGTACTAATGCTAAACAATACAAACAAATTACAATAAAAAATAAATAATAAATTTATTTGAAAAAGGAAAACTTAAAATTTATTTAAATAGTTTTTAGTAAAATTTTGCAATGATTCGGAATTATGTTGATTTTACATTTGATTTTTATGTGACTAATTATGAGTTTATTTTGAAACGTGTTTATCAAATGTTTCTAGATGTAGAATATAAATTTTAAATAACAAAATTCAATAGCTCGCAACGAGTCGAAGTAAACCAAAGAAAACAGCGAAATATTGCTTTTAGTGCAGCCTGAAAATTATAACCGGTTTTATAGTTTAAGAGCTATCCATTAGTTAAGCCTTACTTGAACAATAATTACAGCTATTTAGATTATTTTATACTCCATACATTTCATGCTCATGAAATTCCTTAACTTCCCTCGTTATCACAATCCAACCACAAATATAATATTTCGAATGGATACTTTATACAGCAGAAAGATTTTAATAGTAAAATGAAGATATACAGTAGAGCAGAGGCGCAAAATGAGACATTAATAGTAAATAAATTGTTTTTGGAGATATATTCTGTTTCATTGAAAGACATTAATTGTCATTTGGCCGAAATCAATAATTGCAGCTGATATAAGAAATAATTTTTGTTGTCTAACAGTAGCTGGATTGAATTAAATTAAATCGTAGATTTTAAATTTAAAAACTTATTTATAGTTCAATTATTTTGATAATAATTTTTCTTCCCTACTTAAACTCACACTTCTTACTGCTGCATTGCCATTAAATACGACGTCAGTGGCGTCTAATAAACCAAATATAGCGGTAAAGGTATATAAACCAAGATTAGACTCGGGTTAGAAACTGCTGGACATGCTTTTTTTTATATGATAATGGACATTGTTAGTTGTTAAAAATTAATTTTTCTAGGGAATCAAGCGCAAACAACGAATAACGTAATAAAAGTTTGTGAAAGTAAAAGAAAAATAATAATAAATAATTATTAATCTTATTAATGATTTTTTTTATTTAAGTTTTAAATTAAATTTAAGTTAAATTTATTTAAAAAAAGACCATTAATAAGATTAATAATTATTTATTTAATAAAAAAAGAGGTCGAATAAAAATAATAATCGAAAAATAATAATAAAGTTTACAAACTGTAGTCTTCAATTTTAATTTGTGAAATAAAAAGAAATAAAAAAGAACTATGTTTTACAGCCTTTCATCACTGACATAAATTTAATTGATTTAGCTATTAACTAGAGCCATTTACGCCTTAAATGTAAATTCTAAATTTTCAAATATTTTCGACCATAGCAGTTAAACACTCAAAAGAGATCAAATACCGAAATTCTGTTTAAGTCTTAAAAGAAAATGATTATCAGTAAAAAAGTAAATGGAATGACGTATTGTGTGATTTTCAAACTCCGTAGTTTTCTAAGAAATCTTATACACACAAGATAACATTAACATGCTTTTAAGAAATTCCAGGAAATAAGCTATACAACAGAAAACAAAAACAACTAACACAGAACAAAAACAAAACTAATAGCCAAGCAGGCGCCTACACTAATAACAACAACAATATGGGGTGATGTTAAACTAAAATAAGCAACACTTTCTGGGCAAATGAATTAATTCAAGTTGAGTTATTAGTGATTAAAGACAACAAAATTACCATCGTGTTGATTTTGTGTGCATTGAAAGTAAATAAATCGTTTAATTTAACTTAAAACTCTAAAGTGCTGTATTAATATTTTGCAATAAAAGACTCAATATAACCAAAGGTTTATTAAAAGTCATTAACATAACAATATGTTAAAAAGTTTAACGCTAACAATATAATGTTATTTACATTAAAGATAACACCAGCATTAGTTTCTACAAAACTGTAAGAAGCATTTGTCTCGTCTCACTTCAAGCTTTTGTTATAAAGTTGCGTAAACAAAATTAAGTTTTTTATTTTAATTTGAATCGTGTTAGAATCCATGCAAACGATATATTTTTTAGCAGGTTATACGAATGCCGCAGAGTATAAATGCATGAAACATTCCGAGTGACCAAAGATTATTTTTTCTAACACTCCTCTCATTCTGACAACCACTTTAATGTAAATGCCGAAAGTATTATTGATATTATAAAAAGCTATTAAAAATTACAAAGTTGTTGTTACACATTAAAATTAATTAAAAGACAATTTAAAATTAAAAGAGACTGGAAATCTGTTCAGATTGTCGAAAAGCCCTTGTGATTATCGAAGAGGGCTCTCGTATCGGCATTTGTTCTATAGGGCTTTCAAGACTTAGAAAAGCTGTTAGCGTCCCATATAATTTAATGGTGAACGCATACTAGTCTTTGAATCCAACACCATTGTATTGATTTTACTTTTTAAAGTATAATTTACTATCTAGTAGTATAATTTCTATTTTAAGGTCAATTTTGGGTGTTAAAAATCCTACAGGACTTGCAAATTATTTATACTTTACGGTGTCAATAATTTTTACTATTAGAAAAACGGGCACTTATGTTGTTGTTGTATATTTTATACTTTTAGATTTGACTTATTTTTAGTTTTTAATGCTTTAATGCTTTAGGTGATAAGAAGGACTTTTGAAGCGAAGAAGTATTGTTCAGCTATTTTTATTGATGTTTCACAGGCTTTTGACAAAGTTTGGCATGAAGGTCTATTTCTAAAACTGACCGCTCACTTGCCTTGTAACATGAGCAACCTACTGAAAAGCTACATAATTGGACGAAAATTTGCTGTTGTTGAAGGAGACTTCGTAAGTGTATCCAAACCAATTTCCTCAGGTGTACCACAAGGTAGCATTCTTGGACCAGTTTTATATTTGATATATACCTGCGATATGCCTGTAAGTAAAACTGTCCACACTTCTACGTTTGCTGATGATACAGCGTGTCTAAGTTCGCACGAAAACTCCTATCAAGCCTCAATAAATATTCAGCAACATATAACTCAGTTGAAATTGTGGTTAAAATTATGGAGAATTAAAGTGAACGTTCAAAAGTGCATTCATGTGACTTTCACCCTGCGAAGAGATAATTGTTCACCCGTTCGAATCAATAATCACATTGTTCCTCACCATAATTATGTGAGATATCTTGGTATATATCTTGATCGTCGCCTTACATGGAAACATCATATTGACTCAAAGCTTACACAAATGAAACTTAAGCTAACACAATTACACTGGCTCATTGGCAGGAACTCGAGACTTGGCCTAGATTGCAAACTTCTAATTTACAAGAGTATTCTGAAACCAATATGGTCTTATGGAATCCAACTTTGGGGCACTGCCTCAGCTTCAAACGTGGATAGAATCCAACGTACGCAAAATAAAATTTTACGGTTGATAACTTCCGCCCCATGGTACATCAGAAATTCAAACATACATTGTGACTTAGACATACCGCTGGTGACTACAGAAATCATCAAATACGCAGGCAAATACTTGATGAAGCTCGAAGACCATCCTAATCCCCTTGCTCGCAATATCTTGGATTATAGTGGACATAGCCGATTAAAAAAGAGGGATACCGCAGCTTTAATCCTCAATGCTACAGATGACACATCTTAGAAACATTTGTTTTGTTTTTTTTTTTATGTCAATTTTTTTTTTTACCCAAAAGGTTAGTTCTGACATGGTCGGAACTAATGTAACTTTTTTTTAGAATTTAAGATTTTAAAACTTATTGTTAGTTCTTTTTATAGAAGATACAATAAATAATTTTGAGAGTTAAAAAAAAAAAAAAAGGTTTTTATGTTTTGGATATGCAATAAAACATGAGCGTCTGATTTGATTTGAAACTTACTTCAAGCAAATCGCTTTAGCAGAGTATCAGTTCGCTATATTTTACAACTTGTAAAACTTGTATGATGGTAGAACTTAACTAACAAACATTCAAACCCACATACGGAGACACACAATTTTCAATTTTAAAATTCTTCCTGTTTTGCATTCTAAATGAGTTTCCAAATAATATATTATATTGTCTTAATATAAAAGTATACCTTTTCAGCACAAGCACAATAGATAAACCAGCATAATATATACACACACACACTAACATGACAATAAATCTTCTGAAAATTATAAAAACACAGATATCAAGGTACAACGTATTAATTTAGCCAGGATTTCGCTGAAATTTGAACTTAAATAAGAGAGTTACTTGTTCAATAGTTCAAGTTATAGTCAAGTACCATGTGAGATCAAAGCACTAATAAGCCATACTCTGCCCATTAATAAAGTAGCTGCCAAGGCTCTAACCGCTAAAGGTGCCCCTGTAGGCTAGTAGGTATTGAACTAGCTTGTCAGTATGGGGGTTGTGGGTTCGATTCCCAACGAAGGCCTTGGTTTTTTTCACTACAAAAATAAAAATTGACTGTCGGTGGAGCTGCTCAGCGATGAAGGCATAGTCACTAGTCGCTGTTGCTGTCTTTATACGGCAGTCAATTTCCGACTATCCTTCTACTTTCACCACCTGTTTCGTCTCTTCTGTATCCCTTTCCTAAAGAATGTAGCACGGTACTTGTCTAAATAGGCATTGTTGCTTAAAGTGCTACTTCTCTTTTTTTAAAAAAAAAAAGTTTACAAATTAGGCGATGTAAAATATTTATTTTGTGTAAGAAGGACTATGGGTTCTGCTAAAATTTAATGAAGCTATAGCTTTTCGATAAATAGCAAAAAAATAATTAAGAAAACAAACATAGATATTCATAGATTTTTCTCACTCACATGTACTGTAACATTCACCCCTATCGGGAATCTCCCATGAAATTTTTGTTCCCATGGAATTTTCATTTCCCTCGAAGGGAAAAATGGTATCGTGAATCTCCCATGAAAAATTATTCCCGCGATTAGTTCTCAGTCAGTCAGTAAGTTATTCATTAGAGTTGAAATTACCATTTTGTACACGCCATTAGCAGTTTTTTTTAATACAAAGATGATTTATTAAGTTTTAAAGAAAATAATTATTAGAAAAAATTTCAATGAATGTAAGATAAGAATAATAAAATGTTTTTTGGATTTTTAAAAGTGATATTTATGTTTTTGTGTATATTGTATATTTATTTACTGTTTAATGTTGAAGAACACCAAAAGTGTTCACAAACTGCGTAGTTTTCTTAGAAATCTTATACACACAAGATATTCTATCAAATAAGATAAAGAACAGAAAACAAAAACAACTAAGAGAGCAAAACAAAACACACAACCAAGCAGGCATTTGAACTGAATTATAATAACAACAATAACAATGTGGGACGATGTTAACGTATACTATTCTTGTATATATATATATATATATATATATATATATATATATATATATATATATATATATATGCCATTACTTGCCGGGCAAATGATTTAATTCAAGTTGAGTCATCGTTGAGTAAATACAACAAAGTTACCATCGTGTTTATTTTATGTGCATTGGACGTAAATAAATCGCTTAATTAATTTAAAACTCTAAAGTACTTTATTAAATAAATTATTTTGCAATAAAAGAAATCAAAAAACAAAACGTTTATTATGTAATGAACGTTACAATACAATTAAATAACTCTGTGTTATTATATCTAACAACTAATAATTTCTATTTACAGACCTCAGTTGAGTACTTGATATGGTGTTGGTAATAATCCAGTTCACCAAATAATTAAAATTTTTTAGCAAAATATGTTTTCGGTGAGCGTTTAAAATAACTCTCCGACAAGGGTTTTAAAAACACTCTTTCATTTGCTTCAAGAGTATTAACAATGGACATTGATAGAACTTTAACGCCCTTGCTTTGTGCATTAAAATTTAAGAAGTTTTCGTCTTAGCATTTGGTCATTTAAATGCATTTAAGAAATTTAACTTCTGCTATGAAAAATTTCCTGGAAATTCGAAAAAAGATTGCAGAAAATATTCATCATATAAATCAAATATTTATTCCTACAGCGAATTATTTGCTTCCAACAATTTTTTTCTCTTTGTTATGCTTCCAATAAAACTCAAACCAAGCAATGTAGCAATATTCAACATATAAAGCGTAAAATACCGTATATAAATACAAGTTTTTGTGTGAAAGCATGTTACAAGTTCATAGTTCATAAGAAAGCCAACCAACCAACCAACTAAACACCAAATAAACTGTTTGCTTCGGAGGACTTTGGAATCATCGCAAACAGCACTTAAACTACGTCTGGATAAACACTATTTGGACAAGTTAATTCTAAAATCCCAAAGGAGATAAAATAATCCCACCTAGCAAAGTTAGTCGAGTGAAAAAATGTCACAATGAAATAAACACACATTCATGCCAGAAGAATGTGAGCAAAATAGAAAGAAACAATTTCAAAAAGAAAGACAAAATCCAACAGTCACTTAAGAAATAAAATAAAACAAAATTTGTAACAGAAAAAGGAATTGCATATGTGCTTCACTTAACTAAAATTTTTTGCTTACCATTCACTCTTCACGGAATATAAATTGTATTATAACTCAATCTATGCCAGTTCTCAAATTGGAGACGTTTCAGTTAGCGGGCCTATTTTACTTTTTTTTTAAAACAATTATGAGTGACGACGAAATTTTTTGATTTTAAAAAAATCATGACTGCAGAACAATTTTTTAGAAAAATGATGACTACAAAATTTTTTTTTTGAAATCTTATATAAAATTTAAAAAAAAAAAAATATGACTGATGAAATTTTTTTATAGCAACATCATGACTGCAGAACATTTTTTTAGAAAAATAATGACTAATAAAGAAACCATGACAGATGAATTTTTTTTTATATGACCAATGAAATTTTTTATGAAATCATCATAAACAGAATATTTTTTCGGACAAATAAGACTGATAAACCATGATATTTTACATAGAAAAATTATGATTGAAGAAATTTTTTTACTGCAGAACATTCTTTTCAGGAAAATTATGGCCAACAATATTCTCTTTATAAAAAATCATGTCCATTGAAATTTTTTTATGAAATAATCATGAACAAAACGATTTTTTCGGACAATTTAAAATGATGATATTTATTTTATAAAAAATGATAACTGATGAAATTTTTTTTATAAATAAGTCATTATATAAACTTATTTTTATAGCAAAATTATGACTGCAGAACATTTTTTTAGGAAAATGATGACTGAAAATTTTTTTTTTATAAAATCATCATGACCTAATAAATCGTTGTGCAGAAAAATTCACCCTGCCATAAATAAGACTAATAAAAATTTTTTTAAAAACATTACCACTAATAATACTTTTCTTTAAAAAAAAATAGTACTTTCAGATAAGTTATGTTTGATCAAAATTTTCTATAAAATTATATGACCTATTAAAATTATTTATAGAAAATGTATGACTGATGAACATTTTTAATAGAAGAAACATGAAATATTTTACCGCAAAATTACGACTAATAAAAATTCTACAGAAAAATTTTTACAGATTAAAATTTTTTATTAAAATTTATTGACTGATGGTATTTTTTTATGGAAAAATAACGACTGACAAAATTTGTTTATGCAAAAATAATAACTGATGTAATTATTTTTACAGATAAATTATAAATGACGAATTTTGTTGATAAATAATTAATGAATGCTAAAATGTTTTTATATTAAAATCGTGACTGATGAAATTTATTTTCATACTAAAATCATGACTTTGAAATTATTTTCTAGAAAAATTCTGCCTGCTGTAAATTTTCTATAAAAAATAAGACTAATGTAAATTTTCTATAGAGAAATCAAAACAATGAAAATTTTCTATAGAAAAATTAAGTTTGATGAAAAGTCCTATAGAAAAATTAAGACTAATGAAAACTTACTTCCTATAGAAAAGTTGATGAAAATTTTTTTTAAGGAAAAATTGAGACTGATAAAATTTTTTATAGAAAAATGTAAACTGATGAAAATTTTCTATAGAAAAATGTACACTGATAAAAATTTTCTATAGAAAAATTTACACTGATGAAAATTTTCTATAGAAAAATTTACACTGATGAAAATTTTCTATAGAAAAATTTACACTGATGAAAATTTTCTAAAGAAAAATTTACACTGATGAAAATTTTCTATAGAAAAATTTACACTGATGAAAATTTTCTATAGAAGAATTTACACTGATGAAAATTTTCAATAGAAAAATTTACACTGATGAAAATTTTCTATAGAAAAATTTACACTGATGAAAATTTTCTGTAGAAAAATTTACACTGATGAAAATTTTCTATAGAAAAATTTACACTGATAAAAATTTTCTATAAAAAATTTACACTGATGAAAATTTTCTATAGAAAAATTTACACTGATAAAAATTTTCTATAAAAAATTAAGACTGATGAAAATATTCTATAGAAAAATTATGAGTGCTGAAAATTTTCTATTCAAAATTTAAGACTGGTGAAAATTTTTTATAGAAAAATGAAGAATATTTTATTAGAAAAATTATAACTGATGAAAATTTTCAATATTATGATTGACAAAATTTGTGAGAGCAAAAGGTTTCTTTGGAAAAATACTGAAGATAATTTTCTATAGAAAAATTTTATTTTTATAAAAATATCATGATCGATGAATTTTTTTTTTTTAATTAATGGCTGCTGAAGTTTTTTTTATAAAAAATCGTGACTAAACTTCTAACTTTGAATGTTTTAGTTATCAAGCTAAATTAAATTTTTATAAATGTTTGATTTGGGGTATTACATTTCCTGTAAATTTTTACTACCATATTATTCTAATAGCATTCTTCTTCGTGTTTTTTAAAGTACCCAGTTTAATATGTTTTCAAAACAAAACTACAAAATAAAAAAAGAAATATTTAATTTAAAAGTATTAAATTTTTAAGCATTTTAAAAAGATAAGAAATATTTTATTTATTTAAAATGTGATGATCTTTATATTTACACTGAGCTGCAAATTGTTAAACTGTCGAATTTTTATAAGGGTTTTTCGCCAAAAGTTCTTTAGCAAAGACTAAAAGCTTCTGAAATATTTGAAAAGGACTTATAGAAAGAAGGTGTAGAATACACGCTTAATTTTCTAGAAAATAACATAACTGCAGATAAAGATAATATTTATGTCCAAAAACTAGTAAAAAACTTAAAACGCATAGAGCTGTATTCGGAAATGGCACTGTATGTGTTATTATGGGTGATATAAGTACTAAAGAATCGGAATTCAGTGTGATGTTCGATGGACTAAGCACATTTTTCAGGTTTCTAAGGAAGCTTTCAAGTGCCTTGGTTTTCTAAAACGGCGTAAGAGATACTTCACTCCATCCGATCTTCGTACTATATCCTTTCGGCGCCTCAAAGCCTATTTTGAATTTGCTCGACCGCATTCAAAAGAGGGCCAAGGGACTCATTGGGAATAGTAGGATATCCAACTATATTGATTCCCTAGAGCGTTGATGCAATGTGGGTTGTATTTCGCTATTTTATCGTTACTACAATGGTAAATGTTGTAGAGAAATTATTGAACGTTTCCATTACTCGCACGTTCTTACGTTTAACTCGATTTTCGTTGATAGCCCAATGAATCACTTTAAGCATTACAGGGAAAATTAATTTTTAACAGAACAGTCCGTATGCAGAATGAACTCCCTCCAGTGGTCTTTCCTGTCACTTTCAATGTAGGAAAGTTTAAATCGAATGTCCACAAACATTACTGCCTATTACTAACCTAATTACTAACCTAATTTCCTAGTTCTGGCACAATGCATCGAGTGCGCATCGAGAGCTGGTCCGAAAAAAGGGTTAATATTTTACATTTTTGTCCTTATTCGAAAAGCTTGGTATACTGGGAATAAAATAAATTCGTAATGATTGAAAATCGATGCACAAATATTGGTTTTATTTGCAATTAAGTGCAGGTAAAAGCTGTAGGTAGGGACGAAGAAGCGTTTAAATACCTGAAAAGTATATTTCTTTACGTAAGCGGGGAAATCATATTTATTCTTGGAGATATAAGAGCTTCAAATTACAAAGAACCGGTGCAATAGCTTCTTTTTTACCAACTCGGATGCAGCAAGTCATTAAAATACATTTTTTACATTCGCATTTAGATTTTTACCCAGAAATACATTGGGATATATATCGTAAAAGAACAGATATCACAAAAGGCAATTTACCAAATAATAATTAAATTTTAATGTTCTATTAGTGTTGAATTTCACTTAAGATTTCAGAGTAAACAACAATTTACATTTAAATGTAATGATTATTTACTTTTGTTATAATAAACATTTATTAAATATTTCAATATCAGTATTTTATTTAAAGAAGAATATTTCGAAAACTAGAGGTGATAGAATGAATCCGTAAACAGATTTGGATAAAGCAAGCTAGCAAGTTCTTTGTTTTCTTGCCGACCATTTTTATTATAATAACAATATCAGTATTTTATTGAAATAACAATATTTTAAAAACTAGACGTGATAGAAAATTTGGATTCAGCACATAAAAATCTGTTAACAGCAAATAACAAGGTTCAAGCTCCCGACATCTTTTGCCGACCAATGTAATTAACACGTTCGCATTCTATGTAATGCAAAATGGAGTAAATGCTATGTCAGTTTTATTCTTTAATTTTATACAACACTAAGTTTTGAAAACAATACACATTTTAAAATAATGACCAATTGATTCATTGGGTAAATTCGAATTATTTTATATTTTTGCCGTGTATTTATAAATTTTCTTAAGCAGGTCTAGTTGGTAAATATCATTTATAACGGCGTGGATACTATAACATTCCCTGTATATAACGGTTAAGATACATCCTTCAGAATAATCTTCTAATAGGAGTATATGTCTAATCGGATTTCAAATATAAGAACTACTTTCAAAAATAATTGTTCTTTATATTTTTGCATCTCCCTAAAATTTTTAGTACCTGCCAATATGTTAAATGTGTTTTGTTAAATTTAACACGGAAAATATTTTTAAATTTTAAAAAATATACTTTAACTTTTCGTAGCTGGAACTTTAGAAAATATTGAAAAAGGCCTTGCGTTATAAAAACAATTTAGCAATCTTATTATTAATTTAAATGTTTTGGGCAGTAAATATTTATATCATCTCTATACTATATTTTGATTCGAATCGAAAATGTCTCTATTTGGAAAAATTGATATTTGGTTAAATTTTCTTGCGATTTTATGTCTTCTACATTAAAATCGTAGCTACGTTTTTGTAAGTTTGCAATTTAATGTCGCAGACTGTTTCGATTTTTGTTTTTTAAGATTGAAAAATTATTTTATTTTAAGTATAAAATATTATAGGAAGTTTTCTGAATAATTTGTGTATTTTATTTTATTGCAGATCAAGAAGCTCGCTCGTATATTTAAGGACCACAAAGAAAGGTATGGCATATGGATATCATAAACGATCCAAAGATGACGTGTAGGCATTCCGGCAAGAAGTCACAAAGACGCAACAGGACTCTCAACACTAAAATAGTTTAGCTAGAAATACCTATTTGTTTGTCTTCTAATTTAAAAACCTTAAATATAAAGTTTGCACAGGATATTAAATTTTATTAATTTTTTATTTGTTTTAACTCTTTGAATTACTTTTATTTCGACTAAATATAACTTTTAAATAAATTGTTAAAAAAAAACTATTTATTTTCTCTGTTCCCTCTTCACATATTTCGCAACCACACAGCTGCTTTTTTAAGTACTTTTTCTTCTTTTTCGAAAGGTCAAACCTTTCGATTCAGTTCTGCTTGGAATACCAGAAATAAAATTTTTCGAGTCGTGCATAACTTTATGTAGAGACATCAGAATATGGGCGAATAATTTTAAAAATAATTGATTAACCATACGACCTTAGTTCAAAATATTTACCATAATCAGCTATTTCTTAAACAAAAATATATGCAACAAATAACATAAAATTTCTTATATTCCAACATAATAAATTACACAAACTTAAAAAAAAAATTAATTCCTGTTATCAACACATTTGAATCAAATATTTTAGGAGTATCCTTTTTTATTATGGGGCAGGGCTTTTTTATTTGTGTATAAAAAATTTAAACTTCGGAAAACTATAATCAAACTACCTGCTATTCTCTTAAATCGTGATTAAAACAAGCTATTGCAAAGTATAAATTGATGGAAATTACTTGATTTACGATTTTCTCAATTTTCTCCATATATATAAAAAACGATTTGTTGGCAACACTTAAAATCCTTAAGACCTTTTAAAGCTTCATTCTTAATCTTGTTAATGATTTAACAAGTTCAAAAAAACAATAATAAATAAAAAATATTTTCTATAAATAGATTTTCTTGAGGGTCTAGCAGCAAACGAATTTAAGAATCCCTGATTAAATCTCCCCCTAAAGTGGCAAGCTATCAGAAAAAAAGCATGTTATGCAAAAAAAACAACTTGCATAACAAAAGTACTGGTATATTTTTATAGTTTTACTTTTGTCAAGGTTCCTAAATCATTCTTAAGTATTTCAAATGACATTTTATCATTTGCTTTGATTTCATTCAAATGAATTTGGCTGTCTATTCATATGCTTAAAAGGTTTAAGCGAATTGTTTATGGCTAAATTTATGTTTCTTATTTTAACAAAAGCGGCTAGAAGAAACGTATTAAAATATTTATCTAAATACCATTATTGCAAAGACTTCATGAAGGCTTATAGTTTTATAGTTTAACTAAACAATATTTATAATTTGAAATAACTTTTCTAAGTATACTTATATAAAAAGCCACTGACACCTAAAAAGACACCCTATTTTCACAATTTATGTACAAAAATATATACCACTAGACAATTTTATATACCCGAATTTATGTTAACATGAACTACACAGTACCTGTTTTAGAAACAACTCCCTTCAGTAGAAAATTTATTATTTGCAAATGTACGGATTTATGTTATATCGGGCTTTTAAACAAGTCGTTAGTTTTTCAATTGTGGCAACACCATTTAATTGTTTGACGTGTTCGTAATAGATGCATTGGCAATTGCTACAATGAATTCAATTTCGCACGAAAATCGCATTAAAATAATTAAAATCCATTAAAAAAATGGTGGTTCTGTTTAATTTACATTTCGTAAAATTCGTAATATTTTCGGACAATATAATCGTCCTTCTGAGACAGCTAATAAGAATTTGGTCGTTAAATTTGAGTCGACAGGCTCAATAAAAAATGTGAGAAAGCCAACGCATCTTCGACCGGGTCGTTCGGAGCATTCATATCGCCGTAGATTCACTTAATTTCTTTCGGAAAAAATATTTTTTCCGGACAACGCCCATTTACACCTGCCAGAGTATGTCAAAAAGCAAAATTGCCACGTTTAGAAGGCTTTGCATGCTCAACGTGTCACTGTATGATGAGGCTGGAAATACCTAACGGTCATTGGATCACGCTATCGCGAGAATCTAATAACTCAACTTTAGTCTATTATTGACGACGTGGATATCACTGACACATGGTTTCAACAGAACGGTGCCGCATGTCATACAGCCAATGAAACGATCAATTTATTGCAAAACCAGTTTCTCGATCGCGTAATTTTTCGACAATCAGCAGCTTAGTGGCCAGTCAAATCGTGTGATTTAACACCGCTGAATTATTTTTTGTCGAACTATGTTAAGGAGAGACTATACGGAGTCAAACGAATCGATTTCAGCCTTAAAACTCAAAATTCGTGATGTGATTAAAAACTTTAATGAAAGAATGGTCATCTGCCACCTTGGTCGTGGTAGACATTTGTCAGATATCATTTTTCGTTCATAATTGTCGAACTTTTCTTTTTGTAATGCAAGTAATGCAATAAAAATTTAAGTCATCTTAATCTAAATTTGTTTTGTTTTAGAAATCAAACTTCTTGTTTGAAAACGCTTCATTTGCTAGAGAAGGTTTTTGCATTTAAGGACGATTCGACATGAGACAGTACCAAGAGCATTTCATTACTGTTTCTAATTTCCATCATTGGAGGATAGTATGTCAGTTATATGCTTTTAAATGTGTTCGTAAATTTTTATCACACAAATTTAAAGCAATTGCTACTAAAATTTTTAGCAAAAGTGCTATTAAATTTTAACACTTTATGCTGTGTATTATAATGTTCACATACATCTTTCCATAGTTTTCTTCCAATTTGTACAAATGAAAGAGAAAAAATATTTCCCTTTCCGTCTCCATCATGTTTGCTTAACCATTTGTATAGTAATTTAAAATTGATGGCAACAGATTTATCGCTCCAAGTTTCACACCAATAAGCATTAACAATGTTCAGGTGAATGCCCAAGGGACATCATGTTACACAACAGATGAAATGTGTGTACAACGGTTATTTGTACATTTGTCTGCTGTACAAGTTTGTGAATGGGAATGGGATGCTCTTTGACTTAACACTTCCATGAAGCCAAATGCATTAAGCAATTATGGAATATTGAAAAGGACATTTTAAATCCTTTTCTCTTGATTCTTTTTCGGTATATTCATTGCTTTTATTCGATGGTTTCTATTTTCGTTGACCTTGTGTTGATGGCTTACAAAGACTAAAGCATGTATATATACATTTTAATTGCTGGTTAGAGTCACTGATAATATTTGAGGGGAAATAAATGCAAAAGACAGTTTCAACGTGAAAAAATTGTTAAAGGTTGGTTGATATAAAAATGTTTCCAACCTAAATTTGTTTAAAATGATACATGGAAAAAAATATTTGTTTTACTTTAATTTATTGGAACTTCAATTATAATGAAGCCAACAGTATGAATGCTGCATCCAACAATTTACTTTTTATATTTTTCTTATGTTAGAACAATGAAACGATATCTGCTTTTCGTCGTTTAAGGTGCTTTAAGCTAGTAAGTTTGAATGTACTTCTTAATAGCACGTTGGAGTCTTTGTAAAAATTCAAATACCTCTATAAGTTTATTTTGGCGTCTTTGAAATTTTTATAAAAGCAATACGTAGGTTATGCTACATAACTAGATTGCATAGACCATATTAGGTTAAAGCTCATATAATTAAAAAGTCTAAGTGAAAAAGCAATTCAATTGTATTGCTTTTAATTTCATCCGCTTTAGGTTTGTTCGATATTAAACATTTGTCAACGTATTCCAATGAATTTTACTTCCATCACTTGAGGTATAATTTAGTTATTCATTGTAACAGTTAGTCATTCTAATAAGTATGCGCACACTTTTTCACATGAAGCACTCCAAGTCAACACTATATCCTGCAAACATCCGGATGTTATTTGGGCGCTTTACTGAATGCCTAAAAAAAGCTGTGACATCAGTAAATGTTGATGTGCAGACATGAACTCTATTTGGCATGTTCGCCATACGAGTATATGTACGTAGAGTACAGAACTGTTTCCAAGATACTTTCTTAGAAGACTCCAGCTTCAATTGTCTGGGACGAGTTTAGTAAATCCTTTTATTACAAACTTATAATCAGTTAAATAACTTTCTAACAGCCATTAAAACAGGTATATATTGACATTTAGTTTTTTGACGTATTCGTAGTAGATGAATTGGCAATTGTTACAATGAATTTACTTTCGCCAAAAACCGCAGGAAAATAATTAAAATTCGCAATGAAAATGGTGGTTCTGTTAAATTTACATTTCATAAAATTCCCGATATTTTCAGGCAACATAATTGTTTTGTTTTATTTTGTATTAAATAAAAAACTTCTTGTTGAAAAATCCTTCATATGTTTTTTTTAGGATTCACGAGGTATGGGCGGATTTATGGGATGCTTTTCTAAAAAGCTTATTTTTTGCTTTCGTTTTCTAAATGCTCAAACTCGTTTAGTCAACGTGTAAAAACAATCACGACATTGTGCTAAAACAGTCATACAATTCGATACAGATGTCTTTAGAGAAAATTTAAAAAATTCAATTATTTTTTTTTCGACTAACAGAAACATGTACAATACTGCAATACAAAAATACAAATTAAGTTAGTTTTCAATACAACTCTCATAATTTAGCTTGAGCTTATAGCAAAGAAGTATTTCATAATGGATGAACTCATATATGCCTTCTTATAATAAAAAGTAACAAATTTGTATTCTTTACACACACACTTTCTATTTATTTTGCACAAAAACAAAAACAATAAAAATTTACCAATAATGTTAACAAATAAATATTTATGCGTTTATGGTCCAAATAAATATATCGTATCATAAATGCCTAAACAATGTCTTTAACCGGTTGCCTAACAGCATGAATAGAGTTGTCCAGTTGTGCTTGTAAATATAACAAGACCTCACACCATCTTATCTTCCACATATTTGGACTATTATGTCACAGATGTTTTAAACGTTTAACCTAAATGAAAAAGGACATGAGTACAAACGTGTTGTACAAATTCTGCAACAAACAAATGTATGAATATCGAATTGGGGTGTTTTTAGTGAAGGATATAAATATAATACAAACCCTTAATATTTAAGAGTTCTAACAATTTATTTTAGTTTTTTATTTTCACAAATTTATTTATTTAAGATGAATGAAAAACTGTTTTAGTTTTATTAATAGTTACCAAATAGGCAGTAACCTGAGTCTTTAAATAGATTTAGAAATTCGTTGCTCACTTGGGACATTTTATGTGGGCTAAGAACCACATATCTCTAGTTTATCGGATTAATCTTAAAAGCAACCAGCAAAATATTTTTAGAATTTATTGGCAATTTCTAAACGTTTTATCAGATGAACACAATTTTCCATACTAAAAATACAGTCGCGTTCAAAAGGAGGCAGGTGAATCTAAAAGGTACCGCCACTTGTAGTCCTAAGCGTTTTAATATTACTTTAACCAAATGGCGATGAGCTAACGTATTATAATCATAATTCGTAATTCGTAATTCGTTTTTGCTGTTGTCGTTATTTCGCCACACCATTCGGTGGTATCTTCAGGAAAAGAAAAGTGTTTAGACAATTTAGGAAATCAGTCAATAAATGAAAAACTATGACAAACAAATTAAAAATAATCAAAGAAATAATCCTAAAACAAATATTGCTATTGCACCTAGATTACACGGACTGCCAAAAAACCACAAAGAGTTTTTTGTTAATTCCACATCTTATCAATTATATAAATATCTTACAAATATATTAAAAAAGATCACTGAGTGTTCTAAATATAATATAAAGGATTCAATTGAATTTAAAAGGAAAATTTAAAAACTTTCACGTGGAGGATCATGAAAAACAAATCTTTTGATGTCATATTATTATTTACTAGTATTCCTGTTGATTTGAATATCAATAATGAAAATAGAATGTTTTAAAAAATTTTACAAAGATAGAAAAATGTCTGTTTTTAGGTGTTCGCATAGATAATAAAGGGAACGCCATCCAGCGTTTTTTTTTTTCAACTAGTGCTTATTTCGTGAATGGTAACACTTATCATGTTTGATTCGACAAATAATTAGTTTTATCCTTCCGCTGAACGAATATGGTTATGTATACGCTTGAACAACGCCGGGAAACATTGCGACATTACTTTGAAAATCATGCTAATGTTGCAGAATGTGTGCGAAAATTGCGTAAAAGTACCATCAGCTCCGTATGTTCGTTATCTTATCTAATTTCCGACTATCCTTCTACTTTCACCACCTGTTTTATATATTCTCTATCCCTTTCCTAAAGAATGTAGCACTGTACTTGACTAAATAGGCATTGTTAGCTGAAGTGCTACTTCTCTTTAAAAAAAAAATCTTGTGAAAAAAGTGAAATAAACTGGCATCCTCATCGATAAACCAAAGCGTGAAAAGCCAAAAAAAGTGCGTACACTCGAGAATATTGCTGCTGTGGCAGAAAGTGTGCGTGAAACGCCATCAACATCAATTCACCGTCGTTCTCAACAATTGAACATTTCAGAGACATCATTGAAACAAATTTCGCATGAAGGCCTTGGTATGACTTCATACAAAGTCCAATTGGTTCAGCAGTTGAAGCCAAGTGAACATCCAATGCGTTTTCGCTTCGCTAAGTGGTCCTGTGATCGACTTACAGAAGATGCTGATTTTGCAAAAAAAAAATCATCTTTTCAGATGCAGCTCATTTTGATCTTGGCGGGTATGAAACAAGCAAAATTGTCGCATATGGGGCACAGAAAAACTGCACGCATACATTAAAAAGCCAACGCACCCAAAACGAGTCACTGTTTGATGCGGATTTTGGTCCAGAGGCATAATTGGGCCATTTTTCTTCGAAAATGAGCAAGGAGTGGCCGTTACAGTCAATGGCGATCGTTATCGGGCCATGTTGAACAAATTTTTGTTCACAAAAATTTAAGAGGAGGATATTGGCAACATTTGATTTCAACAGGACGGCGCTACGTGCCACACATCCGAAGCTACACTCGATGTTTTGGGACCGATTTTTTGAAGATCGCATTATCAACCGCAGAGCTGATGTCGTTTGTCCACCTCGGAGCCGCGATTTGACACTGTTGGACTATTATTTGTGGGGTGCCATCAAAGATAAGTGTTACACCGACAAGCCAGAGCAATATTCGTGAAGTCATTAGTGTCATTAGTGAAATGCAGCTGCACACAATCGGAAATGTGCTTTAAAATTGGACCGATCGTTTAGGCTACTACATGGCCAACCGAGGCAGTCGTTTGAATGAAATTATTTTCCATTATTAACAGAAAGGATTGTACTTTTAAATAAAAAAAGAAATTTGAGAAAATATTCAGTCGTTTTATTTATAGCATTTAAAACAAAAAAAGTTATTTGGTGGACCCTTTAGATGTTTTTACTATATCATATCCAGCAAATAGGACTTTCGATAGTTATTCAGCTTCTTTTGTGACAGACATACTAATGGAGAAATTGTTAGATAACATTATTGGAATATTAAATGTTAAACCAAAAATGATAACAAAAATATGTTGATGATTTGTTTTGTGTTATAAATGAATCTGCAATTGAGAAAATATTGGAAGTTTAAATAAATTTGACACTTCAAGAAAATTTACAATTGAAAAGGAAAGCGATTCAATACTTCAATATTTAGATACCTCAAAAATAAGAAGAAATAAAAAATTAGTTATAGATTCCTACCGAAAACCAACTATTTCAGGTTAAATTATTAGTTAGGTCCAATTCTGTATACATTATTTACTGCAGACATACCAACGATTTCGGATGTTATAATTGCCACATATGCAGATGATACTGCTATATTAGCGGTCAAAGAATCAGCATCTGAAGCTTCAGCACTTGTTCAATCACAGTTCGACTTAATAAACGTATGGTTAAAAAAGTGGAATATAAAAGTCAATGCTGACAAGTCAACTCATGTTACTTATACTCTTAAAGAGGGTGACTGCCCGCCTGTTTATCTTAATGGGATTTTGATACCCAAATCCAATTGTTTTAAATATCTGAGTATGAATATTGATAGACGACTAACATGGAAAAATCATTTACACCTGAAGAGAAAGCAGCTTGATATAAAAACAAGGAAAATGTACAGGCTACTAGGTCCACATTCAGAATTGAGTCTAAGCAACAAAGTAATACTCTATAAAACACTTTTAAAGCCTATCTGGACTTACGGAATTCAGTTATGGGGAACATCATCGTACTCTAACATTGATATTATTCAAAAATATCAGTCTAAAACTTTAAGACTTATTACACAAGCACCTTGGTTTGTTAGAAACAACAGTATTCATAATGATCTTGACATTTCTAACGTTAGGGAAGAGATAAGGAAATATAGTATGAATTACTTAAATAGACTTAGCAGCCATGAAAACATTTTAGCTATAACACTTTTAGATGACAGTGAAGAAATAAGACGCCTAAAAAGACTGCATGTTCTTGATCTTCCTTTTCTAATTTAAACTGATAACATTTTAAGAAATTAAACATAGAAATACAACTTGATTAATGCACTTGCAATTCGACAGACTTACAACTATAAATTAAGAAGTTTGTAGATAAATATGTCTTTGGTTAAGTTCACTGGAATTCAACGTTTCTGTAATATCTTAAATACTTATAGGATTTGCTTATTATTTCATTGTAAATAGATTGCAAATAAATGTAAATAAATAAAAAAAAAATTATTAGTTATTACTCTACATAAAATAAAAGCTAATAATTTAATCTAAAAGGATTTTAATGATAAGTGACAAAGAATTTCATATAGAATAATGAAAAGATTAGGAATTTATTAACTGAGAACAATTTTCCAATACAATTAACTGATAGGTTAATTAATGATAAAAAGAAAAGTGTTATAAGACATGTAAAGAGCCCAAAAAATATAAATCTACAACTGTTTTATCCGAAAGAATCTCTCTTCAGAATCAAACATTTTTGATACCAATAAATATCAGATGACATATAAGAATACTATCAATTGAAATATGTTATTTAGTTAAATTATATATAATAGTTATAGTTTTTTGACCAAGGTCACTATTTAATAAAAAATCTTTAAAAACTTTTATTTTTTATTATTTTTTCGATATTTCGCCACACCGTTGGCGTTGAAGATGCCAACCAACAGTGTGGCATTACCTTCATTGAAAAGAAAAATTTTCCTATAACGAAGGTAATTTCAGAAGGAGATGATTTAATTCAGACTATAAAAGAAAAAGAGGACCAGGAAGTAGCGCGGACAAAACTAACAATGATTATTGATAGGCACATTAGCAACATTAGACCTACAGCAAGGGATATTTTTATATTAGATAAAGTAAAAACCGCTAAAAAATTTTTGAGTACTAATAGGAACATATTAATTGTTAATGCTAATAAGGGTAATGTTACTGTTGCTATGAGCAGAGATGATTATAATTCGAGAATAAATGACATTCTTAACGATTCTGCTAAATACTCAATATTGAATAAGGATCCGACTACTAAACTGCAAAAAACAAACAATTTTTTAGTTGATGAACTTTTTAAAAAAAGATATAACTTCAGTAATGAAGAGAAATAGACTTAAGACTAATGTATCAAATTCTCCAAAGCTATAGGAGTACCTAAGATCCATAAACAGAATTTTCGTTTAAGGCCTATTTGCTCTTGCATTAATTCCCCGGCCTACGGACTGTGCAAGTGTATAACGAATATTCTTAAGGTGATAACAGGACAATCAATATATAATATTAGAAATTCATTGGAATTTAAGGATAAAACCAAGAAAATAAATATACAAGATAATGATAGATTGTTTTCATTTGATGTAGTTTCACTTTTTCCAAGTATTCCTGTAGGTTTAGCTTTAAGTATTATAGAGGAAAAATGGCAGATAATAGAACAAAATACGAATATTGAGAAGGAATTATTTTTACGTATTCTTAAGTTTTGCATTGAAGACAATAGGTATTTTCAATTTGATAATAGGATATATCAACAGAAGGAGGGCCTCCCTATGGGCTCTCCAGCATCTCCAATTATAGCTGTTATTGTGATGGAGGAATTACTAAATTCATGTATTAGTAAAATGCATATTAAACCGAAGATTATCACAAAATATGTGGATGATTTATTTTGTATAACTCCGGAAGATGCAGTGGATGATATTTTGTCAGAATTGAATAGTTTTCATCCGGATATTAAATTTACGATTGAAAGAGAGTTAGAATCTAGACTTCCATATTTAGATATATTGATAATAAGAAAGATAAATAAGTTAGTATTTGATTGGTATAATAAACCAACGTCTTCAGGAAGAATTATTAATCTTTATTCAAAACATCCAAGGAAAATGATAATAAACACAGCGAAAAATATGATAGACAGAATATTGACTATAAGTGATAGAGAATTTCATTTAAAAAATAGGGATACAATAAGAGATATACTTAATGACAATGATTTTCCAGTAGAATTAACTAACAGATTAATTAGACAATATGGTAGTTATAGGCATAATTTAGGAAATTCTACGGCAGAGCCAAGAAATTATAAATCATTAACTTATGTTCCTGGAATATCAGAAAGATTAAGAAAGTGTTAAATATATGACACAGATAAATATATAATTGCACACAAAACACATAATACATTAAATAAATATTTAGCAGTATGAAGGATTAAATAGGAAAAATGGAAATATCTGATGTAGTATACAGGATACCATGTGGAGTAAATGACCAGGTGAACTGTGACAAAGTTTATATTGGGACAACAAAAAATAAACTTAAAACTAGATTAGCTGGTCACAGGTGTGAAATATAGGAATATTTCAACACAGAAGACATCCTTATCTTCACATTGTAAGAAATATAACATTATCCAAAGTTTGATGAAACATCAGTATTAGATATAGAAAAAAACTACAAGACAGACACAAACAATTTAGCTCAGAATTATAGGTACTTAATTAAAAATACACATAATTTGCTATAATTATTTCATATTTCGTTAAAATGAAAAAAAGATATTTATTAAAGATAAATAAAAAAAGATCGTTTTAAAAAACACTATAAAAATATTTGAAATATATTACTGGCCATATGACCATTTCCCTACTACTCATTTAGCTTATCAGTTGACTTTACCCCAAATTTTGTATAGAAAATTCAACAGTCTTATATCATAAGCCAAATTGATTAAATGAGAGTTTTCATTGAACCAACACAGCAAAAAACTCAAAAACACTTCAAAAACTCCGCAAACATTTCGAAAGCAAAAACATTTTGTATTTTCAATTTTTCTATATAAAGATTTCCTTTAGACGCCATTCATATAGAATTTGAAAAGTAAAGAAAACAAAAAATTTTGTAAAGAATTTTACAAAAATGCAATGGAAATAAGCAATTTTATATTTTTTGGAATCGCTTTTAATTTAATCTGCATTAATATGTGCTAGACTTCTTTAATAAATATATTATGATATTCTCATAAAATAGTGTAATAAAGTGTATTTCGTATATTGTTTATTAAATAGGAATCATAATACAAGTATACACGGTTTTCGATCTAAGCAATCAAATGCTGTTTCTAAGGTTATTTGGGGTGGTGAACTCTATTTTTTGATATTGGTTCTAATTTACGAGATATTCTTATATATTATTTTATTCTTAAAATAGTTTTAAATTAGAAATGAAGAGTAGTCGAACTGAGACGCTTGTACTGCTTGGGATCTGTTTAATGCATTAAAGTTTAACAGTAAACGCTCATCATGCTGTTGTCCCAAAATTCTTGGTATCGTTTTTCGATTTTCGTCAAATCTTGGTGTGCTCGTCGCTTGTATCACCGAAGTGTACAGAAAAAAATCTTGATAGGAATGCAGAAAATGTATTTTGAAATACATTCGAGCTTTAATCTTGCAGTAATTATGTGTAACAAACTGTCGACTATTTGCTTGAAATCTGGGAATTAGTGGTTACCGAGAAAGTAGTGAACAACATGTTGAAGTGATATCTATGCTGCTGCTTCATTAGGCCTTAAACATTTTGTAAAGTTTCTGTCGACCATTAAATTTCGAGTGTCAGATCCGCCCGAAAATTCCCTCTTTGATTTTGACGTACGACAATTTGGTAAAAAAACTTGGTTAAGTACTCAAAAGTCGATCCTTAAAGGTCGAGCGTTTTGACAAAGTTTTTGATAACGTTAAGCTTTATGTAGAGAGGTGGCAAGAAAAAGTTCTGTGGGATCACAAGTGGTATAGAAGAGACGTAAGGATTTCCTGGTTTGGCTTGGGCAATCTTTTTTCACATACTGCTGGTCAATTGCACGGCTATCCCACAGACACAAAAAACAGCTAAATTAAACCTGATTGCATCCCCATTAAAAGATCAATAGCCCGCTGGATTATTATATAAATCATTTATTCTTTGAAGTTAAATTCAAATTTATTTTCAAACCTTTAAATCGTCACAAATTTTCCAAATTTTCCAAATTTTCTTTATAAATATTTTATCTTGTTCAAAATTGCATATGTTGTATTGTAGTATTCCTTCGTTAGTACTGCATAAGCTATCGGAATTAATGGTTTTATATTTCCATTGTGCATCAGAGCAGCTTTCAGGCTGTATTTTGAACCACTGAACATGGTTATTGTATGTGTGGATTTTCGTTTCAATAAATTCATATCACGAACCAAATCATTGAGTTCACTTTGCAAAACTAAATGTTTTCCCTCCATGTTAACATTACTTTTACTGTTCGTCGGTGATGAACTACAAGTTTCCAATGGAATTTGCACTCATACCAGGACAAATTGGCAAATAATCATTACTCGCGCGGGCTTAGATACTGTTGATACTACAAGATATTTATATTATATTTATATTTTGCTAGTTTTTATCAAGGAAAAGTAACAACCATCTACATGATTTTTCGGTTGAAATGAAAATTATGCTTTTTCACCGCGTGACCACTTGTAATAAATCAAAATAATAAAAATATGCCTTTGTGATCACATAATATCCGCAAACATAACAATAGCGATCTTAAAAACTAGAACTAATTTTGAATAACGAAACTCGCATTTAAATTCAGCACCTCGAAAAAACGTCAACATTTGTTCTCATCTTCTCTGATTCAAAACTTAACCGGAATTTGTAAACTTATGTAATTATGTAATGTATTTAATTAAATTAAATTTGTAGCAATAATAGAGGCAATAATAGAGGGGAGGCATTATGCTTAGTTGCAACTTGGGTTGCAATGGATATTGCTGAAGGCTTCAGCCATAAAAATGGAACAGTGGATATCAGTGAGTCTACAGTTGATAATTTTATTATCAAAGGTTGTGAAATTTTGCGATTCGAAGGTGGTTTTTAAAAGATAGATTCGTTCAATTCATTTAGGAACACCGGCTGATTTTTTTTTTTTTTTGAAGAAATCATTTTTCAGACGAAGCCCATTTCACTTGTCAAGTATGTCAACAAGCAAAATGCCGCATTTGGGCATCTGAAAATCCTAGACCAATTATTTAGAAGCGTTTACATGCTCAAAGTGTTACTATATGATGCGCTATGTGGTCTGGAGGCATGATTGGGCCGTTTTTTTCGAAGATGAGACTGGAAATGCGGTAACGCGAGATGCTAACAACTCAATTTTGGCCTATTATTGACGACGTGGATATAACTGACATGTGTTTTCAACAGGACGATGTACACAAACCAATAAAAAGATCAATTAATTGCAAACCAAATTTGCCGATAGCATAATTTCACGACAATCAGCAGTTAAGTGGCCAGCCAGATCGTTGTGATTTAACACCAGTGGATTATTTTTGGTGGATTTATGTTAAGGACAGAGTCTGTACGTAGCCAATCAAATCGATTATAGTCTTAAAACTCAAATCCGTGATGTGATTAACGAAATAGGACCTTCATGTAATCAAAAAGTGATTAAAAACTTTGATCGAAAGTAACGATATCTGTCAGCGTAGTCGTGATGGATATTTGACAGATATCATTTTTCATTCATAATTGCCAAATTATTCTCTTTGTAATACAATAAAAATTTGGATCATCTTAATCTAAAACAAAATTCTTATTGAAAAACCCTTTATAGCCATCGCATACTGCAGGTATAGAAAGTACTTCCTTTCTGCATTTATTATTGGCACTTGAGATAAGTGCTGTTCTTCGCTATACAATGCAAAAGTAATCTCATAAAGTTTGTCCATATTTCAAATTGAAATTCAAACAACAACCAACTTAAAACTTTTTAACGTTTTTTCTTTCTTTTTTGTTTCTTTTGGCGAAATGGTGTATTAAAGCTGAGTGTACAGCTACAAATCTATTTTGTGCGATTGGTTTTTCCATGCCACTCCGTAAATACTCGTAGTTGCATGTACGAGTATAAGTTTCACTGCAAAGTATAACTTTGCAATAACATTGTCATATGAAAACATTCACAAACATTCGCAACAACAAGACGGTGTGATTGTTTATTTTTGAGGATGTCTTTTTGGCTGTATGAATGTTTAAAGCCACTTTCCTTCCTGCTAATTTTATATTATTTTATCTTGCTAAATTTTTGTTTTTTTTTTTTTTTTTGTCTTATTATATCCATTTTTTTATTTAGCATTGTCGTTATTTTATTTCTTCAGTGTTTTTTCCAACACAAGAGTTATGGCAATTTTATTAGTGATTTCATTTTGATTTCTGGGCCACTATTTTAAAAGACACGAAAAATAGCTACCTCTTGCAACTGGCTGATGATTTAAGGCATTTATTCTCTGCTAGAAGTTTGAAACTTTTTCTAAATTATTTGTTTGTTGGAAGCAGAATTTTCTGGCACCAGAAAATGATGCCACACTTACAGAGTTTCTTGCGGATATAAACTTTTGACTTTTCCTAAAAACCTTGAATTGCAATAAAACTGTTATTTTTCACTTACTTTTCCTTTTTATGTGTCTCCCCCCAAAACCAAACAAATAACAGCCGTTTTTAAAGTTTATTTTATTTTCGATAATAATAATAGCCAATTAGCTAATAGAATAGTTTACCGTATTTCATGCGCCTCTAACTTTACTGCCATATAACAGATATTTGTGTAAGATTGATGATAGTAAGTTGATAGCGATTGTTGGCGTAGAAATGTTGTGAAAGGTTGGACAACTGCTGTTATTTGTTATTTTTTAATGAGTAATTACTAGGTCGCTATTCAGTACCAGTTACATCTTCCCATACGTTATCTCCAACTGACTACTTAAAGCTTGTCAACTTACTATTTCATTATGTCTTATCCCAGCTTCTCAATATCTACCAGGCTACTTTGCACCATCACGATACTAAATTTCTACCTGCTATTTGTTGAATAAAGCTTCTCCACATGATTTCCGACCAGTGACTAATTGCTTTGCATTTTGTCGATATTCCGCATTAAAACTCTTTCTAGCAAAAATGTATTTAGTTCCTGTCTGTTATGAGTAGCGTCATTTAAAATCAACCAAATACCAAATAGTACCTTAGGAAACAATAGTTTGGTACTGGCATCCTGTCGAGTCTTCAACCCAAGCTTCTACGTTTCTCTTAAGCCTGCGAAAATGAAATTTTTCCAGTAACATGAAACAGGCTAAAATAAATAGGACGCACATCTCGTAAGTCGCATACTTTTTTTATCCCTCAAACAACTCTGGTTGACCAATAAGCAAACGCTAAAGATTTGATAGAAAAGCTTCTTAGTTCATGCAGGAATGAAAAGAAATGTTTAGCATTAAGGAAAGCAACTCTTCTAATCACAAATTCGGGAAAGACGTTACGGTGAACAACTCTCTCCGTACATTTCTGATGTGCCATAAGTGTATGCCACCTGTACCATCCTAAAGCCCACACATATATCACCTGTCATGACATGTATCACCGAGGGTAAAAGGGAGCCCATTCTCCTAAAGGCTAATAGGGAGCCAACTGGACAACTTTGCGTTATTTTCAAGGGAATCAGTAAGCCCAGAGTTCAGTTTTTTGGCTTTTTAGCATTTTTGCTGTTCTCTGACTGATTACTGAGGTTGGCCCTTCACGTGGTGGTGGTTGTGGTTTTGCGGCCTTTATAAAATGACTAAGAGGCCAGGATCATCTCATCTGTTGAGAAGAAGGGGTGAATGATCCAGATCCAGTGAGCATGCTTCTTATGTGTTCTGGACCAAAAATTGGATAGTCTCCAAGTCTTGGCGGCCCTGCTTTGAAACTTCCGAAATTGCAACTGGCAGTGACCTGTTGTATAGAATTACGTCTTCGGCTTCCTAGGGCGCGGGGCATACATCACATCGCCCCAGTTATTTGACCACCGTCGATTTATGGCATACAAACGCTAGGTATCGACGTAAATCTTATCACACAAGGTGGTTGGATTCATAGATAGAAACTGTTCAAAAGCTGTTGATCCAATCGATGAGTGTTTAAACCTTTAAAAGACACGTTATTATTATAGGTGATATAAGTATTACGGAATCGGAAGCTCCAAATGTTCTAGGCATGAAAATTCAGTGTGATGTTCAAAGAACTAAGCACATTTTTCAGGTTTCTAAAAAAGTTTTCAAGCGCTTTGGTTTTCTAAAACGGTGTAAGAGACACTTCACTCCATCCGATCTTCATATTATTTATATCACCTATATCCGTCCAAAAATGAAATACAATTTTAATGTATGGGCCGACGCGCCAAAGTCTATTTTAGAGTTGCTTAACAGCCTACAGAAGAGGCCCAAGAGGCTCACTGGGAACAGTAGGGCATCTAACTCTATTGATTCTCTAAAGCATCGACACAATTTGGGATGTATTTCACTGTTTTATCGTTACTAATAAAATTATGAAACTTGTTGTTGTTATTCGCATAGTTATGCGCTTAACTTGATTTTCGTTTACAGCGCAGCCATTTATGATTGATTTGCCAGTAAATCGCACTACGTATTCGAAGGAAAATTCGTTTTTAGCAGAACAGTCATAAGTAAAATAAACTCCCTCCAGAAGTCTTTCCTGTCCCTTTCAATGTAGGACAGTTCAAATTGAATGTCCACATATATGATATGATGTGCCTTACTATAATATAAAAATAGTGATATTAGTGTAGCTTGAAATACATATATAACATATCATAATTAACTTACCTTAAAGCCGAATTTTTTTCCTTACTTGTTTACAATGTGTTTTTTCTTTACGTTTGTTGCTGTCATTTGCATAAGTTCCAATAGCACAGAGTCGTATTATTTTTGGTACAAGTTAATCATTTCAGCTTTTTTTTTTTCTTAAATTCTGCGCTTAATTGAAGGTTTTGTTGATAAGGTAACATAATAATTTGACGTAAAGTCAGGCGAATGACAAGTCAAAAGATGGTGGGAGCGAAAGTGAGTGAGTAGTTTTCTTTCGCTTGAGTTTGCGTTCAGCATTGGAGAACTGGCTGTAAGTTAATAATAGTTTGCCCAAGATAAAAATGTTTAAACAAAAACATCTGGCATCACATTTTCTGCTGCACTTTTGCAAACTTTTCTCCATCATTTAGTAATGCAGTAGAAAAAGTTTTTTTGTTCTGCATTTTATTTGAGTTTTTGTAGTTTTAAGTTTTTTTCAATATTAGTTTTTTGACTTTATTTTACATCTCTTTAAGCCCACTAACAAACTGAAACAAAATTATTTTATTTTCTATTATTTAGAATTTTTTATTTGGAAAAATACAAGCAAACAATTGAAAAATTGTGTTGCTATTTTTTTTTCAATTTTATTAAATAAAATGTTTCTTTGTAAATTGTTTTGCTTCAATGTTATTTATTTATATTTTATTATTCCATTATTAGACTAAATTAAATTTTAGCTTAAATTTTACTTTAGTTATGGAAATTTTTATTGAGTAAGAATAGACAAATAAAGAATACTTTTACATCTGCAACATTTAAATTCTATTTGTATATTTTTTCGATTAAAGTAAATTCAACATTTTTCTACTAAAAAATAAATAAGAAAAAATACAAAACAAATACAAGAATAATACAAAAAGAAATCAAAAATGTAAAACAACCATTTGTAAAAAGTATGTAATTTATAGTTGTGAAGAGAAAATTTAAAAGAAAACTTTTTTAAGGCAACTTAAATAACATTCTACCTTTTTAAAGCAATACGACTATTCATAGTTAGAATTCAATGGACAAATTTTGTATTCTCTTGCTTTTACCATGAAAAATTTGATCCATTTGATAAAACATATAAAGGGTCCGCCATCTAACTTTTTTTTTCAACTAATGCTTATTTCGTTAATGGTAACACTTGGCTCATATTTGATTTGACAGATAATTAGTTTTATCCTTTCGCTGAACGAATATGGTTGTGCATACGCTTGAACAACGTTGGGAAATATTGCGACATTACTTTCAAAAATCATGGTAATGTTGCAGAATGTGTGCAAAAATTACGTACGGATTTTGGAATAGGAGAAGCACCGTCAGCTCCGTATGTTCGTTATCTTTTGAAAAAAATGAAAGAAACTGGCATCCTCATCGATAAACCAAAGCATGGAAAGTCAAAAACAGTGAGTACACCCGAAATTATTGCTGCTGTGGCAGAAAGTGTGCGTGAAGAGCCATCAACATCAATTCACCGTCGTTCTCAACAATTGAACATTTCAGAGACATCATTGAGACGAATTTTACACAAAGACCTTAGTATGATGCTGTACAAAGTCCAACTGGTTTAGGAGTTGAAGCTAAGTGACCATCCAATACATTTTCGCTTCGCTAAGTGGGCCTGCGAAGATGGCCTCGACTTACAGAAGATGCCGATTTGCAAAAAAAAATCATCTTTTCAGATGAAGCTCATTTTGATCTTGGCAGGTATGTAAACAAGCAAAATTGTCGCATTTGGGGCACAGAAAACCCGCACGCATACATTGAAAAACCGACGCATTTAAAACGAGTCACTGTTTGGTGCGGATTTTAGTTCAGAGGCATAATTGTGCCATTTTTCTTCAAAAATGAGCAAGGAATGGCCGTTACAGTCAATGGCGATCGTTATTGGGCCATGTTGAACGAATTTTTGTTCACAAATTTGAAGACGATATTGGCAACATTTGGTTTCAACAGGACGGCGCTACGTGCCACACAGCCGAAGCTACACTCAATGTTTTGCGCTCTATTTTTGAAGATCGCATTATCAGCCGCAGAGCTGATGTCGTTTGGTCACCTCGGAGCTGTCATTTGACACCGTTGGACTATTATTTGTGGGGTGCCGTCAAAGATAAGTGTTACCCCGACAAGCCAGAGACAATTGACGCCTTAAAGGACAATATTCGTGAAGCCATTGGTGAAATACAGCTGCACACAATCTGCATGGCCAGCCGAGGCAGCCATTTGAATAAAATTATTTTCCATTATTAACCGGAAGGTTAAATAAAAAAAGGAAATTTGGGAAAATATTCAGTAGTTTTGTTTATAGCATTTAAAACAAAAAAGGCAGACCCTTTAAAAGATAATTTTATATTCTATACTCCAAAATTTTTCTTCTGCACTACACAGTGGTTTGAAAATAATGAGGCCAAGCAGTGTTATTTCTGAGTGAAGTCACGTATGATCGGCCCGGACGATATGCTCCCAAACTTAGATACTTCGGAATTAAATTTATTAAAAATGTCATAAAAAGCCTATTTATTACTTAAGAGAACTTAAGTAGACCTTAAAGATATCAAAAAAATTTGCTTACGTGTCTAGGTTATCTATTTTAGTTTCGGAAAAAATCGAGCTAGAAAATTTGGTTTTTTAATTTTTGGCCGACCTTAACTTAGTATTTTTGACGTGATGTACTTATTTATGTACGGATTATTGTTCTAAGATATCGGCTGTATTCTTGATAAAATTAATGTTCGTGTTTCGTTAACAAATTAAAAGCCTCTGAATCGAAATGTAAAAACTTTCGTTTTTTTATTTTCCCCAAAATTTGTATTCGCAAATGCGAATAAAAAAAAAATTGCGTCAAAAACTGTAACGGTTCACCCTCCATCGCTATCCAAACAAAGTCAAATTCGAAACAAACTTCAAGAATTACATCAATATTTCTCGGAGTGCAAAGCATCTTGGCTACGTACTCCAAATATGATTTGGCAGCCACGTAACAAGAAAGGCAGTGTGACCAGTTTTGTAAAAATGAAAACAATTTTTGAAAAAATTTTCATGACATTTCCAAAAAATTTTAATCCCCAACTTTAGGGGCATACCTCGAAACCCCCTTTAACCTAGGAGGCCGATCGTCCGTAACTTTGCTCAGAAATACCTCCACTTGACCTCTGTGAATTTTTTTTCTTAACATCCTAATGAAATTCCACAAGAAAACGTTTTCAAACCACTGTGCACTAGTGTACAAATTTAATTATCAAAGTAGAAAAAAAGTTTATTCCCAAATAATTTTATTTTATTTGTTTTTGTTTTTTTGTAATGTTGAAATAATTAAATAAATTAACAAACCCAAAGCATACTAGGCTTTGAAATTGTATTAATTTCATAAGAATATAAATTCTTCAATATCTCTGGTTATTGCTAATATTTTTATGGAAGAATTGCTGCACACCGTTCTGGGCAGAATGATAACCAAACCGCGAATGATGGCAAAACATGTGGACGACCTATTTGGGATAATAAAAATTCATGTTCAAGTTAATGAAACGTTAAAAAATTTAAGCACATTTAGTAGACAGATACAATTCACACTTGAGAAAGAAACGAATCACACGCTACCCTATCTTAACGCATTAATAGTCCGGGACAAAAATACAATCATTATTGATTGTCACCAAAAATCTGTGACATCTGGGAGGCTCATAAATTTCTATTCCAAACATCTCAGAAACATAACCAATAACACAGCAACAATTTTTATAGGGAGAGTGTTTACCCATTACAAATAATAAATAAATTAATGAACTATGCGGCAGAAGATAAATATATTTCAGGTCAAAGCCGGGACAGGGAAAAAACAACGAAAATCTATAAGCCAATAGATTATATTCCAGGAATATCAGAAAGGTTGAAACATTCGGAGATTTAGGACAAAAAAAAATATACCTTAGCGATGAAACCGGTCAATATGACAAGAAGATTTTTTATCGATATGAAGTGTAAATTGGACAAAATGGACAAATCTAATTTGGTCTATGCGATAAAATGTAATGCGGACGACACTAACTATGCTAAAAAGTTTTTGTTGGTACAACTAAATCAAAATTCAAAACTAGACTGTCATTGCACAAGTCCGATCTGAAAATTGACAAGGAATTTAATCAAAAAACTGCAGCCGACTGTGCAATAACTGGACTTTAACCAGAATTTGAGAGAGTAAGAATAATTGTGGAGGAGTATAATCCATCAAAGAGATATATGCAAGATATACTGGGGCCTGATTCTGAGAGTCGATAGCGAAATAATTGCGTGTCGCAATTAATTCCGATAGTTCGCAATTTTCTAATTCTATGAGTCGAAACGTAACGAATCGTTTTGTGTTTTAGTGTTGTAAAACGGAAGCAAGAAAAAATTTACCCACACTGTAAATTAACATAAACAAGAAACATATGTTTCGTGAAAAATAGCAAAAATTATATACAAAATTTTTAAAACTAAAATAAAAATAAACAGCAATTGATTAATGGATACAATTTTGTTTTGTTTTTTCTCTTCTTCGGATGAAGAAGAGTGTAATTTAACACGCATTAGAATACAAATCCGCATAAAAAGTGATCCCTTAATATTGGCAGACTCAGAGTAAGTTAAAATATTATATCTTAATAAAAATTTTGATTCTCTCTTTTTTACAGATTTGTAAAGCGATTTCGACTAACGAAAGAAGCCTTCAATTGTATTCTAAATGAAATACAATTCAACGGAGTAATTTCAACAAGCGTACCCCCAAAAATTCAATTAAAAAAAATTCAATTCAACAACGTTGGTCAAAATATTGGAAAATAGGGATAAAATAAAACAATAAACAAAAAAAGGAGTTTTTTTTAATTTATTTAAAAAGAGGGCCGTAAGCCGAACTTTAACAACTATTTAATAATATTAAATTTCGTATAAATTTTTTTATTAAGTTATTATCAGCAGAGGTATCAGAGGACTGCTTTTAATAATTGATAATTTAAACTAAAATATTCATCCTTTTCTGTTTTTATAGTTCCTGGAATGCTCCGTAGAGATTGCATAAACAGGGTGCCGTAGGATTTGCAGAATATATTTTGTTTATTTTTGCAGTTAAAAGATCCTGAAGGGATTTTTAAAAAAAATAATTAAGGCACTATCAACTGCGCCTTATAATAACGAAACACAAGTTTTGTCGTTATACTAGTGATTACCTTTAATTAACACAATAATAATTTATAATAAAATTTAATTGATCAAAATGAACACTGAACCCGATAACGCTGTAGCCAAGACTGACTTTTCCATTTCGAACTTCTTCCATCATAACTTTCGTTGCACCAACACGCGCGAGCTGACAGACGCTGATCCAGCAATTTAACCTTTCCATGCATTCTCTATGAACAAGCCATTTATAATTGGATCGGGTGCACGTATAAGTTCGTTGAACTTGTTGGATTCGACTGCACGTGCATTAATCAATTGCTGATCTAGCATTTTTGGGCTGGATAGAGGTGTCGCCAACGTCAATATCTTACAATATAAGTTATTTAGGTGTAATAATATTTACTTTTACGTATTAAATATTTCAAAAACTAGACGTCAGAATCAATCTGCAAACAGATCACACACAAGTCCATTAAAATAAAGTTCAACCTCCCAATTTTGCTTATGGCAATTGGCACCCACTGTAATTATAAAAACAAAATATCTGCAGATGTATTTCTGAATGTGATGAGATTGATAGTGAGCGTGCAAAAAATTTTGCAACGTTGTTATTTCATTGCAATCAGTGCTCATGATTGCTAACATTTGTGTTAAAATAAAACGTTTTTAGTCTCTTATCTAAATGCTGTAATTAACTTTAACTGCAAGCACATTTTAATTCAATTTATTTAATTAAATAAACAAAAAACAAACAAACACTTACACAGCCACCAGCCAATACAAGTAAAACAAACAACAGGAGCAAATATTCATTTGTATACGAGAACTTTTGCTTAAATGGAAATAAAAATAGTGTGTTGAAAACTTATGCTGGTTGTGAAATTTCAAATAACAAAAAATTGTTTTAATTTTACAAGTTAATTTTTGTGGTAGTAAGTCATACATATTTTTTAAATGAATTATTAATATCTTTTAAAATGTTTAATCTTTTCAAAAGTAATTAATAAAATAAAATGTATCGTAGTTTACATTATTACAGATTTAAATATTGAAGTATTTTAGGATAAATAAGTAATAAATTAAAGAAAAATATCTGCAACAAGGACAAAATTATGAGTTTCTTTAAAAATAAAAAAAAAAATAAAAGCACTCAGGGGATGACCTCTACTCATGCAATGCATTGTGCCAGAATTATGAAATTAGTTTATGGGAAAGAGGAAATAGTTTGCAGTGTTTGTGGATATTCAATTTGAACTTTCCTGCATTGAAAGTGACAGGAAAGACTTCTGGAGGGAGTTTATTCCACATACGGACTGTTCTGTTAAAAATCGAATTCTCACTGTAATGCATAGTACGGTTCACTGAAAAATCAACCACAAATAAATGAAACGTATACATCGCGTTAACAGACATAGCGTGCGAGTAACAGGAAGAAGGTTCCTATATTCAATAAAGAACTTACCATTGTAGTAACGATAAAACAGTGAAATATAACCAACATTGCGTCCATGCTCTAGAGAGTCAATAGAGTTTGGTACCCTATTGGCCCTCTCTTGTACGCGATCAAATAAGACTTTCGGGCACCGGCCCATACATGTAACTTATATTCGATATAGGTGGTATAAATAGTAAGAAGATCGGATGGAGTGAAGTATCTTTTACACTGTTTTAGAAAACCGAGGCACTTGAAAGCTTCTTTAGAAACCTAAAAGATGTGCTTACTTCATTGGACATCTTACCCTATTTTCATGTCAAGAAACTCAAGAGCATCGAATTCCTTAATACGTATATCACCCATAATAACAGAAGCAGCATCTTTTCTGAATACACGTCTATACGTAAGTCTTAGGGGCATTTAAATCAACTCTATTCACACGACTCCATTTGAAGATTGTTGCGAGATAGTGATTTAGCTTATCATTTATATTTTGCTTTTTGGAACCCACCTACAACTTGTTCGGTCTATTACTGAATAAATACGAATAGCAAATGATACTGTCATATGCGAAAGAGAATATAGGGTTGAACGTTTGACAAAGAAGCTCATTTAGAAAAATAAGAAATAGGGTAGGAATAAGGACGGAGCCTTTGGCCACTCCTGAATTTATCTTGAACTCGTTTAATGAAATTCCATCCATACCAACTCGTATAGGGCGATATTAATCTGGAGAAATTATCACAAAAAACAACAACTTTTGACATAAGCGCATGCCAAAATAGTTCAACATAATTTAATACATAAGTTTGTATCAGCAAAAATAATTCTATTTAAAAAATCTCATAAAATTCTTTTTCTATAGATTATTTATTTACAAGAACCATTCTTTCGCGATAGTGACTTTGTCTTTATTAACTTTAAAATTAATTTGTATGAGCTTTGTCGATCTCAATATATCATCCATCTCCACCCTGGTTCCCTCCGGGGGCACATTATAGTCTTTATGGATCCTTCAACAACCATCTAGACTTGTGTCTTGCGGGGTAAAAGGGAGCGCAGTCCCCTTTAAGGCTAGTAGGAGTCAACTGGACAATCCACTATATTTTCACGGGAATCAGTGAGCCCCAGAGTTCCGCTATTTGTTTCTTTAGGCATTTAGCTGTGCTCTGTCTGATTATTGAGGTAGGCCCTTCGGGAGTATTGTGGTGGCTGTGTGTTTCGAGGCCCTCGTTTGAGTTTGTCGGTCGGATCATTCACAGTGAACACAATGAATAGTCCAGGTCCAGTGAGTATAAGTATAGTCGTGTTCTTAATTATATTAAGCTTCATGCGTTCTGGACCAGGAGTTGGATAGTCTCCAACTCTTTAGCAAGGAGAGAAGACTGCGACCTACTCCGGGCTTTCGAAATTGCAACTAGGAGTGACCGGAGGATATACGTATCTGAAGGCCTTCTAGGACAAGGATGGCGCTACAAACCATCCACAGTGGTAATGGCCACCATCTGATTAAGGTACACCGCCAGGTGCAGATGTAAACCTTATCACATCATCATCTCCACCTTGGTAAGGTGTATCAAGTACTCTAACAAAATATTTTCAAAAGCTCTTCCTTATTATTATAACTGCCCATCAGGACCATCGGGGTATCGTTTAGAGTTGACTTAAAGCTTTTGCGGCTTATACCAAATCATCAACATCGCCCTTCATATACTCGCCTTTGCTAGAGTTTTATGATTATTACCGATGAACCATTCTTTTCTACTTCCTTTGCAGTGGTGCATAATAATGACAGTATTATTGGTTCCCATCCAATAACAGATAATTGTTCCATCTGTACTGCAGAATCCATAGCAACCAATTTTGCAGCCCCAAAGTCCAGGAAAATTTGTAATAGTCTCTCTTTGGTATTGGCATTAAAATTACCCGGTATAAATCACCTCTCATTTCAAAAATATTTGTATATAACACAGTAAAAGTAATGACAATCAATATAGGTTAAATCACATGTTTGGATTCCAGACAACAAACACACAAAGAGAGAAGCGTAACTAGCCAATCAATTACCTCTACATAGTTTCTAGACTTTTGAACCACAAGACACTTTACCCAATCATGAAAAATGTAGTGTGCCACCACACAGGTCTACAATGCATGCACAATTCATAAAGCAAATAATGAATAATAAACAAGAACGACCCATTGTTCTATGCATAGTGCCATGCAAATTGAGTGACACACTTTGTATTGAGGGCAATTCAATTACTTAATATGACATTTTGTAATTGGTTAAGTAGAATTGTAAATATGATACCTATTGTACTACATGTGACAAATACCATGTTAACAATAAGTTAGAATAAATTAGAGAGGCTAAGCTTTATTTTCATAAGTCGTATATAAGCCAATGCAAATTTAAATAAAACAGACTTTTGAATTTGAACTTTTTCTATCTTCACTTGTCTCATCATTTGGCAGTTCTTTTGAACGCCTTTGTAATTAGCTGGTACCCTAACAGCTGTATATTACATGGCGATCCTACCCGTATAAAACAAATCTTTTACATGTCGTTCCTGCAAACCACAATCTTTTACAAAACCCTACTGGAAGAAAAAGTAAATATCCTAAAACATGTTTAGTTACATTTCTAATATCATAGCTCCGCTATTAAGAATTTGATCATTAAATTTGAGTCGACAAGCTCGATACATAGTGTGCATTTGGACATCTGAAACTTCTAGAACTATTACTGAGAAGCCTTTGCATACTAAACATGTCACCTTCCTGACGCTATAACTCCGGAACTCACGAACCTCTTTCCACGGTTTTGCATTGGTTAGGAAAGGTATCGGGCTGAGGTTTATAGCCAAGAAAATTCAGGAAAAATTTCAAAAGAAAAGCAGGAAAACAGGGAAAATCATTTTTCACATACAGCTCTATCTCTGATACATAGCATATACTACAACGGCACCAGTATGTGGTGTGTGAGTATCCCTCACGAAAATAAGTACGTTTCATTTTAAGTAGATGACGCCGTCACAAGTATACTGTTCATCCTAGAAATGATGAATGTTTTCATTTGCGATTGCTGTTGGTTAATATACGTGGACTAAAATCATTTACGCATTTGAAAACTGTGAATGGCCACCAATGCCAAACATATCGAGAAGCATGTCAACTACTGGGTTTGCTAAAGAACGATTCTCATTGGGATTTAACACTTGCGGGTTCCGTTGTTTTATCAAATGCGTACCAAATACGAACGCTGTTCGCTATTATCATCACCACATGTTTCCCTTCACAACCAATTCAGTTATGGAACAAATGCAAAGACGACATATGTGAAGATATCTTGCATCGCTTGCGCATTCTAACGAATAATCCCGACATACAAATAACCGATGAAATATATAATGAATGATTGATTCTAATTGAGGATCATTGCTTGACTATTGCAAACAAGCTACTGATTGAAGTAGGAATGATTGCGCCAAATCGATCGATGCACCATGCACTCAACCAAGAATTAAATCGAGAGCTGCAATACAATGTTGATATATTGCAGGAATTCGTTTGAAATAATGTGCCGTTGCTGAATGAACAGCAAAAACAAATATACGAAACATTTATGCAAGCGGCGGACAATAATACCGGTGGTCTATTCTTCCTGGACGCACCTGGTGGAACATTGTCATTTCATTAGTTTTGGCCACTTTTTGGTCACGATGTGACATAGCTTTGGCGTTAGCATCATCTGGAATTGCGGCGACTCTTCTAGATGGCGGTCGTACTGCACATTCTGCGTTTAAGTTGCCACTCAATTTAAATACAATTGATACTCCAACATGCAATATTTCCCGATCCAGTTCCCCCCCCCCCCCCCCGAAGGCACATTTATCGGTCTTTATAGAATACTTGACTATCTACACCTGTGCAACTGGGGGGAAAAAGGGAGTCCAGTCAAAGGGAGGGAACTCCACGTTATTTCCACGGGAATCAGTAGCCCGCAGAGTTTCTGTCTCTTTAGGCATTTAGTTGTTTCTCTGACTGATTATTGAGATTGGCCCTTCGGGAGTATCGTGGTGGTTGTGGTTTCGCGGCCCCATAACAGACAGGTCAGTTTTATATGGTGGCCAGGTTCATTTCACCTTTAATAACACCTACCTGGTGGAATGTTTCTAGATCCAGTGAGCATGCTAGACATGTGTTCTGGACAGTAGTTGGAAAGTCTCCAGCTCTTCAGAAAGGAGTGGTGGTTTGCAGCCCTGCTCTGGGATCATCAAAGTTGCAACTAGGAGAGACCTGTTGTTAGAATTAGTGCACAATGGCATATAAGAAATCACTTGAAGCACTTAACTTCACACTGAAGGATCTTCGGCGAAATAACAACATCTTTGGCAGCTTGATGATATTGTTGGCAGGCGATTTCAGGAAGAAGTTGCCAGTAATTCCCAATGCAACGCCTGCAGATGAATTGAATGCTTGCCTGAATAACATAAAAACATTATCGCTAACCACTAATATGAGAGTTCAACTTCAATATGATCAAAGTGCTGCACAATTTTCCAAACAATTGTTAGCTGTTGGAAATGGAAAAGTCCCAGTTGATGCCACAGCTGGATTAATTACTCTTACCAACGACTTTTGCCGATTAGCTATTGAAAATTGAAAATGTTTTCCCAAACATTAGTGAGAATTATCAGAATCATGCTTGGTTAAGTCAACGAGCAATTCTCGCTCCAAAGAAAAATGATGTACACACACTGAAATTCACCATTTAATCGAAAATCGATGGCAATTTGGTGACATCCGTTGATTCCATAACAAATCCCGATAATACAGTAAATTATCCAACGGAGTTTTTGAACTCTCTGGAGTTACCAGGATTTCTACCACATAACTTGCACATCGAAGTTGGTTCAGTTATTATGATATAGCGTAATTTGAATCCACCGCGAATTTGCAACGGTACTCGACTTGCGGTGAAAGGATTTATGCAGAATTTGAGTGAGGCCACCGTTATTAACGGAAAGTACGCAGGTGAATACCAATGATTCCGACTGATCTTCCTTTTGACTTCAAACGATTGCAATTTCCGGTTCGCCTTGTGTTCGCAGTGACAATTAACAAGTCACAAGGCCAATCGCTTAGTGGTTAAAATACACTTTTGAATCGTTATTTTAACCGCTCGAATGTTTGTAAGACACTAGTTTATTTTTACTTAAAATTAATCTTAAATACTAACAATGAACATCTTAAACTCGCATGCGTATCTTTCTTATCAACTATTCTCTTTGTCTTCTTTTAGTGATAATAATACGTGCGTACTTATAATAAGGGTTATTTCCAAGGTTATATTAATTAGCCTAAACAAACATGAAATAGGAAACAAATTTTATCTCTAAAACATACTTAAGCTAAACAAATAAAATGAAAACCAATTTTATCTTCATGAAACCTAAATAAATATTAAACGAATTCTATGCTGATAAGATCATGTTCAATTACATTTGAACATTCTGCCGGGCATTTAAAGGTATTGGCGGTGAAAAATCTAACTTAACTATGGTCTTTGTACTGTTGTTACATTTATACTTTAAATAGATAAAAATTAAGATAGTAATTATAATAATAATTAAAATAAATGATATGTGTCCGGATACATGGTGATATTTCATTTTCATCAGTTCAGTGTTGTCGGCCTGCATCTTCTGTATATTTTGGTGTATATTTTGTATATCTTTGGAGTTGTTGATTATCGTTACATCAAATGGCTTTACCAGCTTATTGTTTGCTTGCTGAAATTCTACGCCCCATGATGATGTCTGAATTGAAGTTTTCTTCTTAGTTGTAAAATGTTGAGAAGAGGGCAAAGTTATTCCTTCATACACTGCTGTACAACCAGCTGGCAAATTCAGTATTCCTTTTGAAGGTAATGTTAACCAGTCACGTGCCTTATTCCCGCAGTCTATGCTTAGTGTAAGCTGATCGAAAACTGTGAAAATCCATTGATTCTCTGTTGACAATTTTTTCCAAATACATTTTCTTGGAGTTTCTTGAAAATAACACTCAGCATGCCTGGATTGTTTTAAAGCTGAAACTTCGCATGATCGTTCTACCGCAGGTTTCCAAGAAAATTCCTCTTTACAATTATATTGCCCTTGATGGTTTTTTGTACAAACGTTAAGCTGAGACTGCCACATCAAAAAATATAGATTTGTTGCAAAATTATATATGATGTAATCACCGTCGACTATAGGTATCATTGCAGTGCCATTTCCATCAACTGGTAGTCGAATGATTTCGTAAATTTCTGAAGTGTGTATATTATATAAGGGTATTTCTGCTTGTATTACCAAACGGTTGTCCACAACAATACCCCTAGCCGTCATAGAACTGTAAACTTCTTTCAGCTCTGTACCAGGTTTTGCTCCGGGCAAGATCAGATCATTCGGTAATAGTTTTCTAATGTTTAATAGCTCCTGCTGCAGTTGTGCAGCAGTAAGAAGATCTGGGTTAATATGGCCGTGGTTAACATCAATCATTAAATTCATTATGGATGACTGAATTTCCTTGCACTCATCGATCATTAGATGTAGCTGAGTAGTCATTACTTGAAACATAACAATCAATCGCTCAGTATTGGTGTTATTTTGAATTTCCTCATAGAACAGTTTCAACTGCCCGTACATTTTACTAAAATTATCGTTTACCTCTTCAGTTGTTTTCTTTAGCACATTTATTGTTGAGTTCACAATGGATGTCTGCTGCTTTGCGAGCTGTTGTAATTTGTCCTCATTCTGGAAAATACTTCTCATATTCTCTTCCATCAATTTCCGGTCCTCGGCGTCCATCATTCCGAAAAGTAAATGATATATCGAGCCAACAAATTCAAATGGCGATCTTTTTTCTTTTTTCTTCTTCAACAAAAGACTATTATTTTGATCTACCAAGCGGAATCTTCTATTGACTGACCATACTACCATTTCGCAGGCCTCTTTGTAATTTCTTAATTTGGGACATTGATCTTCAAGTTTTTTCTTCAGTTTTTTAATTCGTGTTATCTCCTCAAAATATTGATCTAAATCGTAATGTATTATTAAGTTCCATTTGGAGTTTACAACGTTCATCGTTCCAATATTATCAAGATGCAACGCTGTATTCAGAGGTATTTCCTTTACTTCGGCACCCATACCATGATTTAGTGATGCAGAATTTACTACTCCTACTGTTAACATCAAGAACATACACCATAATAAAAAGGATTTCAGAAAGTTATTTCCGTTTGTTTGTTTCATGTTTGTATGGAGATTTTTGGCTCCATCCTGACTGTTCTCGTTTGAATCTTCTGCTTCTGGTAGCTGGATTATCTTATGGATTGGTCGTTTTAGAATATTATTTTGATACCTTATCTTTACCACTCGAACCTTCCCATCCTTTCCTTCGCTCACTTCCGTTATTCTTCCAAGAGGCCATCTTCCTGGATGAGTATTTTCATCTCTGACCAGAACTGCTGCTCCCTCTTTCAAATTTTTGACTGAATGCTTCCACTTATTTCGCTGTTGGAGCGTCACAAGGTACTCTTCCTTCCAACGATTCCAAAAATCTTTTTTTAGCCGCTGAATAAGTTTCCATTTATTTAATGATGATATAACTGCGCTTTCAATATGCTCCGCGGGTTCTATTACTGGTCTTCCAATGAGAAAGTGACCCGGAGACAACACATCCACTGCATCAATATCCTCAGCATTCACTTCAACCAAAGGCCTGGAGTTTAAAACAGCTTCTATTTGTGCCAGCAAAGTACTTAATTCTTCAAACGTCAATTTTGTTTCGCCAATTATTCTTTTGAGATGATACTTCATCGATTTTACCCCAGACTCCCATATCCCTCCAAAGTGAGGGGCAGCCGGAGGAATAAAATGCCAATTTATTTTTTGTTCAGCCAGGATAGGAATAAGTGCGCTATTGTTTTTAACTGCGGCTTTAAACTCAGCATCTAACTTTTTACTAGCACCCACAAAAGTAGTTCCATTATCAGAATACAAGTGGGAACTAACGCCTCTTCTTGAAAAGAATCTTCTCAAAGCCGCATGAAATGCCTCTGTGGTCAAATCACTCACGACCTCCAAGTGAATTGCTTTTGTTGCCATACAGACGAACACGGCAATATAGCCCTTGTAACTTTTCTGACCTCTTCCTTTTGAACACCTTAAATGTATCGGTCCAGCATAGTCCACTCCCGTATGAGTAAAAGGATGTGAAACATTCACTCTATAATCTGGTAGACTACCCATCAGTTGCTTAGACACCTTTTGTTGATAGCGAATGCATGTTGTACAGCTTCCAATACACTTCTTCACTGCATTTTTTAATCCCATTATCCAATATTTGCGTTTTATGGTTGACTCCATAAGTCGATTCCTACCATGGAGCGTGGACATGTGTGTCTGGTGTATTATTAAAGATGAAAGTTCAGATTTTTGTAAAATTATGGGATGTTTGTGATTATATTGCAAACCAGAATTATGCAATCTGCCACCAACTCGAAGAATGCCATCTTTGTCTAGAAATGGAAAAAGACTTACTATTTGGCTTTTGTTACTCACCGCAAGTCCCTTTTTTAGTCTCATAATCTCATCATGAAATTCAACCTGCTGATGATTAAAAATTATAATCTTTTCGGCCGCTTCAAGTTCTGGAACGGTCAGATGCTGCGGATAATTTTCTCTTCTCCTTAATTTATTTACAAACCGAAGTACGTAAGCAACAATTCTTCGTAATTTGCCTAGTTTGGAGTATTTGCATACTAACTTGTTAATAATGTTACGGCTCGTCAACTTCTCTGCAGTCCTCAATAAATTTGTTGATTTTGGTTCCTCATATTTCGGCCAGAACTCAGAAGACTTTAATAACCACTTAGGACCATTCCACCACAAGGAGTGATACATCAATTTTTCGGCATTAGTACCTCTGGAAGCTACATCTGCAGGATTGTCCTTACTACTCACATGATGCCATGACGCCTCAGGCAAATTCGTATTTATTTCGTTAACTTTGTTCCTTACAAATTTGTCTTTGTTTTTATTGTTGTGAATCCAACCTAACGTTATAGTTGAATCACTCCATGCAGAAACTTTACATTGTCGATTAAAAATACGAATTACTCTATGCAAAAGCTTGCTTAGAAGATTAGCAGCACACAGTTCTAATTTTGGCAGAGTCTTCCTGTTTTTAATCGGGTTTACTTTACTTTTAGCTGTTAATAGCGTAACAGATTTATTTTGTTTAATGTAAACTACAGCGGCATAAGCTTTTTCAAAGGCATCTGAAAACCCGTGAATTTCGAATTTACTTCTGCACGTTGTTTTTACCCATATCGGGATACGGATTTTTTGAAGAGTGATTACATCTTTTGAAAATACATACCATTTATCTTGAAACTCATCTGATAACACATCATCCCAGGAAGATTGCCGCAACCATAGTGTTTGAATAAGTAGTGTCGCTAGTACTGTAACAGGAGACATCCAGCCCAAAGGATCAAAGATTTTTGCCACATCTGAAAGAGCTTGCCTCTTCGTTATTTTATTGTTCTGTGTAAAATTTACCTTAAAATGAAACTCGTCTTTGGCCGGATCCCATTGTAGGCCTAAAGTTTTAACAGTTTCGTCATCTCTGATTTGAATGACTGTGTGTTCCTTGGTGACGTCTTCATGATTTATAATTGTTTTGTGATTTGAGACCCATTTGCGTAAATTGAAACCAAAATTGTGTAGCTGTGCTTGTATATGATGCCGAATGTTCTTACATTGTTGAACGTTATCTGCTCCTGTCATTAGATCATCCATATAGAAGTCTTCTTTTATTATTTTCTTAATTAGTTCATCTTCAATTGACATGTGGTCAGCAATGTAGAACAGCGATCTTACTGCTAAAAATGGTGCCGCTGACATGCCATATGTTACGGTTGTTAATTTATACTCTTCTATGGAACTGCATTTGTTTTCTCTCCATAATATATGTTGATATGATTGGTCACTGTTTGCCATTCTTACCTGACGGTACATCTTTTCAACATCCGCTATCATAACATATCTCCATTGCCTCCATTTTATTAATATATCGAAGAGGTCTTTTTGTAGCTTTGGACCTGCAAACATCACATCGTTTAAACTTCTTCTATTTGTTGTTCTAGTAGAAGCGTCGAACACCACACGCAATTTTGTTGTCAAGCTGTTTTCTCTTATTATTGGTTGGTGAGGTAAATAGTACTTCCCGCTGCACTTCTTCTCTGCCCTTTTCATATGGCCGAGATTTAAATACTCGTTCATAAACTTTACGTAGTTCTTTTTAAGCTCCGGCTCTCGATCGAATTTTTTCTCAAGAGACAAAAACCTTGCCATTGCTTGGCTTCTGGACTCTCCTAACTCATGGTCCTCTTTAAGCGGCAATTTAACTACTATATGACCTTTTCCGTCAACTTCGGTTGTTCTCTCATAGTGTTCTTGGCAAAATTCATCTTCATGGCATTTCTCAATGTCAGGAATTTCCTCCATCTCCCAGAACCTCTCCAAGTTAGTTACAGCTGCCAATAATTTTGTTGGCTTTGCGGTTTTGCTAATTACGCCAGATAATATCCAGCCAAAAATCGTTGATTGTGCCAAGATACTACCTTTTTTGTGTAATCCTTCTTGCAATATATGAGGTATAATGTCACCTCCAATAACAATATCTATTCGATCAGATTTGTTGAATGCTGGGTCCGCCAGAATAAAGTTGTTCCAATCTTCAATACTAAACTCAAATGATTGATTTGGATGTGCCCCCGTTAATTTTGGCAGAATGAGGGCATCTGCTTCGATTTCATGGTTACTCATAAATCTTGGTTTCAAGATTAATTTTGTTTTTGCTTTAGACAGTCCAACCAGAGTACTACCGATTCCATGAATCTCTGTTTTGCATTTAATACGTGGCAGTGATAAAATCTGGGAGGCTTCTTCTGATATTGTTGTTACCTGAGAACCCTGATCGATTAATGCTCTTAGGATTACTGCTTCTCCATTTGTTGCATGTACTTTTACCTGTGCAGTTGCTAGAAGTACTGATGTTGTTACATTTTTGGTAGTCATTGCTGAATTGTTAGGCTTTGATTCTTTAATTTTTTCTTCATTCAGATGTAGAATCTTATGGTGACCTTTATTGCAATAACAACACTTAACATTATTTGAACACCACTTGTTGTTTTTGTGATCTAAGCATTTAAAACACCATTTATTATTGTAAGCCAGTTTTCTTCTTTCATAAATCGGTAATGCCAAAAATTTTCTGCAATTCGCAGTTGTATGGTTATCCATATTGCAATGTAAACAACATTTTTTCATTAAGTACATTACATGGGAACCTTTGCCAGTTTCAATTAGCTTTTTATTTGTTTTCTTTTCTTGCCCCTTGGAAGCTGCTTCTAATGCTTGAACTTGTTGCTCCAAAAAACTTAGTATGTCCTTTAGACTTTGAATTTCTTTTGATTTTTTGACTGTTTGTTCGTAATATCGCAAACCGTCTTTATCCAATTTTCTGATAACAATACGTGCTATAAACGGTTCAGCATCTTCTATTTTAATGTCCATACTTTTAAGGGCATAAATACAGCTATTTGTTGTATCTAATAGCTGTTTCAAGCTTGCTGATGATTCGCTATTGGCTATTGGTTGATCAAGTAAAATATCTACTTGATTTGTAAATAATAATCTATGGTTTTCATACCTTTGCTTGAGAATCTCGAAAGTTGCCTGATAGTTGTTGTCGGTGATTTTTAGATGTTGCACCAATTTTTTAGCTTCACCTTTAAGTGATGTTACCAACCTGTACATTTTTTCTACATTAGAAAGATGCTTATTGTCATGTACCAGGCTTTTAAACAAATCATGAAATGATGACCATTCATTTATATCGCCACTAAATTCAGGAATTTCAATTTTTCCTAAATGTGCTGAGTTTGAATATTTTCCTTCATTTATGTTGCTCGGTTGTTGCATAGGCTCATTTATGCAATCTGAAATAAGTTCGAGAGCACTAAAATATGTGCTTTCGGCTTTTAGCATAATTTTATGCATATTTTTTGGTTTTTTGGATTCACTTAAATTGTGATATATGTTTTGAAGCTTTTGATATCTAGATTCTAAAAATTTTTCTTTTATTTGAAGTTTTTTGTTGGACATGTCGGCAACATTAGCTGATAGTTCATCATACCAGTCTGTTAACCAATCTGCCATTTCAACAAATTGTTCCCATAATTCATCATATGATTCAGTAGTTACTACTTTTTCTAACTTACTGTTTTCTTTTGATGTTTGAGTAGTTTCTGGAACGCTTATTAGTTCTTCTTGTTCTAAGGTTTCTTTTATTAGAAGTTGAATTTCTGCTATAATTTTTGATAACGCCCCGTAGTACTTTTTCTCAAAATAATCTTCTGATGTAATGCCATATGCCAAAAGTTTTGTGTTATTTGCCGCAAATTCGGCTTCAATTTTACTTATCCTCTTATTGACTTCTGGGAGTCTCGAACTACGGATTGCCTTTTGAGCCAGCTTTTCTCGAATAGCAACAATTTCGTCGCCCAATTCTTTTTGTTTTTCGAGAAGTTTTTCTTTATTTGCCATTTTACTATTTATATAAAGCAAATTTTTAATAAATTTATAAGTCACTAGTTCTTTTTTTTTTTTTTTTGTCGAAGGACCAAATGGTTAAAATACACTTTTGAATCGTTATTTTAACCGCTCGAATGTTTGTAAGACACTAGTTTATTTTTACTTAAAATTAATCTTAAATACTAACAATGAACATCTTAAACTCGCATGCGTATCTTTCTTATCAACTATTCTCTTTGTCTTCTTTTAGTGATAATAATACGTGCGTACTTATAATAAGGGTTATTTCCAAGGTTATATTAATTAGCCTAAACAAACATGAAATAGGAAACAAATTTTATCTCTAAAACATACTTAAGCTAAACAAATAAAATGAAAACCAATTTTATCTTCATGAAACCTAAATAAATATTAAACGAATTCTATGCTGATAAGATCATGTTCAATTACATTTGAACACTTAGTGTTTGCGGGATAAATTTAGAAAATCATTGTTTTTCACATGGACAGCTATACGTTGCGTGTTCACGAGCTTGGAAACTATTCGCTTTGTTTATGTTAACGTCAGACCATCAAACAAAAAATGTGGTTTACCAAAGAGCACTTCAATGAAACGGATAATTTGCGGACACGTTTCAGTATTTACTTTGGATTCACTTACATTTTTTACTTAGAGAAGTTCAAGTAAATTCTACTTCATTTTTGTAATCGAAATGAATTCATTACTGTTGTGCAATGAAATAAAATGTTTCCTTTTCAAATATAAAACAAAAAAAAAATTCTTCACCTTTTAATCCCCGAAAGATATGTCACAAAAACAAAGCCATCTGGTGACGAAACTGAGTTCGCCGGATTTGCTAGTTAATATTATAAACGTGGTGAGATAGCAACAGTTCAAAATGGTTTAAAAGTTTTTGTTTCTATTTGCTCTTAACTTTTTTTGCGGAGACAAATAAAATACAAATTTTCTCTTCACTGACTTATTACAAAGTAAAGCTTACAATCTAATGTTCTTTAAATATACACAGTGGCGCTTAATAATTATGCTGTTAACAAATGAAGTTTTATAACGCAGTCGTGTTGCCATAGTCTTATAACAAACGTTTAATTTTCAACATTCTTCTTCAACACACTATAAATTAGTTTAAACTCAAAGTTTTATATTCATTAATTTACATTATATTACATTTTTATTATTTAAAAAAATTAGATATGAAATTACAATTTTTGATCTTAGTTGTTAGAATGTCTACGATCATATTATTAGTTGGTATATATTCTATTTCTAAGTAAATTTATTTAACAACATGTCTTATAAAATTATGTTTTATATCAATATGTTTTCTATGTGAGTGGTATGTATGGTAGGTGGTGCTAATTGTTGGTTCCCTGCTATTTGTGAACCCTTTGCTGCTGTTTATAGCCCAACATATACGGATAGTGTACTACTAAGCGAAAGCTCGTGTTGTTTCAAGACTCCCACGAAAAAACACGAAGAACCTATAAAAAACGCATAGCCTGTATATGACTTCCTATCTACAGTGTTGCTTCCCCATTCTTAATCACCGAAACCTATAAATAATTGTCCCGTTTTCTTGTATGTAATTTTTAAACCTTTTGTTGATGCCAGATACTTTAGGACAAATCCAATCCACTTTTTTTGATACCACTTAAATGCTCTTTGTGTGGATCTGTATTGCATTGAGTTAAGTTTAAAACTGAATGCAAAATGCCAGGCCTTGTTGAAAGTGCTAAATACATTAGCGAGCCTATAAGTGACTGTGTCAACCTGGTGTCATCTACACTAACCCTGTATTATTACCCTGTGTTATTACTTTTCTGCAGTTTTCCGTAATAATTTTGCAATAAGTTCTCTATGTAATTTTTATGGTTGATAGCAATTTCATTTATTTCTCCATTTCTTTCTACTTCTATACCTTTTTTTTGTTTTTTTTTTTTACCTATTTAGTGAAGTACCGTTCTTAAGGAAAGGGATAGAGAAAAGATGCGACAGGTTGTGAAAGTAGAAGGATAGTTACGAAAATTAACTGTCGTATAAGACCAGTGACCATGCCTTCATCACTGAGCAGCCCCACCGACAGTCAATTTTTATTTGTATTGAAAAAAAAGCCAAGGGGTTTGTTGGGAATCGAACCCACGAACTACCTACTAGCCTACAGGGGCACCTATTTCTATACTTGGAAAATAATTTTTTTTGGCAATGCCCTCGATATGTTTAGTAATGTCTTTATACTTGCTATATATTTCTTCGGCTTCGGCGCAACAATAAAGTCGTCCACAAATACGGCATTTCTCAGCACTTAACGTTTATTGAATGTAGAATTTCTTTAAGTTTTGTGTTTAACTGATAATGCTAACAAGCAAAAAATTTTTTAAACAGTTTCTTTAAAATTTATTGCCTGCGTTTTGAGCACAGCCTTTTGCAACAAGCCTAGCTTAAAATTTTGCAATCCTACCATCTGTGTTTCTTTTTTCATTAAATCTATCGCTTTTGCCGATCAGGCAAACCAATTACGTATGTTTTTTTATTAAAGAATCGTACTCGCTTTTAATTTTTTTCCCATTCTCTTTTCTACTTGCTATTCATAGCCTCCGCAGCTTAATCTACATTTTCTGCTTACCAGAAATATTTTTTATTTTTATATATTTTTCTTAAATTGTTGCCCATGAATTTTCGCTCTCATACATGTAACCATTATTTTGTTGTAGTTCGCGCAGAATCTGTTCCGACATTTAATAGCGTCGTTATTTTACAACTTAAAATAAAACAAAATACAACTTTTTTTTATTCATTCCTACACCAAAGACATTGATTCACCTGTACCTGCAACTCTCAACGTTAAAATTGTATTTATTTACTTTTGTTTTCTGTCGACATGTTGTCTTATCCATTAATCGACTGAATTTTCTGATGCACTTTATTACTCTGCCGCTATGTGAACTCGTCACTTTCCTTTTTAAAATTTTGAAGTTGTTTCAACCGCCCAAATGCACGAAGCTTTAATGTAATTATTTAAGGCCTTTAAAAATATTCGAAATGCTATAGTCATACCAGAATCAAACTGCTTCGGCTTGGAAAGATTGAATCGTGGTTTTACTAATTTCCTTGCTACATCTACTTTTCACTTGAATCTCTCTAACTGGTTTTTCCGACAAAATTATAAATTTATTTCAGCGCAATTACGCAAAATAATTGTTATGGATGAGTCTTGCTTAAATTTTAAAAGAAAATAATTAAGTAATAACGAAAACAACTGGGTATACTGTTTACTAACTGCGTAGTTTTCTAAGAAAACTTATGCACACAAGACAACAACAACTTTCTAGTTACAAACTGCATGGAAATTTTATACATGCAAAACAACAACAATCGGGTATGCCGTTTACTAACTGCGTAATTTTCTAAGAAAACTTATGCGTACAAGATAACAACAACTATCTTAAAATAAATTCCAGGAAGAAACTCTATCAGCATAAAAACAAAAATAAAATACACACATTAAATAAATAACAACCAAATGTGATACAAAGGGAGTAGATGATTCTTTATTTTTCTAGACCTCTAGTGGACAAATATAAAGGCAGCGTCTGAGTAGATAGTTAGTTAGTTTGTTGAAAAATAAACTTCGTAAAGTAAAGACGTACCTCTTAAGTAAATTGTTCTGTAGTGTCAACTGTGTGTGTAGTTAAAGTAATTAAACTTTTAATTAATTTAAAAACTCTATAAATTGGTGTTATTTATTTTGCAATAAAGAACTCACAACAAAACGCTTATAAAAGGTATATACGTAACAATCCTACTAGGTTCTACTTTTCGTAGTACATTCGCGATAGATAATGATAAAACTTGTTTAATTTATGTTGTAGTATTCCAGAATTATCCTGGATATTCCGGTAGGGTTCGCAGAAAAGAGTAAGGGAAACTATTTTATTAAAATTATGAACAAGAACACAGTCAATGCTCTACTAGCTTCACCGACTTATTTTAAACAACTGCTTCACAAATTTTACTTAAAATATTCATTCGTCTCTTTGCAAGCCCCAAAACTGGGCTGTATTCTTGCTTTAAAAGCCTTCACAATATTAGATCTTGTGTCAGCAAAAAAAGTAATATTTCCAAGGCTTTTCATGGTCATCGTCATGTAAAAGAATTTAGTTTTGAAAGCACAATGTATGCAGGACTTCTTTCAAAGTTTATTTGTTTGAATTGCAACGTGACACATAAAAGTATCACCTCACTTTCAATTGCTATTCACAATTCTTGTATTAATTTTAACAATTATTTTCTTCCATCATGTCGATTATGTCCAAATGATTTTTATTTCTAATTCTTTTTAAAATTAATAAGTTTTCTGTAGCAGCTTTGCTTTCTCCTTTTGGAACCAAAATAGAATTTTATTTGTAGCGTATCAAATTAAAAACCTGATTTTCGTTATATTTTAATGCAGTTGCATTTTTAGCAAACCCAAATTCTTTCCAAAATATTTAATAAATATTATTTATACTGAGTTCTTTTATTGCAGAATAATAACACAGCACATTAGAGTTTTAAATTAAATTAAACGATTTAGTTACTTTCAATAAACACGATGATAACTTTAATTCATTTGCCCAGCAAGTGTTGCTTATACATTTGTTTTAAGCGGTTCTTCCATATACGAAAATATTCCACTTTAACATTACCCCATATCGTTGTTGTTATTATCATTCAGTTCCGGCGTCTGCTTGATGGCGGTGTGTTTTGTTTTTGTTCTGTGTTAATCGTTTTTATTTTCTGTCATTTATCTTATTTTTTAGAATTTCTTATAAGCATGTTGTTGTTGTCTTGTGTTTATAAGATTTCTTAAAAAACTACGCCGTTTGTAAAATGCTTAGTGGGTCGTTTCGTTTACCTTTGTTACTGTTAATTATTTTCTTTTAAAACTTGTTAAGTTTTCGTAACAGTGTTATACGTTATTGTGCTTCTGCTATTGTTTTTTATTGCAAGATAAATTGAATTTTTCACATTTCGTCCTTTATTTCTCAGTTATTAAATTTGCAATAAACGCTGTTAAAAAGTTTTTAACGATATTATAAAAATGTGTGAAAACATAAAACAAACTGTTTTATTAACTTAAGACTTCATCTATACTTTTGTGAGTTATTTTGTAACTTTATAAAATAATGCAACAACAGAAAGAATTTTTTTACATATTTACACTTACACTAGGAGTATGTTAATGACAGTTATTATTGACATTAAAACACAAAAGAAAATCACTATAATTGCCACAGGAGGGCAAAGGTGTTTTAAGGCTTGCAGTAATAAAACACAATATATGTATAAGCTACATGAAATTATGAATCATACGGTAATTATATTAATCATACGTTGACGTTGCTTACGTGGAAAACAAACTTTCTATAATTACAATTTACAAAAGAATTTTAATTTAAAAGAAAAAGCGGAATTAAAATTAATTTATAGAAAGTGAAAATTTTCCACATTATTTTATAATTTTTTTTAATAGTTGTATGAATAATTTTCAAAATTAAAATTAGAAAATGTTTTTTAATACTAATGTGGTTTTTAAAATATCTTTCAAAATTAAAGGTCAAAGTTTAAACATTTGTTTAAAATTCAGCCCATATTTTAAGAGCCAAAATAAACTTTTAAAGTCACCCACTTTGATAAAAAAATTAGAACAAAAACGTCATAACTAGAATAACTTTAGACTCGGTTAGAAAAGAGATCACTTCTTTAGTAATTTATGTCATTAAAGTAGTAAAATTTAGAATTTTTTAAATTATTTTTTGCTAAGAAAAGAAAAAAATATTTAATTGATTGATTGTCATTATTAAATAGAAAAGAAAAATTCCAAATTTTCAACATTTTTTTCAATATTCCTGTATTCCTTTTGTAATATTCAGTAATAAAAGACGGTTCAGAAATAAAAGTGTTCTTTTCTCGCTCTTTATTTTTGTATTTTTTTCATTTTTCTAACTGTGATATATTCAGGAGTTTTTTCAATGTAGACGTACAACTACGGAAGATGCCCAGAAACTACATCAGAAACAATTAAACAAATTCACAAATTCACATGTTTGCAACCGATCGGAGATTGAAAGTGATAGAAATTGTGAAAGCCATAGACAACTCACACGAGTTAGTAGCTTCAATTTGGAAGGATCACTTGAGTTTGAGAAAGCTTTCTACGAAATGGCGTTTAATTACGATCTATCACAAACGAAACCGCGTGGCAATTTCGCAGGAATGTTTGGCATTACTCAACAGCAATGCCGACAAGTTCTTGCGCACTTTCGTAACATAGAGCCACCACATCACATTGGATACCAAACAGCAGTTACAACAGTAGCCTTCTCCAGATGAATCAGTGACAAAGATGGCAAAAATGGGTTTGTCACGGCGACATTTTTATAGGAATGCCCCATTGTAATCCACATTGGCACCACACCATGAATTGAGCTATGAACTGTTCCCTCGTCAGCCCAATTCCACAGATTTAGCTCCAAGTAATTATTTCTTGTTCCCAAAATTCAAGAAATGGCTCGGCGGCAAGAAATTTTACCAAACAATGTCTATTTTGATTTTTTTTAAGAAAAGGTGATACTTTGTGATTTATTGGCCAGTGAATAGCACTATGCATTACAGGAAAAATTTGTTTACTTTCAAGGTCTTTCCTGTTACTTTCAAAGAAGGAAAATTAAAATCGAATGTCCACAAACACTACTCCCTCTTTCCTCCTCTCTATAACCTAATTTCCTAGTTCTGATTCAATGCGTTGTATCAATAGAAGTCATCCCAGGAGTACTGGTCCAAAAAAAAATAATTCAAAAAGTTCGAAAATGTTCGAATTTGTAATAGTATTCGAAAAAAATAATGAAGGACACTAATAGCTATGATTTTATACAACATAATTTTTTCTTTTAAATATTTAATTTTTTGTAACTTTTAAAACTTTAAAGTTATTTTGGAAATTTCACAACTTATGCAAAATTACCTTAAAAGTTTATTTATAAAATGTCAATTTTAATTTCAAATTTTATATCATTTCCGAAATTTCACACATGTTTAAAAATTCGTTAATATTATTCAGAAATGTTCGAAATTTCGAAAATACCGTTAAAGAGTAGAGAAATTAATTTTAGAAACAAAAGTGCTATAAAAAAGTAAAAACAATTTTTGGTACATAAAATTTAAACAATTATTTTCTAAAATTTTAACTACATTTCGAATTTTTTAACTGCAGAAAAATATCCCACAAATTCTAGAAGACTTTTGTTTAAAAGCGTTGCCCAGAATATATCCTCAGTTGCGTTTCTTGCTATCGCTTAGACTTAGTTTGATCGATACGCGAAGATTTGGACATTAAACGTTATTCGTTATTTCATTTGCAGGTAAGTTGTCTATGTTCTTGCTAAGATAAGATTTTAGTCATTCTTCAATGACTTCAATGATATATTTTATAATGTCTTATGAGACTCTAAGTACTTTTAGTCTTATTTGCTTATGTCTTTTGAGCTTTCTATTGGACGGTGTATTTTCACTATGTTTGTTTTATGGATCATCACTGTTGCCTTACTAAAGTTAGCAAAACAAATATACATCTCATCGATTGGCTTTGCAATAAACGTAAACAATATTTAATAATCGGCTTAAAACGTCAGTTACATGATTTTTGATAATATGGTTATCTAATAGCCTGCAACATGTTATTTTATTAAGTTGTTTGAATTCGGAGGAGATAAAAAATTGAAGAAACGACGGACGAACCGTATGAAAATTAATGGAGACTATGATAAAAAATAAAATAAGTTTTTATATAAAAAACTACTGAAAATAAAATAAGATTGATAATAAAGATCGAGCGTTACGTAATATTGCAACATGGAAGTGCATAACATTTTTGCTTAAATGTATCTACTTGATCCGAATCCTTCCTTACTAGATCAAATATCTTGAATAGCTTTGCCTTCAAAGAAGGACAATGTTTCTACAAAACTTCTCAATAATTGAAAAGCGTATGAAGATATTGTAGTTAGCTTGGCATTTTCTTAAATCTATTCATTTGAAAACCTTCTATTCTATGTCCTTCCATAATATATCACGTTTAAAAATCTCCATTTTTTTCATGGCCGTCCTTCATATGGTGAACCATATTGAAAATGAACAGAGAAGCGTTGGTCTCATGCTAATCTTATACAGAAGTAATTTTGTTTTGCTTGGCTAGAATTTGCTACTAAACAACTTATTAAACGCTCCTTTTAGCCTGTTTGCCTTTTCCATATTAAACAAAGCATGGCTATCAAATTTTATTAGTTCACTAAAGTGGACTCCAAGATATTTGATTCCATCCTTAAAATGTATTTCATTTTCTTTTAATGTCAATTTAAGATTTATGCTCTTCGGCGCTACAGTGAATTTAAATTTCCCAAAGTATTACGCTTCTAGCCACGTTTATATTAATCCCCCAATGTGAATAAAATTGTAAAACATTTCTAAGGTACAAGCAAACTCTTTGTAGTGAGAGAGAGTTAATTCCACATACGGACTGTTCTTCTAAAAAACAAATTTTCTCTGTAATGCGTAGTGCGTGTTGAATAGAAAAGCGTACGAGTAATGGGAACAAGTTCCCTAATTTCATTGGGGCACTTAACATTATAGTAACAATAGAACAGTGAAATACAGTTCACATTGCGTCGATGTTCTAGAGAATCAATATACTTGGATACCCTGTTGTTCCCAATGAGCCTTTTGGCCGTTTCCTGTATGCGGTCGAGCAACTTTAAAATACACTTTGGAAAGCCGACCCATACATAAGAGTTGTATTCCATTTTCGTGCGGATATAGGTGATTAGGTGATAGGGCATTAAAATCGATTCTATTCTCACGACTCCATTTGAAGATTGTTACGAGATCATGATTGAGCGTATAATTCATATTTTGCCTTTTAGAACCCTCATCCATCTGGCTCAGTCTATTACTGTATGAATATGAATGAAAAATTGTGCTGTCATCTGCGACGAAAAAGCAGAAAGAACGGAGCCTTGCGGTGCCCCGGAATTAATCTTAAACTCGTTTGATGAAATTCTATCTATAACAACTTGTAGAGTGCGATTTGTGAGAAAACTCTATATAAATCTACAGATATTATCACCGACACCAAAACAAACGTTTTGACAACAGTGCATCATTATGATGTATGTATGTTGTATCATTGTTCCGACAGAAAAGCCAACACCCGTAGAGTGCCTCCTACGGAAACCATACTGTCGCTCGCCAAGTAAGCTGTTGAAATGCAGGTACTTCACAAAATTAAAATTAATCATACTTTTCATCACTTTAGAATGTGAAGAACAAGTTGTTGTTTTGCGGTAATTTTCAGGGTTGTTACCCTCATCCTTTTTAGGGATATGCATTAACATTAGCAACCTTCTAACACTTTAGAAATTCACCGGCATGATACAATGTGCTAAAAAGTGCTGTTAACGGACGCGCTAGCGCCGAAGGGCACTGTTTCAAGATCAGTGCTAGGATTCCATCCAGCCCAGGAGACTTGTTGATGTTAAGATCTGCTAACCTTTTTAAACGCTCTAGCTCGAAGAATATTTTAGCCATAGTAATGGATACTCTGTCGAGTTCGGGCATTGTTAATGTTAAGCATCTGAAGTTGTTCTGTGAAGTGTTGTCGTCACTAGATGTAGTAAAAGATGCTTGAATAACTGTATTATCGATACTTTCTTTTATACCTCTAATATTAATTGGGCGGTGGATTCTGAAAAAGATTTGTAAAATGAATTTTGCAGTTTCCTCTCGTCTTCTGAAATCGCCATTCTATCAATTTGTTATTTAAAAAACATTGCCTGTTCGTGTCCCATTTGTTCCTTTATCATGTTTTGAATCAAAATAAAGCACCCTACCCTACATAAAGTAGCAGCATTTAGACATATGATACACAGACTTAAGATAATTCCACTTACTCCAGATAGGTACAACATAGAACTTGACACAATTTACACCATAGCTATAAATAATGGCTACAAGGTCACTACCATCGATAAACTTCTTAGACAATGCAACACTAAAAACAGAAATAAAGAGGACAAAGAGACAGCCGATACAGTACGACGGCACAGCTTTACGTAGACAGGAGTAGAAATATACAGACTAACTAACCTTTTTCGCAAAGAAGGAATACTCACAGCATTAAAAAGTGGAAACACCCTCAGACACTATCTCAGAACAACGACAGAAACAACTGACAAATTTAATTCCAGCGGGGTATACAGACTTACCTGTACCTGCAAACAAACCTATATAAGGCAAACTGGACGAACACTAAAAACAAGGTTTGCAGAACACATACGCTCATACAAACGGAAAAGAGAAGACTCCAACTTTGCATTACACCTTGACACTCACGGACAGACACCAAGGGAAATAGATTAATGTATGACATTACTACATCCTAGCAAAAAAGGACGAAGACTAGAATTTCTTGAAAACATGGAAATCTACAAAACGAAAACCTTCAACAATGACATTATAAACGAACAGGTAAACACGACCTGACACAATTTTCACACCATTAAAACTACTCATGCAAACGAACAAACTAAAAACACCCTCCGATGGACACACGTACCTAGATAATAATAAAAGACGGAGGTATCGATAAATTTATTTTGCTTTAAATGCCAGGTGGCTGGCGTTCTGCCTGCCTGAATAGATACGAACTTTACAACAGAACTATCTGAACGCCAACACTGACTCACCAGTACTAATTACCAATGAAATCCAATTTGTGTTCTTTTAACGGATATAGTGGTTTGGGATTCTATAATGAAAAAGTTAGACAAGAATATAGTTGAAGGATTATGATCAGTTGTTCATAGTTGTTCAAAATACCAATGTCCAATATAAAATCTCCCCGGGAGCACATTTATATGTCTTAACGAATTCTCATCGTCATTACATATGTCACCAGGGGAAAAGGGGAACTCAGTCCCTTGAAGACAAGCAGGGAGTCAACTGGAAACTCCACGTTATTTCCACGGTAATCAGTAAGCCCCAGAGTTTCTGCTATTTGGTATTTTAGCCTTTTAGCTGTTCTCTGTCTGATTATTAAGGTTGGCCCTTCGGGAGCATTGTGGTGGTTGCGGTTTCGCGGCCAGGATCATCTCACCTCTACTCAGAAACTCACAACAAACGAATCTAAATAGCATGCTTGTCAAGTGTTTTGGACCAGGAGTTGGATAGTCTCCAACTCTTCAGGAAGGAGTGAGGGTTGGCGGCCCTGCTCCGAAACCTCCGAACTACGAATGAGCTGTTGCTAGAATGATGTATTCAGCTTTCTAGAGCGTGGGTGCACGCATCATATCGCCCCAGTGGTTTGACCACCGTCGAGTTATGGCACACACATGCTAAGTACCGACGTAAATCTTACCACACATGATTTTAAAATAATTTTAAAAAATTTACCAACAAGTTACTTTCACAGTGCACATAGTCTATTAAGTTACACCGGTATAAGATCAGTACCCCCGGGGGCACATTTATCGATGTTTATAGAGTACTTGACTATCTAAACCTGTACAACTGGGGGGAAAAGGGAGTCCAGTCCCCTGAAGGCAGCAGGGGACAACTGGGAACTCCACTTTATTTCCATGGGAATCAGTAGCCCGCATAGTTTCCGCTATTTGTCTCTTTAGGCATTTAGCTGTTTCTGACTGATTATTGAGGTTGGCCCTTCGGGAGTATCGTGGTGGTTGTGATTTCGCGGCCCCAAACAAGAATGATTATGGTGGCCAGGATCATCTCGCCAATAATAACACAGGTAAATGATCCAGTCCAGTGAGCATGCTTGACAGGTGTTCCGGACAGGAGTTGGAAAGTCTCCAGCTCTTCAGCAAGGAGTGGTGGCTTGCAGTCCTGATCTGGAATCATCAAATTTGCAACTAGGAAAGACCTGTTGCTAGAATTAGTCTTCGACTTCCTAGGGCGTGAATGACGTTTGCTTTTCATTCTCAGTGGTTTGACCACCATCTGATTAAGGCTCCATAGCCAGGTATAGATGTAAATCTTATCACGTATAAGATCAGTATAGTACAGTACAGTATTACGCTGCTATAATATCAGTACAAAGGAAACGATATTTGATTTACAAGATATTTTGATCGTTATCGACATAAGATTCTGCACCGAATCCAAGCAAATAAATACTCTGAAAGCCACTTCTATAATAACTACGTTGTTTTATTAATAAACCCGTTGATAAATACATATAAGAGCTATGGGCTAATAGGAAATCTGGATAAAATTTAATTTTTATTATTGTTTAATTCGCTGGCGTTTTCGTTACTTTTTAATAAATTTTATTCTATTTTACACACCTCCTTCTTTCATTTCGTCGCCTATTCCAGCATATGCCTTAGCCGTTTTAGTATTTATCAGCATATAGCCGTGTATATTTGCATATCCTTTTTGCTTTTCTTTTTTTTTTTTTTGCATGAGGTTTTTTGAGTGGAGATGCATGTGGCATCTATGAATCTCTGTTTGAATTATTTGCATGGGTATTTATATGCATACATACATACACACCTACGGGCTTATTTGCCCATGTAGTGGAAAAGTGTTTGCAATGCAATTCTACAAATATAAATTTATTCTTAAATCTGTGCGAGTATACAAACACACACACACACATATTTTGTTATCGTTCATTAAAAGTTATACATACATATGCATGTATATAGCCACAGATGTACCCATGAATAGGTAACTATACATTATTATACATCCATATTTGCATGCATTTTTATGGGCAGATGTTTATAGATAAATTTCTTTGTGTGGGTGTTTGTATTAATTGACTATATTTGCGAATAAACCATTTCTGTTTGTATGCGGTTGCACGATTTTTATATTTGTCTCAATTGTCTCACTTTTTTGTTTCTTTTTATTTTAACCACAATTCTTTAAATTGTATTTATGCAAACGTTTTATTTAAAATTTTAATAAATTTATTATTAATTTTTTTTTAACTCATAAACGGTAAACAAAATAAATAAAAAGTTTTTCCACATAATTTGATTTTTATTAGTACTTAAACATCAATCTTAATGAAATTACGTCAATTTAACTCCGCTATTGAGAAATAGATTATCAAAACCGAGTTTACTGCCCGTAAGACTCAATAAGCATACAAGACTCAGTAAGCATACAACTTACACATAGATTTATGGTTGGAAGTGGTGCTGCATTTGTTATTATTGGTGATATAAGTATTATGGAATCGGAAGCTCTTGTTGTTCTTGCAAATTCAGTGTGATGTTCGACGGACAAGCACATTTTTCTGGTTTTTAAAAAAAATTTCAAATGCCTCGGTTTTCTAAAACTGTGTGGAAGGTACATCACTTCATCCGATCTTCGTACTATTTTACCACCTATTTCCGTCCAAAATGGAATACAATAACCATGTGTGCGCCAGCACCCTAAAGTCTATTTTGGAGTTCCTTCACCGCATAGAAGAGAGGGCCAATAGGCTCATTGGGGACAGAAGGGCATCTGTCCCCAATGATTCTTTAGATAAGCGACGCAATGTGGGTTGTATTTTACTGTTTCATCGTTACTACAATGGTAAGTGCTCAGGGTACTTGTTCCCGTTAATCACACGTTTTTGCATTCATTTATAGTTGATTGGCCAGTAAATCACACTAAGCATTACAGGGAAAATTCGTTTTTGCGCAGAGAGAATGAACTCCCTCTAGAGGTATTTTTTTATCACTTTCAATGTAAGAAAATTCAAATCAAATACCCGCAAGCACTACTCCTCTTTCCTCCTTCCCATAACCTAATTTAATAGTTTTGGTTCAATGACTTGCATAAATATGGCTCATTCCCTGAGTACTGGTCCGGAAAAAAATATCAAAAATCAAACAAAATAAGTTTATTTAACCCGGCATTAGACAGTTGAGCGGAGGTCTTAACCAAGCTCAACTTGCAGTGTTTTGGTTATTGCCATCGGACACGATCTACCAACTGTGGTTCGGTCACAAAAGAAGCGGAGGTCCTAACCCAGCGGAATTTGTGTCTAACAAAGCAGTAGACAGTTGATCGAAGGTTTTAACCCAGCCCAGATTACATTGTTTTGGTTGTTTTCCTCGGACACTGACCGGTACACGTGGGACCAAGACAACGGAAACCGCCGCGCTCGCACACATACAGTGTACAGTAGACAGAGCCGAGAAGCGAGCTGCTGTCAAGCGGAGGATTAGTGTCATATAAAGGCAAAGTTATAACCAAATCAACCGAAGCCTTTTATTTGTCCCAATGGTTAACACAAGGTAGACAATATGTATGCTTAGAATTTTATAAAAATCCCCAGGTATATGAAATACCAATTTCGCCATAATAATATCAAATATACAGCAAGCTGCCATTAATGTGCTAATAATATTTATTACTTATATTTATTCATGTTTAAAAATACCGTTAATATACGAGGTATGATCAAAACATAACGGTTATTTTATCCCCTTCAAAGTAATTTCCCTCAGCACAATACACTTATCCCAGCGTTTTTTCCAATCCTCGAAACACTTCTGAAACGCGCTTTTTGGTATCGCCAACAGCTCTTCTTTCGATTTTTCTTTTATCTCCTCAATAGCAACAAAACGATTTCCTTTCATCGGTGTCTTCAATTTTGGGAAGAGGAAAAAGTCAGCGGGCCAAAAACTCATGCACAAGCATCGATGTGTGAGCTGAAGCGTTCCAACACATTGATATGTTTTGACGGAACCGCACTCTCATTACATGTGTTAACGGGAGAAAAAGAGAGCCCAGTCCCCTTCCAGGCTAGCAGGAACCAACTGGACAATTCCACTATATTTTCACGGGAAGCAGTAAATCCCCAAGAGTTCAGCTATTTATCTTTTTAGCCTTTTAGCTGTTCTCTGACTCATTATCGGGGTTGGCCCTTCGGGAGTATCAGGAGTATAATGAATGGTCCAGGTCCAGTGAGCATGTTTGCTCCACCTCTTCAGCAAGGAGTGTAGGCTGCAGCCTGCTCCGGGCTTTTGAAGTTGCAATTAGGAGTGACTGGAGGATATACGTATCTGAACGCCTTCTAAGACGAGGATGGTATGATCCACCGTTTGGTTACAGCTTACACAGGTAGACGTAAATCTTATCACGTATGAGAGATGGTGCGTTGTCATGGTGCAAAATCCATAATTGGTTTTTCCACAATTCTGTGCGTTTCTGACGAATTTCTTCGCGCAAATGGCGCATAACTTCAAGGTAGTATTCCCTATTGACCGTGCGACCTTGTGGAAAGAAATCATCATGCATATAGCAATCGAAGAATACAGTGAGGAAAACCTTCACATTAGACCGAACTTGACGTGCTTTTTTCTGTCTTAGCTCTTTGGACGCTTCCATTGGGATGATTGGACTTAGGTTTCAATGTTGTAGCCATACACCTAGTTATGATCTTTTTGAGCAAATCTGGATCGTCGTTGCAACAGCTCCTAAGCGACGTTCATGCGACATTGTTTTTACTCAACTTTGTTTTAGCAATTTTGGAATAATCTTCGCTGCCGCACGTTTCATGCCTAAAGCATCCGTAAAAATTGCTTGGCATAAACCGAACGATATGCCAACATCATCAGCAACCTCTCTAATAGTTATTCGACGATTATCCAAAATCATTTTCTTCACTGCTTCAATGTTTTCATAGGTTGTTGACTTGCTCTAGCGACCAGGACGAGCATCGTCATTGACATCTTCTCGGCCCTCCTTGAGCCGGTTATACCACAATTGAAATTGTGTTCTGCTAATAGTAGACTCGCCAAACGCTACAGTCAACATTTTAAATGTTCTTGCACATTTAATTTTATTTTTTACACAAAACTTAATTCAGTTTCTTTGGTCCATTTTTTCGAATAGTAAAAAATCGAAGAACACCCCAAAACACGACTAAACTTTTTTTCTGTCAAAAACAAACTGACAATCCAAAATGGCTGATATTGTCAGCATGTATAACAGCATATCACAGAAAAAAATGAGAAAATCGAACAGAAGTAACTCACGAAATTTGAAAATAACGGTTATTTTTTATCATACCTCGTATGACACCGGTAGGTGGCTCTGGAAATTGTCGGGTTAAATGCTCGCAGTAACTATTGTGACGTGTTATCTCTCTATTTAAAGCGACTTAGTCTGTAATTGAAGTATATAAATAATTCCTATTATCAATCACATTAAGTGTTTTTCCACCAACCATCGTTTAGCAACTGATGCCAGTTTTTTTATTAAATAATTATATTCTAATTTAGTCACGTTAATATTGCAATAAATACAATTTTTTATTTAAATCAAAATCTACAATTAGAATACAATTCTGTTGCTATATTATTTTCAATTTTTCACTAATAATTTTTTATTTTGCAATTCTTTACTAATTGAAATGGTATCTTTTTCCAACTGATTAACTACTTAATTTTTTTTAGTTGAACAAAAACTTTCTAGACATCTACCACGTATCAACCATTAAACACTCAGCAAGATTTGGTGTCTGCATTATGGTTTAATTAAGTTTTTTTTTTATACATTCAGATTTCTTTCTGGTTAAAGGCTTCTCTTTCTGCAATTTTTAAAAAGTCTACTTTAGCAGACTTTTACAAGATTGCCACAATCCACAAACAGCTTTAAAAGTTATCATCTTCACCGCTTCTTTATCTATTTGCTATTCTATTTAATATAAGCAGTTTGGTTTAGTTTAAAGATTTAAGTAATTGATGGGAATATTTAAAACCTTGAATTTCTTTCCTAAGCTTAATTGCAATTAATTTAATTAACGTTCGGAAATATATTTTAATAAAATAATAATTTAAAAAATTTTAAAATACATTTTTAAAATGTATAAATGATAACAAAACATATATGTTACCCAAGTTTAATATTTCTTTACTTTAGTGAGGTTAGATATTGCGTATGCAAATGATTGCTGAGAGAGCAATTCTCTACCTTTTTAAATGTTTTATTACTAAACTACATCCAGTAAAACCTTGCATAGTAAGAAACAGTAAAAATAAATATGGAATTGAAAATTTAAATTTACAAAAACATTATTCAAAATTGCCTGTATTCCTGTTGGTGTTGTTGTTGTTGTGGTGGTCTAACTAATATTATTTGCTAATTTCTTAGTTATGGATTCAAAATGATTTTATTTCACGCTAGACTTGTAACGACACGTTTTCCTGGTAGCTGAGGTATGCTCAGCGGCGTCCAGGGTCGTGTTGTGTCGATTCCAAAAAAAAAAGACAAAGCCTTACTCACAGTGTTGCTCTTTATTCAGGAAAGGGGTTGCCCTATTCCTACTTCGCAACTTGACTGCAGCTCGGGCTCAAATCTTGTGCACTGGTGTGCATGCAGGCAGCTCCAGTAAACATCTTCTACTTTATGCGATCCGTATTCAGCGAATGTCACTGTCTACGTCGACTGCGGGCACAAACTCGGCTGGGTATTACCACGGCTCTGTTTGTGGACGCTCCGTCGAAATAGGTCGGTACGCCGCAAGCGACAGGGCACTGTAGGCTGGGCTGGGTATTACCACGGCGCAACCGTTCACTGCCTGGTCACTGTCGATGGCGACTGCGGACACAAGCTCGGCTGGGTATTACCACGGCTCTGTTTGTGGTCGCTACGTCGCAGTTCTGTCCTGCCTCAGGGTATAGCTTTGGCTGGGTATTACCACGGCCTTATCTATACCCTGACTACCAGTCCAAAAAATAAATAAAAAAGTTGAAGAAGATATTTACCTTTGCTCCTGTTGCCGGTCGCACACCAATTGATTCATTCTGATTGATGTTTGCGCTTTTATACTCTTTTTCCTACCACACACCAATGCACAAACACACTTACATTACTTCGGTAGTAAGTACACCACAGCCGACGGCTGTTTTCACCACCGAGCTGCAGCCAGTTTTACAATACGAATATTACTCATTACTTAATTATTATGCCTTCGTGGCTAATTACAATAATACTAGAACTAAATCTTACGTCAACATAAATACTTATAACTACATGCGTATATAAGTAAATACATGAATTCATATTTTTAGTAAATGATTCTATAACTAAATAAATACATTAGAGGAAATATAGAGATTTAGACATAAATTCATTATTCTAGTAAATACGTTTAAAATAAAAGATCGGGACTGTTGTCAGACAGCTCTATGTGTGACCAAAAACGACTCCGGACTTTTGGTCGTTACAGACTATGTGACGATCAAAAGTCGGCAGGCTTGTTTTTGGACCACATAAGACAATCAATTGAACCGTATACATTTTTCACATTTCACATTATTATTAAACATTATTATTAAATGAATTCCATTATACACTTTTCATATTTTATAATTGCATAAATAATTATATGTTAAATTTTATTATTGAATAAAGTAGTTTAAATTATATTATTATTATTATTAATTTAAGCCAAAGAATAGCCGTTAAGAAGCGCCACCTATTGACATGTAGAGCACACATTTGTAAGAAAACATACCATTAAACACAACCCTAAACAGTCACAAGCAGCTGGCGTTTAAAGGCGATGTCAGATAAAACTTTGTTGCTTTGCGTGACATTTGAAAGTTTAAAGCAAAAGCGTAAATCAAGTGGTGTATGTCACAATAAACTTTGACAACACTCATGAATACACAAATACACAAACACAAATAATAAAAGCCAGGTGTTTGTCAAAGCGCGCAAAAAGTTGAATGTTGGTTAACTTTTCGCTTTGCGCTGCGTCAAAAGTGCTTTATGTGGCAACTTTCATACATTTACGTACATTTTAACTCAAATGTCAAAGCGAAACTCTGACGCAACGCAAACCATAAGTTTTATCTGACACGGCCTTAATGGTATTTTGTGTATGTGTGCCTAGCAGAGACCTATAAAAGCGGATATTTGAGTATTTTAGAGGAGTTAGCCACGGGCAAGCAACCGGGCAAGACTTCTTTTAAGTAAATTAGAACTTTATTCAAATTAATTAAAATAGTCTTGGGGAATAGGTTCAACTCAGTTAATCAAAGTCAGAATTTTATTCGACTTCGAATTAATTGAGGACACCTAAGGTTTCCGGTAAAGCAGGTTCTGTCGCTGCTTCACCTGATCAGAATTGTATTCGTCTAGGTGATGGAGGACAGAGCTAGGCCACGCTTTGTTCAGCCAGGCCAGAATTTTATTCGCCCTAACTGAACAGGACGAACAAAGTCGTGATAAAGGCTAACACCAATTTGGACGTGCAAAGGTTGTCTCAGAATTTTATTCGTGAGAACCGTAACTAGTCGAAAATTGGTGGACAGGCAAACTGTTCTGCTCAGGCTGGACCAGAATGTTATTCGCTCCAGTGTGAGAAGCAGTAGGCTAGCCGGCGGAGAGTAGGTGTCGACCTGCGAGAACTCGTGAAGGCCATGAATCGTCGTTGGCGTGCTCCGTAGTGCAGTGTAATATAATTTGAATCTAAATTTAAGAGTGGACTGTACTAAAAATTATTAGTAAAAAGAAAAAAACAAAGGTGTCACTTGTGGTATTGGAAACAAAAAATGTATACAACGAACCCTGGACGTCGCGAGCTCTATCCCAGTGCACCGTAAGAACACGTCGTTACAACTATTTTCTGTGAGAATATGTGAAGTCGGCAGTCTACGCTAATAAGCCCAAAACCATTTACCACATTCGCCGCGTTATTGCCGATATAGCAACACAAATGTTGAAAAGAATCATGGACAATTTTACAAGTTTAGACTACATACGAACATGACGATCGTATGCTAGAATTCATATTTAAATTATAATGCCAGGAGATTTTTAATTTCCAAAAAACACCTTTTACTTAGGTATTCATTTGTGAAAGTAAAGTAGCCATAATTCCTTGCTTGTTACAGAAACTTACCGCGATGGGTGAATGATCTGAGATAATTCTAATGAGGCTCACTAGGAATATTTTTTAGCAATTCAAATTCAATAACATCTTTTATTCGTAAGTAGACCAATTAAGTTGGTTAATCACTAAATAGCCCCGTTCAAACACATTTTAGAAACAGCGCCAAACAAAACACGACCTGTTTTCCTCTATAATCACTAGTCTAAATGGAGTCTTAGTGATTTAATAAATTCGCAGTACTGCGACCCTCAGATATAGAAAATTTTGCAAGGAAGGTCACGAAAGTTCTTTGTATCACTCAATGTATAGCAACTTATTTTTATATTGTCAACTTCGTGAAGTTAAATGCATCTCAGAATGCAGCATGCCATCAGCTTGTTGGGTCGTTTTAATGTTGACGTAATCCGTCATCGTTTGTTTAGAATTATCTGCAATAACATAGATAGCATTTTTGCCAATCCTCCTTTGTTTCTCACTAAAGTGGTGAAATTGTTTAACCTCTGCATTAAGGTCGCAATTGTATAAAAAAATATAGTTACGTTTATACCTTTTATAAACTTTTTGTTGTTACTAAGTTCTTTATTGCAAAATATATAACACCACATTTTCGAATTAATTACAAGTTCATTTACTTTAACTACACATAAAGTAAGATTTGTACGTTGACTGTTACAGAACAATTTACTAGAGATGCAAGTCTTTTAAGGTTTAAGTTTTAACTAACTACCTAACCACTCAGATGCTGTCTTTTATATTTGTCCGCTAGAGGTATAGAAAAATGAAGAATTTCATACTTCCTTTGTATCACATTTTGTTGCTGTTATGTTATTCATTCAATGTATGTTGTTGGTATGTGTATATTTTTGTTTTTGTTTTTTATGCTGTTAAGGTCTGTTCATTGAATTAAGATAGTTGTTGTTGTCTTACGTGTATAAGATTTCTACGAAGTTTGTAACTGAAAGTTGTTATTGTCTTGCGTGTATAAGTTTTCTCAGAAAACTACGCAGCTGGTAAACAGCGTACCCAGTTATTTTGTTTACTTTACTTTGTTTATTTTCTTTTAAAACTTAAGCAATACACATCCGTAACAATAAATATTGACAATTGAGGGTAAAAAAGTGCAAATAGATAATTATTAAAAAAGCCATACGATTTTTGAAATTAGCAAATTTTATTAACGAAAGCCATGTTGTTTTTGTTTTTATAAATAGTGCCCTTAACTCTGTAGTCACCGTCTACACGATATTATCGTCCTTTTGCTTGCAACCGGGTCGTTGTTCGTTCAAGAATACAGAAGTAAAACAAGAAAGAAATGAGAACTACAGGAGATATAAATCTGTTTTCCATTAGACTCTTTCGTAACCAACTTAAGACATGATCGACCTAAACAGTATTGAAATGACAGATGACACGTAAGTTAGATTTTTTATAGAATGATATACAAAATTATATAAAATCGTATATATTTAATAGGCGATTGGCGTACCCGATTTTGATGAATCTCGATAAGGATCTATTTTTCTAGAAAGTTCATGTATTCGAAAAGTTCTATTTTAATAGGAAAAATTTTATTTTAAGTGCACAATGCTTTGGGCTAACTTTCAATGATCTAGAACCACTTTTTGTTCAGAAATGTTTAAAGCATCTAGAGTGTCCCAAATAGTACTATCTGCAAATATAATTGCATTACGTTATGGGCGTAGCGATAAGTTTGATATTGTTGAGATGAGAACGAATCGTCTATCTAGGAAAATGTAAAACCAGTTATTACAAATAACTTATATGGCCTATGAATCGACATAAATAATGAGACATATTAATTTGAAAGATGGTATTTTGTATGAAATATTAGTTCTCATACTATAATAATTCTAATTATTTCATTGCGAGACGATTTCATCGTTGGAGTCATATTTCTTTCCACCGAGCAATTTCTTGAATTTTCGGAACAAGAAAACAGTAACTGGGGCTAACTCTGAAGTATAGTATGTAAGACAATTAGTAGCTCAATTCATGGGTTTTTTTGCCAACATGCGTGATAAGATTTACGTCGGTACCTAGCGTGTATATGCCATAACTCGATGGTGGTCAAACCACTGGGGTGATATGATGCGTGCACCCATGCCCTAGGAAGCCAAAGACATATTTTTAGCAACAGGTCATTCCCAGTTGCAATTTCGGAAGTTTCGGAGCATGGCCCCCACCATGACACCCACTCCTTGCTGAAGAGTTTGAGACAATCCAACTCCTGGTCCAGATCACATGACAAGCCTGCTCACTGGATCCAGATAATTCACGCCATGTTCTGAGTAGAGGTGAAATGATCCTTGTCCCTTAATCAAATTCATGAGGGCTGCGAAACCACAACCAATGTGGATTATATTGCGTACATGCTAAAAACGGTCTTCATACTTTTATTGACTAACAAATCCACTATCGCCTTCTTTCTTGCCGATTAACCCCAAGAAACTTACTATTTTGACTGCTGTTTCGTTTTCGCTATATCGTGATGCATCCACATTTCATCCACCTTAGCGAAACGGTATAAAAACTAATCCATATTGAGATTGTAGAACGCCAAGCATTCCATCGAAACTGCTCGAAACGGTTGTATTTGCAGTCGATTGTAAGCAAAAAGTAAACGGAAACACTTTTCATGAGAATAGTGGTAAAGTTGAACAGTTTAGAAGATACTTTTCGAATGTTTACCAGTTTAAAGTTCCTGCGAATTCATATACCTTACATGTCCCTAGTAATGTAAATTCTTAATTAATGGATTGTCCGGGTCATATTTGTCAATTTTCTGTTAGTTCAAACGCTTTAAATACGATTGATCGCAATCATTTCACCTGTTTTAATGAAGTCAGGGATATTATAAAAACTTTAAACGCAGAGAAATCCACTGGGGTAGACAAAATTTCTAATTATATAATTAAAAAGTTGCCAATCTTCGCTGTAGAGTTTTTAGTAGTGATTTCTAACAATTGCCTTAATAGTGGTTACTTTCAAAAGATTTGGAAATCAGCAAAAATGTATCCACTTATGAAAATTCCAAAAAATTTTCAAATTGACAATTCTCGACCCATTTCAATGCTTTCAAAGGTTGGTAAGTTATTTGAAAGGGTTATAAAATTTCAAGCTTTAATTCAAACGTGTTAAATTCCTTGCCACTTCACCAATTCGATTTTAAAAGGGGTCATTCTTCGGTTGACGCTTTAACCTATTTTCAGAAGGAAGTTATTTGTAATTTAAGAAGGAAGGAGTATACCGTTGCAGTGTCATTGGATATTGAAAAAGCTTTTGAAAGGGCATATCAGTTAGGTATTATTTTTAAACTTATGAGGATAGGCTGTGAAGCTTTTGTTGTCAAAATTATTTTTAACTTTTTTAGGGAACGGAATTTTTTTATCGAAATTAATAATACCAGATCAGATTTAGGGAGCATTTTTTTTTTTTTGGTATGCCACAGGATTCAATTTTTGCCCCATTTTTATATAACATCCTTGTTTATGACTTTCCACACATCTTTAATGAATCAAAAAGCTTATTATATGCGGATGACTCTTTAATTTATGCGCATGATAAAAATTCGGAAGTCGCTTTAAGGAAAGTTCATGATCATCTTATAGTAATTGACAGTTATTATGATAATTGGAGTATCAAAATTAACTCTCTTAAATCGAAGGCGATTTGTTTTCGTCAAAGGTCCCCTAATGCAGTTAAATTAGTAAAGGGTTGAATCTCTCTTTACGCAATACGGTTATTTTCTTTAAAGATTATATAAAATATCTTGGGGTTACAATAAACAAGCTATTTAAGTTTAATCAACATGTAAGAATTGTTTAGATTAAGTGTCAGTGTATTAAGGGTATGTTTTCCAGACTATTAGTTAATAGACACCTTGATCAGAGGACAAAAGTTTTGCTTTATAAGGTTTGTATCCGTTTAGCAATGCTGTATGGGTTTCCCATTTGGTTTTCTATCTCCCCGTCGGTTATGAAGGAATAAGAGATCTTTGAACGCAATTGCTTAAGGCTTTGTGTTAATGCTAATTTTGTAAACTACGTCAAAAATTACTCAAACAATATAATATACCAAAAGGCAAAAGTGTAGCCACTTTCCTCATACGTTTTAGCCTTACTTAGAAAGTTTATAAACCCTCTTGAAATTCATGAAAGCATTCTGTTGAGGGTAGTATTTAATTCTTAATCTGCTTTTAATTGGTCAAACACTTTATATTTATCTCCAGTTGGACTTTTGCTAGATGAATTTAACTCATTCGATAGTGTCTTTGAGTACCGTCTACCGGAGTTTTACTCGCACTCAACTTCTGGCTCTAACAGGGGCTAATATCTGTATATATACTCGTATATGTGTGTGTATTTATATGCATATCTGTATGTTTAAATACTCATATATGGGTGTATATTTATAAACTTTGTATATTAGTATTTAGGTTTTGTTTATTGTTTTAGTTTTAAGCTTAACTTGAGATGTTAACGATCTCTGTTACCTTTTATTATATGTTTGAGCATTATAATTCTATTGTTACCTTTTTGATTTAAGACCCTTTACCATACCAATTTGCATTAGCATGTAGCGTTTACTTTTACTAAGTTTATTAAAATAATACTTTACAGTTTTAAGTTATTTCTTTTATTATCTTACCATAAATTTTGTTATCTATTTTTAAAAGTCTCAATAAAATTAAATTAAATTAAATTGTAAGCAAAAGCGGCACTTTACGCAATAAGTTCTAATATGCTAAAAAAAAATAAAAACAATTCCAAAGATTAAATAAAAAATTTGGCCAGAGTTTGAATTTTAAACGTATTCAGCATATTATACAAATGATTATAACTTCAGCAACTTTAAAATTTAGTATTGCCAGGTATTCTTACTTTGTTTAGCAATAAAAACTAAAAGAAGACTAAATTTACTATTCTTGCAACGTTTAACCAGCGCAGTTTTTTTCATGATACATTCTCAGGTCGTTACAATTACTACACAACGTTCGTATAACAATTATCATGTTCAAAGTATCGTTGCTGCAAATAAATTTTCTTCTTTAATATACTATGTACTGATTTTGTACTTGTCTTCCTAGCAGTTCATTTGCAATATTTTTTATAACACTTTCATGTTACCGCTATTACCATTTGGATTACAACAGCAGCAACTGCTATTACTGCGAACAAAGAGTTACACCTCATTCTGGCTGTAAAAATGTGTGTTGTATAGTCGATACCACAGAACGTTTTGTTAAACAATAAGGATCACTGAAACAAGTAACAATCACAACAACAACAAAGTCAAAAAAGCAATAAAGCAAAATTAAAAATAAAAAATAGAAAAGCACAACCACCATTTCTGAAATTCTAGCTGACTCACTTACTTTTATTTGGTTGTGGTTCGTTGCTTTTGTCCTGACATACATATGTATAAGAGCTGTTCCAACACTTACAGCACCGCATTGTTACGCTACCCTACAACTAACCCTTCATAATTAAATGCTAGTATAAAGCAGAGCTATAAATGAATCACTCTTTTTTAAATTATGAATTAATACTTTTCACAACAAAAAAGAATTGAACTAAATTTGATTTAATTTAAACGAATTAGGCTGAAATGAATTTCAATTCATTTCCACTTTAAATGAATTTGTAAAATGAGTTGCATATTGTTTTCAATTCAAATGAATCTGAAAAATGAATTGAAATTCATTTCCAATTCGCTTAAATTGAATTGATTTTAAAATCATTTATATGAATGAATTGCAATTCGACTGAATGAAATTAAACAGATTTGCAAACAATCACATTCCAGAGCAATTCCGGGGAGAATGAAAAAGGAAATTTTTCCTACCAAAATGAATTCAGTACGAAAATTGAAAACCTTTGTCCTGGATCCACGCATGATCAAAGAAAACGTGTTTGTCGGAGTTTGTTTTTTAAACAAAAACTGATTTTTATTTTGAAATACGCTGAACGCCAAAACATATTTAATATTCAAGAAGCAAGGATCTAGTTAGCACTGCTTCAGTCTCAAACATTGGAAAAAAGGCGAAAATGATTACAGTGGATCCAAGGTACATTATAAGTTCGAAAATTCATGGAGACCTAAAGGTACCTGTAGTACAGCTGTAGCAAACTTCAACAACACCCGAAACCTCTTAACTTTCTCAACTTTGGCGGCCATATTAGGTTGAGAAGGAGGGATACCCTTGAAGCCATCCGAGCACTAGAAATAATTTAACGGTATAATTAATCGCAGAGATTTCTTTTTATAGTCTAGCACTGGTTTAATTTCTTATTAAATAAAACGTGAGTGATGCTTACTGCAGATTAACTTTCAAAATCAAATCAATTTTCAATCAATTCAGTTCAAATTAAATGATAATGAATTGCTAATTATTTTTGCTAATTCATTTAAATTAATTCAAAATCAATTCAATTTTAATGAATTAAAAATGAATTGTAACTTACTTTAAAAAATTCATTTAAATTGGAAATGAATTGCAATTCATTTTTACCAAATCCATTTGAATTGACTCAAATTTCATTCAATTAATTTTTTTGTGTGAAAAGAATTAATACAAAATTTTTAATTCAAATTAAATGATTCATTTACAACTCTGGTACAAAGAAAGAAAGTAATAAAGTGGAATCAGATTTTGCGACAAAAATCACTTTTATTATCGATAAGCTTCGATCAAGATGGTTAGATAAATCGTTAAAATTATAAAATTTGACGTTGATAAAATTTGAATGTTATCGAAATGCAATGGCGGAGAAACCAATTATTATACCAAGAACTTTGTTTTTTCAATAGTGGCAACACCAACAACATGATAGTTTTGGCATTTAGTTTTTTTTTTTTGACGTATTCGTAGTAGATGCATTAGCAATTATTACAATAAGTTCAATTTCGCACAAAAATCACATTAAAATAATTAAAATCCACTATGAAAATGGTGGTTCTATTCAACTTAAATTTCGTAAAATTCGTGCTATTTTCGGACATCTGAGACCGCTGTTAAGAATTTGGTCATTAAATTTAAGTCGACAGGCTCGATAATAAATGTGCAAACACCACCGCGTGTTCGGCCGGGTCGTACAACTGAAAACAGTGCAGTCGTGAGCCACAGTGTTGAAGCAGATTCAAATTTGTCAATTCCTCGAAGTTCTCAACAATTGGGGTTATCCAAAACCACCACATGGACTTAACTTTGACGCCTTACAAGGTTTGAAGCTTATCGACGATTCACATCGCCGTAGAATCGCTCAATTCATTCAGGAACAACCTGTAGTGGAACCACCCTAATGTAAATATCAAATATTCACACACGCAGTCATTAACACAACAAATAAAAAGATTTAAAATTAAAAGGAGATCGGTTTTTTTTATTTACTAGCGTGCCCGTGACTGCTTTGCAAGTCATTAATGGTTGTTTTTTATTCTGTAGCGTTCGTTTTTGTGTGCGCTAAAAATTTAATCAATCAAAAAATTAATCAGAAAGAACACAATTTCCTTTTTTTCCTTTTATGTTTTTTTTAATAATTTTATTTTTTTCACAATTCAATATTTTTGTGTGATTATATAAAACGTCTTGTTCTATTGCATGGCTTTGACATGTACGACAACATTCTTCGATTGATATTGGTTCGTGGTATAGGCAACCAAAGCAGTTGGTTTATTAACACCTGAACATGATACATATAATTGAACGTGCAAAAAACAGGGACCATTGCAAAAGCAACACGTATGGGGGAACTGAAGTCGTTTAAAATCGAACGGCAAATCGGGAGGAATCATAGGAATGCGTGGATCAGCACATCCTCGCCATTATATTTTCCTTTTACAATTTTTGCTTCAATCACATTTTCCATGACTACTAAAGGTGTCCCAATGCAAAGTCGTGGCTGGCAGATGTTTTTAAGCAAAATAATTGAAATACCAACTTTCACTTGTAGGCGGTGGATGGGCGTCAGTCCAGATAATTCAAGCGAATTTTAATTCATTTACAACATCGTTTTGATTGGTAACATCGTCAGTCGATTTGTAGGTAAAAATTACCCCGGGAATGTCATTCAAAATTGTCACATTGATATCCGAAACATCTGCTAAGGTAGCTCTTTCCTCCAACCAATCATGGTTTCTAAAATTTTCTGCAATACCTGGAAATACGTTTGTGACCAATTCTTGTTTTGATTGTGCAAAGTGGCAAAAATTATTTGGAAGATTAATCAATTTTGTGGTGGTGTCAATTGGAATTGCGCCATTCCCAATATCTAACAATTGCTTTGAAAAACGTTCGGCTGATGGATCATTTTGCAATTGCACATGCAAATTACACACACAGCATAAAATGCAACAGAAATTGGAAAACAAAATTCTTTATTTGTTTGAACATCCACTTGCTATGAACATGAACATATTTCGATTTGTATTGCCGTTTCATTCTGCACACACACACACACACACACAGCAGCCTACAAACAAAAAAAACACATTTCATTTGATACAAAGCCGAAGTATGAGCCGAAGTATGCAATGGAAAAAAATTTTTGAAATTTTTTAAAAATTTGTCTTGTTTGAAAGGCGCACTGTGGACGCACTATTGTGCATAACCACATGAAACAAAGATACAAACCAGCGAACGACCATTACGAAGGTACTGTGAAAATTTGCTGAAAATCGAACGGCGCATCTCGTCAAACACTGGCAACCAACGGACACTTATTTTGGGCTGAATTTTTATTTATATAGAAGATTAGTGAGTTTTTTTTTTGTAAATATCTTCGGAACTACATAACCGATTTAAGAGATTGATATCTCGTTTTGAAAAGCATAACAATGGCTTTAAAAAATAAAATAAAAAAAAAAAAAAAATAATAAATATGTATATGTCATTGGTGGGTTTTGCCACGCCCCTCCGCCCACAGACCGAAAATCAAAAATCGGACTTCACAGTGTCACCCGCCTGAATATTCTGAAGATTCTCTGAAAATTTCATCAAAATCGGCCCAGCCGTTTTCGAGTCCATTTCTTACATACATACACACTTCCTCTTTTATATATATAGATTTAAAATTAAAAATTAAATAATATTACAAACCGCAAGTCAAGCAAAATTGGGCTTCTGAAAATCCTAAAGCGATTATTCAGAACGCTCAACGTGGCACTGTATGGTGCGCTATGGGCTGTTATTTTTCAAGGATGAGGCTTGAATGCGATAGCGGTCAATGGATCACGCTATTGCGAGATGCTAACAACTCAATTTTGGCTGATATGTAGTTTCAACAAACGATCAATTTATTGCAAACCAAATTTCCCGATTGCATAATTTCACAAAAATCAGCAGTTAAGTGACCAGCCAGATTGTGCGATTTAACACGACTGGATTTTTTTTTGTGGAGCTATGTTAAGAACAGAGTTTATACGGAGTCCATCAGCCTTAAAGTTCAAAATCTTTGATGTGATCACCGAAATTGAACCGCCATTTTGCCAAAAAAAAATTATTAAAAAAAGTGATTCAAAACGAAATTCGTTTGAAAACACCCTTTATAAAACTGAGCTATGTGCTGTATAATTCAATAAAAAAAAAACAAACAGTTCTAAGATCAAATACATTTAAAATTAATTCTATATTGTAGAGTCCCTTTATATTCTTTTATATTTCTGTAGTCTTTTTGCTATTTTGTTTGAATTCTTTTTTGTAAAAATAGAATGGAAAAGTCTTGTTCACCTTAGTTTTGCTTTTTTTTATTATAAACACTGCATTAGCTTTTAAGCTTCATAGCAACACCACTATGGACGTACTCTACCGCATCTGGGTGTTGCTATTCCATGATTGCAACTCCCACATTCGCATTACGTGCAGATTAAGAACTATAATATTCTATGGCAAATGCGGTGGAAGGACATAGATCCCACATTCAGTAAAAAAAGCGCATTAGCAAATATGAGTAAAATGTGCTTTCACGAAGAGATTTCAGAAGATAAAAAAAACTATGAGCGACTTCACAGGCGACCTAGTCTATAGCAAAGTTGATAACGCATTCCTTTCCAATGTTTTATTGAGCTGACGGCAATGTGAAGAATGTGATTATCTCTATACCAACAAAATGCTTTAAAAATCACAAAATTTCACCAATGTTGTCATTTTAATTTTTTTTTTTCGATTTTGCAAATGTCATTACACACGTCTAATATTTATAAATGTAAGAAAGAATAAACACTCTATGTTAAACCTCATTTTACACAATATCGAGTAGACGAAAAATTTATTTCAACAACTGTATTTTAGCCGCAAATACTGGCTTTTTGTTTGTGATTTCAACAAATGCTTTCCTAAAACAACAACAATAATTTAGCAGCATACTCGAAGCGACTATAATAGACAGGAGTTCTTAAAAGAGTATCAACTACAACAATATTTGTTGTCATTTCTTTCCGCCTTTGCTGGCTGTTTGTTCGGTATGAACGGCCAGTGCTTTCGATGTGAAGACATCATTCTTAAGCCATTTTCTGAACTGTACTGGTGAGTCAGTGTTTGGGTGTAGATAGTTCTTTTATTAACGTCATATATACTCATTGAGGTAAAATACCCGCCACCAGGTGTTTTATGTGGGCCTAATTTTTATCATTTCCGTCTTTTGTTATTATCTAGGTACAAATTCAAACAACTTAACACACTAATACTTTGCAGGCTAGCAAAACTCCCATTAGATGATCATATTAATAAAAAATCATTTAACTGACGTTTTAAGCCGATTATTGAATATTGTTTACGTTTATTGCAAAGCCAATCGATGAGATGTATATTTAGTAAATTCATACAACTTTCTTGTAAGGCAACAGTGATGATCCATAAAACAAACATAGTGAAAATACACCGCCCAACAGAAAGCTCAAAAGACATAAGCAAATAAGACTAAAAGTACTTAGAGTCTCATAAGACATTATAAAATAGATCATTGAAACCATTGAAGAATGACTAAAATCTTATCTTAGCAAGAACATAGACAACTTACGGGTCAAACTAAGTCTAAGCGATCGCAAGAAACGCAACTGAGGATATATTCTGGGCAACGCTTTTAAACCAAAGGCTTCTAGAATTCGTGGGATATTTTTCTGCAGTTAAAAAATTCGAAATGTAGTTAAAATTTTAGAAAATAATTGTTTAAAGTTTATATACCAAAAATTGTTTTTACTTTTTTACAGCACTTTTGTTTCTAAAATTAATTTCTCTACTCTTTGACGGTATTTTCGAAATTTCGAACATTTCTGAATAATATTAACAAAATTATTATTAAAAAGAGATTTTTCTTTTACATTTTTTTTAAATACGAATTTTGTAAAAATACGAATTTTTAAACATGTGTGAAATTTCGGAAATGATATAAAATTTGAAATTAAAATTGATATTTTATAAATAAACTTTTAAGGTAATTTTGCATAAGTTGGAAATTTCCAAAATAACTTTAAAGTTTTAAAAGTTCCAAAAATTAAATGTCTAAAAGGAAAAATTATGATACAACATAATCATAGCTATTAGTGTCCTTCATTATTTTTTTTCGAATACTATTACAAATTCGAACATTTTCAAACTTTTAAAATTTTTTTTTCTCGGATCAGTACTCCTGGGATGACTTCTATTGATACAATGCATTGAATCAGAACTAGGTTATAGAGAGGAGGAAAGAGGGAGTAGTCTTTGTGGACATTTGATTTTAATTTTCCTACTTTGAAAGTAACAGCAAAGACCTTAAAAGAAAACGAATTTTCCCTGTAATGCATAGTGCTATTCACTGGCCAATAAATCACAAATGGATACGCTATCAATGGAAGTCGAGTTAAACGCAAAAAATACCGATTAATGGGAACAAGTTCCCTAATTTCTCGTAAGCAATTTATCTTGTAGTAAGGATAAAACAGTGAAATACAACCCACATAGCGTCAAGGGTGCCCCTGTAGGCTAGAAGGTAGTGTACTAGCTTGTAAATATGGGGGTTGTGGGTTCGATTCCCAACGAAGGCCTTGGTTTTTTCACTACAAAAGATAAAAATTGACCGTCGGTGGAGCTGCTCAGCGGTGAAGGCATAGTCACTGGTCGCTGTTGCTGTCTTTATACGGCAGTTAATTTCCGACTATCCTTCTGCTTTTACCACCTGTTTCAGCTCTTCTCTATCCCTTTCCTAAAGAAGGTAGCACGGTACTTGACTAAATAAGTATTGTTGCCAGAAGTGGTACTTCTCTTTAAAAACAAAAAAAAAAAAAGTACGTATACATTGAGTCTTACGGGCATTAAAACCGATTCTATTCACACAACCCCATTCGGAGATTTTTGCGAATAAATCTGGAACTCGTCTGATGAAATCTCATCTATAACAACTCGTATAGTGCAATTCCTCAAAAAACTCGATATAAATTTAAAGAAATGGTTACCGACACCAAAAGCAACAAGTTTTGGCAGAAGTGTATTATGCCACACTCTATTAGACGCCTTAGAAATATCTAGAGTCACCGCCTTACTTTCCCTGAAATTATGTATGTTCCGACAGAAAAACCAGCAAGTCAGCCATAGAGTGCCCGCTACGTAAACCATACTGTCGATCGCTAAGTAAACTGTTGGACTCCAGGTACCTCACAAGGTGAAAATTAATCATACTTTTTACCATTTTACATTACCTTACATTAGCAACCTTCCAACACTTTGTTCAAAAGGGCTGCTAACGCATGCACTTACTTTGAAGAGCACGAAAGAATATTGTCGGCATAGTAAAAGATACTCTGTCGAGCTCAGGCGGTGCTTAACTACTTTCCGGCGAATAAGAATTACTTGCAAAAATATATCAGCCATAAGATTAGCTTTATCAACCGGGTCAGTGAATATTTGATCATTCTTTAAAAGAGTTGGAATTGAAGAACTAGCATTATCCCTTACTGTTTAAACAAATGACAAAAACGTTCTTGCTACCTCTCATTTATGCTTTAGTTTGTGTCCGAGTTTTAGTTATTTCAGTAAAGTCTTTACAATATTTAATTTTATTTGGTCTTTATTTGTTTAAGTTTTTAAATCACTTTTATTGGCACTAAATTTAACTTTTAAATAAATTTTTTTTAAAAACTTATTTATTTTATCTATTTCTTTTTCACATGTTCCGTAACTGGTTTTCTAGGTACTTCGTCTTCCTGATCTTATGATTAATTTTTTTGCTTGAAATACCATTTTTCGATTCGTGCGTAACCTAATACGGAAGGGTAATGGAAATGCAGAATAGAAATATAGTGGCAAGAATTGCCATCTGGCTATAAAAGTGCTGATTATTCAAAAAATAGCATAGAATATCCACACCTGACTACGAGATCTGTAAATTAAGTAATGAGACTGATTATGAAAATACTTTTTATTCAAGTGGAATAACAATTTTATATTGTCACCCAAAAAATAACTTTCTTCACAGCCACATAGCGGTTCTTCCGCTCTCCTCATAGAACTTTTGGAACTCCGATACTAGAATAGCCATCAGCTGTTTGGTTCTAATATGAGTTAAAATGAGCTGATTTTTCTACTTCGAGAAAAGGAAAATATCACATGGACATAAGTCAAGCGAATATGGAGGCGGAGGAGCCACAAATATGTTTACTGAAATTGCTGTGTGACAAGGTGCATAAACGTGATGCAACACTCAGTTGTTCTTGATGTTTGGTCTCACATGAATGTTTTTTTTTTCGAAGGTTTTCAGGAATCTCCCGGTAAATGTGTTGATTAACTGTTTGGCCTTAAGTTACATACGCTTTGTGAACGATTCCAGAGATATCAAAAAAAAACAAATCAGCGTACATTTGATCTTTGACTTTGCTGTTCTTGCCTTTTTGGGTCTTAGAGAGGTTTCTGGGTCATATTCAAACACCCAATACTTATCACCAGAAAATGGAGCTTATTTTCCAACGAATGCAAGAAATGAAGACACTTTTCCTTCCTGACGTCCTTTTGCGAAAGGTTTTTTGAAACCATCTTTGCGCAAACTTTTCTCACTTCTAAAATCTGATGAACGGTGATGTGAGTCAAATTTAACTCTTCGCCGATCATTCTGAATGTCAACCGACGATCTGAACGCACAAGATCCCGGATTCTGTGGACATTTTCATAGGTTCTTGAAGATGAAGTCCTTCCGCTTTGTGATTCATTTTCAATCAATGCTCTTCCTTCTGAAAATGCCTTAAACCACCGAAAAATCTGGGCTCTCGCTAAAACACTATCTGCGGAGGCATTCTAAAGCTTAGCAATAGTTTTCGTTGCACTGTGCCCAAGCTGATAGCACAACGTTGATCGAAATTGATGTAAATCATTTTTAGAACAGAAAAAACTGTTTCACAAAAAAAAAATCGATACTGACGACCAAATGACTCGAGCGATGTCAAACCCGCACGGAAGGTATATCACATGCTCATCTGCCGCCCCTCCAAACCTAGCGTCTCCAGTGCCAGATCGATCGTAACGTTGCCACCCTCATTACTTAATTTACAATACTTGTATCTTGCAACTCTTCGCACTATCTAGTTTCCATTAAATCTCCATTTCGACTACAACTATTCTAAAGTCGTGTAAACTTTACATACAATCGGACTAACCCTTTAGAAATGTCAGAACTAGTACTATTTTATGCTATCGCAGAGTGGTGAATTTTGGAAAGGAGTTAGTTTACTATACTTATGGCTTGTTGCAATATAAAATTCGGAAATATATTTCCCAATCAGATAGCAATGCAATAACAATAACTGAGAATATGCACACTTAAATGCTACGCACACTTGGTACTAAAATTTTATTGTCAAACACATCCAAGTATCCGTAACGACAGATAAACGATAACCTTAACAGTCACAATAGAAAAACGTGTCTCTTTGAAAATATTCTTGTTTTGTGTCCGGCCAGGCATTAGTTTTACAATAAATTCCTGTTGATTGAAGCGCGATATATTTTTGCTTGTTTTCATTTCTTTTATTTAAATATTTTACAAAGGACATCAGTCTTTTCATTATGAATCCCCAGGCGCTCAATAAATAAATTAAGGAAATTGAGATGATACAATCAATCCTTTAAATCTTATTTGTCAAAATGGCTTTTTCATGATAATGAACAATACAACAAACACTACATAGCATCATCAACAACAACAAAATCAAATAAATATGATAACTTGAAATTGAAAAACAAAAAAAAAATATAATTTATTTAAATAATGTACAGGATGAATAAAACTCTTAACACGCACACAAACAAGCATCTAATAACACAAGATGAAATAATAAAGGCCACACCTGGGCAAATTGTTTGGTGCTCTTCGATTAGTTTGCAGTTGGGGTATTTTGTTTATGATCTTTTGCTGTATTGAAATTTTCAATTATTGCTCTGGTATTACTGCTATTGATGTCCTTTATGGCAAGTTTTTCTCCTTTGTCTTTCAATTGCATTTATTAATACAAAAATCTGTGTTTTTAAAATTGCCTGTTTCTTCAAAGGAAGAGAAACAGCATGGGCAATATTTTTAAAGGTGACAGCAGCAAAGGTTCCCCTTTAAAAGTGTTCAAAAGGTAATCACACATTTGTACCATCATGTTAGTAAGTTTCTATAAAAAAAATCAGGATTAATGTGCGTTTTCAAGCAAAAACAACAATTATAAAGCAGGGGCAGACGGGTACCACAAAGAAGGGAACTACAAAACTGAATCGCAAAATTAAAGGATTTTGCATTAGCTGGAAAATTTGTGTGAATTATATTAAAAGACAAGTGGATATTTGGTGGCAAACAGGAATCGATTCATTAGAAAAATAAATCATTGAAGCCAGAAAAGTGGAACTTCTTCAAACAAAGCAACTAAAATGTATCATGCATATTGGGAAGAATCCTTTTATTTTCTATATGTGTAGTGTGTTAGCTTGAAGATAAATAGATTGTTATATTTACATTAAACATTAATTGTTATATTTACATAAACTTTGATTAAAAGCATCTATCTTGCTGTTCAAAATTGAAGAACGTTTAACTGAACCTAACCTAAACTAACCTAATATCTATAATATAAAAATAAGTCGGGTTTTCCTTCCTGACGCTACAACTTCGGAACGCACGAACCGATTTCCACGACTCGTTGGAAAGGTCTCGGGCTCCGTGAGCAAAGAAAATTCAGGAAAAATTTCAAGAGAAAAGCTGGAAAACAGGACAATTCATTTTTCACATACAGCGCCATCTCTGATACATAGCATGTACTACAACGGCACCAGTACGTGGTGTGTAAGTATTCCTCACGAAAATAAGTACGTTTCCTTTTAAGTAGATGACGCCATGCGCTAGATCACAAGTATACTGTTCATCCTAGAAATGATGAATGTTTTTATTTGCGACTCCTGTTGGTAAATATACGTGGACCAAAATCATTTGCGCATTTGAAAACTATGAATGGCCACTAATGCCAAACATATCGAGAAGCATGTCAACTATTGGGTTTGCTAAAGAACGATTCTCATTGGGATTTAACACTTGCGGGTTCAGTTGTTTCATCAAATGTGTACCCAATACGAACGCTGTTCGCTATTATCATCACCACGTATTTCCCTTCAAAACCAATTCAGTTATGGAAAAAATGCAAAGACGACATATGTAAAGATAACTTGCATCGCTTGCGCATTCGAACGAATAATCCCGACATACAAATAACCGATGAAATATATAATGAAGGATTGATTCTGATTGAGGATCACTGCTTGACTATTGCAAACAAGCTACTGATTAAAGTAGGAATGATTGCGCCAAATCGATCGATGCACCATGCACTAAACCAAGAATTAAATCGAGAGCTGCAATAGAATGTTGATACATTGCAGGAATTCGTTCGAAATAATGTGCCGTTGCTGGATGAACAGCAAACACAAATATACGAAACATTTATGCAAGCGGTGGACAATAATACTGGTGATCTATTCTTCCTGGCGGAACAGGGGAAACATTTGTCATTTCATTGATTTTGGCCACTATTCCATCAAGATGTAACATAGCTTTAGCGTTAGCATCATCTAGAATTGCGGCGACTCTTCTAGGTGGCGGTCGTACTGCACATTCTGCGCTTAAGTTGCCACTCAATTTTAACACAATTGATACTCCAACATGCAATATTTCCCGATCCAGTACAATGGGAAAATTGTTGATGCAATGGAAGCTCATTGTTTGGGATGAGTGCACAATGGCACATAAGAAATCACTTGAAGCACTTAACTTCACCTTAAGGATCTTCGGCGAAATAACAACAGCTTTAGCGGCTTGATGATATTGTTGGCAGGCGATTTCAGGCAGACGTTGCCAGTAATTTCCCATGCAACGCCTGCAGATGAATTGAATGCTTGCCTGAAGGCATCAACTTTGTGGAATAACATAAAAACATTATCGCTAACCACTAATGTGAGAGTTCAACTCCAAAATGATCAAAGAGCTGCACAATTTTCCAAACAATTGTTAGCTGTTGGAAATGGAAAAGTCCCAGTTGATGGGACAGCTGGATAAGAGTAATTTACCAACGACTTTTGCCGATTTGTAGACTCTCAATTAGCTCTTATTGAAAATGTTTTTCCAAACATTAGTGAGAATTACCAAAATTATGCTTGGTTAAGTAAACGAGCAATTCTCGCCGCAAAGAATAATGATGTTGTACATGCATTGAATTTCAACATTCAATCAAAAATCGATGGCAATTTGGTGACATACAAATCCGTTGATTCCATAAAAAATCCTGATGATGCAGTAAATTATCCAACGGAGTTTTTGAACTCCCTGGAGTTACCAGGAATTCCACCACATAACTTGCAACTAAAAGTTGGTTCAGTTATTATGATATTGCGTAATCTGAATCCACCGCGATTTTGCAACGCTACTCGACTTGCGGTGAAAAGACTTATGCCGAATTTGATTGAGGCAACCATTATTAACGGAATGTATGCAGGTGAACAATTGCATATTCCGGTTCGCTTGCGTTCGCAATGACAATTAACAAGTCGCAAGGTCAATCGCTTAGTGTTTGCGGGACACATTTAGAAAATCATTGTTTTTCACATGGGCAGCTATACTTTGCGTGTTCACGAGTTGTGAAACTATCCGCTTTGTGTTAACGTCAGTCCAAAAAACAAAAATGTGGTTTACCAAAGAGCACTTCAATGAAACGGTTAATTTGCGGACACGTATAACGCGTCGATTCAGTATTTACTTTGGATTCACTTTCATTTTTTACTTAGAGAAGTTCAACTAAATTCCACTTCATTTTTGTAATAAAACATTTTGTAATAAAACAAAAAAAAAATTTTTCTTTATATGTTAATCTCCAAACGAAATGTTACAAAAACCAAAGCCATCTGATGGCAAAGGCGGGGATTTGCTAGTAATTTTATAATTAAAAATCTTATGACCAAATATCATATAAGACACATTAACAATTACTAAGCATTATAGAATATTGTAACGTTTATAACTTTTATAAACGTTTTATTGTTACTGAGTTCTTTATTGCAAAATAAATAACACCAGACATTAAAGTGTTCTAATTAATTACAAGTTTATTTACACAAAGTAAGATTTGTACGTTGGCACTACAGAACAATTTACCAAAGATGCAGGTCTTTTATTTCACGAGGTTTATGTTTTAATTAACTAACTAACTAACCACTCAGATGCTGTCTTTTATATTTGTCCGCTAGAGGTCTAAAGAAATTAAGAATTTTCTACTTCCTTTGTATCACATTTTGTTGTTGTTATGTTATTCATTCAATGTATAGGTTGTGTGTATTTTTGTTATTGTTTTGGGCTGTTGAAGTCTCTTCATGGAATTTATTTTAAGATAGTTGTTGTTGTCTTGCGTGTATAAGTTTTCTTAGAAAAATACGCAGTTAGTAAACAGCATACCCAGTTATTCGTTTACTTTATTACTTAATTGTTTTCTTTTAAAACTAAAGCAAAACATATCCGTAACCATGTTATGGCATATTCAATTTAAAATTGGAAAAAATTACCATCCGGCTAGTAAATGAAACATAATTCGCATATAGCTCGAGATGCTTTCTTTGCACTATGCCGTGTCCATTAAATCTTCATTACGACTATACCTTCTCTAATGTCGTGTGAGGTTTAAATACAATCTGGATAGCCTGCCTATTGCTTGGCATAATACAAATAAAAAAACTTTTAAACAAAACTCATATAAGAGACATTAACATTAAAGATAATTAAGGATACTTATATTTCTTCGCATTGTAGCAATGGAGGTATCAAAACAAAGCAGGTATTGCTTGATTTTTTATATATTGTTTTTTTTAAGGTATGTTCACGTTTTGGCTTTGCATAAATCTTGTTGGAGAAAACTCTAATTAAATATTTTTTTCAAAATACTATATTTACTGTTCAATGCAAATGTACTTTGAGTAGATTTTTAGAATTCATTAATTGTATTTATGCACAGAAATAAAAATATCTATAGTTCTCTGTGTCAAGTACCAAGTAAAAATATTATTTAACATAATACACTATCACAATATTTACCAATCCTCCCTATTCTTACCAAACGACTCTCGGTATATTTTTTTGTTTTCTTCTGTCTTCTCCGTTTTTTTGAGTTGCCAGCTTGTTCTGTCTGATCTGACGGTTGAAAAGGGGCTGCCACATATCATTTTGAATTAAAGTAAAATTTTCGTTCAAATGTGATTTAAATTCAAAAGCCTCCTAAGCAAGTAGAAACGAGATTGTTCTCAAAATCAATCAAGTATTTACTAAAAAAATAAAATTTTTGAATTAATTAACCAGGCTTAATTAAATCAAAAATTTCGAATGCAGGGCTTTATTAAATTTGAATAGATTCGTTGGCACTGTTTTGGCAAGATCCCAACGTGACAGAAATTTAATCCAGGATATACAACAGTGATGGCAGTCCTCAACTGTATGTTCAGATACCGTTACCTTTAGAACAACTGACTGTTTGTTATGCTTTATGGGCTGATGTAATAATGGGTCGGTACTTCTTTAAATACTTTACTGGTCAGAATGGTACAATCAATGATGGCCACTACAGAGACATGATTACTTACTTTTTCGTTCATCAATTAAACGATCATAATGTGCTGGAGCTGTAGTTCCAATAAGACGTTATTTGGCCTCCAAGATCGTGAAATTTTCTGTGAGGATAGCTGCAGTCACCAATCTACGCTAATAAGCTCGAAACGATTGACCACTTAAAGGACAGTATTCGCCACGTTCTTGTCGATATATAGCCAAAATGTTGGACAAATTATACGAAAATTGAACCTGCAGATTATACTAGGTCCAAGTCAGCCATGACGATTACATACCAGAAGTCATATTTATATTGTTACCTTTATTCCTTTTAAAAAATGTTTTGTTATATTCAGTTTCTTTATTGCAAAAAATAACACAACACTTTAGACTTTCAAATTTAATTAAACGATTTATTTACTTTCAATACACACAAAATAAACGCGATGTTAACCTTACCAGGGGTTACAGGGTTAGGCCTTAAAAATGCTTTATTATTTTCTTATTTTTACTCAGCAATGATTCAACTTGAATTCCTTCATTTACACAGCGAGTGGTGCTTACATAATTGTTTTTAGCGATTTTCACATATACAAGAATATTCTACTTTAACATCACCCCACATTGTTGTTGTTATTATCATATCGGCGGCTGTTTCACTGTGTGGTTTGGTTTTGTTTTGAGTTAGTTGTTTTTATTTTCTGTTGCTTATCTTATTTTGTAGAATTTCTTATAAGCGTATTGTAAATAAAGTAAATTTTATGTCAATTTAAAAATTTTTAAAAATTCAGAGTGTTGTTTAAAGGATTTAAAAAATTTGTTGAGATTTGTTAAAAAAAATGGAAATAATTTTGCTGCTTAAGTTTAAACAACTATAGTAGAGTGTAGTCGGGTTTAAATTTTAAATTTACTCATTATCTGCGCACAGAGCCGGCCATGAGATGCTTTAAAGCAGCATATCTCAGGTTTACGACAAGTAAAAATCGTTGCAAAATGTTTATATAGAAACAAAATAATTTTCAAATAATTCCAAAACTGGTTTTTAAGGAGTTGCTTTAAAATTAAAGTAAGGGGTTGTTAGAAAAGTGGTGCAATCGCTAAGGGCTTTACAAGAGCATGACCTAGAATTATGGTTATGGATTAATTTTCAAGAAATTAAATTTGTGTAAGTGCGTACTTTAACTTATAAATTATTATTTATTTGATACCTAAATCTGCTATTTAAAATATATTCATCATTTCGTGAAACGAACTATTTCTTCAAATGCAAATGTTACATTTTTATTAATTTTGTGACAATGTACCTTCACAAATATATACTTTTTTCTCTTGTTTTCATATTTGGAAATTAAAAATAGAAAAATCCAGAATAACTTTTTTTAAGCCCAAAACACCTCTTTCAGAACAAAGAACAAATTTTTTGTCTTTGTTGCGAATTTATCGAACTGGAAACAAGAAAATAATGAAGAAGTGAACAATTTTTGTAGCAGTTTAATAATGAATGTTCATATCTGTATATAAAAAAAATGTTGTGTCCTAACTGCACTTTATAAAACTAGTGCAACAACACTACAGCTTCAAAACTGTACTTCAAACTCTGATAGATACAAAATTCGTAATGCTATCTGCAGCCGGACTTTATGCTTTATAGACAACATTAAATTTTTGCTTTATCTAGGCTAAAGTTGTATGTGCGTTTGTTTACTTGAGTTTGAATATTACAGGTACAATTGTTTGAAAGTGTGTTTAGTGTGTACTCGTATATACAACTTGTTGTTTATGAAGAAGTTTTGTTTCGCTTACAAAATGAAAATACATTTCCCAGTAAAACCCAGAAAATTGATCTCAAATTGAAATTCATTTGAGGCCATACTATTTTTTGTTTTTTGTTTTTGTTTTTAACATTTGAAATTCTTTATTTAAGAATAAATATCTAAAAATATATAAAAATTAAATATAAATTAATAAAGTTGGGTTTTCATATATTTCAGGATTCGTTTGCATATAACAATTTTCCTTTTTCTTTAATTTACCTTTTATATAAAATATTTTTTTATTCATTTTATGCATCAAACTCAATAAGTTTGGAAGTTTACTTTAAAAGTATAATTTAACTTTTATTATTAGACGTGAGTCTATTTGTTTGGTTCCCTCAACCGATCTCTCCTCAGATCACTCGCCTACTCTAATGAGTTTTTTCCATGCCCCTAATAAGGAGGAGCAAAGCAGTATCTATTCCATCAAGCGAACAAATTGGCTGAAATATAAAATTTATGTTAGCGCACACATGCCGCAAATTATTTCTTTGAAATCTGAAGAAGAAATTGAGGATGCTGTAGAGCTCGTCACCAACATCTTGACAGATGCTACTAATAGCTTCATCGGCCACGGTCAGTATGAAACCCAGTCATCAATACAGCTTCAGTCGCAGTATCGAGCATCTAGTAAAACAAAAAAGAAAATTAAGGCGAAAATGGCAGCAATCTCGTTCACCTGACCTAAAGGCACAACTGAGGGAGTGCCAAAAAAAATTTGCGTATTGCACTGAAGGAGGATAAGGAACGCAATCTGGAAAAGTACTTGCAAAGCTTAGACTCCACTGAGCAGTCTGACTACAGTTTATGGAAGGCTGTTAGAAAAATTAAACATCCTACTGCATACGAGTCTCCTGTGCGACTACACAACGGTGAATGGGCAAAGACCGCTGAGGAAAAAGTTGAAGCATTTGCCAACCATTTAGAGAAGGTATTTGTTTCAAATATTACTAACTCCCATGTTGACCCTATCATTATTAACGATATAGTAGAGAGTCCAATGAAGTTCAGATTTTCTCAGATTTAAACTGCTGTTAAATCGCTGAAAGCTAAAAAAGCACCAGGCGCAGACAAAATCACTGTATCTATGATTACTAATTTGCCTATTTGTGCTTTACGGAGTATTCTATTTATTTTTAATTCCATGTTACGTGTTGGTGCTTTTCCGAAGCTATGGAAACATTCTGAAATTGTAATGATACCAAAGCCTGGTAAAGATATTTCACAAGTAACGTCGTACCGCCCAATAAGCTTGTTGCCGATCTTTTCGAAGCTTTTTGAAAAATTGCTGCTTGAGAGCCTAAAGTCTCATATTGATACAAATTTCATTATCCCAGACCATCAGTTTGGATTTAGGAAGATGCACGGTAGTATAGAACAGGTACACAGGATAACAAATCTCATCCGAAGTGCTCTCGAAAGTAAACAATATTGTTCAGGTCTTTTTATAGACATATCACAGGCATTTAACACGGTCTGGCACAGTGGTCTATTATCGAAAATTGTAAAGTTGCTACCGGTAAATGTGTACAAATTATTCAAGAATTACTTAAGCAATAGATCTTTTCATATAAGATCAAAATCTATTTTATCCTCCACGAAACAAATTTCTGCTAGTGTACCACAGGGTAGCATTGTTGGGCCGTTCCTTTACATTTTATTTACCGCTGATATGCCCAATAGTCCACTAACTCATACATCTACATTTGCTGATGATACTGCTTTTGTAAGCATTCACAAAGATCCAAAAGTTGCATCTGAACAACTTCAAGCACACATAAAAGTGTTGGAGATATGGCTCAAAAATGGAAGATAAAAGTAAATGCCTCAAAGTGCGTTCACATTACTTTTACCTTGAGAAGAGAAAATTGTCCTCCGGTTTCAATTGATGGCATAAGAATTCCTGAGCAAAATAATGTGAGGTATTTCGGAATTCATCTTGATAGACGTCTCACATGGACTTACTATATAGCGGCAAAAATAACACAAATAAAGCTGAAATCTGCCCAACTTTACTGGCTTATCGAACCAAGATCCTCATTAAAATTTGACCTCAAGTTCCTTCTATATAAGGCCGTCAAAACTCCTGCGAATAATAACGTGTACCTTGTGGTACATCAGGAATAATAATATTCACAGAGATCTCAGCATTCCCACTATTCGTGAGGAAACTAGGAAAGTTATCACAAACTATAAATCAAAAGTTACAACTCATCCAAATCAGTTTGCAAGAGACTTGCTCATATTTGAGGGCCATAAACGTCTTAAAAGGAGGGGAACCTTTGAACTCATCAGATGAAGACAACACCCGTGGGAACTTAATGTTGTAGTTGCAGTGGCAACGAAGACTTTTTATTCTTAGGCTAAGATTTGAATACTCATTGTAAATTTCGTAATAATGTGAAAGATTCAATGATTAAGGAAAATGAAAAAAAAAAAAAAACTTTTATTATTTTAGCATTCATCTTAATATGAAACTTACTTGTGCACATTATTCGATGCAGAGTTGGCAAATCAAATGCTAAATGGAAACCGCTGCTAATATTAAACCATGTTAACTTTAATATTAAGAAAAGTATATACACTTTAGAAGTATATTTTTATTTTTATGGCATATATACTTATCTTAATACTGCACAGTGATGTGGCCCATCTGTGGGTCTTTTTATGCACATCCAAGCAAATCCTCAAAAGCAAAACAAATACAGCCATGACTCGCCCCTAAGGTACCATATTGAGTAATTTAAATTAATTCATATAAAACCTGGGTTGCAATATTTATTATTGGTCCATGGGACCAATTGTTACGTTTATTTCTGCATAGTTTTCTAAGAAATCTTATGCACACAAGACAACAACAACATGCTTATAAGAAATTCTACCAAAGAAGTCAACAGCAGAAAACAAAAATAACTAACACAGAACAAAACAAACAAAACACACAGTCAAGCAGGCGCTTAAACTGAACGACAACAACATGGGCTGATGTTAAAATAGAATATTCCTGTATATGCGAGAATCGGTTAAAACAACTATATTAGCGCCACTCGCTGGGCAAATGAAGAAATTCAAGTTGAATCATTGTTGAGTAAAGACATTTTTAAGGCGTTACAGGGATAAAGTTACCATCGTGTTTATTTTGTGTTTAATTAAATTGTAAACTCTAAAGTTCTGTGTTATTATTTTGCAATAAAATAGTTTGATATAACAAAACCTTTATTAAAAGGAATAAACGAAACAATATTATGCCTGGACTTATTTATTTTTTAGTTTTAATATCCTGCAGACATGCTGAAAAGCTTTGCGGTTTAGAATAATGTAGATAAATGCATACAAATCATCAAATAATAATAATTAATAAAATTAATGGAAAAGCTAAGCGTTAAAAGAACCCTAGAGGCTCAGAAGGCCAACAAGAGACTTTAATAACTTTTACACGGCTCAAATTGTAGAAGATATAATATTTGAATGCTGAACATTATACTGTTTAATAGAAAATTAGTTCAGCCATTGACATAGAAATGACTATCTGTGGATGACTAAGCTAACTCCAAAAAAATATTTCCTTCCCCGAATTTTTATAACACCCAACTTTCCTTTACGTTTGTGGCCTCAACATATGAAGTTTGGTGAAGAAATTTTACGATAGATTTGAGCAAAATGCGGGGTAAAAAATTGATTGATTCGCGATTATTGCAGCATATCTATTATCTTAGTGAATTATAGATTTCATTACTTGGCATACACAACGATAATAGCATAGCATATTTTCATAATCAAGTTATTACCGAAAAGGGAAGAAATGAAGTGCATTAATTATAATGTAACAGCAAACATTGGTGTATAGCGAAAAATGTGAAAGTTAAAATACACAAGGGCTCCCAAAAATGTACTTTTATCTTTAACATGTACTTTCATTGTGTTCAAAAAATCTTAAGGAAGCATAACAGGTAATACACAGTTAAGGAAATGTCTTTCATAATATTTTCATTAACAAAAACGGAAAAATTCACCACGGATTTAATAGAAAGCTAGGGGTCCGAATCCATATATATTAAAATGAATGTTTGTTAGGTGGTAAGTGATAAACTTCTACATCGCTCAACCGATCGTAATGAAACTTGACACGTATAAGTAATTTCTCATAGAAAAGTTTTTTAGACTGTCAATTTTTCTGTAACTCGCCTCTAGATGGCGCAGTAGAACAATTTTTTAAAAGCACTGTTCTATAACGCTGCGCACGCCTAAATTCGTTGATTCTGATTCTGTCAAAACATTGGAACAGCAGCGATACAGCAACATAGTTTTTTCATTGGCCTTACAATAAAACTGATTTTGACGGTAGTAGAAAATAATTAGTGATTTTTACTGTCCTCACTAATAACAAATTGTGATTATGAGTTTTACAGTGATTAGTTATTGGTGAGTCAATTTAAAATGGAAAAGCATTTCCATTCAAATTGTTTTCAGCGCTAGACATCATACTGCATATTTTTGGTTTTGTTGTAGGCGCTACATCATATAAAATTAAACAATTCAGTTTTATGCGATCGCTACAGCATGGCAGTGGTATTGGTGAGTAATTTTAAAATCAAATCCTCATTCATTTTAAAATCAAGTCTCATTCAATTCTGCGTGCCTTCACACGACTGCTTGGCGAGTGTTGACTGTGAACACACATATTGAAATTCGAGCATGAACAAAATATTTTATTCTACATTCACTGCGAATATCCATATGGAAATTCGTGCATGAAAAAAATTGTTGCGTTCACTGCGAATACCCATACGAAAATTCGAGGATGAAAAAATATTATTTTCGCTGCGAATACCCAAATGGAAATAATATGTACGTCAAAAATATAAAGTTTTTTACTTGGCAGCCAAATGCATAAGAGAGATTGCATATGTATTTAGTTTCATTGTAGGTCATTTCCTTCTATCTTCGGACGACTCATTTGTCGCCAAACGTTGAATTCTACGATGTTTTTGAAATACCACGAAAAAAAAAACAACATTGGAAGAACAGCCAGAAAGCGTCAAGTGTCAGCCAGTAGAGCTGCTACAACAGCCGAACAGCGCGACAGGCAACTGGAAACTGAACGAGTCAGAGCGTCTACTTCAAGGGCTGCTGCAATACCCGAACAGCGAGATGAACGACATGAGGCACAACGCTCACGCCAGGCTCGATCAAGAACGAGAATCGCTCTAAAAAAGCGGCGTTCAACTAAGATAAAGAAAACGATTACAAAATGCATCGCGATGTTGTCATTGGTCCAATGGATAAAACCACTCGCATTAGGATAGATTAGTTTTATTACCACAAGTTCCTTTCATCACATAGCAAAAAAATTTTTCATTGATATTCATTAAAATATTGCTATTATTAAAATCTATATATTTTTTTATCAAATCGGTATGACTCATCTTAAATTTTTCCCCAGCACATGCTAAATTCTTGATTACATACACATCCATTTTTACATATAAAGAGGTGCGTAACGGCAGGGCAACGTCTGCCCGGGTTCGGCTAGTTGTATATAAAAATTACTGTTAAAGAAGGAATTAAAAACAGAATAAAAGACTAAAAGCAATATGTCAATGCATGAAATAAATAAACTCAAAATAAAACAAATATTAAATATTCGAATTAATTTTTAATCGGGCATTGAAGAAATCTTTACCACGTTATTTAAAAAAGAGCCTACTAAAGGTAGCTTGAAAGAGATTGGCAGATAATGAACACCTACAAAAAAAATTTTAACCATGTGTCACCTAGTAACCAAAATAAACCCCATTAGCTTTATTAGCATCTTTAATTAACCCTTTTATCTTGTAACATAGAAAAACTTTCATCGACTTCTTTATTTTCATTCTTAAAGTTTCTCAACAAATATGCCACTAAAATTTTAATTATCTTATTAGTTTGAACAAGGAAAAGATAAGAAACGAGCTGCGTATAGACACTCTTTTTATTATAGTTATGTACATATTATACATGCATATATATGTATAAGAGTCAGCATAAGCTGGTATGTGTACCTTTTAGTTCTGCAGAATGTGTTCTAAAACGTAAAAAGGTACTATTCTTTCTTTCCTTGATAAAAAGAGATTAGTATTAGTAGTAGTAGCCGATATGAAACGTCTTATGTATGGTGATCTATTTAAATAAGTAGATATATAATGCAGCAGAGTGTGAGTCTTAGTGCTATTTTTCTAGGTTTATGTGTTACAAAGTTGGTGGTAGTCCACTAATTTTCATTTTTCACTAGCACTTAGTGATAATCACTAATCATACATCATTTCGGAAAAAGTAGGGTGGTGGCTCTAGATATTTCCAAGGTGTTTGATAGAGTGTGGCACGATGCACTTATGCCAAAACTTGTTGCTTTTGGTGTCGATGATAATTTCTCTATATTGAGTTTTCTCAGGAATCGCACTACACGAGTTGTTATAGATGGGATGTCATCAAACTAGCTAAAGATTAATTCAGGGGTACCACAATACTCCATTTTTTCTCCTACCCTATTTCTTATCTTTCTAAATGACCTCCTTTGTCAATCTTTCAAACCTATATACTCTTTCGTAGATGACAGGACCATTTGTAGTTCGTATTCATTCAGTAATAGACCGAATCAATTAGAGGTTGGTTTCAAAAGGCAAAATATGAATGAAGCCCTCAATCAAGATCTCGCACCATTCTCCAAATAGAGTCGTGTGAATAAAGTCGATTTTAATGCCCATAAGACTCAATGTTGCATGCTTACGCATAGATGTGTGTTCGGAAATGATGCTGCATATGTTGCTATGGTGAGTATAGGTATTAAGGGATCGGAAGCTCTTGATGTTCTTGGCATGAAAATACAGTAAGATTTGGCAAGAAGTTTCGTTATATTTAAAGATGTACAGTGTTTTGAGGACCAGCGACACCTCAACTTACTGCAAGTGCGACCCACAAGTGAGTTAACATGGTTTGTTCAAGTAAGACTAATATTGATTAATAATCCGAGGTCTTTGGCAGCATTTACAATAATGTTTTCTTTTTCCATGTGTTAAAGCATCAACATCAGTAATATGGTTAACAGATTTCCTACGAATTATAATACACTTTGACTTATGACGGTTTTAGCAAAATCTATTTGCAGTTTCCCAGTAATCAATTTTATTCAGATCCTCATTCAGTCTTGAAATATTTGCAGCAACAAAAATGACTGGACTATTAAAATTTAGCTGCACATGGTCTACGTACTTATAGCTTTTGCAGTGCAAAAGCACCAAAGTTTGAAATTTAACAATACAAACTAACAACGACTACACAGGTATGAAGATAGCAGTCGCATGGAAGCTAAAGAGAAGTCAAAAAAGTGTCGAAGTTTCATGCAAAGAGTGCCATGACAAACCGTGTCAAAGGCCTTAGAGTGATCAAGAAGTACCATAAAATATAATTTTCCTTCATCAAGTTTGCGTCGTATGTTCTCAGTTACAACCAATAAAGCAGAAACACAGCTTTGATTTCGACGAAAGCTGACTTTCTGTCAAATAGCAAAGTGTTATTTTTAGTATAACATGACATTTGATTATGAAGAATTTTTTCAAAATAAATTTAACATTTCATTTATTGAAATCTATATTTTTATGACTTCGACAACAGTTCTTTGCATTTTTATTATAACCGAAATTGTGCTATATTTGTTAATTAAAAGCCCAAATGTGGCAATTTTACTTGCCTTGCTGGCATATCCTGACAAGTGAAAATGGGCCTCGTCTGATCAAATGATTTTTTCAGAAAAACTCAACGTTCGCAGATTTTTAGGGCTCTGCATCGTACGTTAAAGTTTTTGCTAGATTTCAAACTATCCCACTACTACTTAACGCAGGTACTCTTGCCTGTGCATCTCAACGCTGAAGCGGTACCCCTAACCTTAGCCAGGCTTAAGTTTGCAAAAAAAAATTATTATTATAACATTTAAAATATATAAAAGTTTAAAATTCTAATTTGTTGTTTACATTTATTACTTTGGTGAAGAAACAAAATCAAAATAAAATACCTTCAAAACTGCAGGGTACAGCCGAAAACGTTCTAAAATTATTGTGTATTAATTACAAGTATGTTTGTATGTATGTTTGTTGGTATATGTACATAATATGCAAATGGAAATATTTGTTTTATGTGTAATGCGAATAAATAAAGATTTGACTAAATTAAATATTCTCAGCAAGTACATCTAGACAGTGGTGCAATATGATATAACCATTAACCAAACTGGAGATTTATGATTTGAGGATGATATTGATGGGCTAAATATAATCAGTGTTATATTTTCCAATTGCAAGTGTCTAACATTTGCTTACGATCATGTCTTATTTTGTGTAGATTTCTTTTAAAAAAAGATCTGCATATTTAGACTCACAGCAGTTAATATTCTTTTGTTTGGTTCACAGGCGGCGCTTTTCTGATGTGGTCTTTTATTTAAAAAACAAAACTGGTCTTTGGAGTTTTAAGTAACATAAATCGGAATTAATTGATAAATTAAATTTTTAAGAATCGAATAAATTTTTGTACTCGGTAGAAGTAGATAAAATTCCAAATAAAAAAAAAAATTTTATTTATCACAACTAACATTCCTCATGTTTGAGCTACTTGATAAGTTTGAGGAACTAGTTTTAGTAACTTCTTAATGAAAACTTTAGTCTCGGATTACATGTTTTTCTCTGTTATTGTGGGTAATTTGCGTTATTACTCTTATTTTTGTTTTTTTCGAAAGTAAGCCTATAATTTAGTAAGCTTTCAGAAAACTGACAATAAGCAGTTGTGTATTAAAGTAAACCAAGTAAGAATCCATTTTTCCTTAATACAATTAACATTTAGAAACTAATTTATAATATTTAGTTTTTATTTGGATACGGTTTTACGTCGACCCTCGTCAAATTTGGTATGTGAATAAACCGGTTGCGGCTATTTGCCATCTTCAGTGATCTCTTTATACTTTATAAAACCGTACCCAAATAATAATAAATTAAACCCCGTCGGAAAATATGCGCCCATATAATATTTAGCATATTTTTGATTATTTTGTAGTAATAAAGGTGTATTACTTTAAGTTGGCAACACTTTTATAGTTGGCGGCTATTTTGTTACCCGTAAACAATTTACATTTAGTTTTAAACTCACGCCTAAACAACGCTTCGAAATTTTGGAAAGGGGACACAATAGAATACTCCCGTTGATCCCAATTTTTTATAGCGACGAATATCATCTCTGCTTGAATGGCTACTTTAATAAACAAAAGTGCCAAATTTAAAATGATGATAATCCTCAAGTGTATGGTCAGACACCATTACATCCAGAAAAACTGACTGTTTGGTGTGCTTCACGGGCTGATAGAATCATTGGTTCGTACTTTTTTACTAATCAAATCGTTATAGTCAATGGTGACCACTTTTTTTACTAATTTTTTCGTTCATCGAGGGAACGTCAGTGATGTGCAGGAGCTGGGGCTTAAATATGTGAGACAGCTCGGGCTGCAATTGATTTCTTGAAGAAAATGTTTAATAACCGCATAGTTTCACGTTTCGAACGCAACATTGTACGATTTAACATCGCTAGACCATTTTATGTGGGGATTTGGGAACTCAATACTTTATGCTGATAAGCCCAAAACGATTGGCCACTTGGAAAAATACATTTGCTGCGTTATTATAATGTATCCATGGCAGTCGTGGCGTTCATATGCCAAAAGAAATTATATGCCAAAACATCAGCTTTCGAATTTCATGTCAATTTAAAAAATCAGGTTTGTTTTATTCCATTTAAAAGTTCCATACCTCTATAAAAATACCCTTTACATATATTGTTGCATCTACTACCGAAAAATTAATGAAACATTATTATTAAAAATTATAAGCAAAGTTTTCAAAAATCTAAGGATATTTCTCGAAAATGTTGTGCTAAAAATAGTACTTTTGGGATTGATGATTGATCGCAAAGATAAGGAGCACTCTTTTGCCGCTAGAGGGCATTTCAGAGTTAACAGAAGAAATATTCACAAAACAGAGCAAAAAAAATTATACAAGTAGTAACGAAAAAGCTCTTGCCAAAATTAAAGACTCTGCTTAAGTGCTGCTAAGTAGTGGCAAATAATTTGATTGCGTTATTGCTGTGGTTGGTGGTTCATGGAAATATTAAAAATAAAAAATAGGTTAAAAAAACATAAAAATTAAATTAAGCTCTTCTAGTTTTATTGCAATGAATGAATGGTATGAAAGTAGTAATTCAAATATGTATGCCAAAGGTGATGTAGCTGACCCGTAATGTTTAGCAGAATGCAGATCACAGCTTCATGGCTGGTAACAGTGCTCTAACACTAAAAAAAGAATATATACCAATTCCAATTTACACTTATTCTCATCCACAAAAAGGTAGGTATAATGTGAAAATAAGAAAATTTCACTTTAACTTTAATTGTAAGAACTTTTTTACTTGTTTACTCTGGTTGCAGAAGTATCGAAGTTCATTCGCAATTTTTCTTCTGCAAAGCAACAGTCAACTTCCACATAAAATCTTCAATTTTTCCCCATCTAACCATTTCAGAGTTCTTGCTGCAGATGATGTATCGTTAAATAGTTAAACTAGCGTTCCATAGTTTTAGAATTGTCAATGTCCTGGATAGAATCGGGTTTTTCAACAAAAAGTTTGTATTTCATTTTGGCAACACCAACAACATGATAGTTTTTTGACGTATTCGTAGTAGCTGCATTGGCAATTGTTACAATGAATTAAATTTTTCACGAAAATCGCATTAAAATAATTAAGATCCTCTATGAAAATGGTGCTTCTATTAAAGTTAGATTTCCTAAAACTCGTGATATGAGACCGCTATTAGGAATTTGGTCGTTAACTTTAAGTCGCCAGGCTTGATACAAAATGTGCGAACACCAACGTGTTTTCGACCTGGTCGTTCAACTGAAAACATCGCAGCCGTGGTCCACAGTGTTGAAACAGATGAATATTTGTCAATTTCTCGACGTTCTCCAAAAAATTGGGGTTATCCAAAACCACCATATGGCGAAGTTTTCGTAAGATTTTGACTTTGAAGCCTCGCAAGGTTCAACTGGTGCAGAAATTTAAGTCTGACCATTCATATTGCCGTAAATTTGGTCAATTCATTCAGGAAGAGCTTGCTAGTTTTTCTGAAAAAATCATTTTTTAGACGAAGCCTATTTTCACTTGTCAGGGTATGTCAACAAGCAAAATTGCCGAATTTGGGCTTATGAAAATCCTAGAGCGATTATTGAGAAGCCTTAAATGCTCAACTTATCACTATATGGTGCACTATGTGGTCTGGAGGCGTGATTGGGCCGTTTTTTTTTTTCTAAGATAAGGCTGGAAAAGCGGTGAAAGTCAATGGATCACACTATCTCGAGATGCTAACAACTCAATTTTGGCCTATTATTAACGACGTGGATATCACTGGCATGTGATTTTAACAGCACAGTGCCACATATCACACAGCCAATGAAACGATCAATTTATTGCAAACAAAATTTCCCGATCGCAAAATTTCACGACAATCAACAGTTAAGTGGGCAGCCAGTGTGATTTAACACCAGTGGATTATTTTTTGTGGACTATGTTAAGGACAGAGTTTATACGAAACAAATCGAATCGATTTCAACCTTTAAGCTCAAAATAAGTGATGTGACTAACGAAATAGGACCGACATTTTGCCAAAAAGTGACATCTGTTAGCGTGATCGTGGTGGACAATTGCCAGATATCATTTTTCATTCATAACTGCCGAACTTTACTCTTCGCAAGACAATAAAAATTTGAATCATTTCAATCAAAATTTTTGTGTTTTATTTTGTTTTAGAAAACAAACTCCTTGTTGAAAAACCCTTTAGTATAATTAGGCACTTTAATATTAATAGATTGATTGCCGCCAGCATTAGAATCTGTAATTTTTCTTGAGTGCTTTAGTTGCTTCTTCAACTTTAAGCTTTGCCTTTGAATGAAGATTTTCTGGGCCTTTTCTTCTAGTATCCGAACATTTTAATTTTATTATGCTGTTTGTGCTCAGTTAGTGAATGACCGAATTGGAAATAATTTTTAGCAGTCGTAAAGACAGTCCGCTTGTATCTTTTAGAAGTGCTTCTCTTTGTTTTCGAGATTTAGTTTACTCATTACGTTGTTATTTGCTATTAATTTCAGGCATATTTAATTCGAGTATTATAAAGCTTAATAAATATCTGCATGAAAATTATTAAATAACAGTTAACAATTTAGAATTCATTATTAATAGATGGATATTATGTTAACCAAATATGGCAATACGGTCCACTTTTGCCATCAAGAACTCCCCTCAGCGCCTTCTTAAGATCAACTTTTTGGTGGTTGTAACGTTTCTTATTAAATATCTGAGGAAAACAAATGCAATCCTTATTTAATTATAGAAAATACTGAAATAAACTCAGCTTGTTTACTTACTATATGTTATCAGTCTCTCAAAACTATATGCTTTAGTTTATACACACACATTCTCATATGAATCTCCAAATTTTTTAAGATTTTCTATTAAATCTTAAAATAAGTAATAGTTTCGAATTTAGTCATTGATCACGAAAACATGATACCCTAACGTGTTGCATACTTTCAGGCTGACCTAATATGTTAAATACAACTCCATAATTTACCATTATTTACCATATAAACTTCTTTTAAGTTTCATCTCTTTATCATTTGTTCTTAAACTTCTTTCAAGTTTCAACTTTTTATTTATCGTTAACTATCTTCAGAAAGAATTCAGAAGGCAAGGCAAACGCTTTTTACTCAAACAGATATTTCAACAGTACTCTTTGTGCTTTCTACCAAAATGCAATCATTCTCTCATGTAGTCGAAAAACGTGTAGTACGTCTAACTGAACAGCTTAAGTGTAATTGAATGTTTTTTAAACGGTTCCACTGTGCTTCTATACGCAGGATATTAATCAATGGTAGTAAGAGTCTGTGTGCGGTTAGTTTAGGTATAATGAGTGCTTTATACAGGCGTATATATACATATGTATGTATGTACATTACAATGTTTTTTTTTTATTTCGTTTATCTTTCGCCGAAGTTCAAGAAAGAAACTAAAAGAAAAGAAAACAAGAATCTAATTTACAAAGAGGATTGCAATTTATGTAATTAAACATTTTTATTACGTGTAATTTATGCAAAAGATAAACTTAATTTTCATATTTAACTAACAAGTAGTGATAAAATTCATTGTACGTATGATTACTTTTTATTCTCTTTTTACTCGCTTAAGCAGTGAGAGGGTAACGTAACCAGTGTATAACCTACAATGCAATAATATAAAGATGCTGCCACTTTTGAGAGAAAAAAAATTTGTTTACATTTAAGTTTTAAATTTTGTATTATAAAGAGTATTTTTATAGAGGTATATAACTTTGAAATGGAATAAATCAAAGATTATTTCTTTTTAATTGACATGAAATTTACAGTATATCGAAAAGAACTGGGCGAGTGTTGTCCTATAAGTGACCAATCGTTTTGGGCTTATCAGCATAAACCATTGAGTTCACACATACCCCAGAAAACTAGTCTAGTGGCGTTTAATTACACAATCTAGGAGGCCAATTCATGGGTCCGAAAATTGAAACTATTCGGTTAGCTAAGGTTTCCTTAAATAAATCAATTATGGCACAAACTGTGTGACATGTTGCTACGTCTTGTTGAAACCAAAGCTCCTGCATATCATGGTTGTTCAATTAATGAACGAAAAATTCGGTATTTATGCCTCTATTGCGACAGCCATTGACTGAACGTTCTGACTAGCATAATTTTTAAAGATGCACAGCAAATGATAAAGCACACCAAACAGTCAGTATTATTAACCACCGTTCTGGATGGAACGCTCTGAATATAAAGGTGTCTCAGCATACACTTAAAGATCATCATCATCTTCAAATCTTCATCATCAAAAGTAAGCTTCATCGCTAAACAAAATTTGCTTCTGAAAATCAAGATCAAAGACATCTTGTTTTGTGCCCGAATTGCACAATTCGCACGCGCTGTTCAGGCGTCAGTCTATTCATGTTGCAATGTCAAACTAAAGAAAACATACATCACTTTACAGCTGGGAAAATAGCTGCCAGTTAAAAAAAAAAGTGTTGCCAGTGTTAAAATTTCTATACTTCTATAAAAAAATACCCGATTTCAAGAAGTTGGTTTTTTCAATTGTGGCAACACCAACAACATAATAGTTCTGACATTTAGTTTTTTGACATAATCATAATAGATGCATTGGGCAATTGTTACAATCAATTCAATTTCGCACGAAAACCGCATTAAACTAATTAAAATCCACTATGAAAATGGTGGTTCTGTTAAAGTTACATTTCGTAAAATGCTTGACATTTTCAGAAAATATGATCGTCCCTCTGACACTGCTATTAAAAATTGAGTCTTTAAATTTGAGTCGGCAGGCTCGATACAAAATCTGCGAACACCGACGCGTATTCGACGGGGTCGTTTGTTTTACATGCTATAAACAAAACTACTGAATATTTTCTCAAATTTATTTTTTTATTTAAAAGTAAAATCCTTCTGGCTGCCTCGGCTGTCCATGCAGTAGCCTGCACGATCGGTCCAATTTTTAAGCACATCATCGGTTGTGTGCAGCTGTATTTCACCAATGGCTTCACGAATATTATCCTTTAAAGCGTCAATTGTCTCTGGCTTGTCGACGTAACACTTACCTTTGACGGCACCCCACAAATAATAGTCCAACGGTGTCAAATCGCAGGTCCGAGGTGGCCAAACGACATTAGCGCTGCGGCTGATAATGCGATCTTCAAAATAGGGCGCAAAACATCGAGTGTAGCTTCGGCAGTGTGGCACGTAGCGGCGTCCTGTTGAAACCAAATGTTGCCAATATCCTCGTCTTCAATTTTTGTGAACAAAAATTTATTCAGCATGGCCCGATAACGATCGCCATTGACTGTAACGGCCACTCCTTGCTCATTTTCGAAGAAAAATGGCCCAATTATGCCTCTGGACCAAAAATCCGCACCAAACAGTGACTCGTTTTGGGTGCGTCGGCTTTTCAACGTATGCGTGCGGGTTTTCTGTGCCCCAAATGCGACAATTTTGCTTATTTACATACCCGCCAAGATCAAAATGAGCTTCTCTGAAAAGATGATTTTTATTTTGCAAAATCGGCATCTCCTGTAATTCGATCGCATGCCCACTTAGCAAGGCGAAAATATATTGGATGGTCACTTGGCTTCAACTCCTAAACCAAGTGGACTTTGTATGTCTCTGAAATGTTCAATTGTTAAGAACGACGGTGAATTGATGTTGATGGCGCTTCACGCACACTTTCTGCCATAGCAGCAATATTCTCGGGTGTACGCACTGTTTTTGGCTTTCCATGCTTTGATTTATCGATCAGGATGACAGTTTCTTTCACTTTTTTGACAAGATAACGAACATACGGAGCTGACGGAGCTTCTCTTCTTCCAAAATCCGTACGCAATTTTCGCAAACATTCTGCAACATTACCATGATTTTCAAAGTAATGTCGCAATATTTCCCAGAGTTGCTCAAACGTATACACAACCATATTCGTTCAGCGAAACAATAAAACTAATTATCTGTCAAATCAAACATGAGCTAAGTGTTACCATTCACGAAATAAGCACTAGTTGAAAAAAAACGTTTGATGGCGGACCCTTTAGTATGTTTTGAGTAGCCTATAGCAAATAATCAATTGTTACATCTGCTCTGTTCATGCATGTCGCATTTTTTTTTTTTTGTATAATTATACGTCAATAAGTTGCATGTACAATTTTGGCTTAAGCTTTGCTTTTTTATAAACGAGAATATTCTGTAACATATCGTCAAGCTAATAATTCGCGGTTTGCAACCAAGTCTTGATTGAAACAGCATGGCTCGACGTACAAAAATATGAGAGCGAATCTTGTAGTTTCATTTTGAATCTTGCTGCGAGCCACGATAAAGTACACTCTTCTCTAATTCTAAAAACAAGTTTTCGTAAATTAACCTATTCTGTCATTTGTAAAAAATTGTAAACAAAATAAAAAGTAAAAGCAAAATATGAAGTGTGATGTGCTGCAGAATGTCTTCAAAATTAAAATTTTTGGAATATTCTAAAATGAGTCTAAAATATATAAAAGGTGGAAGAAAGCTTTTATCATAACGTGGAATATATTGATGCCATTTCATTATAAATAATTTCATTTTAAAAAATATATCAAAATAATTTTTTATTATTTTTATTAAATATGTACTAATCTTTTAAATGGTCTTTTTAAATTAAATTTTGACGATTTATTTTTCGATATTTCGCTTTCCTGTGGAAAGCTTCTTCAGGAAATTATTTTTTATATTTTAAAAAAACAAAAAATTATAACAATTTGAAAAGAAAAATTTTTTGAAAACATTTGACAAAACATATAAAATAATTTTCTTCATACATACAAACATACAAAAATTAAAATTTCAAATATTTAAACATACAAAAACAAGGAAACGGAAATTAAATAACAAATGCGTTCTTATTAAGTACCTTCAATTCTGCGCTAAATTGTCTGTACTAAATTGTAGGTACTAAATTGTAGGTATTAACTCCTTTAAATATTTTATTTTATAAATATGTTTTTTCTTTTTTAAGATCTTTTTTTATATATATTTTTCTCTTTTCAATATTTCGCTTTCCTTTGGAAAGCTTCTTCAGGAAAAAATTTTTTATATATTTTTGAAAACAAAACAAAATTATTAACAAATTGAAAAAAATGTTTCAAAACATTTGACAAAAACATATAAAATATTTTTTCATACATACATACAAAAATTTTTAAATTTTCAAATATTCAAACATACAATAACAAGGAAACGGAAATAACAAATAAATAACAACTAACAAATAACAAATTCTCTCTTATGAAATGATTATAACAAATTATGTGTCTTTTTAATTAAGTACCTATAATTCTGAGCTAAATTGTCTGTGTCTGTCTTGAAATTTATTCTCCTTACATTTGGTACATTAACAATTTCTAACATTTCCAACATATAACGTCTCTTGTAGTTTTTTTCTATATCTAATACTGATGTTTCATCAAACTTTGGATAATGATTATATTTCTTACAATGTGAAGATAAGGATGTCTTCTTTGTTGAAATATTCCTATATTTTTAGTCACATCTATGACCAGCTAATCTTGTTTTAAGTTTGTTCTTTGTTGTCCCAATATAAACTTTGTCACAGTTCACCTGGTCATTTCCTCCACATGGTATCCTGTATACTACATCAGATATTTCCATTTTCCCTATTTTATCCTTCATACTGCTAAATAATTTATTTAATGTGTTATATGTTTTGTGTGCAATTATATATCTATCTGTATCATATATTTTAGACTTTCTTAATCTTTTTGATATTCCAGGAACATAAGTTACTGATTTATAATTTCTTGGTTCTGCCGTAGTATTTCCTAAATCATTCCTATAACTACCATATTGTCTAATTATTCTGTTAGTTAATTCTACTGGAAAATCATTGTCATTAAGTATATCTCTTATATCTCTATTCTTCAAATGAAATTCTCTATCACTTATAGTCAATATTCTGTCTATCATATTTTTCGCTGTGTTAATTATCATTTTTCTCGGATGTTTTGAATAAAAATTAATAAATCTTCCTGAAGATGTTGGTTTCTTATACCAATCAAATTCTAACTTATTTCTCTTTCTTATTATCAATATATCTAAATATGGAAGTCTAGATTCTAACTCTCTTTCAATCGTAAATTTAATATCCGGATGAAAACTATTCAATTCTGACAAAATATCATCCACTGCATCTTCCGAAGTTATACAAAATAAATCATCCACATATTTTGTGACTATCTTAGGTTTAATTTGCATTTTACTAATACATGAATTTAGTAATTCCTCCATCACAATATCAGCTATAATTGGTGATGCTGGAGAGCCCATAGGGAGGCCCTCCTTCTGTTGATATATCCTATTATCAAATTGAAAATACCTATTGTCTTCAATGCAAAACTTAAGAATACGTAAAAATAATTCCTTCTCAATATTCGTATTTTGTTCTATTATCTGCCATTTTTCCTCTATAATACTTAAAGCTAAACCTACAGGAATACTTGGAAAAAGTGAAACTACATCAAATGAAAACAATCTATCATTATCTTGTATATTTATTCTCTTGGTTTTATCCTTAAATTCCAACGAATTTTTAATATTATATATCGATTGTCCTGTTATCACCTTAAGAATATTCGTTATATACTTGCACAGTCCATAGGCCGGGGAATTAATGCAACAGCAAATAGGCCTTAAAGGAAAATTCTGTTTATGGATCTTAGGTACTCCATACAGCTTTGGAGAATTTGATACATTAGTCTTAAGTCTATTTCTCTCCATTACTGAAATGATTTCTTTTTTAAAAAGTTCATCAACTAAAAAATTGTTTGTTTTTTGCAGTTTAGTAGTCGGATCCTTATTTAATATTGAGTATTTAGCAGAATCGTTAAGAATGTCATTTATCCTCGAATTATAATCGTCTCTGCTCATAGCAACAGTAACATTACCCTTATCAGCATTAACAATTAATATGTTCCTATTAGTACTCAAAAATTTTTTAGCGGCTTTTACTTTATCTAATATAAAAATATCCCTTGCTGTAGGTCTAATATTGCTAATGTGCCTATCAATCATCATTGTTAGTTTTGTCCGCGCTACTTCCTGGTCCTCTTTTTCTTTTATAGTCTGAATCAAATCATCTCCTTCTGAAATTACCTTCATTATAGGAAAATTTTTCTTTTCAAGTGGTAATGCAAATTTCTGTCCTAGAGAAAGAATCCACTTAACATCCTCTGGAATATCTATGTCAGTCTTATTAACAAACCATTCTTCATTAACCTTAATTCCTAACTCCTTTCTTTGAATATCAGAAAGATTCTTAAATTTCTTCCTATGTGTTTCCTTAATCTTTTTTTCAAAAATATAAGTTAGTCTATCTATACATTCTAATAATTCAGTTATCTCATCTAATGTCAAATGTCCTTCCATATTATATATTAACATCTCTATGGTCCTATTTAAAATTTTTAGTAAGTCATGTTGTTTCCTAATTGCTAAATTTAACAAATAAATAAATAACAACTAACAAATAACAAATTCTCTCTTATGAAATGATTATAACAAATTATGTGTCTTTTTAATTAAGTACCTATAATTCTGAGACAGACACAGACAATTTAGCTCAGAATTATAGGTACTTAATTAAAAAGACACATAATTTGTTATAATCATTTCATAAGAGAGAATTTGTTATTTGTTAGTTGTTATTTATTTGTTATTTCCGTTTCCTTGTTATTGTATGTTTGAATATTTGAAAATTTAAAAATTTTTGTATGTATGTATGAAAAAATATTTTATATGTTTTTGTCAAATGTTTTGAAACATTTTTTTTTTCAATTTGTTAATAATTTTGTTTTGTTTTCAAAAATATATAAAAAATTTTTTCCTGAAGAAGCTTTCCAAAGGAAAGCGAAATATTGAAAAGAGAAAAATATATATAAAAAAAGATCTTAAAAAAAAAAACATATTTATTAAAGATAAAAAAAAAGATCGTTTAAAAACTATAAATATTTTATTTTATAAATTCTTAAAGCATAAGATCTTTATATGAAAATTAATTTTTATTTTTATTATCAATATTATTTGGCATCTTCCGGAAAAGAAAAAAATGTTTTAGTTTTATTGATACCAATGCAAAGCAGAAATATGGGAATTAGTAAACGTGATGTCAGCCAAATGTCCCCTCTAGCACATCGTCAGACGTCCGCACTTTGCACAAAATGTTAATGTGCATTTTGCAACCCGTCAGTGCAGCCGCGAACTTCATCTTTCAAAGTTTCCGCTGTTTGTAAGTTGTTCACGTAAACCCGGTCTTTCAGGGAAAATAGTCCAGCGGGGTTAAATCACAAGAACAAGCAATTACGCGACCGGGAGATTTCTCTTGCTATAACTAAATTGTTTTAGTGTATGAGGGGCTTGTGGCGCCATCCATCCATCCAAATAAAAAGTCACTGATGGTAACTAATTGTGGTGACAAAAATTTAGTTAACTGATAGCGCAGAGAATTTACGGTGACGACGTTTCCATATTTATTTTTGAAAATTCTGGCCAATGGTGCCGCCTGACCACAAAACGCACTATACGATCTTTTTATGTAATGGTTTTTCGCCGACGGTTTATGGATTTTTTAAATGAAAATAATCACTAACGATGCAAAAATCGTACAATGTAAATTCGGTCTTTATAAAGTTAGTCCCAATTTACATTATACGATTTTTGTCGCTGCAATTCTTAGTTTGATGTTGTTAATAAGGGGTGTAAAGAGAATAGTGGAAGAGAGGAACAAACAAAAGTATACATTATTTACCAACAAAATAAGAATTGCAGCGACAAAAATCGTACAATGTAAATTGGGTGTTACTTTACACTTTTACAAACCCACCACCATATACAAGTTTTCCACCATGCTCAATCCAGTGTTGCATTTACATACTTACAATCGTAAAATAATTTTCCGTTATAAATAAAACTAAGTACACTAAAACCTAAAGCTGCTTCAATTTTTTTGTCTATAAAATTAGTTATACAATGAAATATCCTAATAATCCGTCAGTTCGGCAATAAACTTATTCAGTTCTTGTTTCATTGTTTTGCAAAGAATTTTCGAAATGTAATTTATATTAAAGAATCATTAAAAATGTAATTTTTCATTAAATTTTTACAAACAAGTTAATAATAGTTAATGCCATTTATTTATAGTGATGTGTGTTAAACTGAGAGATCACTTCATGAACTCACTTTGATAAGACACTCTTAAAAAGGTGCTCAAGGCATTGTTTCGTAATATTTTGGTTTAATCACCAAATTTTGAAAAAAAAGGATCGAAAAGTTATCTTTTTTTAGATTTATTAAGAAAACACTATCAAAATGAATAAAAAAAATAATTCGTGTTATAAAACAAATCTTTAATGTTAAATACTTAATGGAATACAATAAATTTAAATTCTTTAATGCAATAATTAATTGTCGTAATATATCATCCAATACGAATTTTTTAATCAGTTTAAATAGTTTTTAGTTAAGACGAAGATTATTATTTCACAAATGTCATTAATTGTAAAATAAATTTGGCTATTAGTTGCATGATGCTTTTTTTAACATAGTGAACTAAAACTAACTATTCACAGTTTAGTTTTAGAGAAGCAGCTATATTATTTTAATATAGTTTCAAGACTTTTCTTGTCCAACAAAATATTGTTTAAAAATTGTGAAAATAATTATTTAATAACAGCTTCTAAATTTGTTCTGTATGTGACAAAACTCTCATATATATGTATATAAAGTTGAATATATATATTTTATAATTTTTGAAGGAGCAGAATTAACGTAAATTAACTTTTTTTATACATTTTTATTATTGATAACTGATAAGCGACATATTTAAAATGTAATTGCATACTTAACCGTTCAAAAGACGCCGACGAAGTTTTTTTGGACGCCGCAGAAAATATTTGTCGACTTGTTTCTATGTCTCATTTTTAATAAATACAACATATGTTATTTTTAAACATTCTTTGTTATTTGAACAAAGCATAAAAACGGAACGGTGCTTGTTGCAAATTTAAATTATTAGTTCAATTTTTTCTTTATAAAATTTCAATGTCAAACAGTGAATATTTAACTCAATTTACTAACTGTCGCCTGGTGCGAAATCATCAATTGCTTCAAGACGATCTATGGGTGCGAAATGGGCGTATTGTAAATCCAGAACCAATATTTTTTGATGAAAAAGTTCTGGCCGATAAAAAATATGATTGTAAAAATGCTATAATTGCTCCTGGATACATTGATCTTCAAATAAATGGTAATAAATAATGAAAAATTTTTTTCTATAAGCCAATGTTTGTGTGTTTTATATTGATTGACTTAATTTTTGTTTTTGAAATTTTAGTAAACCATAAGTTGAGAGATTTTTCAATGTTGTATGTATGTATGTAAAGTAAAGCTAACTTTACATCAAGTTTGCTTTTTCTAAACTATGCCTTTTAATATTTAAGTTTTAATAAAGTTCTAATTACTTCAGGTATCTTGATAATATAGACTTGTCTTAAAAATATTCCCACATGCTTGTAAATGCATATGACAACAACAGGAAGTGTTTATTGTACAAGGACCTTTTCATGGTCTTACTAAAGCAAACCAATCCATCTTGTTCTATTCGTCTTATCTAAGAAGGTATTAAATTATTAAAGACTGATTAGTAATGTACCTATTAGGTTTTCTATTTTAACAAAAATAAGTGACTCCTTAATTTCTATCCTCAGTGCACGAATAAAAAACATATAAAACAGTGCCAATAAAATGTAATTTTCATACAATTGACCTGTATTTTAGTATCGATCGCTTGTTTTTTATTCAGTATAATCAAGTAGTTTAATGATAAGGTATGTTCTTTAACGCAAGTAGTTGATAAGATATTCAATCAATATATATTCACTGGCATGGTTTTCATATGCGATTAAGCTTGCTTTATATATATTATACTTTCTATCTTCGGTAAAGGGAAGAAGGAAGTTGCAGACTGATATATTAAAAAAAAACTGTCACGTACTTTAAACGCACTACCTGATTATATTTCTCAAAATTCCAAAAAATAATACAAAAATACAAGTCAATGAGATAGAAATTTAATATATATTTGACAAGAAATTAATTACAAACAAAACTTAAATTAAATTTTATTAGGTCACTTTTATAGTTATAACAGAAAATTTATGATAAAGAAAAATGAAAAATATTAAAATGAGCAAAAAATGGAATATTCATCAATATGTCGTAGAAAGGCACACATACAATTTACATTTTTACAAAATGATTATAAAATGAGTTGTTTAATTGAAGTAGAGAACTAAAAAATCCATAAAAATCGTTATTAATTTTCTTATCTTTTAACTTTTGAGAACAGATATTAACCAAATTTGTTGTTTTCTGACGATATTGCACAAAGAAGTAATGAAATATTGAAAATAAAAAAAAAATTGAATGACAAAAGTTCTTGAATATTTTAATTTTAGTTAATAAAAACTAAATAAAATGAATTTTTATCGAGATTTAATAATAAACAGTAATGAGCGATCTGTACTCCCCAAATCTGTTGCATAAAATCCATTATTTCTTATTAGAATATTGGCTTTTGCAAAAATAGTTTAAACACTCAATGGTTGTAGTTCTATCGTTCGTTTGTCATAAACGGGCTCAAGTTTGACCTTTCCTTTAAGCTTTCTGTTAGGAAGAAGCGATTCAAAGGGAACGATTTTTACCATTTATTATTTGGCATGAGGTGTGGACAACAAGCGTATAACTTAAATTTTGAGGAAAATTGCGAAAAATGTGTTTTTAAACATTGTGTTTTTTTAGAGATTTTAACAGTTTAGTTATTTGTTTTACGCAAAAACGACTGCAATAACAAATATCAAATTGAAAACAAAATAACTAAAACGCTATGGTATCAAACATTTGAACGTTAAAGCACACGATGAAACTCGCTACAACTTGAAAAAAAGTTTTAAAAATGTCAAAAACCATTAACCAAGTGATAGCAGTGACGAATATAGAAATTTTCACCATTGCAAATACAAAGTTTGGCATTTCAAGCAACAGCGAAAATGAATGAATTCGCCACAGCTATCACCTGAAATATGACTTCGACATTGCAGTTACATCAAATATAATCGACAAATACGTTTCCGTTATACTTTAAAGTAGGACCTTTATTAAATTATGCATATTGAAAAAGATGTTTTATCAATTATTTTTCCCCTGTAAAATTACTTATTACATATCGTTACGTTTATACCTTTCATAAACGTTTTGTTGTGAGTTCCTTATTGCAAAATAGATTTAAAAGTTTTTAAATTAAAGTTACTAGTTTATTTACTTTAACTACTACAGAACGTCTTTACTTCCCAAAGTTTATTTTTACACTCACTAACTATTCACTCAGATGCTGCCTTTTATATGTGTCCATTAAAAGTCTAGAAAAATTAAGAATCTTCTACTCGCTTTGAATCACATTTTGTTGTTGTATGTTGTTTATTCAATGTATAGGCGCCTGTATGTCTGTGTATTTTTGTTTTTGTTTTTATACTGATAAAGTTTCTTGGCGTTTATTTTAAGATAGTTGTTGTTGTCTTGTGTATAAAAGTTTTCTTAGAAAACTACACAGTTAGTAAACAGTATACTTAATTGTTGTTGTTTTGCGTGTATAAAATTTCTACGCAGTTTGTAACTAGAAATTTGTTGCTGTCTTGCGTGCAAAAGTTTTCTTACCAAGCCACGCAGTCAGTAAAAAACATACCCAGAAGTATACTTTATTGCTTAATTATTTCCTTTTAAAACTTAAGCAAGACACATCCGTAACAATATGATGAAATTTTCTAATTACCAGTCCTCCTCTCACAACAAAAATAAATAACAAAATTTGACAAAAATCGCGTTACAAAAAACATGGTAGAAAGCATAGTAGTCCAAATAGAAAGTTGTTTTATTACAATAACATTTACAAAAAAGTCTAATTTTTGCGTAAATAATTTAAAACGCGTTAAAAGATGTCGAAAAAAGCAATATGTGCCGACTAAATTTTAAATAAAGTATGTAATATTTTTAATAGGAAACCAATAGAATTTTATATCGTTTATTGAAAAACAAAAAAAATATATACATAGTGCAAGAGTAAAACTTATTATTTTTTCATACGGACCTTTAGTCCATAAATTTTTCCGTCTTTTCATTTAAACATACATACTTTGTTTGAAATGGTGATTTAAAAATGTTTTTAAAATTTGTTTAAAATTTTACTTTAAATTTTGACGTCTGATAATTAATATTAAAAAAATATCAGTTTTAGCTGCCGAACTCTAAAGATTAAACAAAAAAACGAGAATTCTTTCTGTCTTTACCATGGTATCTGGTCCTTTTGGTCCTTTTATCATTATTCTAATTTTTCTTATTGCTTAAGATCTATTTTTTTATTAATTATTAGAAATACTCCAAGTACTTTTAATTATCCTATTTAAATGTAATACGATTTTTCATTGCTGTTAGATGTTTATTATTAAATTCGGAATTATTATTTTTTTTAGCAAATTGAACATATATTAAATCCTAATTATAGTATTGTTTTTTTTTAATAATCTAATGTAATTTTTAAAAACTGTAGGAAGATAGCAAATATTTGATAACCAAAATTAAGGTTGGTGTTTTCAAAGCTATTATATATTTAATAATTCAGAGTCTCGCCTATCAGTTTTAAAAAGACTTTTGCGAGTGGTAACGCTTCACTTTTCTTACAGAAATTTATTCCATTACTTTTATTTTTCTGTATCATGCCAGAAACTAAAATTTTTATTAAAATTCATTTCTAAATTTAAATCTTACAAGCCAATCATGTTAACATAGCTTTGATAACAATTTTGCCTAAATCATGGGAGGATGAAATTCAATACATTGTGGCTACGGAAATAATGCAAAAAGATGCTTGATTTATTGCTTTCCTACAAACATTGTAAACGTTTTTACAGGTTTCTAGGAGACGAGCGTATGAAATTTGTTTATTTCGGGATTATGAGAATTTTATCCTTTTGAATTTTGATAGAAATTGTTAAAATTTTTAAATTTGCAATTTTTTTAGAGGGAGGATGCACTTAAACCGGTGATGGCCATACTGTGCCTTTCTTCGAAATAAGTTTTGCCCGCGAGTGTGTATAAAACATTTATGAAACTGGCTTGTTAGTTTTTAAAACCCATAATCTACCGATGGTGTACGTTTCTTAGCGACATACATACACCTGGATCTATATTATTTTCGTTGTTTTTTTTATCCCTTATTTTAATACAAGAACGGAAATAGATTTTCGTTTGTTATTGATATGCTTTCAAACAAATACAAAAGTATGAACATGCTACAAACATTTAGTTCATTTCGATAATCCTACTTGTGATATATTAAATATTTTAAAAAGTAGAATATCAAGAAAGATGGTATTAACGTATGTGTTTTTCGAACAACACAGAGTTTCTTTCACGAAACATCTTCTTGTTTTGAAATAGAAAGGCAACTGAAATTTTAATATTAATTATTATACAATTATATCGTATACAATCCTAAAAAAAAGTTAAATAAATATTTATTAATTTAATATTGATTTTAGCAGTCCTTTTAAACAATATCAATTTAAGTTTAACCTCAACATTAACAATTTTAAACGGATTTTTGAATTTATTTAAAAAAAACGTACCATTTCCTTTGTGTAAAAATAAATACGTCTTTTCTTCCAGAGTAAACGACGGTATTTCCATATAAACTGAATTTGGGAAATTTTTATAAAACAGAAAGAGTTAACCTAGTTGTAATTTTTGTGAGAGATTCTGTTACTCTACGATCTTGGAAAATGAAATCTTAAAGAAAATATAGGCTCTTTTTTGTAATAAATGTGAGCACAGTTTATCCAAATTGAATTTAATTTCCCGAGATGCAATGGCTGCGGTAACCGTACTGGTGTTTTTTTAAATAGTCCGGAATTACTTTATGTGTGAGACATATATAACTATCTCGACGTATTTATTTTTTCACAATTTATAATATTCTAATAGAACCCCTGTGAATATGAAGATTATTGTTTCACCTTGAACTTTTAGGTGGTTACGGTGTGGACTTTTCATTTGATACCGAAACTGTTGAACAAGGAATTAATAAAGTAGCCAATGAATTAGTTAAAAATGGCGTTACATCATTTTGTCCGACACTTGTTACATCTCCACCAGAAATTTATCGAAAAGTTATACCCCGTATACCAAAATCAACAAATGGTGCTGGCATTTTAGGCCTTCATTTAGAAGGACCATTCATAAATATTCAAAAGAAAGGTGCTCATCCCGACGAATGTATAAAAAACTTCGATGAGGTTGATACTTTCTTCAATTTTAGTAGAGATATAAAAATCTCTGTCGATCTACTTTCAAAAGATTATTGAAGATATTATTTTTTTATTTAGGGAATGAAAACTGTGTTGGACGTTTATGGGTCATTGGATAATGTACAAATTGTTACTTTGGCGCCGGAAAAGGATTCTAGTGGCCAGACCATCAAACAACTTACTAATATGGGCATAACCGTTGCTTGTGGACATTCAATGGGCAATTTAAAGGATGGAGAGCATGCAATACGAAATGGGGCGTCATTAATAACACATCTGTTCAATGCAATGTTACCGGTATGTTTATTAATTGGAATTTATTATTTTATAAAAATGAAAAAAGAATTAAGATAAAGAATTAAAGTCTTGCTTATTAAAAAGTTATTAACTCTGCTTTGGTGAACGACTGCTAAAAGGCTTTCGCACGTAATTAATGATGCATGTTCTAATCTATTGCAACCATTTTTTTAAACCCAAAAGAAATATTTTTAATTATTTTCAATTACGTATTATTTAAAAGTAAAATAAAAAATTATATAAATAGTGCCATTTCAATATTCGAATGGAATTTGTAAAAATTGCTTTGAACATTAGAAATGATTAAATTATTATAAACGATAAGAGTTAACGAAAACCCCATTTTTACGCTCTCCTGAAAAATGTTAATTTTGCAGATAAAACTTTTTGAATATAATTTTAAATATAACTATTTGCTACAGCTCTTAGCATATGTTTAGGAAGAAAATTACGTTATTAAAATAAAAAATTTTCTATTCATATTTTAGTTATAAATACATGATTTTTAATTGAAATGTTACTTTTACTTTAAAATGATACAACAAACCATTTGCAATGCGGTGTCAATTGAACAATAGTGCTTTTTGTTTTTTAACTTCATATTTCACGAACTGTTTGAGAAATATTTTTGTATCGCAGGAATTTATGTTTTTTTTATATCTGGGGTTTTCTATTAACAATTCTGCATCCACAAGAAATAACTAAAATCTTTTTCGACAAGCATTCAGAAGCACTTGTTTAAATTTAGACGGTAAATTAGCTGTTTGAATTTAAAGACATAAAATATCCATGATTTTAGCTATAATGACAGATAAGTCGCACAGTTTTCATTAGATTTTTTCTTTCGGTTGTTATTTTTAACCAAATCATAAAGTACGAGGCAGCACCACATCGAAAAAACTTGGGTTTCGAATTACTCCATAAATATAAATTAATTGAGGAAGTTAATTACGAAAACTAGGACTTCCGTAAAGCGCATGCCGGTTTGTAGAAGTGGAAGAAAAACATTTACAAAATTATTTAAATTTGAGTTAAAGATATGCAAATAAAATTCTACATATACAGTGCTGGACAATTCGATGGAAAGTTTTCTCAAAATTCATTTACTTGTTTTTGCAAGTCGAAATTAATTTCTGAATAAACTAAAAAAGTATCTTAGAATACCATTTTATAGGTTGATTTTGATGAATTAAGAGAAAACAAAGAACAGAAAAATAAGACAGTTCTAACGTTAAAAAGAAAAAGTGAAAGTGGTACGTTTTAGGGTATTGACAGAACAATGGAAACTTTTACACTTGTGCCCGAAAGATGTCTAAAACAAAATGTATTGATGAGAAGTTGAAGCAGATTACATAATATTTACTGTTATTTTAAAAATTATTGTCTTGATAGGTAATTTGTTCAAATATTTTAAAAATCAGCGAAGATTTAAAAATCAAAATAATAAATGATTTTAATACTGGATGAAAACAAAAAAATATTTGTGTCAAATATTCCAATTTCTAAAATTATCGAGAAATTTCGTGAAACAGGTACTCTAAAAATACTACACTCAGGAGGAAGACTACGTAAAATTACTCCAAGACAAGATAATTTAATAGCAAGAGAGTTTAAAAAAGGACCCGAAAATGGCATCAAGAGAAGTAAAGAATGTTCTGTGATTAGATATTAGCTCACAAACAGTTATCCGTAGAGCAGGGGAAGCTGGTTTTGGTTGTTATTATTCTACAAAAAAACCTCTAATATCTCTAAAAAAATTGCACTGCTCGTTTGAAATTTGCCAAAGAGCACATAAATTGTTGTAGAGAGGGATAGAATACTGTCCTATTTTCCGACGAATCCAAGTATAATTTAAGGGAGAATGATGGAAGATCGTTTGTAAGACGGCCAAAAAGAAAGAAAGTGGATCCAAAGTATACTTGCAAAACTGTAAAGTTTAGTGGTGGCAATGTTATGGTGTGGGGTTGTTTCTCTGGGCAGGGAATGGGTCCGTCCACTTCACGTTATAAAGGACACAATGACAGGTATAGACTACAGATCGATTTTAAGCGGCATATTATAACCATATGCAGAGGAGAACATGCCACTAACTTGGAGGTTTTAGCATGACACTTCTAGGGTTGTAACTGACTGGTTACGCTCTAATGAGGTATGTGCTTTGAAGTGGCGTGCCCAGTCCCCAGATCTCAATCCTATAGAAAATCTATCGGAAATTGTAAATCGCAAAATAAAAGCTCATAATTACACCCGGAAAGACCATTTATGCAATGCAGTGCTGAGTGAATGGCGTAATTCCAATGGATACCATTGATAAACTAATTGAATCAACGTATCGTCATTTTGATGCAGTCATAAAAAATAAAGGTTACCCAAAAAAATATTGATCATTGGTAAAGTGCTACCGAAATTTATGTTTCCATCGTTTTGTCCACTTCCCAAATCAAGTACTTTTAGTTTTTTGTCTATAATTCTCGTACTATGATACATTTTTGTTATTTTTTTTTTATCTTTCCCTAATAGAATAGAAAAGTTATTTCTAAAAAAAATTCAGTTTTTTGAAAAATTGTTTTTGTCTTACTGTCTTTAGAAACGAATAAATGAACTCTGAGAAAAGTTTCCATTGAATTGTCCAGCACTGTATATTCATTAAAAGTAAAAAAAGAAAACTGAAAAATGTTAAAAATGTTTTACAAACTCTTTATAATATTAATTTTAAATAATTCTAAAACAGTTTCATCATCGCGATCCAGGTTTGGTTGGTCTTCTGGCATCCAACAAAATTCCAAATGAAAAAACTGTTTATTTTGGACTAATTTCCGACGGAGTACACACACATCCCACAGCCATGCGTATTGCTTATCGAACCCACCCGGATGGTTTAATTTTGGTCACAGATGCTATTTCAGCGTTAGGGCTTGAGGAAGGAATACATCACATTGGTCAACTAAAAATGGAAGTAAGGAATGGAAAAGCGTTTATTGCTGGAACAGATACTTTGTGTGGTAGTATTGCACCGATGGATGAATGTGTGCGGATTTTTAAAAAATCAACAGGTGAGTAAAATATCTGAAGTAATATTTTTTAATAAAGTTTAAGTTCGTTATTCCTTCTGAATAAGTGTTAAGAGAAAAATCAAAAAAGTAGAACTTATTGCTTTTTCTGGATTATTCTAGCCAACCGTTTTCTGACTTTTGTTTTGAATGTTGACACAAAATTATAAAGCTAGAATTAAAAACGTTCTATTTACAAATAATTAATATAGCTATAATGTTTAATTGACAAGGCAAGCTTACCTTTCCAAATGTTGTACAACACTGTTAGTATAAGTTTATAACGTTTATAACGTTCAAAATTCAAAAATTTTATACTGTTGCAATAAGGAATCTTTTCACACTAACACAAGAAGCAATAGATGAAGTGTTAATGATTATTTTTTGGGACTTCAATTGTTTAAAGACCGGGGCACATAGAAACCGTCATGCGTTATACTTTGACGTATTCAAGTGAAGTCAAAGTAACGACGGATGAGGTTGGCACAATGAGTACTTTGTTGACGGATAAGAAATCAGCTGTTTTTTTGTTTTTCTTATTTTATATTTTTTTGCAGCAACGTTTTATTAAAGTGCACATTTGAAATGGAGTTAGACGACATCTTAGACTTTCTATTAATGGTAATTTGTACTATTTATTTCATTATTTATTATTATTATTTATAATTTATTTTAAAAATATTTTACTACAATTGAGCGAAAACAAAAAAAAAAGCAAAAAGAAGAAGCAAATGAAAAATGTCAAAGTACTCAACGTACGTCAAAAGTTAAAAGTAGGCCAACTTTCGTACTTTGCATTGACGGAGACGTATTGATTGTGACAACGCTGATAAGAAAACGTGTATTTCAACTTACTTGTCAGTTGAAAAATACAACGTATGGCGGATTCTATGTGCCCCAGCCTTAACTATTTCTGAATGAAAATAAATAAAACCAATTTATATTCTTATCAGCTGCTGTTTGCACTCTTACATTTGTTTACAGTCTTAATGTTCGTGCCTGTTAACACGCTTCAACTTTTGTTGCTCAACTTTTGATTTTTTTGAGAGAAGGTTTTAAACCCCTTCTCTTTTTTTCTAAAGCATGGTACTCTGTTCATAATTTCGTGCGAAATACTGTCAAATCCCATATAAAAATAATTCATACGAAATAGATAAGAAATAATGTTGCTGAACTAGTACTCTGTTTATTTTTGAAAAAGTCACGAAATGTTTCTGGCAGCATGTTTTTCAAAATGAAAAACGTTTCAGGCAACATTTTTTTTTAACTACGAAACAATATGAGCAGCACTTTTTTCGCACGGAATTGTGAGCAACAACTGTATTTTTAATTTTAAATTTGTTGTGCCAAAAAGTAAAAGTATGGAGAAAAGCGTAAATTTATTAAAAAGTGAAAAAGAAAAAAGAAAATTTAGTGACGCAGAAAAGTGTATCCTTATTTCTGCAGTAAAAAAAAGAAAAGTTATTTGGGATAAGTCCCAAATGATATATTCTAACCGCAGTGCCGCGCAATCATCGTGGATAGATATTGCTAAAGAGATTGGAAAACCTGGTAAGGATTGAAATATATGTATGTATATACATACATATGTATGATCTTTTTTAATTATTATTAGAAGAAGTATGTGAGCAAAACTGGAGGAGTATTTCGAGTAGCAAACGGTATTACAACCAAAAAAGAAAAGCATCAAAAAATCTGGTAGTGGATGCGACTTGCAGTTCTATTCAGACGAATCTCAGGATCCCTGGTAGTTTTCTGAGGATTTCACTGAGACGTCGAAATTGAGAACGTAAGTGTTATTATTCTAATTTATTGTTGCTTATTGTAGCTTTCGTAAGTGATGCAAATTTTGATTGTAGAACCAGTTGCTCACAGCTTTTAAGCACGCCAGATCGGGAGCCCACTCAAGATATATTATCTGATTCTGAAATGCTGCCTATTACGCCACCGGAGAAAACAACAACTTATTTATATGTAAGTAGACACCAAGTCTTATTATTCTAATTTAAAATGTAACTTTAATTAAAGTTTTACAGATTTTTATTTTAGAAAAACACAGCAGTTTTATCGAAAAACGTATATCGAAATGAAATGTGAGCAGGTGTCTCAAAAGTGGCAGATGTGATGACAACGTTGGTGGATATGGCAAAACAACAAAACCAAAATAATGTCAACGCGCCTTTCCTCAATTATATATAATTATATTAATTCCTTGTAGTTAAAATTGCCTAATGAGATTGGCGAAAATGTACGATGAAAAATTATTGTAATGCTTTACGATGAGATCTCTGTTCTACTTATTTTTAATATTAATGCATAATAGTAATTTTTACATAGTAAAATAAGAGTTTTCACATTTTTTAAAGACTGGCCACACAAAACAAAAGGCTGAATAAGTATATGATTTTTTTATAATAGCCAAAGTTTTTCTTTAAATAATAGTATATGCTTATATTATTCTTTGCAATAAAATCTATTGCCTTATGTATCCACCTTATTAAAAGTTATTTAATAAAAAAAAATTTTTTTGTTTAAAAACAGATTTTAATTAATAAAAACAGAATTTTAATTATTTTTAAAGCCTCTTTAGTGATTATATATTTTTTATTTCGTAAACATCTTGTCTGCCGTACTGCGCAACATTAATATTAGATAAAAAGAGAGAATCAGCTGGCAACATATTATCAAAATTTTCAAGCGAAATATGTAATGTTGCTCAACACTTTTCGCAAGTTAGAACAGAGTACTAAGCTTAATGGAAAAATCAAAAGTTGAGCAACAAAAGTTTCAACGTGTAAACAGGCACTAACATTAAGACTGTAAACAAAGGAAGGGGTATAAAACCTTCTCTTTTTTTCTAATGGAAAAATCAAAAGTTGAGCAACAAAAGCTGAAGCGTCTAAACAGGCACTTAACAACTAGACACCAACATTGTTCCTATAGACTTTAAAGGAAATAATATAACTTAAGCGTTCTTTATAAACATTAGTTTGTTTAAAAAATCAGCTATGTTAAGCTGACAGTATTCCAAGAAATATATTTTATATTATAAACACGGATAACAAATTAAGGGTGTATTTTTGTATCTGTGGTATTGCAGCGGTCGTACAGTGTTGTGGCGGCTTATTATTATTTAGAAAAGTCGTAAATTCTCACCTACTTTTCTTTTTCATTATATCAATTATGCATAATAACGAACTTTGTCTACATGAGAAGAATAAAATTCACTTGTAACTAAAAATCGATTCAAATTAATATAAAAACATCAGATTTAACTTTAAATTTTAAATACTCCAACATGTACACTTTTTCCATTTAGAGTGCTCTGCTGTTTATGCAATTGAAGCTGCTACTTTACATCCAGCCAAATGTTTAAAAATAGAAAAATCGAAAGGGACTCTTGATTTTGGAACTGATGCCGATTTTATACTTTTGGATGACGATTTAAATGTTTTATCCACATGGATAAATGGAAAATGTGTTCATTGTACTGCTGCCTGCAATTGTGACAATTGTAATTAAAAATAACCAACACAGTTGGAAGTACTTGTATTTGTTTGAATGTAATTAAAGAATTTGTAAATGCATTTAATGTATTATTTTCGCTTTTTTTAATTTTTGATATTCTTATATTTTGTAATATACATACATATATACTTACCTATATTAACAAAATAAAGTTATTTTATACCACAGTTGAAAACAATCTAGTATTTCAATTAACTTAGATATAAAGTTGAACTTCCCTTGCGGCAAATAAAATTCCCACTATAAAATCCCTTTTTAATATTAGCAAAAAAATATAAAATAATATAGTGTTGTTTCTATGTTAGAAGAGCTGTAATATAAAATGGAATTTTATTTTCTTGCAAAATAAAGTTTATAAAGAAAAGAGACATATTTTAATCCAGTTAATTGAGCAAAATGGGCGTTTTTGCGATTTGTAAGGCACAGGATAAGCTTTTTTCTCTTCTTGAATATCCACAACTTTGCTTCAGACAAAAAAAGAAATAGGGTATATTGAAATATAACCGTGGTCAATTATAAAAAAAAATTGACAATAATCCACCCTGAGCAAAAAAATTCGCATGGCCATTAAATTACACTTGCCGGCAAAAATAAAAGTCGGATGCAGGAACCTTTTTATGAGATTTTAATGAATTTAGCTTTTCAGATATTGTTATTTCAAATAAAATATTAGATTTGTGTTTATTATGATACAATGGTTGGCAAAAAGCTGGGAGCAAGAACTTTCTTATGTGATTTTAATTGACTTTAGCGTGGTGAATCCAAATCTATTTACAGATTATTTGGTACATCGCTGTCTTTTATCAGTGTGTTTTACGGTTTCACGATTAATTTCCCAGCAGAAATCAGCTAAAATTTCTGGAGACTACTTGCCATTATATCGTTTTTCCATGTGCGCAATATCTAGGTGGAATCTTTCAGCATGCTCATCAGATACCGCACTAAGATTTTCGGGGAAAAAATGTAAATGCGAATGTAAAAAGTGTGTTTCTAATGACATATTGCATTCGAGTTGGTGATATGAAAAAAACAGTTTTTGCACCAGTTCTTTATAATTTGCAGCTCTTCTATTTCCGAGAAAATTGTCATATATATTTTCGAAAGTTTCCCATGCTCTCCTTTCTTTATCGACCAACTTAGATTTGAATATGTGGTTTTTAAAGATTTCTCTTATTTGGGAGCAACAAATATGGCATCCTTCAGGTTGGCCTCACACATGGAAATATACTTTTACCAAATTTTATTTTAAAGGCTCATTTGCAATGTTTTTGCTTCCCGGAACCGCAAATAATCTTAAGGGCCAATTTACTCTTTTTACTCTGCTATCCCACTCGTATAAAAAGCAACAATATTATGTGCATCCTCCTTGTGATCCCACTAATATAGTCACTACTTTTAAATCGGCACATATATTCCACAAAAAGCGATTGTATTGAATTCTATTCAGCAATAATTTAATTTTTTCGTATGTCTCTTTCATACTTAAAGCATGTGGTAATGGTGCGGACGGACATTGATTTCCATTATATAGCAACACAGTTTTCAGGCTGAGTTTGGATAAATCTCCAAACCATTGTATCAGATTGGATTGGATAAATATATATGTTCTAATTAATCTGGTCCGAAGAAATTGCGCAATATATGTGTGTATGCTGAGGTCACTATATTCTACATATTTATATTCAAGGCACAACCTGATAACACGAATGATGCGGAAGTTCTTATTTTCGGAGCTTATGTTGCGTGAAATTCTAAAAATACAGTCCCAAAATCATTTGCTGTGCTGTAGTTTTCATTGCCCCATTTGGCAATAATTCGCCATAACTGGCAATTAATATATTATAATATTTAAAGATATGAAAGACATTTCGTAATGTCTTATTCTGTGGTAGTAGAGAGCTAAAAGAATTAAGGTCAAGATACGTTTGTTTTACTAAGAAGTGTCGTTCGTTTGCTAAAACAACATATTGTTACGTTTATTCTTTTTAATAAACGTTTTGTTATTTTGAGTTTATTTAGTACAAAAAAAAACACGGTATTTTAGAGTTTTAAATTAAGTTAAACGATTTAATTACTTTCAATACACACAAAATAAACTAAGTGTTGCTTATATAAAGGGTTTCTCAACAAGAAGTTTGTGTTCTAAAAAAAATAAAACGCAATTTTAATTAAGATAATTTAAATTTTTATTGTATTAAGAAGAAAAACGTTCGGAAATTAAGAATGAAAAATGATATCTGGCAAATGTCCACCACGATAACGCTGAAAGATGTCGATTCTATCATCAAAATTTTTAATCACTTTTTGACAAAATGACGGCCCTATTTCATTAATCACATCACGAATTTTGAGTTTCAAGACTAAAATCTATTCGATTGGTTCCGTAACATAGCCCCACAAAAAAGATACAGTGGTGTTAAATCACGATTAGCTGGCCACTTAACTGCTGATTGTCGTGAAATTTTGCGATCTGGAAATTTCGTTTGCAATAAATTGATCGTTTCATTGGCTGCGTGACATGTGGCACCGTCCTGTTGAAACCACGTGCCAGTGATATCCACGTCGTCAATAATAGGCCAAAATCGAGTTGTTAACATCTTTCGATTGACCGTTACCGCATTTCCAGCCTCATTTAACAAAAAAAAGACAGTCCAATCACACCACCAGACCATATAGCGCACCATACAGGACAAGTTAAGCATGCAGAGGTTTCCTAATAATCGCTATATGATTTTCAGAAGCCCAAATACGGCAATTTTGCTTGTTGCATACTCTGACAAGTGAAAATGACCTTTGTCGGAAAAAATGAGTTTTTTAGAGTAGCCAAACGGTTGTTTTTGAATGACTTGAGCCAATCTACGGCGATGTGAATGGTCGGTCGACTTCAATTCCTGCACCAGTTAAACCTCGTAAGGCTTCAAAGTGACATTCTTACCCAAAATTCTCTATGTGGACAAAGCCCTCGAGGAATTGGCAAATTTGGATCTGTGACTCACGACTGCGATGTTTTCAGTTGAACCACCCAGTCGAAAACGTGCTGGTGTTCGCACGTTTTGTATTGAGCCTGTCGACTCAAATTTAACGACCAAGTTCTTAATTTTACGAAACTTGAATTAATTGGAATTTAATTATTTTATTGCGAAATTGAATTCATTGTAACAATTGGCAATGCGACGAATATGTTTAAAAACTAAATGTCAAAAACTATCATGTTATTGCTGTTGCCACAATTGAAAAACAAAACTTCTTGTTGACAAAACCGGATATATATTTTACATTTAAAATGGAAATGTAAATCAGAGAACTTCACTTGTTGATTAAAAAACCATTCAACAATAACAAAGGCACAACAATTTTGTCTTTTATTAGCAAGAGATCAAACTTGCCCACACACTCTCTTTTGTTGTTCATAAGGAATGTAAATAATGATTGTAAAGAGAATAGGAGCAGAGGGAACAAAAAAGGTACACATTATTTCGATATGTGCTTGGCTTTTTCGACGGGGTTATAATCAATTTTATTTGGGTACGGTTTTCCGTCGACCCTCGTCAAATTTGGTTTGTGGACAAACCGGTTTCGGCTGTTTGCCATCGTCAGTGTTCTTTCCGTACTACTACGGAAAGAACACTGATGTCCACAAACCAAATTTGACGAGGGTCGACGGAAAACCGTACCCAAATAAAATTACACATTATTTACCAACAAAATAAGAATTGTAGCGACAAAAATCGTACAATGTAAATTGGGTGTTATCAAACTTGTTCAAACATTTATATGCGTTGTTCATTTTAAGGCAATCGAACCACTTGCAGTTAAAACACTGCCTTATTTTTATCATAGGTAGAATCCTACTTGTCAACTCGTGTACTTGCCTTTTCCACTCAACACACAAAATTTTGAATAACATTGAAGTACAAAAAGCAAGAAATCATTGCGTATGAATTTGTTCATTCCTATCAACAACGGCAAGTTTTTGTTTATTTTAATTTAGCGTTGTTTTCATGTACATCATTATAAAAAACAGAAGAATAAATAAAAAACGGTACAATTATTTTAAGTAAAAACTCAACAATTTATTAAAATTATTACTTTTTTTAATTCATATTTTTATTAATTCATATTTTTTAAATATTAATTCATATAAGTAATGTAACAACTTAAAAATTGTATTCTTTTAATTTTAATTAATAATAAGGCAATTTAAATCACAAAAGACAAGGAAACAATAAAAAAGCAAATGTTTATCAATGCTCAATTGGTTATGTTCTTTGCATTGTTGGTATATCATATTGCTCAAGACACACAGACGATCGGTTCAAACATGTTGTATGAATTAATGAGAATAAGAACATTTTAGCAAAGATTATGGATTTATAAAGATGGTGCACTGCGAACATTTTACATAGACAGAAATTTTAAGCGTCTATTGACGAGGGGGGAAAGTGTAAAGGGTAAACAGAGAATACTGTCTTTGAACTGAGCTAAACCAATAATAGAAAAGAGAGTAGTATTTTTTATACACAGAAACACACATTTATTCATGCATGTGTACATATGTTTCCCATGAATACTTGTGTTTTGGTGTGCGTGTATTGTTTTTGGTATTTTTTTGTATTTTACACATTTTTAATTCTGTTTTAAAACTAAAAATGAAGTTAGCTTTACTAGCAACTTTATTAATATACGCAGCACACAGCTTGTTTGGATGTTCAACATAAATATGAAACGAACATGATTCTTTTTGTTATTGTAGGGCAAATAAACTTACTTTATTGTTGTATGAATGAAAGTATTTACGTTCACACCGAGGTCATGTTCGTATTATTTACTTGTTTTTTAAAATTAATTCAACCGCGCACAACTTTCGGTACGAGATCCAATAAGAGGGAGATAGAATAAAAGACATGTAAATATAGTAAATATTTTGTATGATTTTTAATTTTTATTCAAATTAGTGTTTTAAAATTTTTACTTTTACAATATGTGCTGGTTTATACTAGTAAGTTTCCCATTAACTTCCAAAATCTGAGTCATTTTCATAGTTTTTTGTGTGGATATACATTTCCAATGGATATGTTAGAATTTGTGAAGGTTTTATTGTATTCATAATATTTGTTGCGCTATATATCCATTGGAATATCGGTTTGAAGTAAGTTCTATTGATACATTCGGAGAGTTGAAACAGTCGGCACTTTCATCAAAATATTCTTCATTATTCTGATATATGTCTACGATATCTATCACAGGACATTGATTATTAGCTAATACAGTTTCACTACATTCGGCGTAGCTTTGAAAATCCACCGTTAAGAATATTGCATCGTCGTTTTCACAATTTTTAGACGAAATATACTGGCTTATTTTTAAAGTTATCAGCTTTGACATTGCGATGTTAAATCCGTTAACTGAAGGGTTCTTACAGTGTCCGCCTTTGGCGCGAACATATGTATGAAAATATGTTTTCGAATGGATCCTGATTAAACCGACTAGTTAAAATAGTGAATAAATTAGAACTTTCTTGAAACATTTCTTCACTTAAAAATAATATGCCCCTTGTGGTTTGGATAAGACCGCGGATGGAAAATATTTTATTGCCGACATATTCAATTTGTTGCATGTATGTTATTAGATCCTGCAATACCAGCCAAGTATTATTATTAAGCTTTAAACCACGCTTTAGAGGATTAGGATCACTAAAATTTTTACTATTTAATTTTACTTAAATTAACCAGAAGAAGGGCTTGCCATTTACTTTTTTATCATATCCCTAAAAGAACAAAAAAAAAACAATGTAGCAAACACTGTCTTAATGAAAATATTGGTTGATAAGGCTTCTAAAATTCGTCGACAGTCCAAGCTGTTTTATTTTTACAATAAAAAATCTGTATGGTTTTGCTACGGCAACACAGAAGATCCAATTTGTTTTGTATACAATAATATTAATCGAATTTGTAGAGCCCAACAAACATAATATAAAAACGTTGATTGATGTACGTTGTTTATAACTAATCGTATTTATAGTATATAATTTTAGCTTACAATTTAAGGCTAAGTTTAGAATAATTGTTTTGTTTTTCTTGTTTACAAAGTCAAAAGAAATTAATTCTAGTGAACTAATAAAAGGCTTGATCACATAATATTATTTTTAATTAGTTCATATGCACTTATATGAAAGCAAACATTTTTGTTTGTAGGGCATAATATTGACAACGTAAACACACATACCCACATAAACAATGTTCATAAGTATGAATTGCTTTTGCTGAGAGTTTATTTCTATTTTGGTAATTTGCTCTCCCTTGATAAGATTTCACTCAATAACAATACACAAGAGGATTTTCCGAAAATCCCTTCAATAATTTAGCAGTGGCAGAAGAATGTATGGCAGTGCAACATCTTTATAGATCTATAATCTTTGGTTTTAGTGCAATGAATTTACTGCAAGCTTTTCTCTTGCCTGTTCGAACTTGTTCATTAAATGCTTTTGTTACTTCTACCCATAATCAGAATTTGATGTGTGCAGCAGAATGAATATGATTTTTAATCATCATTGAATTTTTCTTTATACTTGAAAATGAACAAAAATTTTTGTGCTGAATAAAATCAAGAAAAATCGTGATTTTGAAGTTCTCTGATGTAAATATCGCACGAATGGAATACCGAAACGAAAAAAAAAATCATTTATATTTCTCAATTATATTTGGTACATTTACAATTTCTAACATATAACGTCTCTTATAGTTTTTTTCTATGTCTAATGTTGATGCTTCCTTAAATTTTAGATAATGATTATATTTCTTACTATGTGAAGATAAGGATGTCTTCACATAGTAAGACTGAAATATTTCTATATTTTTGGTCACATCTATGTTTTAATTTTGTTTTAAGTTAATTCTTTGTTGTTAACAGTTAACCTGGTCATTTCCTCCACATGGTATCCTGTATACTATATCAGATATTTCCATTTTCCCTATTTTATCCTTCATATTGCTAAATAATTTATTTAATGTGTTATATGTTTTGTGTGCAATTATATATCTGCCAGTGTCATATATTTTAGACTTTCTTAATGTTTCTGATATTCCAGGAACATAAGTTAATGAAATATAAATTCTTGGTTCTGCCATAGTAGTTCCTAAATTATGCCTATGATTGCCATATTGTCTAATTAATCGGTTAGTTAATTCTACTGGAAAATCATTGTCATTAAGTATATCTCTTGTGCCCTTATATATATATCGAGTCCTTATTCTTCAAATGAAATTCTCTATCGCTTATAGTCAATATTTTGCCTATCATATTTTTCGCCGTGTTTATTATCATTTCTCTCGGATGCTTGGAATAAAAATTAATAATTCTTCCAGAAGATATTGGTTTCTTATACCAATCAAACACGAACTTATTTCTCTTATTATCACTACCACCTCAATTATCAATACTCCCAGAGAACAATGTTCCCTGGGAACTCGCTTTTCCCAAAAATAAAATTCTCCTATTGTAAACAGTTTGGGAAGGGAATAAAAAGAAAGAGGGAATTCGAAAAGTCGAAGTCAGCAGTTTTTCTTCAGCTGTGTGGTTTTGTGTAAAAATTTGCAAATAGTTTAAAGAAACAGCAAACAAAAAAGGTTTTAAAAGATATATAAAATATTAAAAAAGAGAAAAAACATGATTAGTATAGCGTTTGTGATAAATGTTGCTGAAATGGAAAACACTGAAGTACAGCAGATGGATAGCACGGAACAAAGGGACGCCAGCAATCCACTTGAGTTGCCAAAAGCTTTGTTAGTTTTTAAAAAAATGGTTTTTTTTATATATTTATAAAAAAATTTTAATTTTGAAGGTTTGAGAAGTATTACAGAGTCAATAAACCGGCCTTTAAATATCTGTTGGATGTATTAACGACCAACATTCGGCCAAATCGTAAGTCGTTTGCAGTTACTCCCATAGTTAAATTAAATGCGGCTTTACGCTTCTTCGCCGAAGGTGTTGATACCCACCCGGTTATAGGGAAGGCTAGTGATGTATCTGTTTGCCAGAGTAGTCTTTGCAAAGTTCTAACAGATGTTATTAATGTGTTTGAAGAACACTTGTGCCCAAGATGGATAAATTTCTGTCGAACGGAAGAAGAAAAATATATTTATGTTAAGCATGGCATTTCCAGCGTAATAGTATGCGTTGATGGAACTCATGTCCGCATAATTGCCCCTTCTACTAACAAACATTTATATTACAACAGAAAGGGTTTCTACAGCTGGAATGTGATATTGGTTAGTTTATACTCTATATTAAAGCGCAATAATTGACACTAAAGTAATAACAAATTATAACAGGTCTGTGATCACGAGCAGAGGATTCAGTATGTTGATGCGTCTCATCCCGATGCTTGTCGCGACTCTTTTTTTTTGGAATACCAGCGCATTGCGATGTCATCTAGAACAAGAATTCCTAAGAGTCGGCAGCAACTACTGGCTTCTTTGTAAGTTTACATCAGGCAATACTCATAAATTAATAATTCATTATTTTATAGGAGACGCAGGATATTCTCTGGAGCCCTGGCTACTGACCCCTCATAGATGTCCCCAAGAGGGGTCCAACGAGATAAAATTCAATAAAGCCTACTCCAAGTGTCGCAATGTGATTGAACGCACCAATGGAGTATTGAAAAATCGATGGAGGTGCATTCTGGGTGCTAGAGAGTTGCACTATGCTCCAGATAAGGCAGCAAAAATAACAAATGTTTGCTGCGCATTGCATAATATATGCATTCATTTTAAATGTAATAATGATGTGAGCAACATTAAGGTTTTGGATGAATCTATCGTTCAACACAGTGATGTGATATCCTTAGCCTCACCGCAATATTTGTCGGTTGCTCGAAATATAAGGAATAATATTGGAAATAATCTGTAAATTGTTGCGAATAAAATACATATTCATCTTGATTTTATCATAAAAAGATTTGTTAATTTTATTATAAAAAGTAATAAAAATATTCACAGAGGTAAGTATGTAGGCAGGCTTGTTTTTGTAAAACATGAATTTTATAAGATTAGTTTTAATATAAATTCATGATTATTACTTATGTTTTGCAAAAACAAGCAACAAATTGAACAAACAAAAAACAAATAAATAATAATAATTCTCAGGTACGATAATATAGTTATCACATGCATAAATAGAACAAAAATGTAAATTATAATTAAATTTTACGTTTCAAATCTTCTAGCTCCAGCAGACGGCGGTTTTTTTCAATTTTGTCCTCAACTTCCCTGAGTCGCAATTTCTCCATCACCAAATTATGTCGTTTTTGTTCTTCTAGTTCAGCTTTCTTCAAATCATACAGGCGGTCAATCGAACGGTACAGCTTTTAGGTGTTTACCTGCTGTTCCTTCATCTCTTCCAGCATTTTCTTTTGAATACAGATCTCCTCAGCTAGGAGATCTGTATTCAGATCTGTATTCAGATCTGTATGGCGACTCACATTCAATGTTATGTGCATTGTCTTCTAATACCACTTCGTCTTCAAATAACGATTCCCGCACAGCAGGAGAAATAGAATCAGGAATCTGTGTTGTGCTGGTTGATGTCCCAAAAGTATTATTCGTACCTTCTTCGGACTGCGGAGTTTGCTTTTTGCTGTCCCTAATCCGAAAGATTTAGCCACACCTTCTACGGACTTTTTCATCCCAATCAAATTAAAAATAGCTTCTTCGTATGGACAGCTTTTGTTCGATGTTTCGACCACCGCCAGTTGTCCTGGAAGATTTTAAATTTTGCGTCGCTTTGTACCGTACATACTTTTTCTGGTCGCACCAAACCTAACGATTTGCACTTTAACAATAATTTGATACAATAAAACATTACATTTGTTACTTATACCTTTTTCCATTCGGCGATACTTTTTGATGGTGGTCCAGCTGCGTTGACTTCATCCCTTAAATTAAGCCAGACTCTGTTAACTTCATCTTTGCTCCCCTTGAACCAGCCGCGTGCAATTTCTGGATATAATTCCATTGTGCTTATAAGAATTTCTATCTGTTTTCGGTTTGTATTTTTAGCCCTGTAAGCAAGTGTAAATTACTATTTTATCACATTTTTTTCTTTTAAATATTTAATACTTACATTTTTTTAGCACAATTCCCTTTGAATTTGTTGGCGCGAATTTTCCCCTTTTAATTGACATTCGTAATACCTACTTTTATTCCCAGGGAAGAATTTCTCAATTCGAAATTCATTTATAATACGGGAATAGGGAAGAGAGAAAATTTTCCCCAGAACAATTGGTTTAAAATAGGGGAACAGGGAATAGGGAAAAAACTCCCAAGGAATGGTTATTGATAATTGAGGTGTACATCTAAATATGGAAGCTTAGATTCTAACTCTCATTCAATCGTAAATTTAATATCCGGATGAAAACTATTCAATTCTGACAAAATATCATCCACTGCATCTTCCGAAGTTATACAAAATAAACCATCTACATATTTTGTGATAATCTTCGGTTTAATATGCATGTTACTAATACATGAATTTAGTAATTCCTCCATTACAACAGCTATAATTTGAGATGCTGGAGAGCCCATAGAGAGGCCCTCCTTCTGCACATATATCCTATTATCAAATTGAAAATACCTGTTGTCTTCAATGCAAAACTTAAAGATACGTTAAAATTATTCCTTTTCAATATTCGTATTTTGTTCTATTATCTGCCATTTTCCCTCTATAATTCTCAAAGCTAAACCTATTGGAATACTTGGAAAAAGTGAAACTACATCAAATGAAAACAATCTATCATTATCTTGTATATTTATTCTCTTGGCTTTATCTTTAAATTCCAATAAATTTCTAATATTATATATTGATTGTCCTGTTATTACCTTAAGAATATTCGTTATATACTTGCACAGTCCGTAGGCCGGGGAATTAATGCAAGAGAAAATAGGCCTTAAAGGAAAATTCTGCTTATGGATCTTAGGTACTCCATATAGCTTTGGAGAATTGAATACATTAGTCTTAAGTCTATTTCTCTCCATTATTGATGTGATATCTTTTTTAAAAAGTTCATCAACTAAGACATTGTTATTTAATTTTTTTTTTTTGTAAAACGACTAATTCAAAATTTGCAAATTCCGTGCATGAATGATTCGCGAATTAATTTAAAAATAAATGATTCATTTACAGCTCTGTTGTAGGGACTCCAATAGCTGGTAAAATAAATTTAAATTGGAAAAAGTCAATGCAAAGTAATAAAAACAATTTAAGCAGTTTTTTAATTGAATATGACTTTATTAATAATATTCAAATATGGAACAAATACACATTTCTTTTAAAGGTTACAAATGTTAATCATAAAGTGGTAAGTGGTGTAATTGGTGTACGCGTATTAGTTAATCAATACGTTACAATACAATAAACATTTAAACGAGTTTTTTCAATTATTTTTTTTTTTTAATATACATATGTATATCATATATATATTTTTTGTTGTTTTTGTTTTTTTAAGATAATAATATTAATGTAAATACATATTTCTCCATTTAGAGTGTATATTATAAATGTATGAATGTATATATATATATATTTTATTTTTGTAAATTAAATTTAAAATATGTATAGATATAGATTTTGTTTTTTTTTTTTTTAATTTATTGATTTTTCTTAGTTAAAGTCAATATATTTACTGTGGTTTAAGTGGTTTTACATGTATTTTTTTAAATATAAAACCATTTGCTTCTATTATTTTTATAAACTTTAAATGTTTTCTTACGTTTTTATTAGAAAAAATTGTTGTTTTTTTTTATTTAATAAATATGCTAAATAAAATATTTGGTGTCTACTAGTAATAAAATGTGAGTGTTTTCATTATTATCTCATTTTATTTTTTTTTTATTTCAAATTTAAATTTTTACTTTTCTTTGTTAAACAATAAAATGTTTTTTAATATTATAATTAAAACAAAACAAACTATTTATAAATAAAAAGGATTTATTTAAAGTTTTATTCGTTCTTTAAATTAAATTCAAAATATAAATTTGTTTATTATATATATACATAAATTTTTTTTATTTTTTTATATATAAATTCGTTTAAACATGGACTAAGACACAGCAAAACTGTAATGTTTTTAAGCAATAAAACTCTAATATGAAAAAAATATTTTGGCCATAATAAGTGACATGTTTCAAAATTTGCTAAAAATAAATTGCTTCAGCAAAAAAAGGAAAATATAAATTTGTGTGTTTTAACTTTTAGGATTTTTTGTTGAAAAATTTCTTATTAAAACAAATTTCAAACACATGCCTGTTGTTGTAATATTTTTTTTTTTTGTTTTTAATTATTAATATTCTTGATATGTTAATTGTTTTTATTTTTTATTTAAACTCCTAATAGAAATGATTTATTTACTTTTATTTTATTAATTATAAAATAAAAAAAAATCGTTTTATTTTTATTATTTTTTTTTTTTGTTTTTTGGTTTTGGTTTTGGTTTTTAGTGTTGTATACCAAAAAAAATACATTTCAATAAATATATACTTAAAATATCATTTTTCCATTTTTTCCCATTCACTTTATTATGATTTTATTGTTTCATTAAATTTAGTTTTAATTAATTTTTTAATTATTTTCTGTTATTTTAAACTGTTATTGTATATATATTTTTTTTTTATTATTTTGATAACATAAAAAATATTGGTTCATTGCTTCGCTTATTTTTCTTTTATATTTAAATTACGAAAAGTATATTTTTCGCTTAAATTGAAATATTTGTTTAATTATTTAAAATATAAAAACAAAAAGTGGCCAAAGCTTATTGTCAGAAGCGTCTTTTTTATGTATTTTACTATTTCGTTTGTTGTTTTATGAAAGAAAATTAATTGACCTAAAATAATGACAAAAATGTGTATTAAATTTTTTATCCAAAAAAGTAAAAAATTCGTTTTTAATTATTTTTATCTTATACATATATTATTTCATTTAATTGTATACAAATAGAAAATATAATAAATAATTTATGAGTAATTTGAAAAATACAAAATTTAAAGCATTACGGATTTAGTTTTTGTTTTTCTTTCTTTTGAATTGGTCAGTATGTTAACAATTTCAGTTATAAAGTAATTTATTGATTATTTCATGTTGGGAACTTTAACAGTTTTAATTTTATAAATTAATTATTTAAAAAAATGCTGCAAATAATATTTAAAATCATTAAGTTTTAATTAAGTTATTTGTATTGCCTTTTTTGTAATTATTTATCTTATTTATGCTTTTAATAACTTTACAGTTTCAACCTCTTTTCAGGGCCTTTAACTTGATCATTTTAGTAGATTTCTTAATAAAATTAAAATAATATTAATATTAAAATATATAAATATATTTTCTTTTTTCATAAAAACAATAATAATAGAAAACTTACGGGAAATGTTTTTCTGTAGCTTTAAAATAAATGTTTCATACTTCACACACTTAGTACCGAAAAATCGATGATATGGACCGTTGCTTTGGCGTGCAGCCCATCCAAGCACAAAAAATTAAAGTATAAAGTTTTTGGATTATCACCGATTTGCAATTACAACTTGTCTTACTGATTACCTTATGTAAATTTTACTAAAACCGATTCAGTTCTCTTTTAAAACTTTCATGTAATTCATATTTTCCATACGCTTTATATGTAGCATAAGCCGTGATACCCGTGACTTAAAATATTATAATCAAAAATTTTACTTGTAAAATCTCTTTGATAAAGTACTAGGAGCCCGAACAATTAGATTAATCTCTTCTCTCTTTATTCTTTTAATTTTGAATGTATAGAAAATTCTTTTATTTATTTTATGAACACGGCTTGACATAATATCGAAAGTGCTTACCGTTCATTCCAAACAAACAGAGAGAAAAGACGGAAACGAATAACAACAGTATTTCATTTACTGATCGATTCACAAGCACTAACTAAACATATGCCATGTTAAGGTAATCTAAATCAAATAATACGTAGGAGCAACAATAGCACCCGGTATAATGTTTCCACAGTGTGGACGTCAGTAAAGCCAACAAAATCATATAAGGACTTCACAAAATAATACCAAGGTAAAAAATAGGGGTTTCGGAAGTTTTCTCAAATGAATATAAAAAAATTGATTCGGACCACCAACTGAAGAGCAATTCTGTTGTGAAATTGTTTATTATTAAGACAAAAAAAAAAATATAGATAGATATAGATATATTTATTTATTTTATTATAATAACAAGAAATAACCTTAACATTATTGAAGACATTTAGAAAATCTAATTTAAGTAATTCATTTCCTAATCACTTTTTGAAAACGATATTAGAGAATAATTTAGGAACCCTAAAGTACAGATTAGGAGCGTAATCACGCATTATTGATGGCAATATTTTTTTACGAGTCGATATTTTAAAGCGTTAACAAAATGTTTTTGGCATTTCCCAAAATAAAGCCTTATTAGTAAGTAATTATTACTTATGTGACGTTTCAAACCTTTGCGTGCTGTTACCTGAACATTTCAGTATATCATGGGAATTTCAATTCTAAGATTTTTTATCTTTAGATTATACTAGATGATATATAAAACTTACAAAATCAAATAACATGATTTTGATATTTCCCAAAAGAAAGCCTTATTTGGATATTGTAGCTACAATAATATTATGACTTTCCTTGGACTTTTAAATTAAGCTGAATTTGCAGTGACAAAGCTTGTGTTTTTAACAAAAAAAAAAGATATTGTATTTTTCATAAAAATATATTTAAAGACCCAACGAAAGTACCGATCGCATCTATATATTTTACATTTGACATTAAAGACTCTCGTTTGCTAAGTGTTACCAAGAAAATATTATCGCATTGGCATTATCGAAACGAAAGAAATGATCAAATATATTTCTCATTTATATTCATCTGAAAAGAGGCAAAATACATTTACTCGTGCTTAAATATAGAAATAACATTACATTGCAATTGTTACTTTTCAATTAGTATTTTAAAAAACATTTGTGTATATTAAATATATGTTTATTTATATAGTAACTAAGTTAAATATTTGTATATACATATGGTACTTTATATATATGATCCTCGCCATTAGAAATAAATTTTTGTTAATAATTTAATAAATTCCTAAAAGTGTTATTCAAGGTCTATTTGTTGATATAACAACATTTGTATAAATCAGCTGCACATCATTTCCTTCAATGGTAAACTTTCTTGAAGTTTAAGGTTCCTTAATTGAATAACGATTTTGTATTCAAAATTTAAGCATTTCAAAAAAATATTTTTTTTAATTGAATAAAATTCTCATTTAATTTAATTTACTTTGAAACGTAAAAATCTTCAATTTCTATACAATATCAACATTGGTAGAATCGTTTAATAAGCTATATAATATGTATAAGCAGTAGCAAAGTGTTCATATTCTTTTATAAAAGTAAATACCTGCAAATCGTGATATCAAATAACGATTGACAATTTTTAGAAAACGCCATTATTTTTGGATAGTTGGTTGAGTGAACAACAAATCTTTTGTTATTTTTATCATTACTTCCTTTATATCTAAATAGCTAAAGAAATTAATATAGTTAAAATGAATTTCATAGCGCATTTGTACCAGCATTAGGGGCCTCTAAATTGACTAATTTTATATATATTTATGTGCCTGTGAATGTCAAGTAGTTAATTTAAAATGCTACCATATATTGCACGATTATTATGTTTGTGCACAGAGAGAATAATCATATGAAAAAAACAAAAATAATCTTATGAAAACACTATTTAAAAATATCGCATTTGTTCGAAACCGAGAAATAATTTAATCCTGTCGTTGACTAATTGGGCTTAATAGCACTGGTCTGCAAACAAAATGAGCTCTGAGCATCAATATGTGGAATACAGTGATCTCAACTCGCTAAATGCAAATCCGTTTTTAGTAGTCGTGTATCATGTACAGGTTTTCTATGGGCTTTCCTCTAGATAAGGCGACCACGCCAACTTATTTCAATATAACTCTTTAAGGGCTTGTTCGATTAACCTTACATATATTTCAACTGTTTCAGAGTTATTCAGAAATTAGTGCCGAAAAAAAAATATTTTAATTGAAAAAATATTTGAAATGAAAAAAAATTTTTTTTGTCTTCAAAAGAATGGCATATATTTCCCTTCTTCGGAAAGCTAGTATACTGCAAATAAAATAAGTCGTAAAAGATAAAAATCGATGCACAAATGTTGATTTTATGTAAAATTATGTTCGGCACTCACTTTGACACACATTATTTAATACATATATGCGCCTCATGCATTTTGCGGTTCAGATACAAAACCACAACAGGCATATATTGCCCAATTTCTTCAGACCAGATTAATTAGAGCATATGTTGTCAAGGAGAGCCTGGAAAGCTTTCGATATGTCACAACTTTCAGCTTTGGCGGATGCAAGGCGCCATTAAAAATACACTTTTTTATTGCGATATCTAATGTAAGTAAGGTGAAAGATTTCACCAAGATATTGCACACATGGAAAGAAGATATAACGGCAAGTGGTCGCCAACAATTTTAGCTGATTTCTGATGGGAAATTAATTGTGAAATTATTTAGTTTTATTATATATTTAAATATGGATTTGGATTCAGCACGCTAAAGTCAAGTTCTTGCTCCCAGCTTTTTGCCGACCACTGTTACCATAAGAAAAATATATCTAATATTCGTATATCTGCATTTTATTGAAATAACAATATCTCAAAAACTAGGCATGATAGAAAAAAATCTGTGAGCAGATTTGAATTTTGAACACAAAAGTCCATTAAAATCACAAAACAAAGTTCGAGCTACCGACTTTGTTTTTTAACGCCCAGGGCAATAAAGAAGAAAATTACTTTGGTATTCTAACTGGCAACTTTTTCAGGCAATTACTGGAGCTAAAAATCGTACAACCCGTACCCAAAAATATACTCGTAGTTAGCTATTTTTTGAGTTTTATTCTTGTGTGATATTAATCCAATGCTGAAGGAATGATTGTAATGAATGTATTAACTGCCTTATTGGCAAAGACAAGACAGCTTCGCTTCTAAAGAAGTAGTGGTAATTATTTACACTATAACTTTTCCGTTCTATTCAAAGTATATTTCTGTTTTGTAGAATTAATTTGGTTGTTGTTGGACTTTATGCTTGTTTTATTGTTATAATGTTTTTACTCTAATTGCGAGGAGTGTATGCATATATGTATAAGTACATGCACACATCCATATGTACATATCAAAGAAGAATGCGTTTAAGTATTAATTATTAATAATTGAAAATTTTCTATAAAATATAAATAAATATTATGGTACTTTAGATTAAATAAAATGGGAATAGGAAAAATTTTGATTTGATTTATATTTTTAATTATTGATATATATATTTTTTCGTCATTAAATACCTGATTGCATTTGCAGTTAATTGTGATTTTCAAAACATATTTTTAGATTTTATTGTTATTATTATTATTTATATTATTATTATTAATTATATTATTATTCTTTTTATTATTAATATTATTATCATTTATATTATTATTAATATTATTATTATAATTTTTAGTTTTACATGTATTTTTCAAAGAAACATTTAGCTAACAACTTTAGTTTCTTTAATTATTTTTTTGTAATTTAACTGGAGTGTGTACTAAATTGTTACTTTCATATTTTTTTAACTGGTAAAATATAAATATTTTTACTTAATCCCTTTTTAGCAGTTTGTTCTTACAACTATTTTTTATTTTTAATATTGTTTTCTAAATATTTAATACAATATTATTAATTTCCTTTTCAGTAAAACACAATATCATCTATCTTTTTTTTATAATCCGATGAAAATATGAATGCGAAATGAATTCAATGAGCAAAATATTAAAATTTATACGATTTTAAAATTATGGGTTTTATTTTAAAAGGGTTTGTTTTTTGTTTAAGGAGGACAGACACACTTATATAAGATTTTTTACACTAATTGGACATAATCAATAGTTTTTATAATTATAAATTTAAATAAATAATTTTTTTTAAATCAAATTATATATTTTTGTGCTTTGTTTTAATATGTCTTTATATCTAAGAAGAATAAAAAGCTTTTAAAACATATTGCTTTTCAACTAAAAGAAATCATTTAACACTTAAAAAAATGTTAAAAAAATATGTTTTCACAACCTTATTTTAAAAAATTAAAATATACACATAATAATTTTTTTAAAAAGGTAACTTATTGAGTCTTTCGCTTTTTCAGTAAATAATTTTAACATTGTCATATATAAATCAAATAACTTTCATTTTAATACAAACTTAAAAACATGCCCGACTACAATTTTAGCCATCACCAAAATCAATTTTATATAAAATGCCAACATTTTTCGATATTGCTTGCAACGATCGCTTCAAAATAATCTTTCTTGCAGCAAGCAGTTTCTTTTGCAAATACGAATTGTGAATAATTATCATTTTAATAAACATTAATATATAATACAGCACAAAAAACGTAACACAGTAGAACACTTTACAAGAATAAATTTAAACAAGTCTGTAGTTTCAAAAGGTAAGTTAAAGTCTTTGTCAATCCTATTATACTCTTTCGCAGATGGCAGCACCATTTTCCATTCGTATTCATTCAGTAATAGACAGAACCAGTTGGAGGTGGGCTCCAAAAGGCAAAATATGAATGATACGCTCAATCACGATCTCGCAACAATCTCCAAATAAGGTCTTGTGAATAGAGTCAATTTTAATGCTCATAAGACTTAATGTTGCATGCTTACGCATAGATATGTATTCGGAAATGATGCTGCCATCGGCTACTATGGGTGATATAGGTATAAAGAAATCAGATGCTCTTGATGTTCTTGGCATGAAAATACAGTGTGATGTTCCAAGAACTAAGCACGTTTTTTAGGTTTCTAAAGATGCTTTCATGTGCCTTGTAAAACGGTGTAAAAGGTACTTCACTTTATCCGATCTTCATACTATTAATACCACCTATATCTGTCCCAAAATGGAATACAACTCTCATGTATGGGCTGGTGCCCCAAGTCTATTTTGGAGTTGCTCGACCACATACATGAGCCTCTTGGGCTCAGAGAGCATCGACGCAATGTGGGTTGTATTTCACTGATTTATCGTTACTACAATTGCGAGTGTTCTAATAAGATTAGAGAACTTGTTTCCGTTATTCGCACGTTTTTTCGTTTAACACTTCGCTGTATCATTTTTTAACAGAATAGTCCGTATATGAAATAAACTCTCTGCAGAGGTCTTTACTGTCTGTTTCAATGCAGGAAAATTCAAATCAAATAATCTAATTTCCTACTTCTAGCACACTGCATTGCATGATTAGGTGTCATGCCCTGAGTACTGGTCTGAAAAAAAGGAAAATTTAAATTTAACTCCGGTGTCAAGTATGTGTTGAGCTAAAGTTCAGAATTTCAATATTATAGTTCTCAAAAGAAGTCGTTGCCATAAGCAGTTCGAATTTCTTCTTTTCGTTTCATTAAATCAAATTTGATCGGTTTCTTTAGTCTGCGCGGTAAACTAAACATTAGTTCTTTCTAGATAGACTAAGGTATTGCTAGTAGCAGAACTAATAAAGTAAAGTTTCACTACCCACGTATTTGCCCTTTATTGCTAACTCCCTCTCTGTTCATTAGTTTACTCAATATTATAAATTAATTACTAAAATAGTTTTTTGCTGGCACTATTAGTTGATATTAAATACCTGACCGATATTTTAGATAACTTTATTAAGAAGAGTATTTTTTTGTTTTTTACTGTTTTAAAATCGAAAAAGTTACTCGAATCGGTTTATGGAACAAATCTGTATGATTTACTTTTAAAATTTGTAAAAAAATTTTTGTTAGCAATATTAAGCCATTTGTGAGAATTACTGAGGAAAAATCAAATATTTTATTGTTAATAAAATACTCTTAATTCGAATTTTCCGGGGAATTTTTTAATTCGAATTTTTCTAGGTTTTGCTAAAACAATTCAGGGTAGAAACACTTTATGAGCTGTTTACATTGTCGTTTACATATGTAGATTTTTAAACGATTGCATTAATTAAAACTGCAACAATGCAACTAAAGCAGTTTAATCCAAGTTAATTAATACCTTCAATCAGCTTTTTATTAAAAGTATTAAACTGATTTCAAACATCATTAAAAATCCCTATTAGAACAACAAGACAACAAATATTAGAAAACTTACGAGAATTTAATAATTAATAATTATAGTTAATTGACCTTTTTTAATATTTTTTAAATAATTTTTTTTTATTCAAGCACAAGTTCTTTATATAAAAATTAAGTAAATTTTATATTTGTTTGAAATATTTTACAAAGATAGAAAAATGTCTGTTTTTCTGTATTCTCAAGTTTTGTGTAGAAGATAATATATATTTTCGGTATAATGACAAGATATATATATATATATATATATATATATATATATATATATATATATATATAGCAAAAAGGATTTCCGATGGGTTTCACCAGCTTCTCTAATTGTGCCAGATATAGTTATGGAGAAATTGTTAGATAACATTATTGAAAAATTAAAAGTGATAGCAAATATAATAACAAAATATATTGAAGATTAGTTCTGTGTTAAAGCTGAATCTGCAATTGCAGAAAGTTAGGAGCATTTAATGAATTTGACACTTTAATCAAAATTACAATTTAAAAGGGATGCGACTCAAAACTTTCATATTTAGATACCTTGATAATAAGAATATATAAATATAAAATTAGTTATAGATTGGCAACAAAAACCATCTGCTTCAGGTAGAGTTATAAATTATTAGTCTAAACAAAACAAAAGAATTATTATTAACATAGCCGATAATTTGATATAGAGACAATTTTAAAAATAACTGATAAAGAATTCCATAACAAGGATGAAAAAGATTAGAAATTTATCAACTGAGAACAAGTTTTCAACACAATTAACTAATAGGTTGATTAACCAAATAAATAATAGGAAGAAAGCGTTATAAGAAGAAATATAACTCAAACCAAAATGTATAAATCTATAACTCATATACCTGTTTTACTCGAAAGAATAGAGAAATCAAAAAGCTTTGATACTAATAAGATGGCATATAAAAAAGCATATAAAAAAACATAAATTATAAGCTAGAATAGCAGAACATAAGTCAAAGCAAAAATACAGGGATAATACTAGATCACAAAAAATGGCACTAACTTCTTCACATTGTTCTAAAGTTAATCATCATCCTAATTTTGAAAATGTTTTAATTTTAAATTTAAAAAATAACTATAAACGCCGTTGTATGCTAAAAATGTTAGAAATAATTAAAGTAATATCAACAAAAATAATAAATTTTAAAGTAGATAGGAAAAATGTTGCACGAAATTATAGAAATTTAGCGCATAAAACTAAAAGGCTAAACTCAATATCTATCTAACATTAATAATTAATACTTTAATTCTTTTGAATATTTGAATGTATATGCAAAATAGTATTGTTTTGTAAATTTGTTATTTTCAAAATTTATATTTAGTTGAAAAGTTTTTAGTATTACAAAATTGTTTGTATGTATAATTAAAATTTTTTTTAAATTTGTATGTAGTTTTTATTGTTTTTGTTTTTTTGTGTTTTGTTTATTTGAAATTTGTTTGTCAACAATTTTTCATTTATTGTTTGATTTATTAAATTGTTTATACACTTTTCTTTTCCTTAACCTGCCACCCAATGATGTCGCAAAATATCGAAAATAAAAATTTACTTAATTTTTATATAAAGTCTTGTGCTTGAAGAACAAATTATTTAAAGAATTCAATAATTAAAATATTCATTTAATTTTCGTATTTTTAAGCCATTATCGTAAACTTTTTATTTTGATTTTAAAGCTGAATATAAGTTTTTTTATAGATCGAAATCTAACATTGCTAATTTGCTAAATAATTGTCTGACTCTTCACAGATATATATATATATATATATATATATATATATATATTATTTATTTTCTATCGCTAAAAAGACTTCCTATCGCCATAGGCCAATTGTCAATATCAGTGATCAGATTATATCTACTTTTCAACATTTTAAGAGATTTTTATTTAATTAATACGCCAGTTGATTATTTATTATACCTTTTGAAATCGCAGTACGCGGCCAAATTTGCATAGGGCATATATTATCAAAATCGGTTCAGAATATTGGGAGCTATAAGAGTTTTAAAACCTCACTAATACAAGCGCAGAAATCACGAATACGTCATGCATACATGCATGTGGCCATTGCTTATGCAAAGAAATGAGGACAAACCAAAGCTTCTGTCATATTTGATTAACGATTTTGTATTTTTGATTGGAAATGCTTTTCTGGGAGGGTTTAGCCACTTCCATAATAAATTAAGCCGCCTCCTATAATTTATTTCCCTTTACGGAATCTCTGATACATGATATATTTTCCTCTTTGTATAAGGGATTTTTTCCCCCTTCCAGCAAAATTATATTGTTACATTAATGGTACTTTTTAAACAAAAAAGGACGAAGACTAGACATTCTTGAAACATTGAAATCTACAAGAACAATGATAAAATAAACAAGCAGATTTTCACGACATCAGACACAATTTTTGCATTACGTGAACTACTCATACACTGTAAAAAACGAAAAACACCCTAGATGGAAACACAGTAAATAATAAAAGACAAAAATAGTTAATTAACCCCGCATAAAATGTTAGGTGGCGGGACAATCCACCTGAATGAGTAGATATGACCCTAATAAAAAAGGGCATAACCTAACACTATTTAGACAAACACACATGATACTAACTCTCCAGCACTATATAGAAACGCACCTTGAAAATTATGTCATCGCTGCGAAAGCACTCGCCAATCATACCGAACAAACAGCCAGTAATGAAGGTTTTCACCGAGAGGTATGACAACAGTAAAATTTTTATTTACTTTTAAAAGCTTACTGAATTTTACTCTAAGATATTTCATATTAGGTTAAATATTAACATTAAACCAATTAAAACATCTCCAAGTCATTAAAATTCCAACACTGTTTTACAGTTTGTTTCACCTGACGTCGTTGAAGATTGTCGTATGAAATCTATTTTTGTTTCGATCAACCAGATCAGGGAATGATAACAGTATTTTATTTACTGGCGGAACAAATCTAAACAACTTAATTATTTGTACTTAATTTTGACACAAGAGCAAAGAAGTGAACCAAGATCATATAAGATCTTTAACTGTATTAACATCCACTTGATTTTTAAGACTTTACTTGCATAATTATAGGGCCATGGGGTGCGCTGGAACACAATAACTACATCCTTAAATACAATACAAAGTTATTATCCCTTTTTAATACCGAAACTAAAGTCAGTTTTAGACAAATGTAAAATATGTAATTGTGATGCAGTACGAGTTCTCATAGCAACCGCTTAAGCTTTGAAATATGACATTAGTGATTGGGCAGAGAAAAGTCAACCCTTTATCAGTGTAATCTCATTTAATAGAAATGATCATTTACTTGGGGTTGCAACAATTTCTACCGGCACGAAAAAAAACTGGCCACAGCAATTTGCTGAAAGAATGGAATGCAGGCTACTACAGCATCCATTTTAGAACCTAAGCAGGGTACATGCGTTCATTTGGAGCAAATATTGGAAAAAGAACTTCTGTATTTTCCCCTCCGTCATATCATTAAAATTTTTTTAAGGAGCATTTTCAATGGCAAAATGAAAAAATCTTCTAGAGTTTCTGGTATTTTGGCTTAGAGAAGAGTGGGCAGAAATAAAAAAGTCATTTAAATCTTGAATGCAAGATGCGCATATTAAAAACATACAAGGCGATATGAAAGATATAGTTGAGCTTGCTTTCGGTACGCTAAAGGAAAAAGAGTCTCGGAGCAACTACAAAGAATTTATTTTTTAGTTGTCCCTGAAGAGTTGGTACTAAAGTTCACTTTTCGAAGTCAGGTTGCCTTTCACCATGCGCGTCTAAGGCTAGTTACACGTAAAAAATATTTTTATTTAGAGAACACTTCACTGGTTATTGATATTGGGCATACATTACTAATTTAAGGGCGAATGAGCCACGCCTTGCTGTTATGCGATGCAAACAAATGGAGTTACAGCCGAAAATTTGGACAAATTTTGACCCATACAAGCAAGACGCCCCTTAGTGTATACACATCGATAAACCTCAGCAAAGAGTTTGATAATGGCAAATTAAATGGGTCACAAAAAAGGTATTTTTACACTATTATTTATTCTAAACAAAAAGCCTACAAACATCCATATGTTCATACATATATACATACATACAGGCATATAGACATATCGATATGCATGCATATGTACATACAAGCATATATGCATGAATACATAAATGCATACATACATATACGACCTTGATCTGTATTATTTTTATTTTAAAAACTAGCCCAGTCATCTACTTGTTATGTTGTGTACATCAGTAACAATTTATAATTATTTTTGTTAGAAATTGAATAGCACTCAGAATGGCTGACAACTGGGTAATGCTTACGACAGTTTTTCTAAACCTTCTTGTCGGTAAGTGTAGTATTCTATAATACACAAAGAGATATCAAAAATAGTTAAGTAGTTATTTTTTGTTGTTAAGCTACATTCTAAATTTTTCTCATATTTTAATTTTAAGAAACTTTTGTAATTTTTACTAGAGGTTTTATGATAAAATAATATCTATCGCTTGTTAGTGTTGTATATAAAATTTTAGCAATTTCTTTGTTTTCTTTATTTCATAACAAAAATATTTTTTGATTGCACCTGCTCTAATCTTCGTGTTTTAGAATTAAATAAATAATTAGCCATTTAGCCATTTAAGCAGTTCATTTTTAAGATAGCATTATTTTATTTCTTTGGGAAAGTACTTAACATAAATTTCTTTAAATTTGGTTACACTTGAACTTATAAGAAGCGTCGCTGTAATTTTGGGAAAAGGAAAAATGAAAATGAATCGTTTTGAAAAATTTTCTTTTTTGTTGTGCGTTGGATGTGTGGATTGTATTGTATTAATATTGATATTTAACATGAACTTATTGTTGTTTGAAAATTAGGCTTTTAACATAATTTGAAGCATAAAATAGAGACTTATAGTAACGTGGCCTCACAATAAATTTTCATTTTTGTTTTTGTGTTGAAATGATGCATTAAGTTAGTTATATCTACTTATGCTTGATTTTATTTAATTTTATTTTTTATACTTAAATATTTATAAAAGTAGTAGTTGTAAGAAATTGATTTAATTTACTTCAATTATTTTTGGGAAGACATAAAATTGTGAAAAAGTATTTGTTGTGTAAATATTTTTATATGTATATTTATTTATTTAATTATTACTATTATTTTTTGTAATTTAGTTTTTTTGTTACAAAAGTTAATAAAAATTAAAGCAATTTGTTTACCAACAATTTCAATAATATTTTTTTTTATTTATTTATTTCTTAGTTTTCTGTTTTAAATGGTGCTTTTGCAAAAATTTCAATAAATGCCTTAAAAAAAACAAGAAATATATTTTTTATGCTTACAAATATTTATATTTTTTTTGTTAAATTTATTATATAATCAAATTTATATATTACATATTTTTTAAGTGCAAAAGCACTAAAAATTCTAATTAATACCCAAAAAGAAATGTTTAATTATTTATTTTTATTCGATTTTGTTCTTGACTGTTTTAAAGTTGTTTTATGTTTTTTTATTTTTTTTTAATTATTTTATGTTTTTACTTATTTATCTATAAGAGAAGTGATTTAGTTGTTTAATAAGTTAAAGTCAAGTAATAAAATTTAAAAAAAGATTTTTTTTATTTTATTAGTAACGCTTTATTTTGTTTTGTTGAAAGATTTTTTAGTTGCTTTCAGTTATTAGTTAATTTTATAGGTTCATTTCAATTTCCATTTGTTTTTCCAAAACTAAGAAAAAAACAACTAAAATTATTTTAAAACTGCTTACTGGATGGAATGTGTGACTCTAAAATTTATAATATATTATACTTTATGTACTTTATCTTTAAAATTATTCTACGTCTATTAAAAAAATATTTTTGGTTTATTTTTAGCCATTAAAAACCATTCTACAGTCTTTACTTGACTCTTTAAAATTGTATTGTAATCCTAAATTTATTGTTATTTTTATAGTTAAAACAAGTCCTTATTTCATTTTAATTAATTTTTCATTTTGTTTTGTTTTTGGTTTAACTTGAAAATGTAGAATGTTTCAATTTCGTTATTTTTTATTTTATTTTGTTTATATATTAATATTATTTATAACAATATAAATGTTTTCACAAATAGTTTTGGGAGAGACAGAGAGAAAGAGAGAGAAACTAGAGGAGTTCAAAGACTTTGTTCTTCTTTTGGAAAAAGTTTAAAATGAAACCATGAGGTTATATTGCAGGAATACACATAATTTGAAAATGTTTTTTATGATTAGCATTATTTAAATGAAAGAATTAAGTGAAAAAATAAAATAACAAATAAAAAAAAAATATTATTGTAAAAACTTGCAGGTTAAATCGATAACTTTTTTGGGCTTCAAATAACTCTGGAGCATATCTTTGTTATGATTTTTTATTAAACTTAACTCATTATGAATTCATGCTTCTGATACAAACGAAATATTTTGGAATAATTATTTTAAATAAACAATTTTATTTTTTAATTTCATTTTTAATTTAATCTACGTTAATTTATGCTAGATTCCCGATTTATTATTAAAAAAAATATTTTAAATTTATTACTGCGGGGAGAAGCCTATACTTATGGCCATTTCACTACTGCTCTAATAGCTCATCAGTGAATTTTACCCCAAATTTTCTATAGAAAATTTAAGAGCCAAATTAATTAAGTGAGAGTTCCCCCCCCCCCTGCTTTCGACCGCAGTTATACATTTAAAATATTATTTGAATAATAAACATTTTATGAGAATATCATAAAATATTTATTGTTAAAGGAATCTAACACAAATTAACGTAGATTAAAATATTAATTTTATTTGGAATTGTTTTCAGCATGCTGATAAATAAAGTGTTATTTTAACCAAAATACAATTTTCTGAAATTTTTTTACTTGTAGCTTCAGTACAAGTAAAAAAAATGCTTGATTGCGAAATTCAATAATCAATATCAGTGAATTTATTTTCTAAAAAATACGCACACACAAACAAATTTAAATAATTATTGTCGCACTTAAATCCCAGAATTCTTCTCTTCTATTAAACTAATTTTGTGTCATAACCTTAACGAATGGCTTAAGAAGTTTTCTACCCGTACCACTCAGAATAAGGATAGTTTATTTCCGTAATGAAACTTTTATTTAATAAAAATATTAATACTCTTTAAAGTTTATATTAAAATGTGATGTGCACTTACACCATGATTTTTCTTGGATGATTTTAAATTATTGTAGCAATTTCATTTTAGTTACTATATTGATAATAATTTTCAAAAGGAGTTTTAGCAGTGTATTAGTGTTTCACACAGTATAAGTTTTTCTTGCTGCACAATCAGCGTATTTCGTTGCCTGAAAATGATTGTGTATAATTAAAATTTGTAAATTTTACAATACGTTTAGCGAAAATCGTATACTATTGTTACGAAGATAATTTATTAAGATTTAAAAGAAAATAATTATCAGTAAAAAAAAGGAAAGGAAACGACTCTTACTGAACATTTTACAAACTGCGTAGTTTTCTAAGAAATCTTACAACACAAAAGAAAACAATAATATGCTTATAAGAAATTTTACCAAATAAGTCAACAACAGAAAATAAAAACAACTAACAAAGAACAAAACAAAACACAGCCAAGCGGGCGCCTAAAGAGAATGATAATAACAACAACAATATGGGACGATGTTAAAGTAAAATATTCTAGTATGTGCGAGAATCGCTTTAAACAACTATATAAGCATCGCATGCTGGGCAAATTAATTAATTCAAGTTGAGCCATCAGTGAGTGATGACAGCTAAGCTACCATTGTGTTTATGTTGTGTGTATTGAAAGTAAATAAATCGTTAAACTTAATTTAAAACTCTAAAGTACTGTGTTATTATTTTTCATAAAAGAACTCAAAATAACAAAGTGTTTATTAAAAAGAATAAACTTAACGGTGTTAAATAATACGAATATTATCTTCAGGAGTGTTTTTATGACATATTAATTAGGAGATTCAGCTTGAAAAGAATATGAGAATCCAAAATATAATTTAAAATTTCTTTAATATACAATCAAGTATGAAAATATGAAGGATGGAATTTAGAAATTCGATAAAAATTTCTAAATTACATAATAAAATGTATGAGGAATCCCTTATTTACACAAAACTTAAAAATAAAGTAAAAAAAAAAACGATAAAACGTTTCGAACTTATTTCTTAAATGCTTTATAATTCCTCAAGATTTGACTTCCTTAAGTTTTTACATTTGAGTCTCATTTTATTTTTTGAAAGCCAAAATATTAATAAAAAAAATTTTTATGAAAAAGTAAAATTTCCGTATTTGTTTCTTAAACCTCTACAATAATTATCATTTAAGTATATAAAGCAATTAAGCGAAAACGCTTTACCACAAGATAACATTCGGGCGCAGGTTTTTTTTTGGCTGAGTAATGCGAACGTGAATGATCTTCAAAGAAGATAATTCTGTGCCATGTAGTTCGTGGGAGAAACTTTCTGTTTCCATATATAAAACATTTATTTATATATAAAGCAAAATAAAACAATTTTATTTTTTTTGGAATCTTTTTAAATTTAATATACATAAATTTGTGCTAGATTCCTTTAAAAATAAAGGGTTTCTATTTTCGAAATGCTTGCTGTGTTTTTGTATAGAAGTGTTTTTTTGAGTTTTGTTGCCTTTTTGCCGTATTGATTTAATGAAAACTCTCATTAAATCAAATTGGCTTAAGATATAGAAAATTAGGGGTAAAATCCACTGATGAGCTATATGACCAGTAGTTAAATGATTAAATGGCCATATGGGTGGATATGCTTTCCCCCGCAATAATGTTTATAAAACAAAATTCTATTTTAAAAAGTAATTTTAAAAAGACCAAGAGAATAAAACCAAATTAAGAAAAAATAATGAAAGGGTTAAGCCATTCGTTAAAGCAACCAAAACAATTTACTTAGACCATTGTGTCAGCAAAGACTACAATATTGTTTTACATAATGAATTTGTACTGGCTTAACGAAATGTTTACGCTGGCAATAGTAAGTAAGAAAAATAGTTTGCCTAAACACACTTATAACTTTAACGGTTGCTTCATGTGTATACAATTCTAGCTGTTTTTGGCACAAATAACTTTTGGTGAGTAAAAATCATTTTAGATACTTTCTCCAATTTCTTAAATTTTTAAATGAAACACAAAATAAATTAATTTTATAATTTAAAATAACTGGTTATTCGTTTGGCAAAAATGAAATGTTTTAATAAAATTCAAGCAACAAAATCAAAACAAAAGCCTAAAATATGTAAACAGCATTTAAAAGAAATAATATTAATAGATATAATTAATTAAATAAATGATTACAACGCTAATTCTGCAGTCCAGTTTTACATGACTTTAATGAGCATTTTTTTGGACAAAAGATTTTTAAAAAACTTAACTCTCAAAATTTTTAAATAAGATATGTAAAGACATTTTCTGTTTTCTTTTATTATTTTGAAACTAAAGAAACTAAACTACTGGAAAAAAGGGATTATTTTTATTATGTAAAATAAAGTAATGAAATCCTTGTATATGAATTTCTTTATAATTTCAAAATATAATTTTTATTTAACGCTATCACAGGTGGGAATAAATAAAAGTAAAATAGAATATCTTAAAATTGGATTAAAAATTAATTAAAAAGCTTAACACACGTGGATGATTTTCTTTAACACTCAATACGATTACAATACAATATAATTGTTATAAAATATAATAGTATAATATATCAATAGGCAATTTTTTTGCTTTTTTTATATAAATTATAAATTAATGCAGGATTAATATTTAACTTATTTATAATAAAAATACTTGTAAAATTTTATGTATGTATGTATATACATATATGCATGTATATACATATGTATATATTACATGCAATAAGGGCATACATACAATTATGTGTATTAGTATTTCTATCTATATAATATATAGTTTTTGTTGTTGTTGTTGTTGTTATAAACGGTGTAAAAAGCCTAAGGAATACAGTCAGCAAAATGTTTGTATTTTGTAATGTGGTAATTTATGCATTTTTCTTTAACTACACATAATTTCTTTAATTATATATTTATTATTTTTTGTTTTTTCTTTTTTTTGTAAATAGGTTTTAGTTAAAATTTAAATTTTAAAGAAGAATAATAAAGTTTAAGATTATTGGTGTTTTTAAAATTCAATTTTTCACAAAAAAATATAATATTTAAATAATGCCAAAAAATGGCAAAATCTTTGTATATGTAAGTTTATACATATATGTATATATTCATATATGTACACATGCATGCATATACATATAAATACATATAAATTTTTCTTTTTATAATAAATATTGAGGCAGCTTTTATAATTTTTTTTTTGGGTTTTGTTGAAAAAAAATTAACTAATTACAATTCAATTCATTATATTTTTTTATTTTGATGTATGAAACATTTAAAAATAAACACAACACAACACAAAACTAACATTAAATATTTTGTTTAAAAAACTGATTAAATAGTTTATCATAATTTCATTTTAATTTTTATTTCTTTTTTTTTTTGTTTTTTTTTTAATTTAAAAATTTTGATTTTATTTTTTTTTGTCTTCTTTCATTGTTATTTAACTTTTAATTAATGATTTTCACCTTTTCATTGTACATAAATACATGCATAGAACTACTTAAAAACACTTTGATTAGTTAATAATTAATGCTCATAATAACAATTATTTTTTTTGTTTTTGTAAAATATGATTTTGTTTTACAAAAAAATATTCAAACAGAGCTTAGAATAAATTTATCATTTTATTATTATATTCTACTAATTGATAACAATTTGCATTGTCTGAATAGTGCGCCACCTTTTATTTTAAGTATGGAAATCAATAAAAACAAAGTAAAGTTATACGCTCAGTTATAAGTAGTTCATTTTTTTTGTACCCAAGGCCCCAGTAAGTATATAGTAATAATCGTATTAGTATAAACTACAAATATTAATTATTTTCATTAAACCATTATTTCTATTTATGGTACAACCCAAACAGTGAAGCACCCTCGGACCAAAAAATACTATTAAACTTAAATGTTGGCAAAACGTCAGACATGCTGCTATTAACGCACCTATGTACCTATGCTTAAATTATTACATTATTGAAATGTTAGTAAAACATTCTAAAAACTTATGATATAAAGTTTTGCCTTATATATAATTCGGTTTTTTCTTTTTGTTTTTTTTTGTAAATAAATGGTTTTATGTACTTAATAAACAATATTAAATTTCAGCAAGTATAACTTATTTTTGTAAAATATACTTAGTATATGGTTGATATAATGAAAATGTTTTACCGGTCAATATTTCGTATAGTACGAAACAAGCTAAGGAATTTGAATTTCTTTGGTCATAGACTAATTAGGCCATCAATTTTTGTTTATAAAACGCCTACCGAGATTCATTTCCTTCCATATAATCTTTTTATTGTAATAAAAATTGGTATAATATAATTAAATTCCGATTGAGAGCTATTGCCTGCACTTATATTTTTTCATATACATTTTTCGAGGTGAGAGAAAACGTAATACGAGCTCTGCCTGTGTCTAATCGCTAACCCCTATTGGTCGTTGCAAGTGTAAGATCTTATTCACTACCGAGTTTAACTTTCACGGTTTTCAACTTGACTTTTATAATTTTAATATAAAAACTAAAGAATTATAGATTTTTGGATACATTTTGAGCAATCGATCAATTGTAGCTTTCTTAACGCATTTTCGCTTTTTAATCATTTATAATTTTTTTATGCGAATTACAAATTTTTATAAAAATTAAATACTATTTGTGAAATTTTGGTGAATATAAATTATTAAGAAATTCAGTTTTCTTTAATAATCCGTAGCTTATTTTTAGTTTTTCGTTTTTTTATTCAAGTTTTACATTTTTTTCTCTTCGGAACTTTCTTCAAAGCCCGATTAGGCGAATAATCAGAACAAGGCCGTAGCCCTGCGGGCAACGGGTTCCCGTGGTGCCAGTACATGTCTATTACGTTCACTGGTCAGACTTCGTGAGTCCATTGTCTCTTGCAATGTAGGGCTCTTGCTAGGACAGGCGACTGGAGCCGGCTTTACCACCGAAAGTTCTTGTCAAGATGGGGAAGAGCTCTATCAAGACTGCTTGCCCCCAGAGAGATGCCCCTAGTGATATCATTTTATCTCTTCCTGAGGATTGTGACGTTACTGTGGGATGAAAATGATTTCAATTTCATTCACTATGCTAGCCGAATGTTACGTTCATGTGGTAAAGGGGATAGTGACCAAGATGTTCTAGACACTGCCGATTGCCCAACACTTGTAAAAATGTATAATACGTATATGATTGGTGCTGATCACTTTAATGAGAATTTTGATTCCATGAGAGTAGCTTTATGTAGTAAAATTTTTGGTTTTCTCTCTTTGCGGTTCAACGCGATGCTGCTTGCCAGAACGCTTGACGAATCAAATGATAACGTGATAACAGCTGAACTTATTGTGAATTTCTTAGCGTAATCATGTTATCATATTTTTAAAAATATGGAATGCCGCCAACTAAACACAATAATTTTGGCGTTCCAATTTCATTGAGAGTTCCAGTAACTCGTTTCTGTTACTTAAGTAAAAAGAATTTTCCACATGAAAACATTATACTCCAGGGGTAAAGTTAAAATTATTAAAAAAAGTTTGTGAAAGCAATTATTCATCCACGGCAAAGAGAGAGAAAGAGGTATTGCCTCAAAATATATGTCTCTTTTGCATTCTTATAACATTAAACTATTGACCAAGTTGTTTCACATAGACCATAAATTGTGGCAATGTGGGATTAACTGTAACAAGAACAACTCTCTTCTTGCAAATCACATATAACGATGAAAAAAAGATAAAATTGACATTAATTGGATTCTATCCTGTACCTTGTATTTACTATTAATTTCGAAATTTCACTATTAATTGGTGAAAAATCATTATAAAGGAAAACAAGGAACGTCATGCATGCATTGAAATTAATAAACATGTTTTTAACATGTGTATTTCGCTGAAGTCTTAGCTTGTTACAATTTTGAACTTGAACTTGAACACCATAGTTGTACTTAGAAGCCTGTACCTTACTCAGAAAGTAGCAATTATAAAGGAAAACAAAGAACGTCATGCATGCATTGAAATTAATAAACATGTTTTTAACATGTGTATTTCGCTGAAGTCTTAGCTTGTTACAATTTTGAACTTGAACTTGAACACCATAGTTGTACTTAGAAGCCTGTACCTTACTCAGAAGGTAGTAATTTGTGATATCTAGTGTCATACATATGCCGTATGATAGATAGCTTTCTAAGGGGCCGCTCCTTTAGGGTTCGTATTTGAGACGTTCTCTCTCATGGGGGTTCGATTTCTCGGAAGTGCCACAGGTATCATTGGCGGGACCGGTTTTATAAAATGTTTTTTTTTTTATCAGATATACTTTCTCCCCCGCAGCCAGATCTCTTGTTGCTCTATGCTGATGACACCCTTATTACTTCTTGGGGCGCTAGGGCAAGCACTATTAACGACCGAGTCGATCAATACTTGACAGCACTAACGGACTATATTTAAAGCTGGGGCCTCATCCAGTATATTCATAAGACTGTCGCTGTTACGTTTAAGGGAAGCCGTGAATATTTATAACTGAATTGCAGATCATTCAGATCGTGGAAGCGAAAATATTCTGGCATCAGATAGGCTAAAGAACCTTAGCGCCACCTTCCATGAAATCTTAGAGTTGTATCGGCATATCGACAATGTGCTTGAAAGCACCAAGAGGGCCTATTGCTCATATCAAGGCATACTAAGGCTTAGAGGTGGACTCGATAAAAAAGTACGCCTTTTCGTGTACCTATCTATAGGAATAGAGTACTTTACAATCCAGATGTCTGAAATATTTGCAATAACTGATTTTAAAGAAAATTATCTTAAAATAAAATAAGATTCAAGTGTCTAGGAGGACATAATATATTAGTAAGACTTGTCAAATTGAAGGTTTTAAGAAATCTTGAAATCTTTATATTGTTATAAAAATCATTTATTAAATTTAAAAAAAAAATAATGAATGTTAAAGTAGAATATTTTTATATGTGCGAGAACCGGTTAAAACAACTATATAAGCAACACTTGCAAATGAATTAATAATTCAAGTTAAGTCATCCGTGAGTAAAGATAACAAAGTTACCATTGTGTTTATTTTGTGTGTATTGAAAGTAAATAAATCGTTTAAATTAGTTTAAAACTCTAAAGTACCGTGTTATTTTGCAATGAAGGAACTCAAAATAACAAAACGTAACAATATTATACGAGTATATTATATTTCGTATATTATATTTTTGTATATCTTTTCATTTTTTCTTTAAAAAAAAAATTGTTTTAAGCTTGCCAATCCCCGTTCAAACCTTTATTGAAGAAGATCTGGTTTTAATCGAAAATCAACAGCAAATATGTGATGTAGTGTAGCAGAAGCTGGTCACTCTACTTGTAAAGGTTTAAAGATTTTGGGCTTCTTTGCAAAACCGACTTTACTAAGATAAAATTTTGTTATCTTTAGGGCCCAATTGTTTGGTGCAGGTACAACATATTCATGGCGTATTTACGGTTTCCTTAGTTTAATTTGTGTAATAATAATAATTTATAAAATAAAAAAAATATATTACAAAAAATATATATGTTTTTTTGACAACAATTTGTTTCTAAACTCTGTTAAAATATTTATTGTTTTTAGTTTTATATATCAAGACGTGTTTGAGCTTTTTAAACAACAGCGGTGCTGTGTTAAAAAATATCTACGATAAAGTGTGTTTTTAAAGTATTTCAGAATTTATTTTGCTTAGTTGGTTAAATGTTAATATTTATTGTTAAACATTTCTAATTCCATACGAATGTATAATATTGTTTTGCGTATATGAATATGTTTTTTTTTTATTAATTAATTAATTAATATAAATATATGTTTGTATTAATACGTTTGACTGGAAGTGTAATTTTATATTTAAAAAGAATATATTTTTAAGTGTATATTTTAAACATATAAATTTTTACTTAATTCTTAAAAAATGTATTTGGATATTTAAAATTTTTATTCATTTTTATATTATACAATTAAAATTGGCAAATTTCTACAATATAATTTCACAACAATAATTTTGGTTTGTTCTTAGTTTTTTTTTTTTTTGTTTTTATTTTTATTTTTGTCTTTGTTTTAATATTTTAAATATTTAGTATTTTGCATATAATTACAGTGTCTCGTTTCTGTAACTTGGGTGAAAAATTTCTCACATGAATATATTATAGTCATCTTGTTTTACACAGAGTGAGCTAGCTTACAGTTTGTGTATATTTTAATAATAATGCTTAACTTTATTTCAATGTATATAATATAAATATAATTAATGTCTTTAAGATATCCTTATTTACCAATTATCTTTAATTCTTTAAGTTGATTCCTTGTGAAAAACTTTCAAGAATTTGAATATTTATTTTTTGTGTGGCAATATACACATTTATTATTTTACTTTTTCATTAAAAACAAAAATTCTCTTTTTAAATATCGTTCTATATATATATATATATATATACATATATATGCGTATATATATATATACAACTTTTAAAACTTTGAAACAAAAAAAGTTAAAGCCAAGAATCATAAAATGTTATTTAAAGATGCAATAAACCAGTTAGTAGTCGCCCGTTGTTATAATCTTCTCTTAATATATTTTTATTTATTTTGAAATTATTTTAAGGTATCATTTGGCAAATCTAATTAATTAATTAATAAAAATATTTAAATGATTAAAAAAATATATATTTATGTATATGTTTTTATAAATAATATGTATGCGTATGTTTTTATAAATAAATTTTATAAATGTATGTTTATGATTCGTAGTTGTTGTTATTGTTGTTTTTGTTGAAGTAAATTGAATACTTGAAACGACGTATTAATGTATTGCTTTGGTTTTTTAATTAATTAATTTCAAAAGGACTTCTCTGTCTTTTTATCATTTCCTTACATTTTTTCTACTTTATATTTTTCACAAAATGTTTATAAATATGAATTTTTATTAAAGCGTAACTTTTGAACATTTTCTATATTAATTTAAAAAAAAGTGTATTTTTCTACTTCTTAAAAGTTGTTTTAGTTTTATATAATTAAATTTAAATATTGGTCTGTCTTATTTTAATAACTTTAAAATTATTCGTACACACACACGCAATGGCGGACAAAAATACAACTGAAAATTGATTTGAAATAATTGTTTATCTTTTTTAAGTTTCTTTTAGTTTATATTCGTATTTAAAAATTTTTTAAAACTACACAATAAATAATAGAGTTAATTGTTGAACTTTTTAGATTTTATTAAGAAGGAATGTCGTATGCGTTTAGTGTTATGGGCAAGTATTTTTTACACCATTTCCATAAGGTACCAGAGCAATAAAATCATTTTTTCTTAAAGTGATCTTAACCTTTTTCTCAAACAAAAGACCACAATAAAAGTAATTCATATAATTGCGGAATTTGTGTATTTTATTGAGTATACAAGGTAATAATGTCAATTGGGACAGCATATGGCATAACTATCACATATGGTTTTTGCCTAAAAATAATGTATTTTCCAGGGTAAACATCTGACATTATTATTCAGTAATCGATAGGTGCTAAAGCGTAACACACATTTTTTCAAACGCCTTAGTAATGTCGAATTTCATGTCTAAATAAGACGTTTTGCAAGGAAGTCTGCTAAGCTTATTTCATTTGAAGAAAACGACTGCTGAAAGTTATCGAATTTTGGTAGAAGCTTACGGCCAACATGAACTCTCAAAAAAACTTGTAAACACACATTCTTTTCAGTTGCTTCAATAATATCGAATTTCGTGCCTAAATAAGATGTTTTGCGGGAAAGTCTGATAACCTTCTACCATTTGAAGAAAACGACTGCTAAAAGTTATCGAATTTTGATAGAAGCTTACGATCAATATCCACACTCAAAAAACTTTTAAACGATAGTTTCCGTGATTAAAATATGGTGTTGTCGACACAGAAGACAAGGAAAGGCCTAGTCAGCTGAAAAAAATTTTCTAAATTTTTATATAAAAATTTATTTTTTTTTATAAAATAAATAGGTGATCACAAAATAAGCTTATTTTATTGAAATTGTTATTATTTAAGGGAGATACAGCCATTTCAAAATTGTTTCTTAACTTTATACCATCGTCTAAAAATGCAATACAACTCTCATCCTCTCATGTATGGGCCGGCGACCCAAAATCTATTTTAAAGCTGCTCGACCGCGTACAGGGGAGGGCTAAGAGGCTCATTGGTGACAAATGGCTATCCACCTCTATTGATTCTTACTACAATGGTAAATGCTCCAATGTAATTACTTGTTCCCATTACTCGCACGTGCTCGCTTTTAACTCGATTGTCGTTGAGAGCGCATCCATTTGTGGTTAATTGGCCAGTTAATGGCACTGCGCATTACAGGGAAAAGTCGGAAAAGTGGAACAGTCCGTATGTGCAATAAACTCTCTCCAGAGGTCTTTCCTATCACTTTCAATGTATGAAAGTTCAAATTGAATGTCCACGAACACTACTCCCTCTTTCCTCCTCCCCATAACCTAATTTCCTAGTGAGGGTATTGCATGTGTAGGTGTTATCTTCTGAGTGCTGGTTCAAGAAGAAAAATATAAAGCATTACTCGACGAATATTGTTTAGGAGCGTAAGAGAAATTTATTATTGGGAGTCACACATCAAGCCATTCTCCTACGTTTAAAAGCATTGGGATTTATTGAAATGCAAAGAAAGTGGCTCCCATATGAATTGAAGCCGAGAGCACATGTCGGATATTGTGCTTGAAAGCTACAAAAACATGTAATGTTTGCATCTTATTGTTACTCGTGATGAAAAATCGATTTATTATGATAACTTCAAGCGCAAAAATTCGTATGTAAAGCCCGGCCAACCAGCCAAATTAACGCCGAAGCCGAATATCCATAATGGCACGATAATGCTCTATATTTGGTGGGATCAGAAAGCTCCTTTGTATTTTGAGCTGTTAAAATCGAGCCAGGCGATCATAGGGGACCAAAGACAATTGATTCATTTGAAGAGAGCAATGAATGAAAAACGACCAGACATGAGACTAAAACTTCCCTTCATAACAACGCTTTTCTTCATGCTGCAAGGCTGGTCAAAAACTATTTGTAAAAGTTGGATGGGAAGTTTTTGCTCGCCCGCCTTATAGCCTAGACCTTGTCCCTTCTGACTACCTTTTTTTACTGGAATATGCTTCACTTCAGAACACTGCCCAGACAGATGGGATTTTGTTATTAAAATAAATGGATTTTTCAAGCAAACCAAATCCATTATTAACTTGTAGATCTAATATAACGTAAAAAAAATCGAATACATATAAATACATAAATACTATATAAGTATGTATGTGACTTACTAGGAGGCGTTGTTATATAATTAAGAGCTCTGTAGGTAATTAGCCAAATTTTCTTTTTAAAGTTTTTGTCAGATGACTGGTAGTTACAACAATACTTTTGTGTATTTTTTTTATTTTTGTAATTGCTATTCCGACAGAATGAATAATTTTATTAATGAAGGCAACAACTAACTTAATTAGAAAAAGTTCTAAATGACTTGCAATAAGCAAACGTTTCGTTTAGACTGAATGTTTTATGGATTCTATCTAATTCCATAGAAAATAAATTTCAAATCAATTATGATATTGTTTTTCGTCCTGGATCGAGTGAGATTTTATGTTTGTTATTAATATTAATGTTATTAATTATTAATGTGTTATGTAAATTATGCTTGTATATATTTTTATTGGTTTTAATTTAAAATTAAATTTCGTTTTTTTCATTTGCGATTGCTTAAAACTATATAAAAAAAAATTTTTTTTGTAACCAGTATTTGTTATTTAAATTGTTTTTTTTTTATAAGATAGATTAACAACCCAGACTATTTTTTGTTTTGTTTGTTTTTTTGTTAAATAAAAACATTTTGTTTTGTTACCTTACATCATGTTGAAGGGTATTTTTTTATGCAGACACTGAGAAAATGTAGGAAGAATAGTTTTTATTTTTTATTTATTTATTTTTGTTGTTTTTTTTTTGCTTTTTATATTTTCAGACCGCCGTTTATAATTTGTAAATTAATTTACAACTTGTTTGCTTTTGTTTAAAACTTTTTAGAATTAGTAAATAAATTTGAACAAAATTAAATTATCTATATATTTGGTTTATTTGTTAAAAAACTTCTTACTTTGTTTTTTGTGAAATTTTGTAAAATGTAATTTGTTTTTGTTTGCTATTATTAAATATCTAAAAAAATAAACATATTTATTTCTGTCACTTCATAAGTATGTAATTATATTTAGGATTGGTTTAATTTTGTTATGCATTATTATTACTCCTTTAATCTTTTTAATGGCACTACTTTTTTCTTGTTGGATATATATTGTTTTAGTTTTGTTTTTTTTTTTTGTTTTCATTAAAAAAATAATAAAAATAATTAAAAGAAATCTAAAAAATCTGTATGTAAATGTTGATATGTTGTTAAAACACTTTAAATTAAAATATTTTTGTAAATAACTACCTGAATTTGGCAAAATAAAAAGTATAATATAAAAATAAAAATCCTTAATGGCTTCATGTTAAAACAAAGGTTTAGAAATAAAAAATAATTAATTACTCAATTAACAGATTGTTGAAGTTGTTGAAGTCGATTATTTACATGTTGTTGGTAATTCCTAAAATTTAAACTTTCTTGTAGCGACAGACAGAAGTAATAGAAAAAAAAAACAATTTTTGTCCTTCTTAGGCTCAGTATGATAGTATTATTTTTCTCAAACGGAAGAGACAAATGTTTTAATTGTGTGGACTAACCGCAAATAATAATATAATATTTTGTAGTCCAAACTTTAAGAGAAGAAAGAGACGGTCTGTGTTATAAACACAGTGTTATTATTTTATAGCTTTGAAAATCTTATCTAAATTATATATTTATTTATTGGCTACAATTTTTGCTTGTTACCAAAAAATGTTTAGAGTGTACTTACACTGGAAGAGTTTACTTTGCAAAGTCTAGACCATCGGCAAATAATCCCAAGCAGGGTACGTATATGGTAAAACCACAAAAAAATTCTCAGCAATAGAGCAAAAAGCACGCACACACATGTAAGCCCTCAGCAAAAAAATGTTTTTTCAAGGAAATAAGTACACTGTAAATTAAGATTGCGAAGGTTGGATTTCCCATAATAAAAGACGGAAATATTAGGTTAGATCCGCATAAAATGCCAGGTGACGGGCAATCTACCTACATGAGTAGATACGACTCTATAAACCTGAACACTGGCTCGCCAGTACAGACTATAACACGACTCAATAAGGAATCATCAGATTGAAATTGCTCAACGGTCATACCAAACAAACAGGAAGCAATGACGGTTTACACCGAGGGAAATGACAACAGTACACTGTAAATATTTTAAGACAATCGTCAAATACACATTTGTTACCATTTATTTACGTTTTTAGAGTTGCTTTTATTTTTAATTATGAAAACAGGCATTTACATATTCTATCACTAAATATTTTATGTTATTTTTGCTCGTGGAAAGCAATGCGGCAATTAATTTTTATAAACTGTTATAAATGTAAGGCAGACATTTTCTCAATACGACTCCACCAATACATTCCTATTAAAAGTCTGATTTGGAGTTTATAGAAAACATGAAACGAGAATAGAGAGAAGTGCGAAATTTTTCGTACTCCCAAATTAGTTTTCTTTCGCCATTAGTAAATCCAAACGTAGGCTTATATAAATCAGTATACATATTTGTTCACCATGAATAGTACATTCTTATTCATTCTCTTACAATTTTTCATTTTTTTATCTTCATGAATGTTTGCTTTTCAAATTGATCACAGTACATTGTTCATGAAGTAATTTTTCACCGCCGATGAAAGAAGCAACAAATTGTTTCTAAAGTTATTAACACTTATTCTTCATGAAGTATAATAGATGCTTCTTTTTCACTTTACATTAAATGGGTATTGAGTATAATTTCTTTCATCAGCACGAAGTGTGAGACGAACATGTTATGAAAGTAAAAAATTGCTTCATTCATATTTTTAAGGCAATAGTAATATGTTGTATTGAAAAGGGTTATAAGAATACATAGGTATTATGTTTAATAATACTAATATGCATATATATATGTAAGTATATATGCAAATATTTGAATTATATTAAAATTTTTTTTTGAAATAATTTTTTGCTTCTTTCATGAGCGGTGAAAAAGAAAGAGGATAAACAAAAATTACATCATAAATAATATGAGTGGTAATCAGTTTGTAAGCAAACATTTATGAATATTAAAAATGTCTGTGTGAAACTCATTTGTGTGCGGTGAAAAAGCAAAAAAAAAACTAATTTTCTTTTATGGTCAATCAAAAAAAAAATAACAACAACTAAAAGGAAGTCAACAGCTTCTTCATAAGTATTGAATATGAAAGGACAGAAAATTACGTGCTCTGGTATAAACTATGGAATTTTTCGTGCATTTTTGAGTTTATTAACAACAAAGAAAGCGAATTAAAAAAAACGCGCCAAAGTAAGCTACGTATGCTTAAATGTTGTATTAATAGTTATTTCTCTTCTACTAAAAGGTATTTTTTAATGTTAAAATATTTTGTTTGATTTTAATTACAAATTCACTAACTCTCTACCAACTTCGACAACACCAACTTTTATATTTGTGGAGAAAACATTTTTGAAAATAATTAATTAATTTAATTAAAAAATAAACATTACACCACCAATCTTTTTAATCACTTCTCCAAGAAGCTTCGAAGCCATAACATTTATAATTGATTTTTATTTTTAAGTAATTAGAATAAAAGAAAATATAATAACTGATCATTAAAAGTTTTGTTAAAATAAAAGTTTATTAATATTAACTTTTAAAGTTATACATGTCTTTAAAAAATGAAACAACATTTTTAATTAAACAGATAGACAGAACATATTTAAAATTAAGGTTAAAAATTAAAAGTAAATTATAAAAATTTTTAACAAAACATAAAATAATAAAAATAAAAAAGAAATTACAATTTAGTATTAGAGGAACTTATACACCACCAGGTAAAGCAATCATTTTGTGTTTTATTTCTTATTAATTATTTTTATTTTATTATTTTTTTTTTTATTTTTTGTTTTTGTTACTTTTCTGATTTTTATCTTATTTAATAGAGGGAGGATTTAAAACGTATTTTATATTGTGATTAATTGTATTAATTAAATATTATGATTTCTTATGTACTGCAGCATTGATATAAGTGTATTATTATATTATTCGATGAAGAACCATGTAAATTTTCATTTGAAATTTGTATGTGCATTTTGTTGCTTTTCAACTATTGGAAAATCGTTTGCTAAACAATTTTAACTTGAGTCTAGGAATTTTGATTTATATTCAATTTATGTTTCCATTATTGTTGTTGTTATTATTTTTTGTTTGTTATTTGTTTTATTTAAGTTTTTATAAAATTTATTTATTTTTTTTTGTGTTGATTTACTATTATTATCATTATTATTAATATTATTTCTTTGTTTGTTAGTTTTGAATTTTAAGAAAAACTGAAATACAAATAAATAAGTTTTTAAATAAATATGGTATTTGTAAATGAAAAAAATCTTTCTTAAAATATACAATATTATTATTGCAAATGTTTGGGGGGAATTGGTTATTAAATATGTTCACATATGTATATATGTATTTGAATTTATTTTTGTTAATTTTTATAAGGCGTAAATTATCATCATCAAAAATTGACATACACTAGGATTGTTTTTGTTTTTCTTTTTAATTAATTCTTTTAAATAATATAATATATATTTATATATTCATATAATTGTTAACATATATAGTAGGTATTTACAAAATTTTTTTTAGTTATTTTTATATATATGTATATGTGTGTGTAATGTTTAAAATTTATTTTTATTTAAGTTAAAAATTACTTAAAGAAAAAAAATTAATTTTAAATTTTATTTTAAAAATTTCAACCTAAAAGCTTCTTGTGGTATAATTTCTTTAATATTTTTAGTTAGAGTTACTCCGTATATTAAAAAATAAGTAAAATAAACTAAATGACTAAAACGATACGCTTAAAGCAAGTAAACTAAATTAAAGTTCGTTCAATTTTTAAATGCCTTTCAACACGATATTTTTTATTATATTAAAACAATAATTATTTTTGGAATATTAAAATAAAAGGCGTCAAAAAGGATGTTTAAATAAAAAAAAATAAACGAGATAAAATATAAAATTTAAATAAAAAGTTTGAAATCAAAAAACACATTCAATAACTTTAGTTTAACAACTAAGAATTATGTGACCAAACAGAACTTTTTCTTTTATAAATTTAAATATTTTATTATGTTATCGATTTTAGAAATTTAAACTTTAACGTTAATAAACAATATTAGTTTTTAATTTTACTTCAATATTGCTTAAGCAGAACAGTCCGTATGTAAAATGAATTCCCCCCAGAGGTGTTTCCTGCCACTTTTAAAGTAAAAAACACTACCTACTCCCTCTTTCCTCCTCCTCATAACTTAATTTCCCAGTTCTGGTACAATGTATTGCATGTGTAATTGTCATCCCCTGAGTGCTGATCCAAAATACAATCAAAAATACTTTGTATAGCATATTAGAGCAATCATATTATAATGAATTGAAATCTTCAAGCTTGTCCAGCGTTTTATCAAGCCAAACAATTATGCTAGGTATTCGCTCTAAAGTTAACCTTGGCTTAAGCATTAAAACTCATTTAACCACAAGTGCCCCATCATAAGCAAATTAAGACAGTCCAGTGTGAGCAAGAAAATGTAGCGCAATTCTTCTCCCTACATTTTCCGTAGACATCTGTGTCTGGAATTGCATAGATGTGTGTGAAAATAACGGTCTTGGCGTATTGTTTTTTGTTTTTTTGCAGGAGTCATGTAAGTTATAAAAGATAAACACAAATACTGTTATTTAAATATTTTACGTTCACCTCAATATATCCAAAAACAAAAAGAAAAAACTTAATATTTTATAACCGTTTCAAAATACAAATAACTTAAAATCGCCTTTCACAAAAAAAATCCAAGAGCGTCAATACTGTTATTTTCGCTCCCGTACACAGCCTAAGCCATACAAATATTATTGATATGTATTTGATAATACTGATGTGGACTGTATGCTATTTCAACTGAACTAGTTGATGCTGTATCTGAATAATGCTATGATTATTTACTATTGAGATCGTCCTACTTGGCCTCGTTTGAATTATTGCCTTAGTAGTAATCTGTGATACAAATAAGATGATTTATCGCCTAAATTTTATTTAATACACAAAATTCAGAAGAAATTCCAATTTACATTTTTTGTTAATTACATACATAACTTTTTTAATTATAGCTAATGATATATTTTTTTATTTTTGTTTGAACTTAAAACTATAATTTTGCGATGATATTGCATTTAAAAACGAATAGCCTAGAGATCTCAAATAGATAATCCTTCTTGTTTTGATTTTGAATGCATAATTCTTATTCAAACTTAATCGTGCCTGATTTGACTGTCTTAATTGTTTTAGGTTTCACTACTAGCTCATATTAGCTCACCAGTGGATTTTACTCAGATTTTATATAGAAACTCAAGTCTTATGTTAAAAGGATTGTAGCACAACTAACACAAATTAGCTTAAAAATGCTTTCATATAATAAATTTATTATAGAGAATAGAATTAAATTAGAGTTAAAAATAGGTTAAATTGTCCCACTTGTAGCAGTTGAATTACCCATTTTTTATTTCGATATGGCCCACTCTGTACATCTGTACTCATTCTTTAACTGCAGTTGAAGAAGTGTCACAAATCATCTATAACTTATGCTTGATCTTTGATTTTGATCTTTTTCATCATTTTTTCATTTTATTTTTGTTCCACTTCATATTATTTTGTTAAAGATAGCATTGCAATATCAATTAGTAAATTAATATATAATAACTTTTAGTTATTCACAAAATATATATACCGCAGCAATATCGTTTGTAGCAGTGTTGCATTTCATTAGGAAAATAGGGAGGCACTCACAATTTGAGAACAAACTTATTACGGTACAAATACGTTTAAATGTATTATTTAATTTAATTAATCCACGTTAATGAAAAATCCTTTAACAACAAGTTATTGAACTGAAAGCATTTTTTTTAAGTCAAATTTTAATAAATTTTAATTTTAATAAAAACAAAATCTGATTAAATTATTTTTATGAATAATTTTAGGATTTTTAATTTCTTTTTTTAAAACTATTTTAAATTTGAGAAAATTAAAATTGTTTCGGCCCTTGTTTAAACCTATTTTAAAATGAATTATTCATTTTAGGTTTTTACATTTTGACAGATATGTTTTAAAGAAAGAAAATACTTTTTGAAATAAAATTATGGAAATGTTAAATTTCATCAGAAAAATTCGTAAGAACCAAATTTAGGCATTTTAAGGAACTGATTTGAGTCTTAAAACTATTGCTTAACTATCAAGCTATCGTCAACCACAAACTTACAAGAAAAGATTCAACCCATTTTCTCTCCCGAATAATCAATTTAAACAAACATGGATTGTAGAGGATGCGAACTTCCCCAGAGCAGCAAGTTTTTGTGGCTTTATTTTACATTACGTGTAAGTTGAATTCTATTTGGCACTAACATTTACATCGCTATAATATATGTATGTGTAGATTCAGGATGACGTTGGTGACCTTCAGGGTCTAATGCAATCTACGATGAGCAGAATTTGTGCAAAAGTTTCTTGTGCCCATGCAAGACATACCAAAGAAATTATAAAAATGCCAAAATCTGTTGAAGAAGAGACTGAAAATGCAAGTGTTAAAAAAAATTAGAAACTTCCCTGGAGTAATTGACGCTATTGATGAGACTCACATAAAAATTTAAAAAACTAGCGGGGATCTAGCACAATGTTTTATAAATTGAAAAGAATTTTATTCTCTGAATATACAGGTAATACAAGTTAAATGGTCATTGTTATACAGCTGGTTTGCGATGTTAAACTAAAAATTTTGGATATAGTAGCACGATGGAGGAGAAATACTCACGACTGTCGCATATTTAATGAAACCGAGGTTAAAGATCGATTTGAAAAAGTGTAAATTCAGAGGCTGTCTGCTTGGTAATACTTATTCACTCCTGTACAGCGGTCTCAAAACGAAAAGGAGATAAAATATAATGCTGCGCACATTGCAACGCCTAGAGCAATGTTTTGGAATAGCAATTCAAATTCCAAACGCAAAGACAGTCATTATAGCTTTAACTGTTTCTTACAACAATACCGCAATTGACGAAAACGATTCTGCTTATATGAGCAGTAGTGAAATAACCATGCTTTCGCCCAGCAATGTATTTTAACTTTTTTAATAATAAATATATGTATTATGAAAACATTATACAATTTTATATTTAAAGAAATCTAATACAACGTAGATTAACAAAAAAAAATTACTCCAAATAATAAAAAAATTTTGTTTGTATTTTTAAAATTTTAGAAATAATTTTAATCAAGCACAAGGCCAAATCATCATAGAGTTATTTATTTGGCAAGTCGATATTGTTGCCAAATAATGAGAAGATGGTAGGAAGTACATTCCTTACTAATTACCATGGAGTAATGTTAATTAATAAACATGCTATGGCTAAAACTCAACACTAAAGTCGAGAAAAAATTCGGCGTCTAGGTTACCTTACGAACCTTGGCTGATTTTTTAGACGAAACAACTAAAATTAATTTTTCTTCAAAATAAGTTATATTCCGAGTGTCGGAAATTGTAAGCCGCAAAAAATCTATGTCATGAATTATCGACTTATTACATTTAATTAAAAATAAACCAATTAACTAACAGCTGCCATCTTTTATTTTTCATTATAAATTTTAAAAAAATGTACATATTTTGTACATACATACATAATATATTGATAAATACAGCATATATGCAATAACTTTTAACGAAACATTTAAAAACATTCAAAACGAAACTATAAATTTTATCAAAAACGTAGCAAAAGGACAGCTAATTCGAATATCAGAATTTACTTCCAAACGACAGCCCTAATTGTTAACAAATCAAAACAGTAAAACTGTGAATTTATTTGAGGTTTTTAAAACAAAACATTCTTTTAAATTTTTAAAATAAACAAAAATTCACACTTAATAAAAAATCACGTCTTGCATACCAAATCACAATAAAATTAGAAAACGATAGCTTAGCTAAACTTGTATAATTTTATATTGTTATCGCAAAAAACAAGTTACATTCAATTTTTCTGGGTACATTTTTGTCCATATTTAAATTATTTTGTTACCAAAGACTTTTTGCAATACAACCTAGTTTTTCGATGCAGAAGCTGCGTATTATTTTGCTTCGAAAACTTGTCACTGCTCCTCTAGCAGAATAGTTAGCCACTCTATAATTCGTATAAGTAAGGCTTTACAAAATAGTATGAATACTATTTGCAATCGAACAACATATTACGTGTGTAAATGACGTAGCTAGCGGTCAACATTTACGTAAGCATGAAAGTGTATACACTGCTTTAGATTTATTTAAAATGTTAACCAAAATTATTTGATAAAAATTAAAAAAAAAATGGTACTAAATGCTTTGCCGTTTCGACTAAGCAGCCTTCTAGCCTACTGAAAGCAAGGAGCAGATGCTTCAAAGTAAATCTTTGTGACGACTGATATACGTACACCCGGAAACATTTGAGAAGTAACAAGAAATCAATTAAGCAGCATTAGTGTTAGTCAAATCGGGCCAGATTTAATATACGCTACAAGCCAACAGCTTTTAATGACTTTAAGGCCAGCATTTAAATAACTACCAGCATAACGCCGCACTTTGGTAGTGTTCTGTAAAACCAACTGAAAATTAAAAACCGTCTCGGCAGTTATCTAATACCCAAATTGACAGGTTAGAATATTATTGAGATAGTCTGCAACAAAAAAGTACAAAAATTTCACACAGCCAAACTTAAATTAATGCGTTAAGCGTTATCATTCTGAAGTAAACCTAAAAAATTGCGGCATTGGCGCTTAGCAATTAGAAACCCCGATTGTAACAGTGCATTCATTAGGTAGTGAAGTTAGCTGCTTATTCCTTAAATTCCTTTTGTTATTGTTGAAAAATACTTCTGTACAGCGGATTTTGTATGGCAAAACGAGTTCAAATTACTCTTTTAAAACACAATCTTAACGCTCTTATTTACTTAGGACTTTTCGACGTAACTATTAGGCGATAGATAGCGTTGCTCTTAACGCAATAATGTATGTTACCATAACTTCTCTGTTTTGCGTCTTGTCAATAAATTTTCAAATTTGTATACAAATTTTTAATTAAATGCAAAAACTTTTACCGGCCATGGAAAAGCTGAAGTAAGTAAATGCTAGGCTCTCGCAGAACCATAAAATATTACCTGTAATATATTCGTATTTTGTAAGTAAACGATTGTTATGGACCAATGCATATAATTCTTATTGCTATCATTAATTAAAAACATGTTTAACATTTTCCTTTCTTTTTAATTTTTTAACTTTCTGTTAATAAAATAAACACCAAGTCGCAATGAATTATTTGCGTTATTGTGCGACATCGAAAAAAAACGAAATAACAATTTGGTCGCTTTGGACGTACTAGAAAACTTACGTGATCTGTCACGTAAATTAAATACAACCATAATTTCGTCACAACAAAAGATTCCATTTTAACGTCATTATGTACTCAAACTTTTTAAAGGTAAAAAATAATAAGTTTATTTAAAAATGCTTAGAAATAAAATATATCAAATAATAAATTATTAAAACTTTAGTTTTAATAAATAAAATGAAAACATAGTAGTTGGAAAAGTTAACAATAAAATATATTTTTTAAGTTTTTTCATTTTTTTTTTTTTGTTTTTCAAGCGGGTATTAAAAAATAGCGTACAGTAGTGTAAATAAAAAAAAAATAATAAAAAGCTAAAGTGAACATTAAAAGCAAGTTAAAAATATTTATACATATTTATAGCTTGAAACATGTATTATTTGTTTATGCAGTATATGACTAGTATTGCATATAATAAAGTGTCTAAAATTAACAGAGCTAATAATGGTGATTATATGGCCAATCCGAAAATAATTTGGTAATAAAAAATAAAACATTAAAAATACATGTATAAATAATAATAAATACTTATTAAATATAAAATAGAAAATTTATTTATAAAAATGCATTTGGTTTTAAAATTTAATACAACCTGTTAAACAAAACAAAAAAAATCTTAATTGAATCAAAATAATTTTCAAAAGACATTGTAATTTTAACACCACTGTACGTTTTAGAGATAAAAAGTTTTAACAACAACGAAAAAAAAATAGATTAAAAACTTACTAATTACTAATTAAAAACAAAATTGACTTAAAAAAAGGTTTGTTAGTTGCTTTCTAATATCATTAAGTTAGCAAATTGGTGGAAATCAAACTAAAACAAAAAAATACATTTTTGTTAAAAATAGTTTGCATTGTTATCATTTTAATATCATAGTTCAAGAAAGGCATTTATGTATCAAACCTTTATATATAAATTATAAAAAAAAAATGATTTAAAAATCAAATTTTCTTAAGTTTCGTTTGACAAAACTTTTGTGTTTGCGTTTTGTAAAATTGAATAGTAAAAATAGTTCTAAGAAACAAAACTTAAACTAAATGTTTAAAGTAAAAGCTTATGGAATTACAGTTTTTTTGGGTTGTTTTTCATTCTTTTTTTATAAAAAAAGGTCAATATTACATATAAATATAATAAACAAATTATGTTTGTAAAATTAGGTAATTATTACTTAGTGTATATAACTGTACTTTTTAAAAAATTGTATTTGTTTATGTAAAATATACATTAATTATTAAATAAATTGTATAAATGTATGTAAATATTGGTTAATTTCTTTTCATTCTATAACATCTTACCAAAATGCTTTTTAACGGAAAAAAATCAAGCAAAAAAAAATGAAACTAACGTGTTTAACTAAAATTGAAAAATCACACAAAATAAATCGGTCATACTTTTCAAAAATATGTTTAAAAAATTCTATTAAAGTACAATTCAAATATTATGAAAATATAATACCAGAGAATTTCCGTTCCGTGATGAAACAACGTTTGTGTCATCAGTCATATTTCGTTCAGTTTCATACGAATAAGTAGAAAACAGAATTCGACATTGATATAAAATCAAAAAGTAAACTATTTATTTTTTATGTATTGCTAAAGTAGTTATCTGCTATTACATTTCAATTTTTCATTCACACATCCATGGTTTGATTGTTTCGCAATGCATAAATCAAATGTCTAGGACAAGAAAAAGATGTAAAATGTAGGAAAGATAAACATTTGAAGTAAAAGTAGTTATAAAATCATTTTAATTTAACTATTTGTTGTTTTGCATTCCACATTCAACACATAAAAAGTTTACAACATTTAACTTTATTTCAAAAACTTTTCTAAAGTGTGCCTGACTGTATGTAAATTTCTTATGCAAAAAATTTTTGTTATTTACTTAATTCACAACTTATTGTAAATTCTAGGTGGTATAAGCGAACCTAACTTGACTTAAAAAGAATTGAAAGTGAGGAAAATATAAAGAAAATAGGAGAAATTGATTCGATTGTTATCACATGTAGGAGCGTATTATTCGGTTTCAACATTTGACTTCATTTAAAAGCGCTTCGATTTTAATCACCACCTAATATATACAATAATTTGTGAACTGCGTGATTGAGAAAATAATGAATAGTTGTGTTTAAAAAATCGATTTTTATCACATATTATGTATAATAAATACCAAACTATTTGCAATAGACATTCATGACCAAAAATCAGAGCACAGAAATTTTACATTTGGCAATTAAGTTTAGAAACTATTCGCTTTAAAAACATGAGCGGATAATTAATTCCTTTTTAAAGAATATTTTTTTGTTATCAAACAGAATTAATAATAGCACTAGAATAATTAAATTGAAGTGGTAACTTTTGACCGACATTGAACTTATCACAAATTCAATTCAAATAAAAAAAATATAAGTAAACAAATTAAAATGTATATAATAAATAGTAATATAAATTTTTGTTTGTATATGACTATTTAATTAACAAATAAAAAACTACATATTTAAACAGCCAAACATTACAAATGTATATGAAAAAATTGCCTTTTAGAAAAAGAGGAGACAGGAGGTTTTCTAACAACTTTAGTTTTTTTTTTTTAATTTTTTTCAGGTTTGATATTTAATCGTTATAATATACGTAGATAACTTTTAGTTGGCCTTATTCAAATAGAACAAAAAAAAAAGTTGAGTACAAAAAATGTAAGTATGGTAATGATAGTTATTTCGAAATGATTAAAATTAGTTGAATAAGGCAGAAAGTGTTGTTTTCTTTTCAAAAATCATTATTTTCAGAGAAAAACAATTTTGGTACTACTTAAAAATATTAATATGTTTTCATATAGGATTGCTTTTGGGTAATTGTTGTAATCGTTGTTAATGCTTATATAGTAATATAAAAAAGGTATGATTGGTAAGATTTTTTTTTTTGTAATTAAAAACTACAGCCTCGCATAAAAATAATTTTTAACTATTTTTTGTTTTGTTTGTATTTTTTACATTTTCTGCTTTTCGTTCATTCAAAATATTACATAGTGTTGTTAAATGTATATATGTAAAAAAAAATCGTTTGATATTTAAAAAAAATACAAGTTTAATTATATATTTCTCCTTTACATAAAAAAATAAATATAAAAAATAAAATAAAAATACAATAAAATGACAAGAAAATATTTGAAACACATAAGTTAAAATAAAATTTTAAAAAAAAACTTATTTGCTTTTTTTTGTTGCTTTTTTAAAGTTAAAAATTTGAGTTTTTATATATTTAATATATTAAAACATTTGTTTTTGTAAATAGTTTTAAAAGTAAATTACTTATTTAAAAAAAGTTAACAAAGTTTATTTTTATTATATATAAAAAATAACACAAGTGAGTAAATAAAAAAATAATGTCTTGGAAAACCAGCCTTATTTATAAAATAACATGGGGAAATTGATTCAATTAAAAAGGAATATAATGTGTTTACGAATTAAATACATTTACGAACTAACAAAAAGTATAAACTTTTCAAAAAAAAAATATTAATAATATAATAAAAAGAAAAACATAACAAAATTAAAAAGTATTAAAATAACAATATTTATATAGGCTTTGTTTTTATCGTTTCTTACATTGCAACGTTTTTTTAAACATTTGTTTTATTTTGTATTGTTAAGTGTTTATAAGCTAAAAAAATAGTTTTTCAAAAAAGAAACAATTTTTGCTGTTGTAAATAAATTTGTTGGTAAGTGGTGAACAATATATATATATATATATATATATATATATATATATATATATATATATATATATATATACATATATATATATATATGTATATATATATATATATGTATATTTTTTTTAACAAATAAAAACGATTTGAATAGAAAGAGATCAAAATATTTTATAAATTATATGTTTCGGTTTTCGGAGATTTATTTTGGAAAAACAAAATGGTTTTTCTTATTTAGATTAATTTATTATCAATATAATATCCTGTTCCTTTTTTGATAAAAAAAAATAAAATAAGTAAATTTTCGTAAAAAATAATATTATATAAGAAATCTTTTAAAAAATTCTATCGTAAAATCTTTAAGTAATAAAAAAAAATAAAGGAATATATTTAAAAAAAATCTCTTCATAAATGTATGTATATACTATATGCCATATTTATAAAAATTAATTTATGTTTTAAATTAATTTTAAAATGAATTTTATATGAAAGGCTTGCTTTAAAATACATTTTAACTCCAAATTATTTTTTATAAATATTGCAGTACACGTATATATATAAGTATATAAGCTATAATATTGTTGTATATAAAAACGGCCTTTTGTTTGTTGTTAATATTTTAAACTACATTTAAAAAAGTGTAAAGTGTAAAACGATGTAGAATATAATAATTTATAATAAAAGTAGTAATAGTTGTAGTAGTTATAATAGTTAGAAGGGGTGTTAAAAAATATGATTTTCTTTTTGGCTTTTGGCGGCGTAAATTCAAAATTTCGTCGTATCTTTGGAGGCGTTGTTATTTTTATGTGTTAATAGTTTGTTTTTCTTTTTTTTTTTGTTTAATAATAATAAAAATAATTAAAATAATACAAAATATTATTGCCCTAAATTTCATCATAATCTATAAAATGTAATTTGTTTTGTTCAATATTATCACCATTTTCAGTATAAAGCTGTTTGCTAATTAAAGGCAAATTGAAATTCGCTGCTACTATATCTGCTGCTGCTACTGACAACGTTATATTTTGATTTTTGCTTATTACTGCATTTGTGTTTAAAGGGAAAACTTTGCTTTGCTGAATTTTCATTTGTTGTTGCGACTGAAACTGTGACTGTGAATTCGGCATTAATTGTTTTTGAATCAAATTTTGCTGTTGCTGCGGCTGCTGTTGCTGCTGATGATTATTAAGATTTTTGTTTATGTTTAAAGACTTTGCACAATGTGAAAAATCGTTTCTTGCACTAAGTGCCTTCCTTTTCTGCAATCACTGAACGTAAAGAGTGTTGAGAACTAAAACATGATGGTTATTCTTAGCCAAAGTAACAACATAACCTTCTGATGTTATTTTTAGACCGCAGCAACGAGAAACCTGGATTAAAAATGCATGATTAGGCTGGCTCATAAACAAAATTAAGTTTTTTAATTATTATCTAATTCTGGATTAAAAAGAGTGTAAAGTTTCAGGGTTGATTTAAAGGGGTGGGTTAAGCTCAAAATCTAATTGATCAGAATTTCCATAGAATGGTTGGCGTTTTAATTACGCCCATAATTTTTGCGGAAAGCAGTTACTAATGAACATGACCACTTTCGTTTCAAATAGTAACCTTAACATTTGCTTGTTAGTTTCCTTATAAAATGAATAACAAAAATTTTACAAGTTTCTTTAAAAAGGAAGAAGCAAATGAGAAAAAAATGTACACAAATTAAGTAATCTACAATCATTCGGAATCTTTTTCAATATAAGCGCAATTTTATTTCGTGCTTGATTCCTTTAAATAAATATTTCATGATATTCCCATAAAATATTTATTACAAAAATTTTTATTAAAAATAAACATTTTATGATATTCTCATAAAACAAAATGTATTGTAATGGGGGAGAGCATATACATATTTCATGAAATATTTATTTAAAGGAATCAAGCCCGAAAAATAAAATTGTTTATTTTTAATAAACATTTTTGTAATAAATATTTTATGAGAATATCATGAAATATTTACTTAAAGGAATCAAGCACGAAATAAAATTGCGCTTATATTGCACTCAAATTAAGAAAAACTGTGTTTGTTTACTGAAAAAATGGGAAAACAAAAGTTTTATATATTTTCACCAAAAAAGGAAAATTAATATTTGGAAAAAGCCAAATCCTGAATGAGATCAAAAAAATTGACTGCCTGTTGTGAACAACTATAAAGGTACAATTATGTTTGGCAATGCATATTGTTGGCATTGTTTAGAAAACTAAGTGTTTAATAATGGCCGAAAGAATTAGCGGAGATGTTTAATTGTACACGAGGAAAACCTAACGCATAATGACAAAAATTGAAATTTAAAACAAATTTATGACTGAAAGCATATATAAAATTTACAGCGCGTTTTAAATTCCACCGGATTATTGCGAAAAACTTACGACTGCAATGTCCAAATGGCAGCAGGCAACATAGCCCAGCCGACGGTTCTTGATAAAGTATTGAAAACAATATAAAAAAGTATATTGTGTTTTCTTTAGAGAGCATTTAAATGAAATCGCCATGTTTCAAAGTCCTGTATAAGTCATTATAATGCACTGACTTCTTCTAAAATTTGTTTTATTTAGGTCTTCATAATATTTGTTGTAGATGTGATTGTAAAACTCTTTACTTAATTTGTAAATTAAAAAAAAAAGAAACAATGACCTGGTGCAGATCTTAAGTTAAATATTTACCCAAGTGCCTGACACCTCTAAGAGAATCGGCGGCACGCTTTGGCGTGCACGCATAAATCTTAAAAGACGTTCCGCAAGGCATCCCTTGCGAACCTCTATTGAAGAGTAGGCAGGAAATAAATGTAATCGAACTTTCATTTTTTAAACGTCAGGAAAAAATACACAAATGTTGAATTGTAGTTGAAATTAGAGACAATACAGATGAACTAACTTACTTATTGGCAGAAATTACAAATATGTATTTATCTTCAAAATAAAATTCATAACGCGAAAAGTTAAAGCTGACTAAAGCAATTTTAGAGTAGCAATGGAGACAATTTTTTTACTGTGTAGATGGCATGATGATGTAAACGAGAACAAAATAAATGGAATTAAATTGATTCCACTAGAGTCTTAAACATATAATGGATGGAAAAAATGATGGGAAACCTCAGTATTTATACACCAAAAAGGAACATCTTTCGGAACAATTAGAAATTTCCATTCGTTGCAACTTAAAAATGTGATTGTTAATAAGGCAAATAACCTGATCAAAAGAAGTTTAAGCATAAGTGACGAGATCTTTCATATCAAAAAAATAAAAATAAGAAGAGTTATTCATAATTATAAACTGTTAAATTTCCAAAAAATTTAAAATGAAAATATAATTCAACAAAAGTAAGCACAATGAAATTATATAAATCGAAGTACGTCCGAAAATTTTCAGATAGAATTAAACTATCAGGCCTGTTCTGAAAATCACATTTCATGAAAGTGATTTGAAAGCACAAGAAATGTGTTCTGTGCACAAATTTATGTGCTTTTAAAACGTTCACGTTTGCCACTTGCAATTTGAAATCACTAGGGTAATTTTGCTACTATCACAATGAAAACTGTAAAATAAATTACTGAAATAATTCAACCAATATGTTTTCTTATTAATTTTGTTACATAATTACTTTTTATTGAAAACAAACACTTTAAAATTTAGAAAATTGTAAGGGCACCTTTTTTACTGAACATTTTTTATTTGCTTTTGTGTTTTCAATTTTTGTGTTTGTCAGGTAAATCAGCTGTTTTCTTGTGCTTTCAGGAAAGTAAAATCACATCGAAAACTACAAAAACAGTGTGATTTACAGAACAGCATAAAAAGACAAGTGTGATTTTAAAACCGCATGTGATTTGAAAGTATGTGATTTCAAGAACATGCCTGTATATATGCAATATACACATTCGTTAAAAAAAGCAATTATTTTCAAATACTAAACTTAAAATGCCAAAAACTGGAATAACGGAACATATATTTTGTATCTTTGTTTCATGCGTTTACGCACAATAGTGCGTCCACAGTGCGTATTTGAAATAAGACGAATGTTTCAAAAAAATCCAAATTTTTTTTCCATTGCATATTTCGAGTCAATGTTTTTGTATCAAATGAAATGTGTGTTTTTGTTTGTACGTTGCTGTGTATGTGTGTGCTTGCACAGAATGCGACGACAATACAAATCGAAATATGTTTATGTTCATAGCAAGTGGATGTGCAAACAAATAGAGAATTTTGTTTTCCAAATTCTGTTGCATTTTGTGCTGTGTGTGTAATTTGCGTATTCAATTGCAAAATGATCCATCAGCCGAACGTTTTTCAAAGCAATTGTTAGATATTGGGAATGGCGCAATTCCAATTAACCCCACCACAAAAATGATTACGCTTCCAAATAATTTTTGCCACTTTGCACAATCAAAACAAGAATTGGTCACAAAAATTTTTCCCGATATTGCACAAAATTTTAAAAACCATGATTGGTTTTTCCATGTATTTTTTAAATATTTTTAACTTTGACTTTTATTTTGAAATCGGGTGTTTACACACCCGTTAAAATAATTTAACAACAATTAATATTGCGATTGCCGTGCTGCTGCTAAAAAATGAGTAAATCGCACTACCTTTTCTATTGATCGCTAATATTTAAATAAAAGTGATTAATTCGTGTTGGTATTAGTTTCAGAATCAATAAAGACTTCACTAGATTTTTACGATTTAAAAAAATCTATTACAACTAACAAAATTTAAAGTTAACGACATTCATTTGAGGACGTCAAGGCAAGCAACGCGTGTGATCATAAACATACCAGTTAAAATTCTATTTTTAACAAAATTGTAATTCTATGTCTCATATAAGCTAATATTGATTGGAAAGCAGTTTTTGAATTTTGCTTTATGGAATTTCTCTGCTTTGATATTAGCCACTTTTAAAAGATAATTACTTCTGATTTCTTTTTGCTTCGATTCGATCCTTTGTTAAAGTATGCTCACATTCAACTTGGAGCACATTGTAAAATGATAAGGGGAGGAGTACTATTCTGTTAGTTTGCGAAGTGATTAAAGAAACTAAGTATCCATAAATATTTCAGGAATTTACTGTTTTTTCTGGAAGTGGTAAAAGTCATCTATTTATTACTTTGGCTAATTTCAATTTTAACGGTACAAAAATCCAGGTCAAGAATGCGAATTTAATTGAGCCTCACTCATTTAAAAAAAATAATTGATTCAAAAATGTATGCAATTAACCAGTCGAAACAAATTCGTTATTAAAAAAATCTTAGAGAAAACAGAAATCACTCGCGAGAATAAAAAAAAAACGCTTACATTGTAACTTATACTGATTGTAGGATTTGTCCTACTTTTTAATTTGATTTTTGTTGTACCGGCAACACTTTGTGAAAGGTTATGGCGATATAACAGTATATTTAGATTATTAATTCATATCATTATTATGTATTATTTTACCATTCGATGACTTACCTTAACGTGAGGACATTCAAATTCTGACTGTAAAATACCATCTCGTGAATAGCAAGCTACATGGAAACGATTACCGTGAGAATCTCCAATTAAAATATCACCAGCATTTGAAATATCAATTCCGTTAGGGAAACAAGTAACTTTTTCATTTCCAATGCGATACTGGAATGTACCATCTTCATGAAAGACAGCAACACAGTGACCCTTAAAATCGCAAACATAAAAATCGTTTTCTAAAAAAAAACGTATTTTAACAATTCTATTTTAAAGATTAAAGATAAACAACCTCTAATTGCAATATCGGAAGGTTCACGCATATAATCACTGCAATCAAACCAACGCACCAATTCACCATCTTCAGAAATAACAAAAACAGTGGGTGAGACACTGTCAACAGCAACAATATGTCCTTTTGAAGTGACAGCCAAGCCAGCCACAATATCTATATATCTGTAAAAAGGGGGTATTTTAAATTGTTTATTTTACGTATAATTTTTGTAATCACAATCTGCTATAGCTTACCTTATGGCTATTTTTCGCATAAAGTGACCACTTTTTGAAAAGATCTGCATGCGAGAACGTTCATTACCACGATCACAAACGACGAATTTTCCGCTTGTATGCATAACGGCCACTTTTCGAGGGTACCATAATTGTCCCTCCTCTTTACCGGGGACACCAAAGTAAAATTTTAAATTGCCTAACTTGTCGAAAATTTCAATGCGATGGTTGTTAGTGTCAGCCACAATAATTTCCTCATCTACACCCAAACAAAATCCATGCGGAGAGTTAAATTGTCCCTTAGATGTGCCCAATGAACCAAATTTGCAACGTATCTGCATAGGGGTGGCCTTGTTTCGGCCGGTTATTATACTGGTGGTATTGGGTGGCGGTGGTGGTGGTGCGTGGAAATTTGTTAAGCTCATATCATCAACTGAACCACCGCCATTGCCACCAGAACACATCGGCAAAGTGGGTAGACTTGGTGATGGCGCTGTAGGTAGGCAGTAATCTGATAATAAACAATCAATTCCAGTTGGTGAGGCTCCACTCGATAAAAGCTGATTGCTTGTCATGTCTGTGTGAAAATCTACTTATAATATGCCAACAACATTAACAATAGATATATAACACGCGCCGCCATCAGCACAACAACAACATCACAACAAACAATCAGTTTAATTTCAAATTAATTTTTAAATTATTTTTTTGTTTATTTATTTTTTATTTTAGTTTCATAGTTAAAGTTTTGGTCATTTAGAATTGTATATTGTATGGAGTATTATTGTTATCCAGTGGCAATAAATATATTTAATTAAACAAACACACATAAAAAAACTATAAAAGTACAAAGATAGAAATATATAATTATACCCTACAATAGTCTAAGGAATATTATTGTAAACCGAATCACAGACATTCTGTCAGTGTTTGTCACTCGCCTAAATCCTGTTTTGCAGTTTTTTAGATTACTGGATTTCACATTTAGTTTAGAAAAAAATTTAGTTGTATTACTTTCAGTTTCTTATAGCAAATACAAATTATGTCAGTTTGTTAGACGCTACTTTCCACAAGAACTAGTAATCGCAACATTATTTTATCCAAGCTAGTTCTTTATTTTATTCCTTAGAAACTTGCCGTTTCTTCAGAAATAGTCATATATTTTTTTATAAAAATACATTAATAATTAATGCAAAAATGAAACGCTTTCTATATGTTAAATAGACCTCTTCACACATATGTGTGTAAAACAAAATTCTGATTACAATTTATCCTTCAGTCAGAAATGAAAAAACTTGTTAGTTAAGAGAATATCTTCTTATCGGCGATAAAATAAAAACCCGAAGTAAGTTTTCGGCAGTTAGTATTATAGGATTATTGGAAAAAATCGATAACTGTCAAAAATAATATTTTAACTTTGACTTTTAAACTTTTTAGATGTGAAAAATAATAATGTTTTGTGCGTTGTGAATATGTGTTTGTAGGTGTTAAAACAAGAAAAACATTATGTTCTTTGCAATCATTTCCTGTTAATTTTTTTTTTTTTTAATTTTTAGAACATCTGGTACATCAGGACAGGAAGAAAAAGTTTTTCTCAGTAAAAGAAGGCAGGTAACGACAAATAGATCAAATAATGAAAGTTTAAGGTGCAATTATAAAGATACCGAAAGTATATTTACAAAAAAAAAAGAACAAGCAATGAGAAGAGACAGTAAGTAATCAAACTAGGGGAATGATGCAAAATCGTGTAAATGTGCATGAGACATGTTGGTGACAGTATAGTGCTTGAGAATACTTCCAAAACTTATTTTGAGATCAAGAAAATAAGAAACGGTCTCTGCATTTATATGAAAAAAATGACACGATTTAAATTTCAACACTTTAGTATGATGTATTTTGAAAATATAGAAGCAGCACACTAGTTTGTTAAAAACAATTAATCGAAAGGGACCTACGGGCATTTATTCCAAAAGAGTTTTGTAAAATCTGCTCAAGAGAAATAATATTTCGGAGACAATGTGTGATACTTTTTATCCTCATGTTCATCAATGCTGCAAATGTGGCCTTAGGTCACACCAGCAATGCATGTAGATCTAGGAAAATGTGTTAATAACACTTTTTTGGTTAAAGATGTTATGAATACTTTAAACGATAAGAAAGTGGTTAACACCACATCAATTCCACATAACAAATTTTGTGTGCTTTATTTGTGAGAAAATTTATCGTTTAACATTTTACGTCACGCTTCCGATATTTAAATCTTTATCATGGATGTATATATGATTAACTTAATTAAAAACATGTTACAAACAAATTGACTTTTTATTTAATATTGAGTATAAAATGAAAAATAGTTTATGGAATACGAATACTCTATGCTAAAGAATATTTCTGAAAATCTAAAGAAAATCAGTTTTCCTAGTTATTCTGTTTTATTTAACCGCTTATTCGATATTTGTTGTAACATTTATGTTTGTTTCAGAGCAGCAAATACATTTGAAATTATAATTTAGTATAAACAGATGCAAGACGAAGTTCGATATGATTTTTAAACTATTCTGCTTGCTAGTAAGAAAAGTTGAATTTTTATTTATGAGCAAGCCTTTTATTGCATGTCCCATTTTTGTAAAATTTTCCTAGAAAATTTTTTAAGATTCTAATTTCGTAATGTTGCGAAATCTTTTGGCAATTTGCCTCGAATAAATGTTCCGAAAAGTACGCGCGTTTTTTGTTAAACTGTGTTACTTAAGTAAACAAAAACTATTTGAAAATAAATTATTCTTATTTATACTAAACGATAAATCTCCAGAAGGATTTCATTTAAAACCTTACCTTATTATTAAAACCGTCATAAACACATCAACGATAAAGAAGAAACAGAAATGAATGGGCTATTAATTAAAAAACTTGGCATGCGGATACCAGAAAGATTATATTTGATTTAATTTTATAACGCAACGTTAATGTTACAATAAATTACAAGAGCATTAAAAGATTCAGAATCTTAAATTACATCTACATTATCAAATCAATCCTATTCACACGTAGGAGCATTAAAATCAATTCTATTTGCACATTACATTTGAAGATTGTTACAAAATGCTAAATTATTTTTATTTCATTTATTCTTACTTGCTCGAAAAAGAAGCTTTCCAATGGTAAATAAAATGAATATCTTAATTTTATGCAAAGTTTGCCTAAAATCCCTAACAAAAATATTTTGATCTGTGAAGTTCATATTAGCAATAATATTCAAATCTAAACTTTGCTCGGGTTGTGTTAATATTGAAAAGAATTAAAGAAAGTTAAGCACTTACCATTGTTATTAAGGCCAAGTTTTGCGAGAGCTTGAAGATTATTAAAAGCACGCTGATCTCCAGAAAGAAGATCGGCTAAAGTTATATGCTGATTTTGAGGAGTTGGAGCGGGAACGATAGTCTGATTGGAGGGCCCAGCAACCGGTCCAACCAGAGCGTCATTAAGCGTGTCAGGAGTATTTTCTGTTAGACTGGCAAGACGAGATAAGTTGTATTCGAGAATGCTGTTGTAACCACCGTTTGGGGGAACACCGTTGACACTTCCATTTCCACCAAGAGTGCCATTAAGACCAGCAGCTAGGCCATTATTAAGTGGATTGTTTAAAGAGTTTATGCCATTTGATGGCATAGTGCCGTTTAATGTGTTTAACCCTTGAGGCCCCATTATGGGCCCATTATTTAAACCAGATGCCAACTGAGATCCCACCAAAGGCCCGTTTAGGCCAGCAGAAGATGGGTTCATGTTGTTGTGATTATTTCCAGCACTAGGACCAATTGAGCCAATGTTATTGAAACCATTTATACCACTATGATGAGAGGAAGAGCTGTTTTGATGTTGTAATTGGTGATTATGATGATGCATAGGCGGCTGGCCCTGTGGAGGCGAATCCGGTGTAAGAACATTGGACATCATAAAGCCATTTCCTAAAGTATATAAATCGCCATCAAATGAACTTTGCATTGAGGTTGGCAAGGAAATTGGACTGCTAGCAGTTACAGAACTGGTCAATTGGCCTTGAGAACTATTCGAGCAATTCATGCCCACATTTCCATTTCCGCTACCAACACGACCACCATTCATCATATTTGGTGGCATACCAGGCAATGTGGGTGGCGGTGTGCTCTCTTTCGGAGATGGAGGAGTTGATTCAGTGCGGAATTTTCCAAACGTCTCATAGGCAACCTGCTCAAATTTATCTGCTTTAGTGTCGAAAGTCAATGAGTAATTAATATCGCATTTGGGTGTAGTATTTATTAAGTTGATGAATTGAGTTGCGATCAGCTTTTTCATGGATAAAAACTCAGCAGCGTTGGCTTGTTCAAGAACGCGATTAGTGAACTTACAAGTGTTGTCAATTTTGCCCATAGTGTTTTCAATATTTTGAAGAAGATCCATTATTTTCAATTCCCTTTCTGAATGTAATTTTTCAAGTTCGATCATTGCCTGATCACGACATTTTTCTAAGACCTTTTTATAGTTTTCGAAGGTGTCCTGAATTAGATCGCGAGCAGAATCATGTTGACTTTGAAGTTCAGTCAAAGCACTAGATAAATTAGCAGCTGCATCATCACAATATTGCACCTATGAACAAAAAATTGAATATGTTTACAATTGAATTTAAGACAAAGACACCTAAAATTGATTTTTCGATAAAAACAAATGGCCATTGCAGCTGTTTGAAAAGCAAAAGTATAATACATATTACATACTTTAGTAAGTCACGATTCATTAAAACTTAAAAAAATAAGCAGTTCTTATGAAATATGAATGTGTTTTCAATCGGTCAAAAAATTCTATAATTTTTAAATTCTTCTAAGAAAACTTTAGAACATCAATCTTTTCTTTCTTTTTTATTTGTCAAAAAACAGATTTTTTTCAGATTAAAATCAGTGTCTTTACATTCAACTGTCTTATTTCGACATTAAACCAACATAGACATTACCTCTGCTGAGCACATTATTATTAAGTATTAGACCAGATACATATTCAGCCCAATCATGAATAAAAATTCCGCGTGAGTTTTCCCACTTTTCCCTTTTCTCCTATTATGAATAAATATTTTCCCTTTTTTTCAATTCTGAGAAGAGAAAAAAATTCGGCGGGAAATAAAAGTAGGTATCATAAATGAAAAAAAGAGGAAAACATTGCTATTTTTCAAGTTTTTTTCCACCTGCTATATAGAAGGGAGTTTGCACAAAAATGTAAGTAATGTTTGGTTTTAAAATTTTTTTTAGTTTTATAATTTTTGTTTCTAGGACAAAAAACACAAATAAACAGCAAATGCAGCATTTGCTTACCATATTGGAAACAAACGCAGATATAGCGTGCAGGTTTTTTAAAGGCAACAAAGAGGCACTCAAAAAATTTTTGGAAAAAAAGCGTTTTTTTATAATTTTCATTTTATAGTTTAATTTATTTAATTAAATTAAAAACGAAATTCTCCGATGAACGTTTGTAAATAAATAAAAAATCTTAAGTTACAAACAAAAAAAGGAAAAATAAATGTAAATAAACAAAACAGTTGGTTATAAAACTCAATGATGCCACTTTTTAATGTTTTTTGTTCCCGCGGAATTTGTGATTGGAGAAATTTTTTCTGGAGAAAATTATTTTCCGTGAGAAAGAAATTCCTAGGGAATATTCGTGATTGGGCTGATTATACAATCACTGTTCAATTAAGACACGTGAGCAAAGGGCTACCTTTTGTTTATTCGCTAATACTTTATTCAGTGTACAAAGTGGTTAACTTCTGCATATAATGTGAATATAATATGATCAGAATTTTAACTTACCTTTGATTTTGCCTCCTTCATTAAATTCTCAATATCTCCGCGCACTGATTTTTCGGCAGATCCGATGATGTCATAATGATGTTCACTGCCCTTGTGATCCGCAATCAAACAGTCATTGCATACCGGAATTTGACAGTTAAAACAGTAATACTTCAGATTTTCTGATAAATGAACGTTACAATACAAAGGTTTATGTATAACTAATGGCTTGTCACTATCGGCTGACTTTTGTAAATCTTCCAATTTAACAACTCCATGATTTTCAAAGCATCTCATATATTTGTGAGCATTATCGCAACCACTGCATAAGAAATTGGCACAATCGTTGCAACGCGAAATTGCATTTTCCTTACTTTTACATGAAGTACAATGCAGCAGTTCCGATTCGATCGTAGCCAAATCCAAAATATTCGTTAAAATATAATCGCACATCAATGTTTGAATTCCTTTAACACCAACCTATTGAAAATAAAGAAAAAACATATTTCATGAAAAATACAAGCAGTTTTAGCAGTTGATTCAAAAAAAGGGTTTGTAATTTTACACAAAATTCATTAAAAATTCCGAACAGCGAAAAACAAACATCCAAATTATTTTACATTTTTAAATTAATGTAAATGCAACATCTACTGCAATTTTAAATAAAGTAGGTGATGCAAAGATGGTACATTAAAAAAAAAACTGCCTGTTCTGTTAATGGCACACTTTTACTTACTCTAGTAATTTGCTTGCATATCGGGCATTCAATTTGCGATTTCGCAGGTGTAGAAATATTTTCTGCGCCAACAGAAGAAATAGAAGACGACGAAGAAACACTGCCTGACGATTCGTCGTTAAGCAACTTGGACAGACAACTTTCACAGAAGACATGAAGACATGACAGGACACGAGGCAATTGCAAGCGTGAGCTGTAAATAAATGAAAATATCAAGAATATTGTAAAAAGCTAAATATAAATGTTAAATTTACCTGCATATTTTGCAAAATTTGTCAACGCCCCCTTCCGAGCCAGGTGAGTCTTCTAAAGATCCAGACTCCAACTCAGTACCAATAGTGCTTTCAAACACCTCACTAAACATGTTGCTCCCTCCAAAGCCTAAAGTTAAGCTGCCAGCAACTGACGAGGAACGCGATGAAACACTTCTTAAATCCTTTGCAGTAACGTTGCTTGCTAGATGAGAATCGTTTAAATCCAATGAATTTACAATCTTATCAACGATTGAATCCACAGCGGAAGAAGTGCAATTAGAAACGGATTCAGTTGTTTTGGTAATAGGCGGTACAGATGTTTCAAAAGAGTTGGTAGCAGAAGTGCAGCTTATAGTCGAGGCAATGGTTGTTATCGCAGAAGTGGGATTGGAGCTATTTAAAATACCAGGTGCAAAATCCTTGAGAGTTGCCATATATAAAAGATCTTAAATCGTGCTTAAACAAAATCACAATATTATACGATTGACGAAGGTATATTTCAGTACCTTTTGTATATAAGGAACGTTGAAGCGGTAAATTATATTCCGTGATAATAAATCGTATTGATATATGAACTCAGTTTTTGTTTCCTTTTAATTTTTTTATGTTCTTACACGTTTCTTTCTTTTAGTAAAATGGCATTAAACATAAATATTAAAATGGAAAGCAAGTCTTTGGGTTTATGTATATTTGTTATTATTTTAGATAGTCACTATATTATTTAAAAAATAAGTCAATGAATCAATCATCCGCCAAAAGCCACTTGAAATTAAATTGTTGTTTTCTTGCAGTTCTTTGTTTAAAACGATTTACTGGATAAAATGTTTTTTAATTGAAATTTCAACTAAGATTGAACAAATATTAGTTATATTATTATATTATTTGGTTGGTTGCTTAGTTATATAATTTTTAACTATTTTAAATATTTCTTTTTGCTTTTTTTCAATAGTTTTCTTTTATAAACGCGAAAGTTTTGAAATATTAGTTGTTTTTTTATCTAAAAATCTTTAGATCTTTTATAATGAAATTATTTTAATTATTTTGTTTTTTTTTTTTTTTGTAAAAAACAAAGCGAGTCTACATAGATATTTTAAAAATTATGCGAACACCAATAGTGTCTTTAAAAAATTTGCAATTTATTTTCACTTTTAATTGTTTGGAGTACTGGGTTATATTTCCTTTTGGTCTTTGACGAAGATAATTCTTATGCCTTGGCCTCTTAGTATATTCCTTTTCCTTTATATTTAAGTCTGCTTTTTAATCATCCTGCAAAATTCAAAAATTACTTTTATTTTAAAAAATTATGTACGAGCGTTTCTTATTTGAATACTTTTTAAAATCTAGGGTAACTTTGTAGTATTTTTATAACAAGTGTTTTTACTTTATAAAATATCGCATTTGTAACCAAATTTGTATTCAATATTCTGAATTATTTAAAAAGAGTAACAAAAAGTAATTTATGCTGTGAACTCGAAAGATTTAAAAGTGTTTATCGAACACACAAATGATTTAGAAAAGAACGTTTTTGCCAATAAACTTTTATCGTATTGTGGGTCGAAATAGATCAATGGAAATAAATTTATTTTCTTATAGCTTAAAATACTATATTACATATATGGGTCTTAGAAGCATTCAAAGATAGTTTCAATAACAATAATAAAGGATTTTTTAACCGCTTTTTAATCACAAAAATGCATTTTTTAACAGTATTCACATCATCAATGTGAAAGTGCAACTTTTTTCAAACGTACAGCAAGCAATATGAAATACGCATTTACTTTTGCATTTCACACTATCCATACAACAACCAAGTGCGTAAAATCTGTGACAAATTTTTTTGCCAATAGTTTTATTATATAGCAGTCAACCGAAATAGGCTTTTTTTCTGTACAAGCCAAAATTAAATAGTAATTCGTTTATTTATTTTCAATAGCAAATAATGATTATGCATTAATTGAGGAACTCTGAATTTTAACACTTTGAGTTGTCATTTTTTGGTAAATAAATGAAAATGTTTGACTATATTTTTTTTTGTTAGTGAAAGTTGTGATAAAAAAACTTCTGTAATATTTTACTGTTGTACGGATTACTGCTGGTCAAATGGACGCTCGCATTCACTAGTACGAAACTTAGTTTTTTTATTTTCGAGCAACTGGTGAGTGAATACCTTTTATATAAATATATTTCTGTTTTCCTGCTATTAAGGGTTTTTACATGACTACGTCTCTCAGTTAAAAGTATTATGTTATTATGAATCTTAAAAAAGGATGTATCTTAAAAAATGGTTATACGTATAATATAGACTTTATTATTATTTTCCTCCAATTGCAAGTAATATTATAGTAATTTCATTATAATTTCATTAACATTAACATCCGTTGAAGTGGTAATAGCTCGTCTAAATAAATCGCGTAATTTATTTAAAAACTAAACGTTTACTAAAGGAATAAACTTAATACATATGAGACAGTGAACTGAAGACACAACTGGAGAGACTAGATTTAATGTTAATCATAATACATAATACACAGAAGGCAAAACTGAAGATTAGACTAAAGATATAGGCTTTTTTTAAAGATATAGGCTTTAAGATGGAATAAAACAAAGAAGAATTTTTAAATTAAAATTAAATTTTCTTTATTTCGAAAGGTAATCTTCTGGCATATGACAGTCACGACTGACCAAAAAACTTCTTCAATCCTTCAATTCTGTATTTTTGTTTTTATTCAGCATGGTTAATAAATTCGAAGAAATGTTATCAAAAATAAGGTCACTAATGTTTGGTTGGTATTTTGTTTAACCTTTGGTGATTGTTTTTACTGATTTTTTGTCCACTTCTTAGTTGGTGAAAACCAAATTTTTAGATATAAGTAGCTTAAACTTTTCTAAAATGTGGTTAAAGGTTCCCTGGGTATTTGTCTTGGGCAATCACTGAAAGGACCACAGCAACTAATTACTATTTGATTTTATATTTTATACTAAGTAAATTTCACATGGCCTCATACGTCAAAATTTGTACAAAACCCCTTTAGTTATAATTATTTTTTACCTTCTGTTATTGCTGACAGTGCTACATACTCTGTGTTAATATCAAATGTTTATAACGGTTTAAAAATGAATATCAAATCTAGAAAATCAGACCCCTACGGGAACACCCTTTAATTATTAACTTTATTTTATTAATACTTGTTGTAGCTGCCATTATAACACAAATTTTGTATAAATTTTAAGTTGTTTCGTTATTACTAACTAAAGCATGCAAATTTAACTTTCCTGTATACTATATATTATATAATAAATAATACATCCGACTCTGGTCAAATACACAGCAAAAGTGATTGATAACAGTATTTAGAAACGCAGTTTTTTAAAAAATCTGAAAGAAAATTTTAAATGCTAACTTTTAAAATGTAATACTTAAGACAAGAAAAGATATGTCAAATATTTCCCTATATTTGTTCTTATCAAACTCTTATTAGGTAATAAGAGATTCCACTCAATCTAAAAGGTAAAATTATCATATGCATATGTTATAAATAATCATTTATAATTACGTGTCCTGTTGTCCTGTTGTTAAACTTGGTCAAATTTGACACATCTGATTATACATTTATTTTATTTAAAGATATTACGTTTGTTATGCAAAATTGCTTTTTAACAAAAATTGTGATGATATTCTTATAATTATCAAAATGTAAACTGGGCAATGATTACTGTGGAGGAAAAATTTATATGTTTATAAATTTAAATGTAATCAGGAAATTTTGAACGCCAATTAACTAAACTTAAAAGAATCGAGTATTCAAAAAGGAAAAAAAAGTGTAAGGAAGTTTTAAAACTTTACAAACCGTTTGAAGTTGAAAATTGTGTCACTGCAATGCCTTCTAAAACAGTAAATACAGGATCAATAATAAGGGGTTATTGATCTAGTTTAATTGGATGACTCATTAATATGAACGATTCTGAATTGTTCAGCATAGCTTTTTTTATCGTGCACACTAAAAATGTGCGACATCTTCATTATGATCCCAACGTCACTAGTCACTGCTGTAAGTTTGAAAAGACACATTTCCTTATATATTTGTATCAAAGCATAGTAAAATTTCAGGGCCGGACAAAATTTTTAAACACGAAATATATGGAAAAAGATGAATATGAAATCTTATACTGAAGCAGAAAAAAACCTTGAGTTAAAAAGAAACATGGAAGAAGCATTTTTTCTGAACATATTAACCATATAATGTTGGGGCCATTTACATAACTTCAAAAGTCGCCCTACCAAATTTATGCAATAAAAAAATAAAAAGCAAAAAGAAATAAAAGCTGAAAAAATTATATATTAGAAAAAAAATAAAATAAAATTTAAAATGTCCAAATTCAAGGGATTTTCGCTTGCAAGCCGTTGTTAAAGAGCTTCATGGAAAACATAATTATAATAAAGTGTTCCTTTGCTTTCTTCAATTTTCGCACCAAATGTCAATTTGTTAACCGTTATTGAAAATTTTTAGACTTTAGCCTAAACGCCTTTAGGACAACTGCGGACTTATAAACGCCTGAAACAAGTAAAAAACTTACTACAGTAAAAGCTAGCTAACACTGTCAATTTACGATCATTCCGTAATGGTACAAAACAAGATGAGTTAAAAATACAAACGGATGAAGCGAAAATTTACAAAGCTAACAAAACGGACCGACAATCACACCAAGATGGAATTTCATTCACGTGTCAAAAAACTAACAGACATACGATTCAATGAAAACAAGACACAACTAATGGAGAAAGGACTGAAACATAATATAGCTTTTTACAGGATACAAAAAACAATTGAAACACAGATTGTAGACGCCGAGGCAATTATTGCTCAGTTACCAACCGACCGACAAGAACACATGAGACACAGAGTTTCCGACATACTCGAAAAAACGATAAAAGGACACAATAAAGCAAAGACGAATCCAAACGAGCACAAAATTGCTAAACAGATAAGGGCAAAATTACGGGAAAATTACCTTATAATTACAAAGACGGACAAAGGAAATACGACTGTAGTAATGCACAAAAAAGATTATATAGACAAAATACAACAATTTATACAGCAGACCAACTGCACTAAATTTAAAAATGACCCAACTGAATCTTTCCAAAGGGAATTACCCAGCCTATTAAAACGCTGCAAAACGTTTACTGACGGAAAAGTATACAAATATATGAACATAAATCCAGGACCATCAACACTCATCATTATATGCATCCTCAAACAAGATAACGACGAACAAATTCTGGAAAACTTAAACACAATCCATAATAAGATTACATACACAATGTTAAAAGAACAAGACAGAAGTTTGCAATATCTTGACATGAGGAACTGACTGTTTAACATTTGACATCTATAGAAAAACAACTACGACGGGCATTACCATCCACAACACCTCGAACCACCCAACCCAACATAAACTAGCAGCATTTAGACATATGATACACAGACTTTACTCCAGATAAATACAACAAAGAACTCGACACGATTTACACCATAGCTATAAATAACGGCTACAAGGTCACTACCATCGATAAACTTCTTAGACAATACAACACTAAAAACAGGAATAAAGAAGACAAGAGAGCACGACGGCACACCTTTACTTACAGACCAGAAATATACAGACGAACTAACCTTTTTCACAAAGAAGGAATACTCACAGCATTAAAAACTGGCAACACTTTGAGACATTATCTCAGAACAACGACAGAAACAACTGACAAATTTAGTTGCAGCGGGGTATACAGACTTATTTGTACCTGCAAACAAACTTATATAGGCAAACTGGACGAACACTAAAAACAAGGTTTACAGAACATATACGCTCATACAAAAGGAAAAGAGAAGACTCCAACTTTGCATTACACCTTGACACTCACGGACACATACCAAGCGAAATAGATGAATGTACGACATTACTCCATCCCAGCAAAAAAGGGTGAAGACTAGACATTCTTGAAAACATGGAAATCTACAAAACAAAAACTTTCAACAGTGACATTATAAACGAACAGACACAAACGACCTCAGACACAATTTTCACACCATTAAAACTACTCATGCACACGAACAAACGAAAAACACACTCAGACGGACACACGTACCTAGATAATAATAAAAGACGGAGGAGAAATTTACTTTGCATGAAGTGCCAGGTGGATGGCATTCTGCATACATGAATAGATACGAACTTAACAACATAACTACCTAAACGCGAACACTTACCAGTACTAATTACACCACGGCTTGACAATGATTTTTTCACATCGCAAGCGCTCGCCTTTAACTTCAAGAGAACAACAGTCAGATAAGACGGAAAATGACAATAGTATTTCAATTACTAGCGGAGAAAATATAAACGACATAATACCAAAAGTATAGAACTTTAGCATTGATCCTTTTTTTAAGTGTTCATTTTAGTTGGACTAGCGCCTGTACTGCTTGCATTTGCTTGAATGAATACGTTAGTAAACAAAACTGCCGTATTTGGAGTTATGATAATCTTCAAGTGTATATTGAGGCACCGTTACAGAACGGTATGTTGAGATACTGTTATATCCAGAACGGTGTCTCCAAATTCTGACTGTTCGGTGTGCTTTAAGAGCTGGTGGAATCATGGATTCGTGCTTCTTTAAAAATGATGCTGGTCAGAACGTTACAGTCAGTGATAATCGCTATAGAATCATGATTACTAACTTTTTTGTTCATCAATTGAACATCCATTATGTGCAAGAGCTGTGGTTTGCAACATACCGCACAGCTCGTACCACAATTGATTTGTTGAAGGAAATGTTTGTGTAACCGCATAGTTTCACGTTGTGGACCCGTGATTTGGTCTCCAAGATCGTGCAATATAACGCCCCTAGACTATTTTTATGGGGATATGTGAAGTCAAAACAATTCGACAACACTTGGGGGATAAAATTCATCGTGTTATTGCCGACATATGGTTACAAATGTTGAAAAAACTCATCGAAAATTGTACCACCAGATTAGACTACGTCCATGTTAATCGTGGCGGTCTTTTGGCAGGAGTCATATTTAAATTATAATGCCAGAAGATTATCTTTCGAATAAAATAAATTCACCTTTTTTGATTCCATTAAAAAAAACACCGTTTATATGAAAATAATGTTGGTACTGTTTTTTTATCTACCTTATAATCGGTGTTACTATTTTGCTTTATTTATAACTAAATTGAAAATAATTACTTATTAAAATGTAGAGATCTCAATACTTTTTTATTTTGGTTACTGCTTTCAGAGAAAATGTTTTAAATTTACAGAGGGGGACAAAAAAATTCACATTTCACATTTATTCATAGCATTTTATATTTTTAAATTGAAAGGCATAAGCAGAAAATTTTCAACCAAATACATTAATAACATTGCGTTAATTCGAAAATAAAAAGGCACGAACTTCCTTTGAAGTTTTTCTTTTAACATTCATTTTCTTTAGGACAGGTTTTTTAACTTTACTTAAAAACGAGTAAATTAAAGGGATTTTTGATTTGTAGATGGTCAGAAAAGTGCTTTAGGTTTTTAGAACAGGGCCGTTCGTTATTTTTGATCTCTTATTGTCTTTTATTCTTTAATAAGTCAAAAACGTATTATTGCTTTCGCGTATTTTTCCGTAAAAGTAGAAATAAGTAATATTTGAAAACCCAACATATATCGGGTATTTTTAGAGAGATCAAGTGATTTATGTTTAGTTTATTGTGGCATTTCAACATGAATAGACTAACGCCTGAATAACGCTTTCAAATTGTGCAAATTGGGCGCAAAACAAATTGCCGTTGATCCCGATTTTCATAAGCCAATTTGAAGCCCGATTTTCAATTAAGTCACTTTCCAAAATTGCAGTATATTTGGAGTGATGATAATCTTCAAATGTATGTTTTTTACGAAAAGTTCAAACGTCATTAGTTTAATTCTCTATCACCCTAGATATTTTTCTGTGGATTGGAGTAGCTTCCATTAACTTGTTTTGTTTAAAGAAGTCTTGCAGCTGATCCGCTTGCAGTCGCTCCAAAGTGGCAATCCAAAGGTCGAATGGTTGAACATTGCTGTACATATCTTTGCATTTTGCCATTAATAGAGATGGGAAAAAACAACTGTGTTATATTTAGAATTACAGCCGCTTCGTTCCTCAGGCTCGTTAACTACAGTACATCAAGGATATAATCAAGCAATAATACGCCTGATTAAAAATGGTCCATTTATATCGTCAAAGTCCATTGCTACCCAATTATCACCAGAACCAAAGCGGGAATGTAGAAGGTGGCTTAAAATCTTTAGTTAGAAGACCCAAAGGAAAACGTATTAATTCAAAAGACACTGCGAAAAATGACGGAAATAGTGTTTGGCCTGGGATTATTTTCTGACTATGGCACATGCTATATGGCATAAGACATAATGAATCGTTTCATTTATAAAGACATCTTTAAAGCCATGTTTCCACATGTAGAAGAGGAAATGCCCCTTCAGCTAAGGTATGTACCATCACGATAACGACACTAAGTGCACATATAAATATATAAAAAGAGTGGTTCGTTAAAACAAAATTAATTTTTTAAAGTGGCTGGCATAATCGCCGGATCACAATCCCATTGAAAATGTATGGGAAATTTCAGATCGAAAAATAGACCGCGATAACTGTCAAAAATTGAGGAACTGTTTAAAAACGAGGAAACTAAATGGAATCAAGGTTCTTTAGAGGTGTTATCAAATTTAATGCAACAAAGATGTCCTACAGTTTAAAAAAATAATGGATATGCTACAAAATATTGTGTCTACCACTTACTTGTCTAGTATTGACTATGCGCTTTAGTTTTGTCGCCTGTTTTGCCATTTACTATTTTTCTTTCATTTAGAGTGTTTTTATGAAGAATTAGTATTATTTATTAATTATTATTAATTATTATTAATCTTTTTTTTTGGTAAATAAAAATGATCTTTTACAATTTAATTAAGTTCTTAACAGTTTATTTAAAAGTAACAGTTCTTACTTTAGTTTTTTCTATGTTATTGCTTAGAACTCAATTTATTTGTTTGTTCTTGATTATCATTTTCCACCGTGTCGAAGGAGATTCACACAAAATATTTAAAGCAATAAGTTAACATTTCGCCAAAATTAGCATGACAATTTTACTTAAATTTTATTCCGGTTTAATACAATGCAATTCACTTTTCAATATTTAAATTTAAATAAGTATATGTCCATATACAGTGTACAGCATAAGTCTACGTACCTGGCATTTTTACAATTTTTGAGCAAAAAGTAAACAAAAAATACCTGTCTTTTTATATGTATTTTATTAATTCATTTCTATTTTATATTATTAAACAAAAAAAAAATATGTATTTAACAAAAACAAATGAAAAATAAGGAATTTTTCTGGAAGCTTTATATTTTTGCACCGCAAAAGTGTAGGTACCCTAGGAAAAGAAAAAAAGTAAATTTAAAATTGAAAGGCCCACTGTTTTATAAGGCGAAGAACTTCATGTAACCAATTTGGCATTGAATATAAAAGTTTTCTAATGTTATAGCTAATATTTGGTAGGATATCCCTTAAGGAGAACTCCTTTTAACCGATTTGGCATTGAATATACAAGTTTTCTTGTGTATTCGGGTGATATTTGCTGCCATTCATTGAGAAGTAAATTTTTTAGTTGTTTGAAATCTCGTGGCTACGGAAGCGTTTTTCCAAATAATCCCTCAAATTCTCGATTGGGTTTATATCGGGACTTTGTGGAGGAGTATTTAGCATGTGGGGAGTAATGTAGGCAAGCCACATCTTCACATTAGCAGCAGTGTGCTTAGAATCGTGTTATATTGGAAGTAGTAATCAGTACGAATTCCTAACTTTCCCGCACTTTTTTTGAGGTTCTTCTTAAGAATATCTAAATACCCGGTCCTGGTCATGGTTTCCTACTCCTGCTGCTGACATACATCCCCACACCATTATACCACCACCACTATGCTTGATGGTTTTTCGCGTGTTCTTTGGATTGAGTTCTTCACTTTTTTTCTCCACACTAAAACACTTCCGTCCGAGCCAAAAATGTTACATTTTAACTCGTCTGAAAAAATTACTTTATTCCAAAACTCGTGTTTTATTGTTAAATTCGTTTGCGAAGTCTATTCGCTTCTTTCTAATTCTTTCGTTTATGTACGGTTTCTTGCGTGCCGTACGAGCATTATAACCGGCTCTGTTTACAGATATCCGCCGAAATATGTTTGCCAATTGATTCTTTCAGCTCTATAGCAATCTTTGGAGCACTTTTAAATGGATCGTTTTTAATTAACGACGCTATTTTTCTTTCTTATCTAATACTTAGTTTCTTAGAACGTCCACATCTTAGCTTATTTTCAATTCTATTTTCTTTTTTTAACGATTTGTTCCTTTTTTATTGAAGACTTACTTCCGCTTATTATTTGCGCAATTTCGGAGTAAGATTTACCTGATTTATGGCTATTAATTATTATATATCTTTCTTCAATAAATAATTCTGTTCCGAGTCATTATAAAACAATTATTTTTCCACTAAAATTATGTTTTTGTTACTGCTGCAAATAATTTATACTTTTAAACACGTATTTAGATTACCGTTATGAATGTAAACTTTTTTTTTATTATAAAAGTGATGTAGTTGCTAATGCTCTTTCGTAAAATACTTTAGAGGATACCTACACTTTTGCCGTGCAAAAATATGGAATTGTCAGAAAGATTCCTTATTTTTCTGTTGTTTTTGTTAAACACATAAAATTATTTTTGTTTAATAATAAATGATAGAAATAAATTAATAAAATACATATATAAAAGTAATAATCTTAATAATAGTTTTTTAAATAAATTTATCACAAATATTTGCAATATTTCGCTTCCCTTTGGAAAGCTTCTTCAGGAAATTATTTTTTTTTATCAAATACATATAAAAAAATGAATTTACTTTTTAATTTTCGCTCAAAAATCTTAAAAATGTCTCTATAAGTTAAGGTACCTAGACTTATGCTGTACACTGTACATATTCACATTTATATATGCTAACAAAATTTTTATGTCAAGTTTTTCGTAACGTAGGTACTACACGTGATATTTCTTTCACTGTACATATTTTTATTTGGAATTCAAAATTATCTCACTACAAATCTAAGCTGAACACGAAAAAAAAACATTTTTCAACACTTATTTCTATTTTTAATATAACTGTTTTTGCATCTTCAAAAAATATCGATTTTTTATTTTTTGCTGAAGATTAACAAAAAACAATAGATTAATTTTAAACAGTAACAACCATGTATTTATATTCCTAAACCTGCAAAAAATTATTCGGTCATCGTCAATTAATACGCGCATCTATTTAAGTGCATACCTATAAAATATTTACTAGGTTTAAATCTCTATTCACAATAATTCCTATTTTAACTAAACATTTGAAAATAAATGTACTATCCCAACCTACAAATAATTACTTAAAACTAGAACCGTCAACAATTAAAAAATACTTTAAATATAAATGCAGTCGCGACTTGCTGTCTAAGATGAAAACAGGAACACATTCTACATGTGTATATTTACTACTACCACTAATAAAAAAAATACTATTAGTGCATATGCAAATCACAATTAGGTAGTTAGTTGCCCTACCTCACTACAATGGGTACCATATCCACCTAACACGAGCCATTGATTTCTCCTCCGTCTCCACCACAATAACTACTTTTAAACCAAGAACGAAAACAGAAAACGTAATTATTTTTTGTTTTTACACTCTGAGTATAAAAAACACAAACTTACACATACTTATGCATTAACGTATATGCATGAAAAGTAAAAAGTGGCATACATAAAACAAATACTACTGGTGCCAATAGTGTCCTTGAATACAATTTTCTACCTTCTCTCATTGCACTTTCCTATGCCCTTTATTAAAAACTTTCAAAATTATCACATTTAGATATTTTTTTATAAAAGGGAACTTGTTTGTTTCTATTTTAAAATTTTTTTCTTTCTCTGCAAAAAAAGAACAAATTTTGGAACTACATACTTTTTTTGTGTTTTATTGGGAGCTCGTGGTGTACTCCACAATTTTTTAATTATAAGTACATATGTGCAATTGCATATATACTTTTTTTCGATTAAATTCATGTGTATTTTTATACTTAACAATATTAAGCTTTAAAAATTTCAGGTATTTGGTACAAATATTCCACTTACCTATATCATTTATAAGATTTTTCACAAAAAATTAATGGCAGACAAAAATCAAATCAAGTACTGTAATGTGAAAATAGTTTTTACTCTGCAGTAATATTTTTCTACACTATTATGCAGAGTTGTCTTGACGTTCCAGTGTGTGTTACCGTGGTGAATATATTTTATTAAAATTTTAAACTAATCATTGCGTTCTAGATGTAAAATACTTACTATTTCAGGAGATTCAATAAAAAATGTAATAAATCATCATAAGAATCAATTTACACTAAAGCCATTAAAACAACTACAATTGAAGTACAATAAATCACAACTATGTGTGTAGAGATTGAAAATTTTTTCTGTAGACTGGAAAATTGCGCCGGCCCTGATGCGCGTTTAATTCCTTTCCAATATATTATCAGCTGTTATTCAAAGTGTTGCCAACACTAAAATGCTTGATGTCTTGCCGCGCATGAACAGAAATAAATTTTTTATTTTCTTACATATTGAAATATGTTTGTGCACGTGTTTATTAAACACAATAATGGTACAAATAAATTAAAGTTTAAAAATGTTTTTCCAGCACAGGCTTTCGGTTAAGATATAAAAACGTAAACAAATATAATAATCAGCGGTTTAAATGCACTTAAAAAAATTCGTTTAGTTAAAATTAAAACTCTTGTTGTATGACTCGTAGGGAGGAATTTTGATTTATATGTATACTAAATTAAAATGTCACATTTAAATACACTATATTTTGATATTTACATTCGATATCGTTTAAGTGAATATGTATTTATATGTATATGTTTGGAAACAGTAAAAGTTCAATTAGAGATGTTACCACAAACTATACAGACTAGACTGTGGATGTTACAGAATAGCGCCATAGAGTTTAGTGTTGTATTTGCACAAGCGAATAATTTAAAGCTACTATATGCACCGGACAGCAAAGGTAAGGGAACAATAAAAGACATATAAGTCAATTCAATAACTATATATGTATTAAATTAAATTTACCGCTCAATTAATCAACCAATAATCGAATATCGCGTTTCCTATTACGTTGGTTTAAAGAGTTGTTTTATATATTAACTTTGGTAGGTATCTTAGCACAATCATTTATTAGTTGGGGGCAAAACCTTAATGAGTGGGCTCTGATATATATATGTATATAGCAACTTTCTTAAATTTAAATGTCAAACTTATTTTTTAAGTAGGAATAAAGTATATGTTTATTCAATGTGTCGGAAAGCAGCTGACTTTTATCTAAAGATGGTAAAATGAACATTCTTGTATTTTTTATCAAATCGATAACTATTTATTGAATTTTATACAACCTTTGGACTTTAAAATACCAAATTAAATTTCTAACGGCCTTTCTTTGGAATTGCATATGCGCTCAATTAACAGATCATTTCTTAAAATTGTTTTGATGACATCTCTGAAAACACTACGGTTATGCTAAGCATAGTATACACACATATGTACATATATATTTCATACTCTATGGTTTATATGTTAATAATCTATGGTTTATATTTTGACATTGCAGTGCGACTAATTTAAGGTCTACACGTAAGAAAATTATCTATAGAATTGAATTCAATTTTGGTTAAAAAATATTACAGATGTCATCTCAAGTGTAGACCGTATGCAATTTTATTATTGTCAAACAATAAAAAGAAGAAGAAATATGTGAAAGCGAAAATTACGAAAAAAAAAACAAACTAGTGTTCGTAGAGCTATTGGCTGTTAATTAATCTTGTTGAATCAAAGAAGCTATAAAATGGCTCAATCAATGTTCATGAAACAAATTGGAGCGCGGCATATGAGTTGCGTTATAGAAAAAATGGTATGGAGCAACAAAATGGACTTAATTGCTTATGGAACTGAAAAAGGAAAGTGTACAAACACAATGTTATATTTGTCCACATAAAAGTAATATTGTTTAAATTGAACAGAACAGGTGAAATAGTGATCCAAAGATTGAACTGGCAAAAGATTGTAACATTTCCATCACCTGGAGAAGATATTAAAGTGCGAGGATTGAGTTGGCATTATGATGAGACTATAATTGCAGTCGGTTCGTATATGAAGTCATTCCAAAGCAAAACATATTTTATCATATAATCAACGTTACAACATTAAGGCTATAGCAATGGTCAAGTAACTCTATTAGATATAGAACGTGAAGAATCTATTTCAAACTTATTCTATGAGGATGACTTAAAGGAGGTTTATTTTAGTAAAGTTATTAAAGCTGCCGATTATAGACAGCTGTACCGAAATAAAACTGAGGTAAACAAAATTATAATATTAAGTCCAAATGCTGATTTTTTTCATTTTATAGTTAACATTTGATTTCTTTTTACCACCATTGCCTCATCTAAATACCTTAGGGGTTTCATCCAAAACACAGGAGCATAAAACATTTGCAAAGGGTTCCCCTTGTTTTTTGGTGATTATATTTAAAACCAAAGTTCATTTACTATTATTAGGAGCATTGAAGTCTGGAACCATTGATATGTCCCAGCATGTCACTCATCCCGATGAATTAGAAATTTATGATGTTCGTCTAAGTGGAGATTTTAATGCAATGTACGCTTTACTACGAGACGGAAGCCAATTAAAAATTATTCATTTTCGTAATTCCGTTTTAAAAGAATACATTTCTCCAATGATTAATTTGGCTCAGCACTGTGCCAATATTTTGGAAACCAAAAAGTAAGAAAAATATGCGTATTTAAACATTTTTATTCTTCATTTTATTAAAATTATTTTTTATATAGTCAAGTTATTTAATCAAAACCTTTGTAGTCATAATGCCATTCATTAGCTTACTTCAGTTAATTTATTATTTTAGTGTTATACACTTAATTAAAAAAATCAACTCCATAATTAGGACTTAATTGTTGTATGAATATAGATTTTTCATTTCGATGAAAAAAGCTAGACAATGCTTAAGTTTAATTGGTTTTAGCTAAACTTTGCTGAGGAGTAATGCTTTTGAAGAATATTTAAAAATTGGTTTTTGTTAGGAAATAAACAATTGAAATATATTAAAGCAATCAAGCACAGTTTACGTAAATATTATTAAAAAGTTTCGCCTGAATAAGTCCGAAAAAGCTGACCACACGTTGACAAAACTCTTCAGATAAATATCTATTTTTACAAATATTTTTATAGCATAAGATAAGCAATTTAAAAAAAATACAATATTTTTTTAAAAAAGTAGTGTTAAAATATTAAATATTAGAATTTTAACTCTTTCCTAGCTATATTAACAACACAATACAGTGCATGTTGGAGGCTTGGGAAACCGTTTTACTCGAAATGGACAATAAGCTAACAAGTTACGCAAATAAACAAACAGAAGGATCGTTGTCTGCTGATTTTATGGAGTTATTGGTTTTTGGTTATGCCACACTAGAAATTGAAGAATTTTTAATGCAGTAAGTCAATTTTTGTTTGTCTTTTCTTAATGGCTTATTTTCTGATAGCAAAATAATTTAAGCGAACTATTATTTGGAATCATTTTGAAATTTTGTTTACGTCAATTGTCCTTAATCCTTAAAATATCATTGTATTCTAATAAGATATTCATCCTTTAAAAAACTATTATTTATAAAATGTATTACTGCGGAATAAGCATGAAAGCACTCATACAGGTAGCTATCGCATTTAAAACTATTACACTTTACGATTTCCTGAAGCTTTTTTGGTGCGTAGCAAGTAAAAAGTGCATTTTTAGGATTGACAATAGTAACTCTTCTTAAGAAGAAATATTTTCCTATTGTAGCGGGTTTAGCACTTTTGAACATTGCAGCCTTCCAGATATCTGGTTTTACCTCGGCCATACTGGACCGAGTTTAAATTTACGTACAGACGTCGCTAGGAACAAAAGTCTTTGTGGGCTTTGTTTTAGAGATAATAGTTTTCAATTCATAGACCCTGAAGGAAATAGGAACAGAATCAAGTTTTATATTATTATCGGCAAAATAATTTTACGCAGTAGTTCTATAGGGTTTTTCAACAAGACGTTTGTTTTCCACTTGTGGCAACACCAACATTTACGTAGAGACGTCTCCAAGACCTAAAGTTTTTAAGAGCATTGCTTTGGAGATAATATTTTTCACGTCATCGTAAGTGAAGGAAATAGAAACAGAATCACGTTTCATATTACTGTCGGCAAAATAATTTTACTTCATAGTTTTGAAGCAGATCCACACTGTCAATTCCTCGACGTTCTCAACAACTGGGGTTATCCAAAACCACCACATGGCGAATTTTGCGTAAGGATTTGACTTAAAAGCCTTACAAGGTGCAGGAATTGAAGCAGATCAACCATTCACAATACCATAGATTCGCTAAATTCATCATGAACAACCGGCTGGTTTTTCTAAAAAAATCATCTTTTCAGACGAAGACCATTTTCACTTGTCAGGGTATGGCTACAAGCAAAATTGCCGCATTTGATCTTCTGAAAATCCTAGAGCGATTATTGAAAAGCCTTTGCTGCTCAACGTGTCACTATAAGATGCGCTATGTTCTCTGGAGGCGTTACAGTCTCAACAATTGGGGTTATCCAAAACCACCACATGGCGAATTGCGTAAGGATTTGACTTACGAGCCTTACAAGGTTCAACTGGTGAAGGAATGGAAGCAGACCAACCAATCACATCACAGTAGATTCGCTCAATTCATCAGGAACAACTGGCGGATTTTTCTAAAAAAAATCATCCTTTCAGACGAAGACCATTTTCACTTGTCAGGGTATGGCAACAAGCAAAATTGCCGCATTTAATCTTCTGAAAATCCTAGAGCGATTATTGAAAAGCCTTTGCTGCTCAACGTGTCACTGTATAGTGCGCAATTATTCAGAAGCCTTTACATGCTCAACGTGTCACGCTATGGTGCTTTATGTTGTCTGGAGGCGTTAATGGACCGTTTTTTATAAAGATGTGCTAGAAATGTGCTAACGGTCAATGGATCGCGGGATGCTAATAACTCTATTTTGGCCTATTATTGATGACGTGAATATTACTAACATGTGGTTTCTGCAGGACGGTGCCACATGCCACAGCCAATGAAACGATCAATTTATTGCAAACCAAATTTCCCGTTCGCATAGTTTCACGACAATTAGCAGATCGTGTGACTTTAACACCACTGGGGCTTTGTTAAGGACAGAGTCTATACGGAGCCAATCGAATCGATTTCAGAACTAGGACCAACATTTTGCCAAAAAGTCATTAAAAACTTTAACGACAGAATCGACATCTATCAGCATGGTCATAGTGGACATTTGCGGGTATATTTTTTATTCATAATTGCCGAACTTTTTCTTCGTAATACAAACAAAGTTGAATCATCCCAATTATTTGTTTTATTATATTTTAGAAAACAAACTTGTTTTCGAAAAACTCTTTGCCTGTTAGTAAAAAGCGGCGAACTGCTAAGAGAATACTATCCCTGAAACGTTCTCTTTTCCTGGCACAAGAGGGACCTGGTTATTGACGAAGTGAAATATTAATAAATTTCGAGAAACTCTGCTTTGTTTAAATTAACAAAAATAGTCAGCGATGTTACTTGGCAGTGACCACAATGGCAATGCGGTCCGAGTTAAATTAAACTTGGGTTTTCCAACAATTAATGATGAACAGATAATGAATGTGTCTTGTAACGTCTTGCTGTAATCCATGTTGGTAAGTCTATTAACATGGCGAAATCTGACTATTCTATCTATTCTGCAAATTGTACCCTGTGTACCCGTGATAGCATTGATATGCTCGATTGATAATTAGCCCCTATGCTTCTTTATTTTTAGGATTTCTCACCGATATTACTTGATATTTTCCTGAACCGACTTCAATACCCTGGTTAGAACGTAAAATTATATCTTTTGTATCTACCATACACATTTCCCGTCACTCAATTGCACAGATATTAACAGCCTGTTGGACAGACTTGTCAACTTCGCCCCCAATACTCCCGAAAATTATGTCATCAATATAATTCACGACATTTGGACTCAGTAACAGCATTTTTTCTATTATTCGTTAAGAACTCTGTGGTGCAAAATGTTGGCAAATACTAAGACTTCATATCTTCCTGCTCTCGTTGTGATAATACGCGTTTTCCAGAAGCAATCCACTCGCACGCACGAGCAAAATGGCCAAAATGAAATGCTTTATCTAGTGAATCGCTTTAAAATGGTCCTGCTAAAGTTTGTGTTCAGCGTTTGGTTTTCGCTAGATTTTTAAATTTTCTTTTACGGCATATAGCCTGTGATCACTTATCGGATTACTTTACAAAACACGACTTGTGGAATTTTCCAAATGATAAAATTGAAAGCAATTACCTGTTTACAAGCCTTCGATTCCTTTTTTATAGCCAAACACTCGCACTCGTTAATTTATTGAGAACACGGCTCCAAAACGTTGTCTTCACATCGCAAGCGCTCGCCGTTCATACCGAACAATCAGCCAGCAAAGACGAAAAGGAAGGAGACAATAGTATTTCATTTACTGGCGGAACAAATCCAAACACCTTAATACAATTAAACTATAGCTTTAATAACTACCTGACGACTTTTACCACTCTTTTTTTACTTGTATTGTGTTTTATTTATGTTGTCACACTTAAGAGAATTTCCGTCTAATTATTGTAACAGAGTTACCTGGTAGAATATTGGTTTCTTAAAAATAATTAACGTGGATTGGATCAACTTTTTGGTCTTATTTGCTTCATAAAAGAGTTTTGGAAACCTAGTACATTAGTCTCTTTATTCATGACAACTTTTGTCATTGAAGTGCTACCTGCAAAGATTTTGCGCTTCGTCTTTGTTCACCTGCACACAAATATTTGTGAGTGAGTTGCACTTCCATACCCTGCAACTGAGATAATGTGAATAGGACGTTTGAATGTATAAACAAATAAATTTATAGAATTGTCAATTTCCTATTTAAAAATTTTATGTATTCTATTTAAAGGGATCTAACGGAGAAAGAAGTTAAAAAGCTACAAAACTCGATTGACTTAAGCTATTCAACAATTCAGAGTTTGGTAGCAAAACCACTGCAAATGGCATCAATAAACATGTTTTATTTCCTCAACACTATCAAGGGACTGGCCAGAATCAGTTATTTTCATGAAGTACAAAAAACTAACATACGAGTATACAAAATAAATTTGGTATAAAATATATTTTTTGATTACAGCCGATTATATTGTGCGATTCTGCTGAAGCAGCATTAAGAGAATGCGGATCATTTTTAATGAAAATTTTGGAATTACAACAAGTAATAGATCAGTCTGTTAACGATATGAAATTGTTTTTCTGTTGGCTTTGCGTTGTTATTGTAAGACTACACCAGCAGGATGTAACTGAAGACATGACGCAATTATCCATGGAAGATACTATATATTTAGCAGAATATTTAAATAATTTTGAAGACAGTGTTATAGAAAACGGTATTAATGTAAAAAAGTAATTACTTAACGACAAACTCATTTATATGCTATATTTCAGATGATGGTACTGTTATAAAAAGAAAATTTAATTTGGAAAAAGTAGGTCAGTATTTAGAAGACAAACCTCTACAACAAATAGCAAAAACAGATATGCATCATTTGTGGCGCAAACTATTGGAAGACAACGATTGTTTACGCAATTCACCACTTCTTTATCCCCATGAAAATCGCTTATCACTTACTCAACAACGAGACAAAATGTTTGCGGCCATTGATAATGTATTTCATAAGCCAAACGAAAGCATAAGTTTGGGGTTTGAGCTTGATGCAAGTTTAACATGTTTTTCCTTCAATGAGCACTCCCAATGTGATTTCGACTTTATTAGAACTTCATATTTTGTTAGTGAGACAAAAAATTGGGATCTTATGCTAGTTACTATAAGTTGGCAGGAGTGCTTAATTATGGAATTTGATGCGAATTTTACACAATTAAAATGCTTTCGTTTGCAAACGACACCCGGCCCCTTTACAAGGGACCTTAGCCAAGACTTGGAGAATTTAAAATTTGTTGACTTGCAATTTTATAACGATGAAGTACTATCACTGTTACTGCAAAAAGAAACCGAAACAATGAAAAATCATAGTTATTTCATACAATTTCCTTTAGATAAAATAAATGGGAAGTGCTCCCTCCATTCTTTGCCACAAAATATAAATTTAAGCGATTCTGCTATCGGTCATGCTCTATTTGACATAATAGATATTACGACAGTTAAGCCAATTGAAAGTATTTGCACAAATTTAGCTGTATCTGGATGTAGAAAGGTCGGTTACTTATTTTTTTGAAACACGTTATATATATGTATATTGTGTTTTCCTTTACAGGTGGCTTCTATACTAACTGAGAAACGCAAGACTATGATCGTTTTTGAAATGGAAATTGAAGACGATGAAGAAGAAACAGAAATGTCTCAAAACTCAATGTTAAACATAAGCAAAGAATCTACAGTTTCGTAGTACAAAGTTATTATATTTATAATTACAAAAAAAAAGTTAAATGAAAGATCTAAATATTAACAATATAAGCTTGGACGCTTAAAATCATAAATTTTATAATTAACATTACATATTCTTTGTCAAATTGGAACATTTATTTAGTCAAATTTGTCATTTCTTTCGTAGATGTACGCGTCATCAGAATCTTCATCAGAAGAAAAGTCTCGCCGTCTTCTTCTTTCTTCACGTTTGCTACGTTTTTTTTCGTACTTTTCTGAACAGTCATCAACCAAATCTTCGGCTGTAACAATTCTATTCTCTTTCTGCGGAATATTTTCCGCGTTTTCTTTTGAGACTAGTGAAGATTCGTTATCTATAATTTTTACCGTATCAGCTTCGGATTCTTCATTTTTTTTCTGTGACTTTACCAACTCGCATAGATATTTATAGCGTATCAAACACTCTTCTTTTGATTTATCTGGAACACAGTTTGCAATCTTTTCCCATCTATCACTACCTGCACTTTTTCTATATTTAACAATAGCTGTCTCAAGAGCTTTTTGTTGTGTCTGGCTCCAATTTGTTTCTGGCACAAGAATATTTTTTTCTTTCTTTGTTTTTTCTTTTTTTGCAATTTCCTGAGTCTTCTGGACGATATTTTCTGCGACACTTTCCGTTTGCCCGGGTATTCGAAAAGCATTTTCCTTCATTTTTGCTGCCATAAATGTTACTTCTTGTACGGTGCGATTCATATTTTCCGCAATCGATACCCATCGATTTCCTAAACCAGCTGGATACTTTTTAACTAAACGTATTAGTTCAGCTAAGTCTTCGTCAGTCCAAAAACTTCCACTCAAGACAGCCTATAATATAATCACTTATTCCATACTTGACGTGTTTTAATAAATGTATTTTACCTTTTGAGATACCGGTTTTATAGCGTCATCTTCGGTTATTTCTCGACCTTGTATTTGGGAGTAGCCTTTAAGTTCCTCTTCTGTTTTTTCTGGAGCTTTTGTATTCTCTTTTCTTTTGCGCAAACTTTCTTTTTTCTCTTTCCGTAATCTTGCCTGTTCTTCGTATTCCTTTTCTAATTCTTCTTGGCGTTTGGCTTCTTTCAATTCTCTACAAGTAATAAAAATATATAAAATAATTGGGGCTATTCTGCGTTTCGATTCGAATCGAAATTTTCTCCGTCTAGCTGCTTTGGTATTTTGAGTTTCGATTCCGCTCAGTTTCTTTCGATTGTATGTATTCTGCATTACGATCGGAGCTCCGTTTTTCTCAGTTGCGTTTTTGTTAACGGAGGGTTTTCTTTATCTATGTTTTTTAGTTAAAAAGTTTAAAATTGAAAAAAATGCAAGTAGAAAATGAGATAAAATGTTCAGAAACGATAAAAAAAACACTTAAAATTATTTTTAATTAAATTAATTAATTTTTAATTAATTTATTTAATTAAATTATTTTTTTTTTGTTTTAAATTGTTAATTTTTGTACCCGAATATGATGTGTTTTTTATGTGTTACAGGTCAAAAACAACAACACCGCAGCAGTATGAAAAATTGGCAAATTTAATGGCATCTAAATCAGACATTGCATGTGGATACCAGCAGCGATCAAAGGAAGACGTGGCAGTGTTCTAGGAGGAAGTTGCAGGAGTCCTCAATGCACTAGGTCCTCCAACAAAAAACGCTTTTTTTTAATTATGTTTACATACAACTTTTTGTATTAAATTTTACATTTGTTTATGAAAATGATAAACTTGCTTATTTTGCTATTTCATTTCCACATTCCACAGTGATGCTATTAATTTTTTAAACATTGTTGTCTGCTTCTTTTTCTTTCGATTCCGGTTTTCTTCAGAATACCAATTTTCGATCGCAACGGAACTGAAAGCGGAGACTTAATCGAAACGCAGAATAGGGGTGAATAAACTAGTTTAAAAAATATTCGCTTACTGTCTGCGTTTCTCTAAAGCCATTTCCTTTAATTCATTAGCTTTATTTAAACCTTCCTTAACAGTTGATGGCAGATTCCAAATAAACATCGGTATTTGAATCGGTAATGTGTTCTATATTTAAATAAAATTATAAAATATTTAATTTGTTCATCGGAATCATTTTCAATCTAAGCAATTTTATTATTCGCGCTTGATTCCTTTAAATAAATATATTTATATTTAGATATAAGACTTTTAGGTTTTTCTATACAATATTGGGGTAAAATTCACTGATGAGCTATGTGAGCAATAGTGAAATTGCAATATGGATATGCTCTCCCCCGCAGTAATACATTTCAAATATTTTTTATTTTTATTGAAATAAATGTTTTATGAGAATATCATAAAATGTTTATTTTTTAATAAAAATTTTTGTAATAAATATTTCGTGAGAATATCATGAAATATTTATTTAAAGGAATCAAGCACGAATAATAAAATTGCTTAGATTATAAAATATTTTTATTTTAATATAAGTATACAAAAAAAACTTTATAATGTACCATTATTGAAGGTGATGGTATTTCATTTAAAATGGTTTCCATATCAATATTCTTATTCTTTTTCTGCAATTTCTTCAATTTCGAACCAAACACTTGTTCAGCTGTATATTTTTTTTCCAAGTATGCTGCCCAAGCAAATAGATACTGGCCAACAGTTATGATTAAAAATAAAATGCCTGCTCCCTCATACAGTCCAATCTTTCGCATGCGGCGGTAGTAATATAAGGCAGATTTCCAATTCGGCAAACCATCACGCAGTACTTTATCGTATTTCTCACGCTTTGATGTGTCTTTTAGAATTTCGTATATAGAGACTAAATTTCGAAATTGAATGTTGGCGTCTTCTGAAGGATTTTTATCGGGATGCAATTGTATCGACAACCCCCGAAATGCTCGTTTAATTTCCATATTAGTAGCGTTCTATAGAAAGAGATTACAGAGGTTGAAGAAATAGTGTAATAGTAAAAAGTAGAATCCTTTGATTCGGATTTAAAACCAAAAATAAGAAAACATTTTTTTTTAATTTTCGGTATTGTAATTATAAAAAGGATAAACCACAGTTACATAAAAATATTTTTTTCAATAGTTACTTAAATTTACCGTTAAGTTATAGAAGAGAAAAACAAATACCGTTAGTTTTTATGAGATGTTTTAACTAAGAGTTCCCCTTTATTTAAATCTTATGCGTTTTCGCCATGCAATTTTTGAAAAATAAATTGAAATACATATTGATAACTGCAATACAATAAAAAGGTAACCATGCCAAAAGCAGAAGTTGTACGTTCATGAAATTGCTTTCAAGTTAATCATGTTAAAATTCATGTCAATTGAAAACTGCACCCAATTCGATTGTCAATTTTCCTTTCGGGGTTGGAGTTGCAGATAATTTTCCAGCCGAAACCTTAAATAAAAATATCCACAGAAACCAGTTGCTTTTTGAGCACTTGGAACAAAAATACCGACGAAGAACAAACTGTTTAAACTTAAATAGTTTTAAAACATTTTTATTTCAAGTAATGTTTTTGATGCTATAATAATTTTCCAGTTTCAATAACACTGATAATTATGTATAATCCCTGAAAGATATTTATTTTCATTCTGGGGACTGGTTTTCTGAACTGACAACACTGTCAAGAAGTACTCGTGTCATGTACTTAATGTGAGTACGACACTGGATACAAGTTTAATGAAACGATGTTGTTTTTTGAGCACTTGATCATGACAAAAACTTTTATTATTTTTAAAAATTAAAGGCAATATTTTATTAATAACAAAATTCATTAGTTAATGCTAATTGTTGAATAAGCGACATCAATAAAATTACCAGTAAAATATTCTTTATGAGAACCACTTAAATGCTAAGCATTGAGGTGTTATACTGTGTTGCGTACACAAACTACGAATAAGATGAAGCGAAACGAAAACAAAAAGAAATGAAATAATCTAAGAACTCGATTTTTGAAAGAATTTGAAAGATTTTAATCTCCTCAATTAAAACAATGGTATTTGAGAATTTCTTGCTATTGATGGGTCTCTAGAATTGGAAGTATTTAAGTTAATCCTTTACATTGAGGATAGGACAGAATACTGCTCTTCCGTTTTAAGCAAACGAATATGAAAATTATGAGGACGGTATATATAACATATTTAACCTTGCTCTGGATATTAAACAATTCAATAACTTCGGTATTGCTAGCGAATATTTCAGTAATCAGTTCCAACCCAAGAGTTTTGTCTACACGTGGATTCTTGCTTATTGGCTTTACCACACCTGGCAACGGGTTAGAAACAGAAATTTCTAAGGTTTTACCATGCCCCGTTATGAAATTTATTTAATAAGGTATCCTTGAGGTCATAAAAATGTTGGCTTGACAAAAATTTATGAACTTTTTATATATAATAAAATTCCATATCTCCAACATGGTTTTCTTTAAAATTCATCGGCTTTAGTAAGCATACTAAACCCGTATCCGTGAAACGTGAATCCAACACAACACCCCAAAGAGCAAACAACATGAAATTAATTTTTTTATTTTTTTCTCAAAACGGGAAGTAGTTTGCTATAAACGGCTGCCAAACACAGCCTAAATAACGGTACTTGTTGAAATTTAGGTACGATTCAACTTCCTATCGACAGGAATGATATTGTTTTTCAATTACCCTATTACGATTACAAATATATGTTTTTATAGTTGTTGCAGACACTGTTAATATGATTATTATTAAATAAAAAGTTAAGTTAAATGAGTATGCAAAGGCCCATCGCAAAACATTATATTTTTTATTCCAGCAGAATGTAATTTTAACATTGACATTAAACTTAATGAACTCTTATTGCCTTTATTCAGTAAAATTTGTTACTTGTTATTGCTCAAAATTAGCAACCTTAAAGTTACATGATTTTTCGGTTTACTAAACGATAATTACTTAAGCAGCAACAGAGTTAAATTTGGTACTTATCATTATATTATGAAATGTATTAAGAGCGCACTTTAATCTGTACGTACAATCAAATCCTTTCAACAAACGTTTTAAAAATATTAAAATCGATTACATTTGACGCCAAAAAGAGGTGGAACAAACATTACACCATTTTAAGAAGTCTTTTGGATGCATATTAATCGAATCTTAGGCGTCTACAACAAAACTTAAGAAACCATATTTTGGGATCAACAGTTCCTAACCCGGCAAAGCAGTAGGTGGCTGTTTTGTTGACAAACAAAATATAATTATCGTGAAAACTATCTCTATTTTGTTCTTAGCAGAAAGTTTACAACATACTATTATCTGTTCCACCTAAGAGGTAGACGTAGTAGTATTTGTTCCTCAAGAGATGCGATCGTTATAAAATAAAATATTTGCTTACATGTGGTATTCCCATGAATTCGTAGAAGTTTTTATTAATTTCTTCTACTACATCAAAAATTTCTAATTCTTCTGTATCCCATCCAAATACAAGTGAAGCAATACAATTACTGGTGAAAAAAAATACGAAAAATAATTTCATTTTTACTATTTTAAAAATTTAGTTAATAGTGGAATAAATGTTTATGGATTTAAAATTTGACAACGTGAACGAAATAACAACAAAATGAGAACTTGTACAGCTGATTGACTATTGGGTGGGTTTACGTACTTTTTCATCATTTTCAACCGGTGCTGCCATCATTTTTGAAGATAAAATCTATCAAATTAAAAGTTCTAGCTTGAAATTGTTTATTTAGTTCTATGCGAAAATTGGTGCCCCTGTAGGCTGGTAGATAGGTTCGATTCCCAAAAAAGACCTTGGTTTTTTTCACTACAAATAAAAATTTACTGTCGGTGGAGCCGCTCAGTGATGAAGACATGGTCACTGGTCACTGTGCTGCCATATATGACAGTTAATATCTGTAACTATCCTACTTTCAGCACCTGTTTCATCTCTTCTTTATCCCTTTCCTAAAGAATGTAGCACGGTACTTGACTAAAAAGGCATTGTTGCCTTGAGTGCTACTTTTCTTTAAAAAAAATAAGTGGAATTCCACATTAATTCTTGTTTTCTTAACAGAATGCACTGCCTAGATTTAAAGAGGACTTCCGATAGTTTACAGACCTCGAAATACGTCACAGAATTGTATCGTAAAAATGAAATTATAGTAAACATTTCAACAGTAACTTTTCAAATATTTTTTTTAAACTCAAGTTCGAAGAAAAGAAGAAAATATATATTTATCGCGTTAAAAACTGTAAGAATCTGTAAATATTTTTAGTTATTTTGAACTTCTTGCATTTGTAATTTTCTTTTCTTTTAAATATTTGTTTGCTAGCCTTCTTGTCTGAATAATGGTGTAACTCCATACATAATTTCGGAGAAAGCAAAGCATTTGATAGAGTGTGGCATGATGTACTTGCTGCTTTTAGTGTCGGTGATAATTTTTCGAGATTTATATCTAGTTTTTTCAGAAATCACACTATACGAGCTGTTATAGATGGGATTTCATCAGACGAGTTCATGATGGAATTCAGGGGTACCGCAAGACTCCGTTCTTTCTCACCCTATTTCTTATTTTTCTAAATGACGTTCTTTGTCGAACTTTCAACCCTATATATTCTTTTGCAGATGGCAGCGCCATTTGTCATTCGCATTCATTTGGTAATAGACCAGGCCAGTTGGAGGTTAGTTCCAAAAGCCGAAATTTTAATGATACGCTTAATCACGATCTCACGACAATCTTGGAATGGGGTCGTGTAAATGAGTCCATTTTAATGCCCGTAAGGGTAAGGCTAGGTCGATGGACCTAACACATTTTTCAGGTTTCTAAAGAAGCTTTTAAGTGCATTGGTTTTCTAAAGCGGTGAAAAAGATACTTCACTCAATCCGATCTCCATACTATCTATACCACCTATATCCATCCAAAAATAGAACATAACTCTCATGTATGGGTCGGCGCTGCAAAGTCTATTTTGGGGTTACTCGACCGCGTACAGGAGAGGTCCAAGAAGCCCATTGGAGATAGCGGGGTATTCAACTCTATTGATTCTCGAGAGCATCGACGCACATACTACAATGGTAAGTGCTCTAATGAAATTAGGGAACTTGTTCACGATACTCTCACGTTTTCGCATCCACTTGTGGTTAATTGGCCAGTGAATCGCACCACGCATTATTGGAATAATTAGTTTTTTAGGAGAACAGTCTGTATGTCGAATAAAATCCCGCCGCAGGTCTTTCCTGTCACTTTCAATCTGGGAAAGTTCAAGTCGAATGTTCACAGGCACTACTCACCCTTTCCTCCTTCCCGAAACCTAATTTCCTAGTTCTAGCACAATGTATTGCATGTATAGGGGTCATCCCCTGAGTGCTGATCCGAAAAAAAATATTTGTTTAAAAATCTAATTTGAAAAAGTGTTGTAGCCAAAAAGAAACTTTTAAACATTTTTTCTTTCAACATTGATTTACAAGTTTTGAAGCGAAAATTCAAATAATTTAGCTCCACCACTCTTAACGAATTTTTGTTAGTTTTTAAAGATAGTGAAATTATATTTTTTATAACGGAAAATGGTGTAGCGGACTTTTCAGAACTTTAATTTAAGTTTAAGAGGAATTTTTAACTTTATTGAAAGCCATCCCCTACGAAATTCATATAGAAACCTGTCTTGTTTTTGCATATATAAGCAGCATATTGCGGATATAATAGCACCTAAGCAGCATTCACACGTTAACATGTTCAAGCACATATCAGAGTTAGAAACGTGGTAAAAGGAAAATCTTAAAAATCTTAACTGATCATGGTGAGATTCGACTAAGGAGAAATACTACTGTTGACTTGACACTACTTAAAGAACTTTCTTAAGCAGTTATTTGTTACGATTACGATTGTTGCGCTTCGCTTTGTGTTTGCTTATTTCGTAATAAAAATGTAACACAATATATCAGTCTAATATATTTCTAATGCATTTGTCAGATGAAATATCAAAATAACGAACGGTTTGAGTACGTAGGATATAAAGGTAACAATTGAATTTTTTTAACGGTACTGTTACTTTGCAAATTCATATAAAAAAGAAGCAAAAGAAATGTTATGGCAACGCTGTGACTTTCATTTTTCCTTAATTTTAGGGTTGATGATTACATATAGTGCAAAAGTGGTGGTAAGAAAGAAGCAGAGATCTTTAGTCATTGCATGAAAATCTTAAAATAATTGAAATAAAATATTTGTTTACAAAAACAGGCAATTAAATTAATATAAAATTTTTGAAAAATTGCAAAAAATAACATTTTTTAATACCAGTTTAGTTATTAAATATTATATTTTGGTGATAAAGATGATGACATATTGCGTACTGTCGAAAGTATATTTTTTATTCATATATGATAATTGTAAAGTGAAGTCAATTTTACCAATAAATTAATTGAAAATTATGTTTCGTTTTTAAAGCTAGCGAAACTGTTATAATAAGGAAAATTTAATTGTTAAAAAAGTTGTTTAAAAATAATCAAAGAACACTTGCATAATTTTGGGCGTTACAATATAATTGTTGTGTGTGGAAAAAACAAGTTGGAAATTAAAATTTTCAATGAAAATCATATAAAGCCCATTAATTAAAAATAAACAATTTATATTAAATGTGCATATGTGTGTTTATACATGCAACTATAAAAGCACTAGAAGTGTGGCTACATATGCATATGCATGTGTATTAAGAAAAAATATATAGGTTCATATGTATATAATTTATGTTTTCATGCAATAAATAAGAGAAAAATGGAAAAAAACAGAAAACAAACAGTAACTAAAAGAAACAATAGTAAAATTTAAAAGAAAAGTACATACATACAAATGGATTTCTTTAAGCATTTATATATATGTATGTGTATACATTTGTAAATACTCATACGTATGTGAGCTTATGTAAGTAAAAGAGGTTGTACATATGTGTATAAAACAAGATAAATAATGTAAAAATAAAAACTAATATTCATACATACGATACATGCGAATAATTGTATTGTGTTGTTATTTCAAGGACAAGTGTTTTTGTTGTTAAATAAATAATATTGCTGCATGTCAGTGTCATCACCTGCATCATTTTCAGTTACAAGAGCATTGGCAATGGCAACAACAGCGACAATACTATCAACAACAGAATTGCAAGCAGAATAAAACTCATTGCTTAAGCGCACACTTCATCAATACGAAGCAGAAAAAAAAACCAAAAACAGCATAAACTATAAAGTTAACACAAATACAAAATGTTTTTATTATTAGCCACTCTATTTGTAATATTAATGCAAATGTCCGAACTTGTAAGTATTATTGTTTAATTCATTAATGTGTTATTTTTATTATTATATTATAATGTCATATATTATTAAACAACTAAAAATGCTATTTATTTTATTTACTTCTGTGCACGTGATACAGAAATAACTTAAATTCCAAAAACACGTTGACGGATTGAAGTTGTAGTAGACAACAAGAGAATTTAATTAGTAAAAATTGCTTAATTTGTTGAAATATATTATGTTCGGGCAGAAGAAAATTAATGAAATTATATTTACTTAAAAAACAATAACATACTTTAATTGACATAACATACTTTAACTTGAAGACGATGTACAGCTGTATTTGAGGAGTTCAGTCATTTCCGTTGCTGAAAATATTTCAAGTTTGAATGAGATCTGAATGAAGTTTATAGCTGGGCAACTGCCAATGGATTTTCTTCAAACCCTCAAAAGTCAAAGTGTCAAAAGTTATAATTCGTAAGAACACTATTAATTATATTACCGAGTAAACGTCTTAATAAATGGAAAAAAATCACTTTTTTTCCATTTAACAGTCTTACTTGGATAAACTCACTCGTGGGTCGGACATCAATATACATTTTAATATCAGACAACTTCTTGCTAAATATTATCTTGTTGCTGAGTTAACCTACGGTTGTGAACGTTTTGCAGGATGTGTTTCTGTACAACAATATTGTTACATTTATTCCTTTTAATGAACATTTTGTAATTTTTAGTTCTTTTATTGCAAAATAATAACACAGTAATTTAGAGTTTAAGTTAAACGATTCAAGCGCAATTTTATTTCGTGCTTGATTCCTTTAAATAAATATTTCATGATATTCTCATAAAATATTTATTACGATTTATTAACTTTCAATTTACAAAAAAAATAAATACGATGGTAACTTTGTTATCTTTACTCACTGATGCCTCAATTTGAATTAACTTACTTGCTCAACAAGTGATGCTTATATAGTTGTTTTAAACGTAACTAGCATATACGAGAAAATTCTACTTTAACATCACCCCCATATTGTTGTTGTTATTATCATTCAGTTTAGGCTTTTTGATCTGTGTTAGTTTTTTTTAGTTTTCTGTTGCTTATCTTATTTGGTGGAATTTCCTATAAGCACGTTGTTGTTGTTGTCTTTTGTGTACAAGATCTCTCAAAAAATTTCGCAGTTTGTAAAATGCATTTTTTTAAAACTTAATAAATCATCTTCGTAACAATATCATTACACATGTTTACGGATTGAGAAGATGTTTCCCAATTTTCTTGGAAGTTATATGGGGTTCCATTCAACAACTTCCTTAATATCTGTATGGTTTTATTTATTCATAAAATCATTTTTCCAGAAAAGCCACAATATCTTATTGATAAAATCAGGTTTGCTAGATTAGTAAGGGGAAAAAGGTCCTATTTTCTTTCTCTTGTATCTGAATGGCAGTTTTTCATACAAGCATCCCATCTCTGGGAATGTTCTTCCTCAAGCACAACAACTTAACAGCAATGCAAAAAGCTTTAAACAGTTTTTATTTAATTTTTATTTTCAATAATAAATCATAAACACTCGTATCGTTGTATAATTAATTTATAGTTATTTTTGTCTGAGTATGCTTAGGCTGTATATTTGCCGCCTCTTAACTTAATTTATTAATAGCACTTTCCTGTATTCTAATTTATTGTTGTGCAGGTTTTGAATATAAATAAAAAAATAAAAAAAAATTTATATTTGTTGCCTACAGTGGCACAAAATTACAACACATTGTAAATAAGTCGGTTATTTCAAACACATTCATATACAAAAAAATTTTAAGAATTCTGATCTACTAAAGCAATCATAAAAATTGTGGGTTTAGATGCCAAACTTATTTTTTTTTAGTACTAAATTGTTTGGGTTTGTTCTGCTGGTGAATGAACTAAAGTTTTCAATTTCTCCTCTTAACGGCTGTTTGTTGGCAGATGGTGAGCGCTTTCGAGTGAATACATCATTATCAAGAAATTGAAAACATTCTTTTTTTCTTTAATGTGAACTTTCTAAATTTCCGAACTCACTTTAAAAACTTCCCGAAAAATGGGGAAGTAGTAAAAGTCAACAAACATTTTTACTTCATTAGAGAAACCTCTGAAAAATAATTTTTAGAAAAAAATGAAGCAATCTAAAGTAGAAAATTAAAAATTTTTTGTGTGGAATTTCAAATTTATCGCAGATATGCCACATACATTCTTTTTTCGCTTAATGACGTATTTTTATATTTCCAAACTCACTTTTAAAAATTTCCCGAGAATGCGAAGTGATAAAAGATTAAAAATAAAACATTTTTTTTACTTCATTAGAGAAAACTTTGAAAAATTATTTCCGAAACAAAACTGTTGTTTTTAATTTGGAATTACTAAACAAAAATAAAAAAATTTTTAAGAAAAAAAGAAAAAATTGTTTAGTTCCTAAAATAAAATAAAAAATCCCCAATAAGTGATATCAAGAAAATTTATTTTTTTTTTGAATGGAGCGTAAAATTGATCAAACATACATTACTTATATATTTTTTAAATTAAATTAAAAGTTCACTTTTTAAATTTTTCGAATAATGAGGAAGTGGTAAATGATTAAAAAAACTTTATTAGAAAAAATTGAGAGTAATAATTTGCGGAATAGAGCTGAAGTAACCCTACAGTTTTTAAAAAGTCAAACTAGTGTGGTCAATATTAAGAAAAATTAACTCCAACTCCAATTTTATAAGTATAAACTTCCAGTTTTGTCACATAAAGATCAATTACTCTGATCGCGTACAAAGATATATGTGTTATTCTTTTAAATATCTTAAAAAATTAGAAAATTGGACACACCTATTATTTCAATACTTTTAATCACCCCACTATCATACTCTTTTAACATACATACAGTTTTGACAGATCTAATTTTTAGATTTAGGAGTGTCACTTCATACTTATGTAGTTTTAGCACAAATAATTAAAAATTGTTAAGCGTTTCAAATTTTTTGGATTTCTTCTAAAAAAACAATTAATAAAAGTTTTTTTGTGATATAGTCATCTTTAAAAAGTATTAAATATTAAATGAATTACTGTAGAGTAACTGTATTCGTATGGCTATTTCGGTATCGTTTACATATCACCAGTTGATTGTACTCATATTTTGAACATAAATTCTTTATGAAGTAAAAGAAAATTTTTACATTATAATTGAATGTTTTAACTTGATACTTTAGCAGCTGATCTCCGTTATTGCATATTGTTTTATTGCTTCATGAGAAAGCCACATTTTTGATGAAACTTTGATTTTTTCAGGCATTCTTTATTTCATCTGCTAAACACTAAAATCACAACAAAAATACTGATTTCAATTAGTTTCTTTGTGTTTAATTCTTAAAATTAAAATATTGTTACGTTTATTCCTTTTAATGAACTTTTTGTTATATTGAGTTCTTTTACTGCAAAACAATAACACAACGCTATGGAGTTTTAAATGAAACGATTTATTTACTTTCAATACAGACAAAATAAACACGAAGGTAACTTGTTTGTCTTTACTCACTGATGACTAAACTTGAATTCATTTCATTTGCCCAGAAAATGATGCTATACAGTTATTTTAAGCGGTTCTCACATATACAAGAATATTCTACTTTAACATCACCCCATATTATTGTTGTTAGTATCATTCAGTGTAGGCGCCTGCTTGGCTGTGTGTTTTGTTCTGTCTTAATTGTTTTTGTTGTCTGTTGTTTAGCTTATTTCGTCGAATTTCTTAAAGGGATATTGTTGTTGTCTTGTGTGTATAAGATTTCGTAGAAAACTACGCAGTTTTTGAAATGCACAAACAAAGATCTCCAACGACAACTACTTTTAATCAGGAAAAGAAAAATTCTCTAGTTAAAGGATATATATTTAATTTTTTTTCTAAAACTGCATAAAAGTTTTTTTGTGCTTTTAACAAGAGGTCGTTTTGAAGTAGAAACAGTTTTTTACGTAGAAACACCATCAGGCATATGACAAGCTCACATGGATCTTCAAAAAATTAAAAAATTATTTTAAAGTGAAATTTATTTTCTTTAAATTTTAATTTTTTGGTGTTATTAAGTTATTAAATAACTAACGCTAAAAATTGTTTTTTTTTCAATATTATTTAGCTTTACATTTTTTCATATTCAAGAAGTTGCACTTTGCTGTAGTTCTATTGCGGTTATACTTTCCGGCTTTATAAATTCATCCGTTTGTTAGCAAGTTTCGATTTTTAATTACAATTTATTATAACCTACTACTGAAGGGTTTTATTATTTGCCGATGTAACCTACATCTGCTCAAGATAACAAAGCCATAAGACAACGAGTGCCAAAATCGTATACAAAAACACAGTTTCGATTGAAAACCCATTTTTATTTTTTATTTATTTTTTATTTTGGAAACCAATCATATGTAAAAGAAAGAAAGTAATTAAAAATAAATATTAAGAAATTCGTAGAAGGCAAAGTGTCTTATTTGTGAAAACATAAAGTAAATATGTGTTCTTCTCCGGTCAGTTTTATAGAATTCAAACATATTTTTGGCGGCGAGTTAGCCTGTCTATACTCTCTATAATAAGTTTGAATTTACATGTGCGCACTAAAATATGCAACATTTTATGCAACCTGCCCCTGTAGGATAGTAGGTAGTGTACTAGCTTGTAAATATGGGGGTTGTGGGTTCGATTCCTAACGAAGACCTTGGTTTTTTTCACTACAAAAATAAAAATTGACTGCCGGTGGGGCTGCTCAGCGATGAACGCATAGTCCCTGGTCGCTGTGCTGCCTTTATACAGCAGTTAATTTTCGACTATCCTTCTACTTTCACCACCTGTTTCATCTATTCTCTATCCCTTTCCTAAAAGAATGTAGCACGGTACTTGACGACATAGGTATTGTTGCCTGAAGTGCTACTTCTCTTTGTAAAAAAAAAAAAAAACATGATTCAAAACACAACTACACACTTTATTAATTTATTTTTTTATAAATTATATTATTTTGTTATTTATTATTTATTTTAATATTTAATACTTGGAGGGGAACTCCTTTTGGGTAATCTTATATCTTCTTTATAAATAAAAACACGACTTACTTGCTCACTTTGTTTTAATTATTATTATTGCTTATGAATTTAAACTTAAGAACTAATTAGAGCGTCCGTGCCTCAACTTCCAACTGTCAACTTTAACCATTAACTTCTAATTGCCAACTCATAGTGCTGATTCAAATATCCATCTCGTCTCTATCAATTCTTGTTTCAACTCAATTGTCCCGTCCCGTTATAAGATTTTTATTGCTTTGGTCGACCGTGGATGATACATTTGTACATATACAGCTGAGCCCAGAATGACGGCACGTTTATTAACCGCTTTTTTATAACCTCTGTTATTTTTGATTCTACGTTTACTATTTGCGCTTCGCTTTATCGCTATTTTAATCGTACTTTATCGTGCAGAAAAACTTTTTTCCACCCGATCATAAAAAAATATATATCGAGTTCCGTGATTCCTATTTTTTATTTTGAATTATGTGACAAGGAATTTGATATGGTAACGATTGCTTTGAGTGGTTAATCGTTTAAGTAGTAAATCATCAATAAGCGCAAAAAATCCTGTATTAAAAATAATATTTCTTTAATTTATGAAAATATCTAAATTGTTTTCACAAAAAAGCAAAGTGTCTGCAGTTTAATCAAAAACAAACAAAAAATGTTTAATATAGTTCCAAAAATAATTGAAATTAAAAAAAATGTCTTGAAATTAAACATTAATTCGGAATGTCACTTCCGAAAAAACTGCTTTCAAATCAAACATTAATTCGGAGTGTCACTTCCGAAAAAACTGTCTTTAAATTAAACATTAATTCACTCTTATCCGATTGGTTGCTTGATTGGTTTGACAGCGTGGCTGCTTTACCTTCTAGAAAAATAGCTGGACTTATAGGTGTAATTGTTAAACATATAAAAAATCGCAAATCTAAGAGCTTAAAATACCGTAGATAGATACTTATAAGTGCTTTTTATTCTGCTGGTATCTAATTTTTTTTGTCTCTTTACAATCGAAATCAATAAGGAACTTAATCCAAAAATGGAAAATATTATTTTAATCTACTTTAATTCAACGATTAGTAGAGGGCATTGACATAAAGAACTACAACGAAATAAGCTTTCTCAACCATCTTTAGTGGTTGATTATGAGAGATTTTTCGTAATCTTGTTTCTTAAATTTGTTGATTGAATATATTGTCACTGACAGGAAATGGGTCTGCGATAACCATAATTATCCGCTCAAAAGGGGCACTTGCGTTGTATTGCTTAAGTTTGCCTGACTTGACTTTTTTAATCCAATTAACCACATAAGAAATAAATCCACCTTTATCATAGACGCTTGCTCCAACACGAATTCCTGTACAGCCATTGAATAGCTGAGGACTACTGCCATACTGAAAAGTTTCATAAGCCTTTGGAGTGCTTCTTGTGCTGCCTTACTTCGTGGTATGGTTGCGACTTTCAGGTCAGCTCATGCAAGCTAGCGGCCACTTGAGAAATTCGGCACAAATCTCATGCAGTAGGTGAAAAGCCACAGGAAACTACATAGCTCACGAACATTTTGCATGTGAGGCGATTTCTTTACGGTCAGAATTTAATCTTTATCAGTTGATACGCCCCCTGTTGTGACACGATGTTTTACATATTTGACCTCCTTTCGAAACAAATCACATTTCTTTATACCTAATTTTAGTCCTACAGCCACTACAAGCTTAAATATTTACTTCATCCAGGATTTTAAGGTCCTTAAGCATACGATCTCATGCATACTCAAAAGTAGCTAGGACGTTGCATAGTCTAAGTGGCATCACCTTAAACTGCCAGAAACCATTGCTCACCCTAAATGCAATTTTCTCCATGTTCTTATCGGTTATCTCTACTTGCCAGTAACCGCTCTGCAACTCCAACCATTTCATTTCGGCAAACGAGTGGATGTCGTGGAACAAGAAAATAATTCTGTTCACAAATTGAGAAGTTTGTAAGAAATTTTTTGAGCAGAAGACAACAACAAAATGCTTTTATAAACATAAAAATACACGATGGTAACTTTGCCATTTTAACGTCTAAGAGTTGCTTTATTATATTTAATTGAGGACGTCCACAAGATGGAGCTGTTTTGTATGGTTCTCACATATGCAAGAATATTCTACTTCAACATTATCATATATAATTATTGTTATCATTGTTCAGTGTAAGCGCCTGTTTGGCCTGCTTGTTTTTATTTTCTGATTGTTAAATTTAGTTCATTGAATTTTAATGTGGCATGTTGTTATTGTCTTGTTTTAATAAGTTTTTTAGAAACTTCTTAATTTGTAAACAGGCACAATGGTTCATTTAAATTTTTGAATGATAATTATTTCTTTTATAATTTTTTGTTTTGCTTTTTAAAGAAATTTGAAATGAAAATATACGTGGACTCAAGCCGGATGTAAAATTATTCATGAGATTATAATTTTAAATTATTTCTTTAATTTATTAGGCTAAAATAGTTGAAATAATTTAATATAAATTTACTATTTAAATAACAAGTTTTTATTTAATTACTTTATGATATAATAGGGCCTAATCGTGTTAACGATTATGAAACAGATAAAATAAAGTTATAGCGCTAATTAACCTTTTGGTAAAAATGTATTTAATTTGGAAAATATTTTTTGATTATTACTTTTATTTTTAACAATTAAAAGTAGAAGAATCAAAATTCAAATTCCATGATGTGCTACAGGAAGTTCAAGAAAAACAATTCCATTGGAGCAATAATTAATAAATATAAGGCCGCCATGGACAAAATTGTAAGAACGAAAGAATCAATCACATTTTTGATAAGATGTAGGAAAGCTGCCATTACACCAAAATTCATTAGAAACTCCACAAATAATTTAGTGAACATTTTAATTAATAAAGAAATTCCAAATTATCAACACACTATTGAGAGGTACACAAAAGATTTACACAAAAGAATGTTAAATTCAGCAATTAGGAAACAACATGACATACTAAAAATTTTAAATAGGAACATAGAGATGTTAGTATATAATATGGAAGGACATTTGACATTAGATGAGATAACAGAATTATTAGAATATTTAGATAGACTAACTCATATTTTTGAAAAAAAGATTAAGGAAACACATCGTAGGAAATTTAAGAATCTTTCTGATATTCAAAGAAAGGAATTAGGAATTAAGGTTAATGAAGATTGGTTTGTTAAAAAGACTGACATAGATATTCCAGGGGATGTTAAGTGGATTCCTTCTCTACGACAGAAATTTGCATTACCACTTGAAAAGAACAATTTTCCTATGATGAAGGTAATTTCAGAAGGAGATGAATTGATTCAGACTATAAAAGAAAAAGAGGACCAGGAAGTAGCGCGGACAAAACTAACAATGATTATTGATAGGCACATTAGCAACATTAGACCTACAGCAAGGGATATTTTTATAATAGATAAATTAAAAACTGCTAAAAAATTTTTGAATACTAATAGTTAATGCTGACAAGGGTAATGTTACTATTGCTATGAGTAGAGATGATTATAATTCGAGAATAAATGACATTCTTAACGATTCTGCTAAATACTCAATATTAAATAAGGATCCTACTACTAAACTGCAAAAAACAAACATTGTTTTAGTTGATGAACTTTTTAAAAAAGATATCATTTCAGTAATGGAGAGAAATAGACTTAAGACTAATGTATTAAATTCTCCAAAGCTATATGGAGTACCTAAGATCCATAAACAGAATTTTCCTTTAAGGCCTATTTGCTCTTGCATTAATTCCACGGCGTACGGACTGTGTAAGTATATAACGAATATTCTTAAGGTAATAACAGGACAATCAATATATAATATTAGAAATTCATTGGAATTTAAGGATAAAACCACGAGAATAAATATACAAGATAATGATAGATTGTTTTCATTTGATGTAGTTTCACTTTTTCCAAGTATTCCTGTAGGTTTAGCTTTGAGAATTAAAGAGGAAAAATGGCAGATAATAGAACAAAATACGAATATTGAGAAGGAATTATTTTTACGTATTCTTAAGTTTTGCATTGAAGACAACAGGTATTTTCAATTTGATAATAGGATATATCAACAGAAGGAGGGCCTCCCTATGGGCTCTCCAGCATCTCCAATTGTAGCTGATATTGTGATGGAGGAATTACTAAATTCATGTATTAGTAAAATGCATATTATACCTAAGATAATCACAAAATATGTGGATGATTTATTTTGTATAACTTCGGAAGATGCAGTGGATGATATTTTGTCAGAATTGAATAGTTTTCATCCGGATATTAAATTTACGATTAAAAGAGAGTTAGAATCTAGACTTCCATATTTAGATATATTGATAATAAGAAAGAGAAATAAGTTAGTATTTGATTGGTATAAGAAACCAACATTTTCAGGAAGATTTATTAATTTTTATTCAAAACATCCGAGAAAAATGATAATTAACACAGCGAAAAATATGATAGACAGAATATTGACTATAAGTGATAGAGAATTTCATTTGAAGAATAGAGATATAAGAGATATACTTAATGACAATGATTTTCCAGTAGAATTAACTAACAGAATAATTAGACAATATGGTAGTTATAGGCATAATTTAAGAAATACTACGGCAGAACCAAGAAATTATAAATCAGTAACTTATGTTCCTGGAATATCAAAAAGATTAAGAAAGTCTAAAATATATGACACAGATAGATATATAATTGCACACAAAACATATAACACATTAAATAAATTATTTAGCAGTATGAAGGATAAAATAGGGAAAATGGAAATATCTGATGTAGTATACAGGATACCATGTGGAGGAAATGACAACAAAGAACAAACTTAAAACAAGATTAGCTGGTCATAGATGTGACTAAAAATATAGGAATATTTCAACAAAGAAGACATCCTTATCTTCACATTGTAAGAAATATAATCATCAATCAGACACATACAATTTAGCGCAGAATTATAGGTACTTAATACAAAAGACACATAATTTGTTACAATTATTTCATAAGAAAAAATTTGTTATTTAATTTTCGTTTCCTTGTTTTTGTATGTTTAAATATTTGAAATTTTAATTTTTGTATGTTTGTATGAAGTTATTTTATATGTTTTGTCAAATATTTTCAAAAAATTTTTTCTTTTCAAATTGTTAGATTTTTTGTTTTTGTAAAATATAAAATTATATAATATAATAATTTCCTGAAGAAGCTTTCCACAGGAAAGCGAAATATCGAAAAAATAAAATCGTTAAATTATTTAAAAGACCGTTAAAAGATTAGTTCATATTAAATGAAAATATTTTTATAAATTTTTCACCGAATTTAACTTGTATTATTATTTTTATTTTTTTAAGGTAGCAGCTCGATTTTGTGAAGGTGGTCATATATGTTCCTTACCTAGAGAATGTTGTACACAAGGATGCTGCCCCCCTTATCAAAGTGGACCCCGACAGTTGCCACCTCCATCTGAACATGTGCTAAACCTATTTTTTATAAGTCATTGGTTTTTTTGGTAAGTCTGATCTTAGTTTAATTCCTCAAGTTTCTAAAAAGAATTTGGAAAATATTTCACCCGCATTAGAACAAAAACGAAAGTTTTTGAGATAGTTTAGAAGAAAGAATATTGTTTCAGATCACAATGAACAGAACAATAATATTTTTTATTTAATTTTGTCATCGTGTTTTTAAATAATTTTAATTACAGAATTAAAGTAAGTATATTCACAGCAATGACAATATGTAATTGATTCTTAAACATATAGTTAATAAGATAATTTGCTTAAATTTTAATAGAAAATAAAAAAGTAAACGAAATGAGCTATTGTGTGTCTTACACACTGCTTAGTTTTCTCAGAAATCTTATACACACAAGATAACAACGAAATAACTTAAACAACAGAAAACTAAAACAACTAGCAGATAACAAAAAAAAAAACAGATAGGCAACAAGAATATGGGGTGATGTTATATGTGAGAACCGCTTAAAACAGCCACTTGCTGGGCAAATGAATAAATTCAAGTTGAGACATCGTTGAGAAAAGGCAACAAAATAAAAAAGTATCATTTAAGCCGTTACAGTGGTGAAAAGTGCTGTGTTATTATTTTGCAATAAAAAAACTCAGTGTAACAAAACGTTTATTAAAGGAATAAACGTAATAATATTTGCTAAAACAAATCTGCCTCTGACAACTGATTTCAATATTTTCAAGCCGTTATTAACTGTCTTTCTATCAACCTGCCCTTCCGTTTGGAAGTTTGCTAGACAATTATGGCTTACCAAATTAACGTAGAATCAAACCAATAAATCCTAACATGGCAGAAAAAATCAGGTGAAAGTTTATAAATTTCTCATTCTGATTTTGATTTCTACTATGTATCTGCATGTATATTCTTGATTCTTATACATAGCGAATTCGGCGGCCTGCGATCGATTTAAAATCAGTTTTCCAAAGAGCTACAAAAAATGTCAGCTCACTATAGAGAATAGTATTCAGATTTGGCAACATCGGTGGTTAAAATAAAACCGCCTCTTTTTCTTAGGTATTGCAGATGTTGTTGTAGTTTTATGTTATGTGCGTTAATGTGTTAATGATTTATAAATTTTTGATTCTGCCGTAGTATTTCGTAAATTATATATATGATTACCATATTGTCTAACTAATCGGTTAGTTAATTATACTGGAAAATCATTGTCATTATTGTGTCCTTATTTTTTTTTTTGTTGACTATAAGTGATAGAGAATTTTATTTGAAAAATAAGGACACAATGAGAGATATACTTAATGACAAAGATTTTCTAGCAGAATCAAAAATTTATAACTCATTAACTTATCAGAAAGATTAAGAGTGTCGAAAATATATGACACTGATTGATATATATTTGCACACAAAACATATAACACATTAAATAAATATTTAGCAGTATGAAGGATTAAATAGGAAAAATGGAAATATCTGATGTAGTATACAGAATACCATGTGGAGGAAATGGCCAGGTAAACTGTGACAAAGTTTTTATTGGGACAACAAAAAATAAACTTAAAATAAGATTAGCTGGTCACAGATTTGACCAAAAATATAAAAATATTTCAACACAGAAGACATCCTTATCTTCACATTGTAAGATATATAATCATTATCCAAAGTTTGAGGAAGCATCAATATTAGATATAGAAAAAAACTATAAGAGACGTTATATGTTAGAAATGTTAGAAATTGTTAATGTATTAAATGTAAGGAGAATAAATTTCAAAACAGACACAGACAATTTAGCGCCGAATTATAGGTACTTAATAAAAAGATAATAATTATTTCATAAGAAAGAATTTGTTATTTAATTTCCATTTCCTTGTTTTTTTGTATGTTTAACAGCTGTATGCATAAAAACTTAAAGCAGGTTTAACTGCCGTTGTTAAGCACAAATTCCTAAAGTTGTATTCAGAAAACGCTTTGACCTTAAAATACCTTTGTTAACTTTAAAGTAGGAAAAACCCACTTTAAACCTTTATTTTAAATTAGTTTATAAAACATTTTATAGGGAATATCATGGTAAAATTGAATCCATTGAATTTTTAGCCATTTCAACTAGTCTGTATTTACTTTTCTTTCTGAAACGGATTTTGTTGTTGTGTTGAAATAAAATTTTTTTTCTCGATGTTGTGTACTGTAAAGGATTTTTTCGACAGGGGGCTATTACTACTATTACTATTTTGTCCTTTACTTAAGTCACTATTAGCAATAATATGCTTTTGAGTTGTGACATTCTTAGATATTTTATACAACACGAAGCAGCCTCCTGAGAATAAAAAAATAACAAAATAATGCTAATTATCTGTAGTATATTAGATATCACTATAATATAATTCAGAAAACTGCACTATTCTTTCGTACTAATAAAAATAAGTTCAATAATCACAACAATACTTTACACACACTTATTAAATGTTTCCATTTCTTTCACACTAAGCTCCGTAATTAATTTCCTGAGTACAGCGACTTACCCCACTTTCAAAATAAACATGTTTGTTATACCGTTAATTATCAACACTCCTCTCAAACAAATCTCAATACTTTTCAACTTATTAAATTTATTTCCCCCCGGGGGCACATTATAGTCTTTTTGGAACCTACTATTCCATTTATACTGGTGTCTTGCGGGGTAAAAGGGAGCCCAGGCCCCTCAAAGACTAGTAGGAGTCACCTGGACAATCCACATATTTCCACGGGAAATCAGTTGCCCCAGAGTACACTATTTGTTCTCTTTAGACAATGATGTGCTCTGACTGGTTATTGAGGTTGGCCCCTATATAGGAGTATCGTGGTGGTTGTGGTTTCGGACCCTCGTGAGAGTTTGTGCGTCGAATCATTCAAATTAACACAATGAATGGTTCAGGTCCAGTGAGTATGAATGCTGGCGTGTTCTTGATAAATAAGAGCTTCATGCGTTCTGGACCAGGAGTTGGAAAGTCTCCAACTCTTTAGCAAGGAGTGAAGGCTGCGGCCTACTTCGGGCTTTCAAAATTGCTACTAGAAGTGACCGGAGGATATACGTATTCGATGGCCTTCTAGGGCGTGGTTGGTGTCCAATCAACCAAGTGGTTTGACCACCATCTGATTATGACTAGTCGGTGCAGATGTAAATCAAATCACGCTTTATTAAATTTATTAAAAATTAAAAAAACTGTTCAGTTGTGACTTATGCCACTTTCAATGTAAACGGCTCAAGTGACAGTTGTACTTGTTTATTCTAAAAATTTAAAAAATGCTTATTAAAAACAAATTGTAGTATACAAATAATAAAAACTAAAATATAACATTCCATTCAATATTAAACATTTTTACATCATTATTTTACATTTTACAAAAATATAATTATAATTAATTATTTTAAACAAAAGTTTTATTGATCTACATATAATCAAAACAAAGCTCGTTATCCGAATAATTATTTTTTTAATATGAACAAATTCTTTGTAAGTTCTTCGTAAGTCTTGCAAATTAACCTTTTTTTGGTGCTTTGCTTTTTATTAAAAAGTTTAATAAAAAAACAAAAAAAACAATAAAAACATTTTTTATGGATCTAACTACCCGGATAAATAATATTCATTTTTATACATCGTTAACTACAACGTGACAACTGAAAATAGTGGCATTGCCAGAATCAAAATACTAGTTTTACTAAAGCATACATTAGCTAAAGTACTGTTAATGAATACCATTTTTTAACAAACGTCTGTTAGCCTTAAAGTGTTTGTGCTCAAGTAAGCGTTTTTTATACATACAACCGTCAATATTTGAAATTTAAATTTTGTATGTATATATGTATGAAGAAAATTATTTTACATGTTTTTGTCAACTGTTTTCAAAAATTTTTTGGAAATTGCTAATAATTTTTGTTTTTATAAAAATTAATTTCCTGAAGAAGCTTTCCAAGGGAAAGCGAAATATTGAATATATATATGTTAAATTTAATTAAAAAGCCCTATATAAAGATAAATACTTATTTATTTCTATTTATATAAAAATAAAATAAATACATTTTTTTAATTCTAGGTGTGTTGTTGTAGCAATAATTTTAGCAATCCTATGTGCCTATTCGCTATGGAAAAGAAGACGAACTATTTGTGGTTGGGGATTCAACGAACACCACGTGCAATCAGAGGGCGATTCTGCTGGTTCATGTTATGCCCCGCCACAATACAGTCGATGCAATTCATTCCATCATCCACCGCCTCCCTATACGGAGGTAAGTTCTTGGGGAGTTTGACGCTGTTTTTGAATGATGTTTCAAGTAATTAATATTTTTAGGTTACATCGAAACCGGACCTATATCCTTTGGTGTTCACGTGCAATAGTGATAATGGAAAAAATGGTTCTAGTTACCTAATGGTGCAATATTTTCGTAATTATATAGTGCGACCCGCTGGATCTTTGTCAGCGGCAAGTACGGTAGACTCTCTTAGCTCTAGTTTTATATGCAACATAAACGAAGCAAACACTCTGGTACCACCGCCGTATTCAAGGGCGGCGAGCCCTGAAATAGGTTTCAGTCCGCATTTTCAACAACAATATATGATGCCACGTTCCGCATCACAGTTAGTGTGTCAAAATATTAATGGTGGCATTTTACTGGCAACCGGAAATGCTAACGGTCAGTTTGACTTGAATGGAAGTGCTAACAGAAACGGCCAATACAACTACAATAATGGGCGAAGTATTAATTATGATCCAACTAGTAGTCAGAACAATGCATCCACTATGGGTCAGTTAATATGTGCCGGAAATAGAGGAAGTGACAGAACTGCCCATACTAATGGTAATCTTAGAGAATTCGAAAACGAAACACCTTTTGAAAATGATAGTGGCGGTGGTAGTATTGATGATACAGAGGAGCGCACAAGCGATGAGAATGTTAACACAAATGTGATAAATAATAATAATAATTGTAGCACTGACTTACGTACGTTACCTAATAGTAGTGGCTTCGTTCAGTCGCAAAGTGATCAGCAGTTTCGGTATGTAACGAACAGTAATAGCAGCATTAGTGATTTATTTGTAAACAATAGCTGCTCAGCTGGAATTGGTGGAAATGCAATGAGTAGACAACAACAGCGTTCAGAAGACACTTCCCTAGCCGGCTCAATTTCTGGTGCAGACGTCGTTGTTCATCCACAGGTTGGTGGTACACCGGTGATTTTTAGCAACGGTTGCATCAAACCTAATCCTCTGCATCGCGTTAGTACGATACCCACACATTTTCCTGTAGACTCCTCTGGCAGGGAGCCAATTTTCTATCATTCAAATAATTCTTTGGGCGGTATTTCTGTTAAAGTTCCTAGTGGTATCGAATTTGATTCTACAGTAATTCGCAACGACAACGAAATTCGAGACTTGCAATTTCTTCGCCGTAGTCTTGAAACTTGCTGTCAGCTACTCCAGCAACAGCAAAAAGTACCCTCAGCGAGCTTTGCCGTAGAGGATTCTCCACTACGAATGAATGATATAGCAAAAAAATATATAGACGATGGACTCCTGCGTAGTTATGTAACATCGGGCACCTGTTCCGGTGTCAGCAGCTTAGCTAATGTTGGAACACCAAGCTCACCGCCGCAAGCAACTAGCCCTACTGGTGAGGTGAAAGAAATATTGGACCAGATTCGTCAGCTGCAGGAAGGTGTTAGCAAATACGAAGAGGATTTGGTTTTGCGGACAACTAACAAACCGTTGCTCCAACATACAATGTCTTCGCCATCTCCCGCAGCTAATAAATCCACATCTCTAGCAGTTGAAACAGAAGTCAAACTTCAACGTATATCAACGATGGCTGAACAACAAAGTTCGGTTGACGCTACAAGTTCTAATCGAGTTGCAAGCAAACCTCTCGCAAATTCAGTACAATCGATTCCATCAACATCGACACCAGCTGTTGCAGCTTTGCAATCAGCTAGAATAACGAATAGCAAGTCTTTTTTGCTAAGCAACACTTCTGGCACTAGTACTGGCTTTACCTTTGCATCTGCTTCAAAACGGCCATCTACCCTACAACAGAACAAAAAGCGATTTTATGCATCCAAACCTAATAAAGCTCTTTATATTCCTATGACGGCCTCCAATCAACTATCATCCGGTAACCGCTGCACAATACTTAAAAGTCCTGTCACTAGCGTTGTGAGCTCAAGTTTCTTTATCAATCGTGGCAGCCGTCCGCGAAAAGGTTGGATATCAAGATCAGCCCCTACCACACCAGCTACACCATTACCCCCCGGCTATATAGGTGATGATAGCCCGCTTTTAAACGAGCACGATGAAGATCAAGAGGGTGAACAAAATGATGAAGTGGATAATTAGATTCCCAAAATTTTAAATGACCTGCACTCTTTCCCTCGTATTCAAATACGCACAAAACTGAAAAAGCGGTCAAAGAGGAAAAATACAAACTTAGATATGGTTACAACTACAACAAATCTATAAATGTACTGCTTCATTTTTACAACATTCCGTTAAATTATTATATTTTGTTGTAAGAAATAGGATCAGAATTCTTCCATTCTTTCCAAATATTTGCGAGTATGAACAAGTAAACTTAAATTAAAACACAATTAAAACTTAAAAAAAATGCTCAAATAATGTTTACTTATGTAGTTTTCGTTTAATAGATAGCATCAATATCTAATAGGTTGCTTGGTTTACTTGAATAACAAAATCGAATATTCTACTACTAGTTTATGAATAAGTTGCCAAAATAATAAAGAAATAAAATTTTTTGTTCACAAAACATAAGTGTGCTACTAAATTAATTTTTAGAACACGTTTTAACTACATACATACATATGCATAAAATATGTATAAAAATTTTAAAAAATATTTCCCATAACATTCATTCATTCAATCTAATCAACCTTAAGGCCGGAGCACATAGAATCCGTCATGCGTTATACTTTGACGTATTCAACTGATTTTAAAGTAACGACGAATGAGGTTGGCACAATGAGTACTTTGTTGACGGATAAAAAATCAGCTGTTTTTTTGTTTTTCTTATTTTATATTTTTTTGCAGCAACGTTTTATTAAAGTGCACATTTGAAATGGAGTTAGACGACATCTTAGACTTTCTATTAATGGTAATTTGTATTATTTATTTCATTATTTATTATTATTATTATTATTATTTATAATTTATTTTAAAAATTTTTATAGTTTTTTTAAACGATCTTTTTTATCTTTAATAAATATTTTTTTTCTTTTTTAAGATCTTTTTTATATGTTTTTTCTTCTCAATATTTCGCTTTCCTTTGGAAAGCTTCTTCAGGAAAAAATTTTTATATTTTTTTGAAAACAAAAAAATTATTAATAAATTGAAAATATGTTTCAAAACAATTGACAAAAACATATAAAATATTTTTTCATACATACATACAAAAATTTTAAATTTTCAAATATTCAAACATACAAAAACAAGGAAACGGAAATAACAAATAAATAACAAATTCTCTCTTATGAAATGATTATAACAAATTATGTGTCTTTTTAATTAAGTACCTATAATTCTGAGCTAAATTGTCTGTGTCTGTCTTGAAATTTATTCTCCTTACATTTGGTACATTAACAATTTCTAACATTTCCAACATATAACGTCTCTTGTAGTTTTTTTCTATATCTAATACTAATGTTTCATCAAACTTTGGATAATGATTATATTTCTTACAATGTGAAGATTTCTATATTTTTGGTCAAATCTGTGACCAGATAATCTCGTTTTAAGTTTATTTTTTGTTGTCCCAATATAAACTTTGTCACAGTTCACCTGGTCATTTCCTCCACATGGTATCCTGTATACTATGTACATCAGATATTTTCATTTTTCCTATTTTATCCTTCATACTGCTAAATAATTTATTTAATGTGTTATGTGTTTTGTGTGCAATTATATATCTATCTGTGTCATATATTTTACACTTTCTTAATCTTTCTGATATTCCAGGAACATAAGTTAATGATTTATAATTTCTTGGCTCTGCCGTAGAATTTCCTAAATTATGCCTATAACTACCATATTGTCTAATTAATCTGTTAGTTAATTCTACTGGAAAATCATTGTCATTAAGTATATCTCTTATTGTATCCCTATTCTTCAAATGAAATTCTCTATCACTTATAGTCAATATTCTGTCTATCATATTTTTCGCTGTGTTTATTATCATTTTCCTTGGATGTTTTGAATAAAAATTAATAATTCTTCCAGAAGATGTTGGTTTATATTGGGACAACAAAAAATAAACTTAAAACGAGATTAGCTGGTTACAGGTGTGACCAAAAATATAGGAATATTTCAACACAGAAGACATCCTTTTCTTCACATTGTAAGAAATATAATCATTATCCAAAGTTTGATGAAACATCAGTATTAGATATAGAAAAAAACTACAAGAGACGTTATATGTTGGAAATGTTAGAAATTGTTAATGTACCAAATGTAAGGAGAATAAATTTTAAGACAGACATAGACAATTTAGCTCAGAATTATAGGTACTTAATTAAAAAGACACATAATTTGTTATAATCATTTCATAAGAGAGAATTTGTTATTTGTTATTTATTTGTTATTTTGGTTTCCTTGTTTTTGTATGTTTGAATATTTGAAAATTTAAAATTTTTGTATGTATGTATGAAAAAATATTTTATATGTTTTTGTCAATTGTTTTGAAACATATTTTCAATTTATTAATAATTTTTTTGTTTTCAAAAAAATATAAAAATTTTTTCCTGAAGAAGCTTTCCAAAGGAAAGCGAAATATTGAGAAGAAAAAATATATAAAAAAGATCTTAAAAAAGAAAAAGATATTTATTATTTTAAAAATATTTTACTACGATAGAGCGAAAAAAAAATAAAAACAAGCAGAAGTAGCGAATGAAAAGTACTCAACGTACGTCAAAAGTTAAAAGTTGGCCAACTTTCGTACTTTGCGTTGACGGAGACATATTGATTGTGACAACGCTGATGAGAAAACGTGTATTTCAACTTACTTGTCAGTTGAAAAATACAACGTATGACGAATGACGGATGCTATGTGCCCCAGCCGTTAGCGTCTTAGCATTTTTAACGACGCGTCGTTCAAACGAAAAATGCGGCAAAATTCAAAACACAAATCAGAAAAATTAACAAAAAACAAAAATGCACAATTTGTTTTCTAATATTCATATTTCTTTTAAACTTATTTATTGAGTCTTTAATTTTTAGTAAACTAACGATACGAACTTAAGAACAGAAAACTGACTCACCAGTACCAATTATACCGCGGCTTGACAATGATGTTTTCACATCGCTCGCCATTAAATTCAGGAGAACAACAGCTAGATAAGACGAGAAATAACAAAAGTAAACTAACAATAAGTTTGCAAATCTTAAGTCTAAAAATGTTGTTGTTCGGTATGAAGACATCATTTTCAAGCCGTGTTCTAATCCCTACTTGTGAGGCAGTCTTCGAGTTTATCTACTCATGTAAGGCTAATTTTCAGTATCTCCATTTTTTGTTATTATTTAGGTATGTATGTCCCTCTGCGGTTATTTTCCGTTTGTTCCATTGGCACTGGTGGCTGGGATAGCGACAGCGGAGGCCAGGGTCGTTGCAAACTTGAATTGTTTATTACCGTAGAAGGAATGACACTTAAGGTTTTATAAACTTTATAAAACTTATCTCCACGTTTATTTATTAGCACTGGCGGCAGGACCTAGTTTGGTACTGGCGGCAGCGGCTCAGATGGCTGCGATACAGCTAGCTGCGGTAGAGGCGGCAGCTAAGCACTATCTTCGCAGCAGCGATCGCGGGGAATTCTTGGCCGGGTGAAATGATACTGCGGGAATATTAAACTCCGCAACAGTATCAGTCGCACGATCACGCCAATCCCCGGTAAAAGATAAACTTCCACCACTTGTAGCCGTACTGTCGATTATTGCGGAATTTTAAATTCCTCCAACAGATCTCTTACCGGCAGGCGGGCTGTCTGCGAGCAAGAACATTTTGCGGAATATTAAATTCCTGTCCAAAAGACTTCTTATTTGCAGGCGATCTGCTTGCAGTCTACTAATAAGAAGTTATTGCTGAGTATTAAACCCCTGCCAAAAGACTTCTTATCTGCAGGCGATCTTCTTGCCAACTCCTCCTCGTTTAATAAAATGTTCCGCCTTATATACCTGTGCGTGGGTACACACATTCACACACACACGCATATTATCCATCATAGTTGAAATGACAACTATCAGCGGTGAGTTTTAATCTGCATAACAGCTGACTGCATCGATGATCTTGTGGTTTCTGACTTACAGGTGGCGCTCTGGCGTTCCCGACCGTTAATTTAAATCTTATAGTCTATATAATAATTCTAATAAATGTTAAATTAAGGAATGAATTCAACAATGTGTAATAATAATAAAAATAATAGCAATAAGTAATAATAATATTAATTCATTTTGAAATTAAGAAAAGTATTAATAAAGTGGCGATCTTGTGTAGGTGAAAACGAGGGAACGACTTTCACCGTTACAATCTTCATCCTTTTTTGCTAGGATATAGTATGTCATACATTCATCTATTTCCCTTGGTGTGTGTCCGTGAGTGTAAAGGTATAATGCAAAGTTGGAGTCTTCTCTTTTCCGTTTGTATATGCATACATGTGACGTGATAAGATTTACATCTGCACCTGGCCGTGAGCCTTAATCAGATGGTGGATCATTACCACTGCGGATGGTAGGTAGCGCCATCCTCGGCCTAGAAGGCCTTCGGATACGTATATCCTCCGGTCACTCCTAGTTGCAACTTTAAAAGCCCGGAGTAGGCCGCAGCCTTCACTTCTGGTCCAGAACGCATGAAGCTTAATATAATTAAGAACACGACGGCATTCATACTCACTGGACCTGAACCATTCATTGTGTTCATTGTGAATGATCCGACCCACAAACTCAAACGAGGGCCTCGAAACACACAGCCACCACGATACTCCCGAAGGGCCTATCTCAATAATCAGACAGAGCACAGATAAATGCCGAAAGAGACAAATAGCGGAACACTGCGGTCTCACTGATTCCCATGGAAATATAGTGGATTGTCCAGTTGACTCATACTAGCCTTGAAGGGGGCTGGGCTCCCTTTTACCCCGCAAGACACAAGTCTAGATGGTTGTTGTAGGATCCATAAAGACTATCATGTGCCCCCGGAGGGATATGCATACATACTTATATGTTCTGTAACTCTTATTTTTAGGGTTCGTCCAGTTTGTCCTATATAAGTATGTTTGCAGGTACAAGTAAATATGTACCCTCCGCTGGAAGTTGTTTCTGTCGCTGTCCTGAGATTATGTCTCAGAGTGTTGCTGGTCTTTAATGCTGTGAGTAAACCTTGTTTGTGAAAAAGGTTTGTTAATCTATATATTTCTGGTCTTGTTTAAGCAAAAGCGTGTCGTCGTGTTGTATCGGTTGTACGTTTGCCTTCTTTATTCTTGTTTTTAGTGTTGTATTGTCTAATTAGTGGGTTTGCAGCCATTAGTTTTAGCTATGGTGTAAATTGTATCGAGTTCTTTGTTGTACTTATCTGGAATAAGTGGGATTATCTTAAGTCTGTGTATCATATGTCTAAATGCTGCTAGTTTATGTTGGGTAGGGCGATTCAAGGTGATGTGGATGGCACTATCCATCGTAGTTGGTTTTCTATAGATGTCAGATCTTAAACAGTCAGTTCCTCGTGTTATTGTGATGTTGAGATAATGTAAATTTCTGTCTTGTTCTTTTTCCATTCTTTATGCAATCTTATTATGGATTGTGTTTAAGTCTGCTATAATTTGTTCAGCATTGTCTTGTTCGACAATCTATATCTATAGTAAAGAGTTATTTTGTGTTTTTCCATTAGTATTTTTACGTGTAGTAATTCGAAATGTTGCATGAAAATTTCGTTAGGTTTCCCATACCTAGTCCTTCAGGTAATTTGTTTTGTTATCATCTTTGTAATATCTATAATGTCGGCGATGTATTGGTTGTCGTATAATAGTGTTGCGGAGGATAGTGTGTCGCGTCGGATATCTAAAGTTTTATGTCTTGGTATTGAGGTATATAGATTCTTAATGTTAAAGGATACAAGGCGCATGTTTTCGGCTATCTTGATGCCTTCAAGTTTTTGATAAGGTCTTGTTGTATTACGTATAGTATATGTATTTTGTAAATTTCTCTTTTCTTTGGGCAGGCCGGTGCGGTGTTTAGCCAGGTATGCTTGTTCAGGTCTGTAGTTTTCTTTGTGTTATTTCGGGTTGTGCTTTAAGTGTTGGTGGTCCTGGATTCATGTTCATATATTTGTATACTTTTCCATCAGTAAACGTTTTGCAGCGTTTTAATAGGCTTCGCATTTCTTTTTGGAACCATTAAGATGGATCATTTTCAAATTTAGCCTTAAATTAGGTCTATTGTATAAAAATTGTATATTTACTTTTGTAATTAGTAGTTCATTGACCCGCAATTTTGCCGTTATTTGTTTAGCAATTGTTTGTTCGTTGGTAGTCGTCATTGTTTTATTGTGTTGTTTTACCGTTTTCCGAGTACGTCGGCTACTTTGTATTTGATAAGTTCTTGTCGGTTATTTAGTAAATGAGTAATAGTTACTTCGACGTCTAAAACTTGTGTTTCAATTGTTCTTTGTAATTTGTGGAAAGGTAGATTATAATTCAGTCCTTTCTCCATCAGTTTTGTCTCGTTGTCATTGAATCGTATGTCTGTACATTTTTTAACGCTTGAGTGAAATTCGACTTTGATGTGATTATCGGTACGTTTTGTTAGTTTTCTAAATTTTCGTTCCATCCATTTGTATTTTTCACTCATCTGATTTTGTACCCTATATCATAAATTGTGTAAAAATGGTGAAAATACATGGTATAGGTTATGTCTAGTCAGTTCAGCACCTCTATGTGAGTTCTATATATTTCCTTATTAAGTTTGTCTTTTTTAATGTAAAGTGAGCGTATTTCAGTTCTTATCCATATTAAATGTGTATTTAGTCTGTTGATAAGCGTAGTTTTGGGTGATGATATTAACAGTTACGTAGCATCTTCTTAGTCGGATGTCGTTAGGGATGTTACGAGCTAGAGGGTTTAAGTATTTCTAGCTGGAATTTTGCTGTAATTAAATGCATGTTCAAGTCATTGTGAATGTTCGAATTTTGAATACATATTAGGAAGCTGTAATTATCATTCGTAGACTATAATTTGGGCAATTTTTAATTTTTCTACTTTTGATACGCAGTAGAGCCACAAATCCATAACTAGATTCCATAGCATCATATTGACTTAAGTATCCCATTAAAAATAAGTTAGCAGTCTAGTCTAAGGCAGAGTGCCTCTCAATTAAACATTCCATTTGAATAGCTTTAAATTTCATCTGCTTGGATTTTACTTCTTTATAGATTTTCCATGTCAAACGTCTATTAAGATTCGTACACGGAGGAGATTGACTTCTGTACAACATTTACAAACCTGTGTGTTTGTTGAATCGTACTGTATTCTGAGTCTGAACTGATAAAACATCATTTGTCGCTCACATAAGGTTCAGCTTATTTATCAATATTTTCTCAAGCAATTTCGACATAGTTGATCCTAAGACTTATAGGCGTTGATGATCATAATTTTGTGAAATAATTACCTAAGTTCAGTATCATTTGCAAGCAATGAAATGTTTCATTATGCTAAGTAAAAAGATATATTCTCAATGCTAACTGTAGCGCTTCGTATTTTGTTTTTACAAGGGAATTTCAGAAAGTTAATCCGTATTGCTTTTTCAGCACCTACGATTGCAACGAGGGTATATCATTAGATACATTTAGAGTGAAAACCATTTTTAAAGGTTTAACAAATTAAAAATTAAATTATCTTTTTAAGTGTCATTTCTTGCCCGTCCTTCAAGGTACATAGGGGAATCCTACATACGAGTAGTTATTTTCTGCTTGAACACCAAACCGAATAATAAATAAAGCAATATTTGTAGATTCCAGTAAATTTCTCAACCACATCGTTATCTCTCTTAAATCTTTTTTTTTAATTTAGAAGATGTTTGTATTTGCCACTCTCTTCGAATTCTTTTCATTTAAAAGATTGGGTTTTGCTCCCTCATATTAACAGGGGGTCTAGAGAATTTTGGCAGTATTGCTGGCTCACTTGTTAAACCGTTCAGAATTATATCCTTTAAGATTTTTGACTTCATCCTCCATGTTTAAACGAGAACTGTAATAAACCTATTCATATCAACTTGATTTTGAGGCTTTAGGTTACTACCTGAGGTTGTTCTAGTTTGCAGTTGAATGTACGGACATGTTTACATTCACAGCTAAAACTATTACTATTTGTTTATATTTTATTAAGTACTGTTTACAGAAAATCACAGTAATTATTTTAATTTGTTATTATTATTATTCTCTAAAAGAAAAGGAGAACGTGAATGTGAACGAGTAATTGCTTTTGTAGTTAAATAAAAGACTATTGTCATTCCTCTCGGTAAAAACCGTCGTTACTAGCTGTTTGTTCGGTGTGATCGACGAGGGCGTTTTCAAGACGCGTTTTTAGATAGTACTGCAGAGTTAGTATTATGTCTGTTAGTATAAATAGCGTTGAGTTATGTCGGGGAATGACAACAGCATTTTATTTACTAGGGCAGCGGCTCTCAATCTTTTTTGGTGACGGAACCCTTTTGGAAAGCGAAATACTTGACGGAACCCTATAATAAAACAATAGTTTTTAAAAGTGTATTCTTTATTAATAAGCATAATAAAAGTACAATGTAACAGTTAGTTATTACTTACTTACATAACAAGTATAATAATAGAAATGATTAAAAAAGAAAAAAAATCTAACTAATGGGAGGTATGAAACTGTTTTTTATTTTTCATCAATTGGTTGATATCAGGTTTGATAGAGGACAGTTGAAGTCTCATATCAGGTTCGGCGTCCAGTCTATTGCGGTATTTTGTTTTCGTAGCTGCATAGGTTGAGAATCCTGTTTCGCACAAATATGTTGTTGGGAACGGGAGAAGAATATTCAGTGCCATTTTAGCAAGCATTGGATATTCATCACGAATTCTGCAACAAAAATCGTTGAGAGGCGTCGTTTTGAACAGTGCCTCCAAACTTGGGTCTGATGACATTTCTAAAAGAGATTCATATATCTCGTTTGGCATACTTTCGGGCTTTTGTAAGTTGGGTAAGAAAGGATTATGAATCCATGAATTCAGTTTCATTTTTGTATTTTGTTCTTCGGGAAAATACTTCTCAAAAGATGCGCGCATCGAAGTGAGATATTTGACCAATTCCTCAAATACATCATCTTGAAACATTTCTGAATCGTTATCACTAACAAACTCACTGAGTGAGGTAAAGCTTTCTATTTCTCTCTTTCCAACGCAAATAACCCGAAAATCTAATTTTCTTTTGAAGGCAGTTATTTTGTTACAGGCCTGGAACACTGTTGTCTGTTTACCTTGCAATGATACATTTAATTCGTTCAGTTTTTGAAAGATATCCGCCATAAAAGACAGTCGGAACAACCAAGTTTTATCATACAAACGGTCTTTCAAATTAAAAGCAGTATCTGAAAGAAACATTTGTAACTCGGCTCTAAGTTCAAATAGCATTGTTAAAGTTTTACCCCAAGACAGCCATCGCACTTCTGTATGGAGCAGCAGTGTTTTATGTTTGCTGCCATAATCTTCACACAATGATGAGAACAATCGGGATTGTAGTGGTCGTGTTTTGATAAAATTAATTATTTTTACCGCTTCATCCATAACTAATTTTAGATTTGACGGCATTTGCTTCATCGCAAGTGCTTGTCTATGCAGGATGCAATGGCTGGAACTACAATTAGGCGCTTTATTTTTTATTCGTGACACTAGTCCTGCTGTATTACCCGTCATTGCCTTGGCTCCATCTGTACAAATGTCAATGCAATTGTTCCAACTGAGATTATTTTCCTCAAAAAATCTATTTATTTTATTAAACATTTCTTCTCCGGTAGTTTTTGTGGGCAGCGGTGAACACATAAGCATATCTTCTTCCAAAAACTTTCATATGGATATCTCACGATAACCAGCAAGATAGCCAGACCAGCGACATCAGTAGACTCATCTATTTGCAAGACGAAACGTGTTTCTTGTAGACGTGTAACTAGTTCTTGTTTGACGTAGCTTCCCAGATCATGAATTCGCCGTGAAACAGTATCGTTTGATAGCGGCACAGTAGAAAGATGCTTTGCAGATTTTTCATCGAGCATACATTTTGTTATGTCTAACACACATGGTTTTATTAAATTCTCAGCGATAGTGTGCGCTTCACCTGCTTGTGCAATAGCTAACTAAATATGATGCCTCTGTGGCCTTTTCATTGATAGTTTGGGTTACATGCATCATAGTTTTTTGACTTTCCAATAACTGTTCTTTTTTACGTACAAAAAATTCTTTATTCTTGTCTTTAGACTCAGGGTGTACAGTTTCTAAATGTCGGCGCAACTTGGCAGGTGCCATGGAACTATTAGGAAGCAGTTTACTACATAACATGCAGAGAGGTGAGCCGTTGGAATCAACAAATCCGAAACTGATATATGATTCATCATACTTCCTTTTTTTCGCCTTTGAAACCGTGGAACTTGACGTCGGTTGCATAATCGTCTGGATCGGTAATTGCTGTATACTCCGCGCGAACTACTTTTGAACATTCGGCTTTGTTAGAAGATGTTGTTGCAACACGTTTAACGCCTTTAAGCCAACGTTCCATATTGGCGGCATATTGAAATTGTACGAGGCGAATTGTATATATGTGAAAAACCCATAAAATACTTAAACACACGAAAGCGATTTTATTTTAAACAAACTTTATTGACTGACAGCTCAAACGCAACTGACTTTATTCAAAACACAAAAATACATATTAAGAAATTAATAGAAAGAAAAGTAATTCATTGTTGTATTAAAATACGAATATTAAAAGTAAAATCTGGGGATTCACCGGAGTATAAATATTAAAAAATAAATTCAGGGGGTTCACATATGTATGTGTATATATGTATGTGTGTATGTATGTGTATGAATTGTATGTATGTGTATGAATTGTATATATGTATGTGTGTATGTATGTGTTCGGCTGCGCCTCGTGAATCGTGATACGCCGCGTCAGAACGGTCGACCAGAGAGAGGTGTTTGGAATTTTTTCTAAATTCTTGCGGAACCCCTACAGGGATGTCGCGGAACCCAAGGGTTCCGCGGAACACACTTAGAGAATGGCTGTACTAGGGGAATAAATCCAAACAATTTAAATAAAAAATGTCATCATAGACATTTCTTGTGTTTGCACTAATCTTCTCTTAGTAATATTAATATTTGGGAGACTCATAAGAGTGTTCTCTTGTTTTGGGTTTTGCAAGCACTTAATCTGTATTTCAAATTTTAAGAGAATAAAACTTTTTGTCTCTTTTAATTTACGGTTTAGTTAAAAGCACTACACACCACAATCTGTCATTTGATGAATTGCGTTAAATTAAAAAGATGTCTATGCTACTCAACGTATAGAACTATACACCTATTGATTTTTTAGACATTGCTATTATTACAATGTTACTTAGTGTTAAACAATTAATATTAAACAAATTTTTGGAATTTATTTTATTATTGTGTGTAAGGAATGCTAGAGAAGACCGAAATCTTTTTGGGTCTACAGCGATGAGGAGTCACAGGTTCCATCACCAATATTTCTTTATATTGTAGAAAAAAAGTTCTTTAGGCATTTGCATCTAACAGGATTTTGCTCGGAATACTCATTTGAATGCCTCTTTAAACCAGAGAATATAAATATTATCCTTTTGATTTTCATCTTATTCAAATCCTGTTACCAGGACCGTATACCAGCTCAGGTCACTTTGAAAATAAGCAAGTTTCGACCATGCTTTCCTGCCTAAGGGCTGCTTGAGGCCCATTTGAGCCCGCCAGCATGCAGTTGTCTGCTACTTTAGCAGAGTGATAGATAGATCTTTCTGATACAAATTCAATACTTTTTGAAAACTTGTTCTTTAATGTGGATAACTCTCTTGGTTATTTACGTTATACGGTTTTTGTTTTTTTTCAGGCAAAAATGCTTATTTAGTCAAGTACCGTTCTACATTCTTTAGAAAAGGAATAGGGAAGAGATGAAACAGGTGGTGAAAGTAGAAGGATAGTCGACCAATGACTATGCCTTCATCGCTGAGTAGCCCCACCGACAGTCAATTTTTGTAGTGAAAAAAACCAAGGTCTTCGTTGGGAATCGAACCCACAACCCCCATACTCACAAGCTAGTACACTACCTACTAGCCTACAGGGGCACTTCCTTTCTGACAATAATAATTGACCAAGATAATTGGCTCCAAGATTATTAAGCCTGGTGCTGCAGAACCCGACGATTTTAAGAAATCCATTGCTCAAGCTCTCTTAGAACTAGCGGCTAACAGTGATCTGAAACCATGTTTGAGGGACTTGCACATAACCCGTACACGTGAAATTGAGTTTGGCAACAATAAGGCTGTCATCATTTATGTACCAATTCCTCAACAAAAAACTTTCCAAAAGATTCAAATAATTTTGGTTCGTGAATTAGAGAAGAAATTATCTGGCAAACATGTCGTTGTTATTGGTGAACGTAAAATTTTACCTTAACCCACACGCAAGGCCAGAAAACCTTTGAAATAAAAGCGTCCACGTTCCCGCACCTTGACAGCCGTCTACGATGCCATCTTAGAAGATTTAGTATTCCTTGTCGAAATCGTTGGTAAGCGTATTTGCGTTAAGTTGGATGGTTCTCAATTAATTAAGGTCCATTTGGACAAGAATCAAAAAAGCGCCATTGAACGCAAAGTTAACACCTTCACCTCAGTTCACAAGGTTTACCGGTCGTGATGTCACTTTTGAATTTCCCGATAACTATTTGGCCATGTAAATTGTGAAATCTACGGTTTTTATATAAAGATAAGCACTCAAAGTAAATTTTACAGTTTCGGACATCATATATAATATAATTGGTGTTTAAGTAGAATATATTTTTGTGTCTTTCAATATATGTAAAAATTTATAACACCAAATGAAAATGTTATTAAATGTGTTATAGTTGTATTATAAAGATGAATTATGCTAAGTAAGTTAAGGCAATAGTCTCTGCAAATAAGTTATTTTATTTATTTTTCATTTGATTTAATCTGGGTTAACTATGTTTCTATTCAGATTCTCCTAATTAAGCGCCTACAAAATTTTTACAGAGGCATTAGACTTCTAAGAGTTAGGATATTAATTTGCAAAGGATATTAATTCCATTTCCGCAACCAATTTTCCAATGGTGCTGTTAATATCAGCATACTTCCAGAGGGCTTTAGCGAAAACTAAGAATGTGCTGTCACGAATGCTGATTGGTAAGTCAGATATTTGTTATAAATTTCAGATGGATCTTAATATAATACTGAACTTGAAGAGCTTTCTAACAGTTTATAGTAGTTATTGGTTGATTTGTTTGAATTTTGATTAAACATAATTTTAAGTGACCAATCAAGTGATAGGCTGTAGCGAAACAGCCTTAATTTCCTCACAAAAATCCATTTTATTGGCTTTTTTAAACTAATATTCAATGACGTTTCTTAAGAAATCATGTTCGATTTACGTAAATAAAGTTAAGTAATGATTCAAAATTAATTTAAAAATTGGAAGTAACAGCTTTAAATCAATTAATTAACTCCCATGTAAGTATTTATTTAGCATTTCTTGCATCATATTTCTAAGGTAGATAGCGTAACGACACGTTTTCGCTGGTTGCTGGGATAGCTACAGCGGAGGCCAGGGTCGTTGCAAATTAGTTTATTACCTACCTTCTTAATGAATGCTTTATACACGTATAGAATCCCGCAACATCATCAGCCGCATGGTCAAGCCAACACCAGTGGACGATAAACTTCTGTGGTATTGGTACTTCCACCAACTGCAGTTGTACTGTCGATAAGAAGTTATTGCGGAATATAAAAGTCCAAAAGACCTCTTACCTGCAGTCGTGCTGCTTGCTAATTCATTCGTTTCTCAAAATGTTCTGCCTTATATACTTGTGCGTGGGTACACACATTCACACATTGTGAGGTTTGGTCAGCAAAACAGCTGACTGCATTGATGGTGTGTTTGTTCCTGACTCACAGGTGGCGCTCCGACATTCCCGACCGTTAATATAAATTTTATTTCATAAATAAATACATGAGCTGCAGTTTATTGTAAGATAATACTAGTAAAACTTATTTTAAAATTAAAGAATGAATTCTCTTCGAGTAGTAATATCGTGTAAGTGAAAACGATGGCACAACTTTCACCGTTACAATAGTGAAGTTGTTTATCGTATTCACCAAATCTCAATTATAGCTTTCATTATTTGCACTGCAATCAGTTGTTAAAAGCTACACTGTACAAAAGCCGCCCGTATTTTCGTTTTATTAATATTAGTTAATAAGAATTTTTTTTTTTTTTTTTTATTTTTTTTTTTAACTCTCAAAATTATTTATTGTATCTTCTATAAAAAGAACTAACAATAAGTTTTAAAATCTTAAATTCTAAAAAAAAGTTACATTAGTCCCGACCATGTCAGAACTAACCTTTTGGGTAAAAAAAAAACTGACATTAAAAAAAAAAACAAAACAAATGTTTCTAAGATGTGTCATCTGTAGCATTGAGGATTAAAGCTGCGGTATCCCTCTTTTTTAATCGGCTATGTCCACTATAATCCAAGATATTGCGAGCAAGGGGATTAGGATGGTCTTCGAGCTTCATCAAGTATTTGCCTGCGTATTTGATGATTTCTGTAGTCACCAGCGGTATGTCTAAGTCACAATGTATGTTTGAATTTCTGATGTACCATGGGGCGAAAGTTATCAACCGTAAAATTTTATTTTGCATACGTTGGATTCTATCCACGTTTGAAGCTGAGGCAGTGCCCCAAAGTTGGATTCCATAAGACCATATTGGTTTCAGAATACTCTTGTAAATTAGAAGTTTGCAATCTAGGCCAAGTCTCGAGTTCCTGCCAATGAGCCAGTGTAATTGTGTTAGTTTAAGTTTCATTTGTGTTAGCTTTGAGTCAATATGATGTTTCCATGTAAGGCATAATTATGGTGAGGAACAATGTGATTATTGATTCGAACGGGTGAACAATTATCTCTTCGCAGGGTGAAAGTCACATGAATGCACTTTTGAACGTTCACTTTAATTCTCCATAATTTTAACCACAACTCCAACTGAGTTATATGTTGCTGAAGATTTATTGAGGCTTGATAGGAGTTTTCGTGCGAAGTTAGACACGCTGTATCATCAGCAAACGTAGAAGTGTGGACAGTTTCACTTACAGGCATATCGCAGGTATATATCAAATATAAAACTGGTCCAAGAATGCTGCCTTGTGGTACACCTGAGGAAATTGGTTTGGATACACTTACGAAGTCTCCTTCAACAACAGCAAATTTTCGTCCAATTATGTAGCTTTTCAGTAGGTTGCTCATGTTACAAGGCAAGTGAGCGGTCAGTTTTAGAAATAGACCTTCATGCCAAACTTTGTCAAAAGCCTGTGAAACATCAATAAAAATAGCTGAACAATACTTCTTCGCTTCAAAAGTCCTTCTTATCACCTGAACCAATCTATGGGTTTGCTCAATTGTGCTATGTCTACTTCTAAAACCAAATTGATGGTTTGGGATACACCCACTCTCCCTTAGCATTGGAGACAATTTATCCATAAGCAACTTTTCGAAAACCTTTGAAATAGTTGGTAATAGACTTATGGGCCTATATGACTCGGTTTTGGTCAGGTCCTTACCCGGTTTTGGAATAATTCTAACTTTAGAAATCTTCCATTGGTCAGGATAGTATTCAAGCCGTAAAATGGCATTAAAAATGAATAGCATGATTCTGACTGCAATACTGGGAAGCTCCTTCAACATTTTGTTACTTATGCCGTCCATACCAGGAGCTTTTTTCGGATTTACTTCAGAAATTAGCTTTTGTACCTCACGCAACTTAAACTTTAAGGGTCGAGGGGGTAATCCAACTACGCTTGGCAAACTAACATCATCAGTACATATGTGTGGGGTGAATACATCTTTTAAGTAATCGGCAAATAAGTCACCTTTTTCAGCGTCCCTTCTTGCCCAATCTCCACTGATATTACGTAGGGGTGGCTTGTACTCAACGGGCCTTTTAAGGTTTTTTGTAGCACGCCATAAAGAATAATTGGAGTTTGGTGTAGCATCGAGGCCCTCCAGATATTTCTCGAAAGATGCAGTTTTTTCATATGCTAGTAAGTCTCTAAGCCGCTTTGTGCATTCTCTAAGTCTCTGCCTCTGCAGGGGCGATCTGTGTTGTTGCCAATCTCTTCTAGCTTTTCGTTTTTCCGCTACGAGACGTTCAATGTCTGCAGAGTAGATGTGACCTAAAGTAGTCTGTGGATGTTTAGTTGTTGCAAGATGTGCTGCTTGTTTAATATTTTCACTAAAAGTTGCAAGGCTACACTCCACATCCTCCTTTGTTTCTAGCAAAATATTCTCCGAACAATGGGTGCTGAGATATTTTTTAAAACTCAACCAGTTGATGCGACTGATCATATTTGTATCAGGAAAAAACAAATGTCTTCTAAGCGGGCTGCAAATAGTTACAATGGTTGGAGAATGATCCGATGATAAATCCATGGAAGATTCTACAGTGACTAAATTTCTTGAAATATTTTTTGTGACAGCAAAATCTATTACATCCGGAATTTTTTGTCTGTCGGTAGGCCAGTATGTAGGCTGACCACTCGAAGCAACATCTAAATCATTACTGCTAATAGCGTTGTACAATGCTCGGCCCCTAGGTGTAATTAAGCGCGAACCCTAGTAATTGTGTTTCGCATTATAATCGCCAGCTGCCAGAAAACATGGTCCAAGACCTTTAAAAAATTTTTTATACTGCTCTTCGGTTATTAAAAACCTGGGAGGAGAGTAGACTGATGATATTACTATATCATTAAAAAGATTTTCAACACAAATAGTTGTGGCTTGCAAATAGTCTTCTTGCTTGCTGTCTAAAAAATGGTGTTTCAGTCTAGACTTTATTAAAATTGCTGAGCCGCCGCATGCTCTTCCTCTCGGATCCTTTGTATCATAAAATGTGAATCCATTAATTTTAAAAATACCCCTTGTGGTCAAATGCGTTTCAGAGACCAGCATGATGTCAATGTTATTTTCCGTGAGGAAGTATTCGAGTTCGTTTTTATGTTGGCGAATGCCATTTGCATTCCAGAAACATATTTTCAACGAATTCATTTTCTATTTACGATTGCCTGAAGCAAAGTAGTCTGCATTTGCAGCATTTGTTGCATCATGCTAGTCATACTAGTTGTGAAATTGTTTATTGTCTGCACAAGGTTGTCAATAGTAGCTGCAAGACGAGTAAAATTGAAGCTTGAGTTAGCGTCTGCATTGGTATTTGCTGATGGAACATTTTTTGGTGGAACAGTGTTGATTTTTACGCCGTAATAAGAATGAAATAAAATAAAATGACTAGAAAGGGGTCAACAATTCGAGTTCGTTAATTGAAAGGTATTGAAAAAAAGTTAAAAGAAAATTAATTTGGATAGCATGGTTAGAAAAAAAAATTCAATTAGTTATATAAAAAATTTTCGAATATAAAATGGCGAGTTGATTAACAGATTTCCGTACTTTTTGAGTCATTTATTTTCGAAAAATAAAATAAGTAATTTTAAAAATAAATCTTTTATAGGAATTACATATGTACATTACTGGCAAACGTAGCGAACGTTTTTTGTAACATTTCGTTTGGGGATTAAAAGATAAAGAAAAATGTTTTTTTTTGTTTTATATTTGAAAAAGAAAAATTTTATTTCATTGCACAACAGTAATGAATTCATTCCGATTACAAAAATGAAGTGAAATTTTGTTGAACTTCTTTAAGTAAAAAATGAAAGTGAGTCCAAAGTAAATACTGAATCGAAGCGTTATACGTGTCCGCAAATTAACCGTTTCATTGAAGTGCCCTTTCGTAAACCACATTTTTTGTTTTTTGGTCTGACGTTAACACAAATAAAGCGGATGGTTTCCCAACTCGTGAACATGCAACGTATAGCTGCCCATGTGAAAAACAATGATTTTCTAAATTTATCCCGCAAACACTAAGCAATTGTCCTTGCGACTTGTTAATTGTCATTGCGAACGCAAAGCGAACCGGAAATTGCAATCGTTTACCTGCGTACTTTCCGTTAATAATGGTTGCCTCAATCAAATTCGGAATAAGTCTTTTCACCGCAACTCGAGTACCGTTGCAAAGTCGTGGTGGATTCAAATTACGCAATATCATAATAACTGAACCAACTTCGAGTTACAAGTTATGTGGTGGAAATCCTGGTAACTCCAGAGAGTTCAAAAAGTCCGTTGGATAATTTACTGCATCATCGGGGTTTTTTATGGAATCAACGGATTTGTATGTCACCAAATTGCCATCGATTTTTGATTGAATGGTGCGGCGAGAATTGCTCGTTTGCTTAACCAAGCATAATTCTGACAATTTTCACAAATGTTTGGGAAAACATTTGCAATAACAGTCTGGGACTTTTCCATTTCCAACAGCTAACAATTGTTTGGAAAATTGTGCAGCACTTTGATCATTTTGAAGTTGAACTCTCACATTAGTGGTTAGCGATAATGTTTTTACGATATTCCACAAAGGTGATGCCTTCAGTCAAGCATTTAATTCATCTGCAGGCGTTGCATTGGGAATTACTGGCAACGTCAGCCTGAAATCGCCTGCCAACAATATCATCAAGCCGCCAAAGATGTTGTTATTTCGCCGAAGACCCTTCTGTGCGAAGTTAAGTGCTTCAAGTGATTTCTTATGTGCCATTGTGCACTCATCCCAAACAATAAGCTTGCATTGCATCAACAATTTTCCCATTGTACTGGATCGGGAAATATTGCATGTTGGAGTATCAATTGTGTTTAAATTAAGTGGCAACTTAAGCGCAGAATGTGCAGCACGACCGCCATCTAGAACAGTCGCTGCAATTCCAGATGATGCTAATGCCAAAGCATGTCACAACTTGATCGAAAAGTGGCCAAAATCAACGAAATGACAAATATTTTCCCTGTTCCTCTAGGTGCGTCCAGGAAGAAGAGACCACCAGTGTTATTATCCACCACTTGCATAAATGTTTCGTATACTTCTTTTTGCTGTTCATTCAGCAACGGCACATTATTTCAAACGAATTCCTGCAATATATCAACATTGTATTGCAGCTCTCGATTTAATTCTTGGTTGAGTGCATGGTGCATCGATCGATTTGGCGCAATCATTCCTACTTCAATCAGTAGCTTGTTTGCAATAGTCAAGCATTGATCCTCAATCAGAATCAATTCGTCAATATATATTTCATCGGTTATTTGCATGTCGGGATTATTCGTTCGAATGCACAAGCGATGCAAGATATCTTCACATATGTCGTCTTTGCATTTGTTCCATAACTGAATTGGTTGTGAAGGGAAACATGTGGTGATGATAATAGCGAACAGCGTTCGTATTTGGTACGCATTTAATGAAACAACTGAACCCGCAAGTGTTAAATCCCAATGAGAATCGTTCTCCCGCAAACCCAATAGTTGACATGCTTCTCGATATGTCTGGCATTGGTGGCCATTCACAGTTTTCAAATGCGCAAATGATTTTGGTCCACGTACATTTACCAACAGCAGACGCAAATAAAAACATTCATAATTTCTAGGATGAACAGTATACATGCAACCTAGCGCACGGCGCCCTCTTTTTAAAATGAAACGTACTTATTTTCTTGAGGGATATTCACACACCACGTACTGGTGCCGTTGCAGTACATGCTATATATCAAAGGTGGCGACTTACCCCCAGGGGCACATGATAGTCTTTTTAGAACCTACTATTCCATTTAGACTGGTGTCTTGCGGGGTAAAAGGGAGCCCAGGCTCCTCAAATGCTAGTAGTAGTCACCTGGACAATCCATATATTTCCACGGGAATCAGTACGCTCGCAGAGTTCACTATTTGTCTAATTAGCTGTTCTCTGACTGGTTATTGAGGTTGGCCCCTATATGGAAGTATCGTGGTGGTTGTGGTTTCGAGACCCTTGTGAGAGTTTGTGGGTCGGATCATTGAAAATGAACACAATGAATGGTTCAGGTCCAGTGAGTATGAATGCCGTCGTGTTCTTAATTCTGATTATTGAGGTTGGCCCTTCGGGAGTATCGTGGTGGTTGTGGTTTTGCGGCCCCAACGGGAATTGGTTTTGGTGGCCAGGATCATCTCGCCTCTAATCACACCTACTGGTGAATGATCCAGATACAGTGAGCATGCTAGTCATGCGTTCTCGACCAGGAGTTGGAAAGTCTCCAACTCTTTAGCAAGGAGTGAAGGCTGCGGCCTACTTCGGGCTTTAGAAATTGCTACTAGGAGTGACCGGAGGATATACGTATTCGATGGCCTCCTAGGGCGTGAATGACGTTTGCAAATCATTCAAGTGGTTTAACCATCATCTAATTATGACTACCTAGTCGGTGCAGATGTAAATCAAATCACATCAGAGGTGGCGCTGTATGTGAAAAATGATTTTCCCTGTTTTCCTGTTTTTCTCTTGAAATTTTCTTGAATTTTCTTTGCTATATACCTCACGGAGCCCGAGACCTTTCCAACGAATGCAAAACCGTGGAAATCGATTCGTCAGGAAGGAAACCCCGACTTATTTTTATATTAGAGATATATGCAAAAATCTTAAAAATATTAATTTTGGAAAAAGTTTTAGATATTTCCAAAAATAATTTATGTAAATAAATTTTTACAGATCCAAACATATTTTGACTAACTTTTCGTCATTTAAAAAAAACCTAACGTTTGGTTTATTTTTTTTTTTGTTGTTATTATCATTAAGTGTAGGCGCCTGCTTGACTGTGTGTTTTTTGTTCTGTATTAGTTGATATTTGTTTTCCGTTGTTTAGCTTATTTCGTCAAATTTCTTGAAAGCATGTCGTTGTTGTCTTGTGTGAATAATATTTCTTAGAAAATTAAACAGTTTTAAAACATACAATAGGTCATTTTGTTTACTTTTTTACTGATAACTATTTTCTTTGAAAACTTAAACAAGTCATTTTCGTAACAATATTAAAAAGGACAATTAACTATAAATTTTCAAAATTATTTTATAGTTGTAAGAAATTTGTTAAAAAAAAGTTAAATGCATAACTTTGGGAAAGCTAGAAGCTAGAAGCACAATTACACTTGTGTTTAAGGAAGAAACTCCTCTTTCCTGTTTCTAATACAACGTGGTATCAACAAGTGTTTAAAGCAGAGTAATTATTTTGGAGTTTTTGCATTTTTCAGAAAAAAGGCACAGCACGATAATTTATTAATAAAACAAATTATCAACATGTATAATTCAGAAAGTAAGAAAGCACTTATAATAAATAGTTATTTAAAGAATAATTCACATTAAGTGTACAAAATAATTTACACAGCATAATATCTTTGGCTGTAAAACCATTTTAAAAATATATTCAATACTTTTACCGCGAACCCTTTCAACAATAATATTTATTATAATCTTTATACTTTATTTTTGTATATAATATATTTTTTAAATATAATTATATCCAAACTAAACTACTTGCCATTAGCTTTCTCCTTGAAGTGATTCAATTTATGGAACATGTAAAAATGTGAACTCGTTCAAACATTAAAAAATTGTTGTAAAAGTTCCGCTTACGATCCACTTTTTAAATAAATTAGAAAACTCCTTTCGTTGTCTTATAGAAAATAAAGTAAGAGCAAGGAACCAACAAAACGCATCCCAATTGATAGGAACCAGTAGCATCACGAGCGAGAATCATGGCAGTTGCAAGTAAAACTTGTTCCGGCGAGGATTTTTCCAAATGTTTATGGACCGAGGCAGGAGGTGCTGAGCCCGATGAAGCAAACTATGGTGCAAGCGAGAACAAAATTTACACTTGAATGAGAAGGAACAATTACGTGCTTGATGCCCTTTCGACAGGCAATTTAGAAAAAGTCCAAGACATTTAATATTCTCGAAACGTTGTTTTACATCCATATCTTTGAAGTGAGAGTTGGAACACAGCGAGCAGGCCAGCGAGTGTGACCAGATTTAAAATTCCTATTTTTGGACTTACCGGAATGATAATTTTCATGCTTATGAGATGTGTGTTGAGCATGGCGGGTGTCGACTGATTCTAAAAACTGGTAACGTCTTCTAGAACCTTTGAGCAATCGTCCCACGAGAGTAGTTTGATGAAGTCCAGAAAATCTTTTAGTGTCATCAACCTTTTCCATAATAATATGTATTATTATGGATTTAGCTATATCTCTGAAGAGCGGTTTTTTAATTTATTTAAAAAGAGGACCGTAATTCATACTGGTCGTCATATATGTGTCGTAGTATTATTATCATATACTAGGTATGATCAAAAAATAACCGTTATTTTAAATTTTTTCATATTTTTCATTAATAATTATCTTGTCTCCTCCAAAGTAATCTCCCTTAGATACAATACACTGAAAACCGCTTTTTGATATCGCCACCAGGACCTCTTTCGATTATTCTTTTATCTTCTCAATCGCCTTTCTTTCATCAGTGTCTTCAGTTTTTGGAAGAGGAAAAAGTCAGCGAGGATCAAGTCCGATGAATACGGTGGTTAAGGCAGGATTACGGTTTTGTTTGGCAAAAAACTCACGCACAAGCATCGATGTGTGAGCTGGTGCGTTATCATGGCGACAATCCAAAATGGCTGATATTGTCAACATATATAACAGACATGTATACCAACATAACAGAAAAAAATGCCAAAATCGAACATACGTAACTTACGAAATTTCAAAATAACGGTTATTTTTTTATCAAATCTCATTTTATATTCCTCTCGTTTGTTTTAAAATTTAGATTTCGGTTTTCAAAAAACTATATACGAGTGTTATTTATTGGATTTTGAGCCACTATGCGTGGTAAGGAAGCTGCAAGTGCAGTCATGTATTTTGTTGTTGTTAAAAAACTATAATATTTTTGATCTTAGGCTAAATCAATCGCATTTGTTCTGATATTATTGATAAGAATTGATTGAATATCCAAATACTTCTTAGGGTCGTAAAGACTAAGGATTACAAATTCCAAAAAAAAAAATAAAAGAAAGAAATAGGAAACTATTTTTTTATGAAAAATATCTGGAGCTCTAATATAATAATTTATTTCAAAAAAAGGTTTTTCGATTTGAAAGTTTTATTCATAGATTATTGTTACAAACATAAGTATACACTAATAAAACCAGTATAAAATTTTATTTAATAACTATAAAAATAATAACGGTTAGACTTAAGATTTTATTTACAAACTAATAAAAGGAAATAACATATTTTTCATTATCATTTAAATAAAAACAGTTTTTCATTGCTTCATTGATATGGCTTCCTTATGACTCTTTTCAACAGATTTTAATTTATTTTCAAACTCATCAATTACTTCTTTGTAGTATGGCCCCAGTTCCTCACTTACTGCTTTATACCATCTCGATAGTTTACTCCGATTACCAAATGGATTAAAGCCAATATACTCTAAAATAAATAAATTAATTATTATGGAAATGTTATGATTTTTGAAAACTTACTTGGTTGGTCAATTTCACAAATGGCAATCAGGTCGGCAAAAGATACATTATCTCCGATCATAAACCTTTTCGAATTCAAAAACAGATTTTCAAAGTCATTAAGTGTGTGCTCTAGTTTCTTGGCTGCTGTATTAACCTAAAAATTAAATTAGAAGATGAATAGAAAATAAAATTATTTTCACTTTCTTTATTCTGATTACAATAATTATATTTTATGGTCACCAATTCTGTATTGTTTTAGGATAATTATAAAAATTTGTCTGTGGTTTTAATATTAGCAAAACTATTTAATTCAAACCAACCAAGTTGCCTTTTAGGGCACAATAACCATTAATTGATCAAGTGTTATTTATCGTTAACAAAATATTGTTTTCAACATCTTTAAGATATTCATTGTAACCATTCATTATTATAGCAAACATAAAATTGTTCTTTTTCCTTGCAACCAAAACACCACTTGACCACTTACTGGACATCTTTCGCGAGGCTACAAAGGATGACTTTAAACTACAGAAATAGAGAAGCTAGCGAATTGCTGATTCAAGTGTACTTTTACCAAAAAAACTATAATAAAAGACGGAAATATTCAAAATTAGCCCCGCATAAAATGCCAGGTGGCAGCCATTCTCTCCTAGATGACCAGATACGGCCCTAATTTCGTGATAAGATTTACATCTGCACCTGGCCGTGGGCCTTAATCAGATGGTGGTCAAACCACTGTAAATGAAAAGCAGCGTCATTCACGCCCTAGGAAGCCGAAAACTAATTCTAGCAACAGGTCTTTCCTAGTTGCAATTTTAGCGGTTCTAGAGCAGGGCTGCAAATTACTACTCCTTGCTGAAGAGCTGGAGACTATCCAACTCCTGTCCAGAACACATGACTAGCATGCTCACTGTATCTGGATCATTCACCAGTAGGTGTGATTAAAGGCGAGATGATCCTGGCCACCAAAACCAATTCCCGTTGGGGCTGCAAAACCACAACCACCACGATACTCCCGAAGGGCCAACCTCAATAATCAGACAGAGAAACAGCTAAAAGTCTAAAGAGACAATTAGCGGAAACTCTGGGACTTACTGATTCCCGTGGAAATAACGTGGAGCTTCCAGTTGGACTCCTGCTGACTTCAGGGGATTGGGCTCCCTTATACCCCCAGTAACACAGGTCTAGATGGTCAAGTATTCTATAAAGACCGATAAATGTGCCCCCGAGGGGATACGGTCCTAATGAAAGAACTTTCTAAATCCAAACACTGACACACCAGTACAGCTTCAAACACGGTTTGAGAATGATGTCATCACATCGTAAGCATTCGCCGTTCATACCTAACAAACAGCCAGTAAAGACGGAAAGGAATGACAACAGCATTGATGATGTTAATTAAATTTAAGCAATTTTTTACAAAAAACATATCACCTAGTTTTTCTTTTTAAAACACATATAACAGATATTACTAACATCGTTGGTAGTGAAAGCAGCAGAAATGTTTGCCATCACTAAACTATTGGTCAATCGACTCAAATTCCTGTACCCGTTGAACCTTGTAAGACTTCAAAGTCAAATCCTTATGCAAAATTCACCATGCGGTGGTTTAAATAACCCCAATTGTTGAGAACGTGGAAGAATTGACAAATTTGAATCTGCTTCAACATTATTGCTCACGGCTACGATGTTTTCAGTTGAACGACGGAGTCGAACGCAAATTTTGTATCGAGCCTGGCGAATCGAATTCAAGGGCCAAATTCTTAATAGCGGTCTCAGAAGGACGATTATCTCACGAATTTTATGAAATGTAATTTTAACAGAACGATAATTTTAATACGATTTTCGTGCGAAATCGTAACAATTGCCAATGCTTCTACTACGTATACGTCAAAAAACTAAATATTAAAACTATCATGTTTTGTTGCCACAATTGAAAAACAAACTTCTTGCTGGAAAACCTGATTTTATAAATATATTAATTTCATTTTTGTTTTTTTTTTTGTTTTTTTATATTTCGTTGAAACTTACTGAATTTTCGTTTGGTCTGTTTTTTTGTAAATATGGCACCAACCATTTGTGCTGAAAATAATCGTTGGTGGCTAAACGCATGTCTCGTTGCCGCCATTCAAGAAACTCATCAATTCGACTTCGCCCTAAATTCCTTCGTGGATACCAATGCTCTGGAAGGATCTTTTCCCGTGATAAGTGTCGAAATATTGCAACACTTTCCGATAATTGAAATCCATGATCAATAATAGCAGGCACTTTTTTAAACCGGTTAACTTTATCCCGAAATTCTCCAGTTAAATGTTCGCCTAAAATATTTTAAAAAATTATATAATTTTAAAAAATTATTAGTATTTTTATAATTCAAATTACAAAAATAATAATAAAAGCATGGAAAATAATAAATTTATCATGTATTCGAACTAATAATTTAAAATAGCTAATTATACTTTTTTAAAATTGTTATAGTTATTATAGACAAAGGCAAAACTTTAGGACCCTTTTTCTCCTGTGTCTTACATTTTGCAATTAGTTTAAATATTTTTTGCTTAACGCTTTTGCTTTTAGTCATAGTTTTGTTAAAGGAACCGAACAGTACAGTGAAAGAGCATTATCACATCGAGGGAGACGAAAATCCATGTAAACATTCCATTAACATTTAACAGATATCTATAATAACAAATATCTATATTTTTTTTTTTTTGTAAAAACGGTATCCCAAAATGCTACTTAATAGCTTGGGAATGCCAGGCTATCACTTAGATCAATCCACTAACTATCTATGTAACAAGTCTGAAAGATGAAAGCGCTCAAGGAAAATAAAATTGATTAAAATATTTAACTGCTCACGTTTAATATTCAATCATTTAACATTTTTATTCCTTTTGCAGCGATTGTATTCATGCAATAATTCGCAGGTCTAATTTAAGACTCTACTTTGTCGGCTTGAGCTAACGTAATTAACTGGGAAAATACATATAAATGTGATATGTCAAATGTCATTTATTTAAGCTCAGTGCAAGACTGACCGCATATTCCGTACGAAAGCAAATATTTCTACATCCGAAAAAACCATGGCCAAACATTAGAATTTGCTTAAATGCAGCCAAATACATCTTGCAATAACTATCTACTATGTATCGTATCGTTATGTATCAGTACTGAGCTTCCGTGTTTGAAGCTGCACCAGTTGAACCTTGTATGGCTTTAAAGTCAAATTCTTACGCAAAATTCCCCCCAATTGTTGAGAACGTCGAGAAATTGACAAATTTATATCTGCTTCAACAGATATAACCCGGTCGAACACGCCTTGGTTAGTGTTCGCACATTTTGTATCAAACAAGTCGATTCAAACTTAACGACCAAATTTTTAATAGCGGTCTCAGAAGGAGGATTATGTTGTCCAAAAATTTTATAAAGTTTACGAAATGTAACTCTAACAAAACCACGATTTTCATGGTGGAATTTAATTATCTTAATGCGATTTTCGTGCGAAATTGAATTTATTGTAACAATTGTCAATATATCTACTGCGAATATGTAAAAGAACTAAATGTTAAAACTGTGATGTTGTTGGCGTTGCCCCAATTGAAAAACAAACTTCTTTTGAACAGCAAGACACCGTAAGTTTTCTGCAACAAATAATAATAACATTAAATTTGTAATTAAAGTGTGGTCCACACAGGGTACAATATAACGTTTCTCGGCATATCAATTGCCAAAAAGCTCTACGACTCAAAATAGACTATAGATCGCCTTTTAAACCTGTTATTGTTATCCAAAAAAATTGTTTCTTAATTTGTTCATAATTTTTATAAGACTACGAAAAATAAAATTGACGTGCATAATTGTTCAAAAATAACGTAAATATACGGACTGCTGTCGTTTAGTTGTGTTTTATTTCAAAGCTTTTTCTTAGCAAACAATTTAACTAGTTTTTAAAATGTTTTGTTTTTTGTTTAAGTTGTTAACCAAAAATTTATTGTACATATCTAAAAAGTGGAAATATGTTTTGCATGTGCACCAGTTATTTTTAAATATCAACGATTTAAACAATTTTATTCATAAAACTACACTTGTGTAAATTTAGATACGAGCACAACAGACTCTGGCACATTTCAACACGTGCAAGTATCGTTTTGCCTCCACAAAACAATGCCGTATCTCACACAACATGCGAACAATTTATTCACTTAAGAAGCTTGATAAAATATGAAGTTCAGGCAATAATACTTTAACTGGCGACAGGGAACAGCTATTAGCGAAATGCTTGTGAAAATTGTTCTTCAAGATTCCAGCACAAGGACATATTATAACTCCTGAAAGTGATGCGTAAGGTAAAGAAAGTACAAAGAAATAAATAGTTGCCCTTTGATTTCGTTCTTGCCAATTTCGAAATTTTCGAAAACAAATAACATTTCACTATAGCAAAAAAAAAGAAACGAAAATATCGTAAAAACGAAAAACAAAAAACTAAACAAAATTTACCTAAATATATATAAAATTTACCAATTGAAGAAAATAATTTTCACATAAAAAGAATATCAGAAGAAAAAATGTAAATTTGACTAAATTTACTAAAAATTACTAAAATTGTGATTATATTTCGCTATTGCATTATCAAAAAAGTATAAGAACACATTTTTTAATTTAGTAAAACTTTGATGAATTCTTTCCTTGCGATAAAAACTCCTATTAGCAGCCAAAAGGGAACATTTTCCAGTATGTACAGGCATAAAAAAAGGGAAAAACAAATCTTAAGCACTAAATTAACTTCTACTACTACTACTATTATTGTTAACTTCTATTCTTCTATTGTAAAGTTAATTCAAAGTGTTTGCGGTTATTATATGATCACAAAAAGTAGAAAAGTTATTACTAATGTGATCAGAAATGCAAATTTTTTTTATTTTGATTTCTCTGTATCAAACACTTACAAGCCGTCGGTACCGAAATTGTTTTGTAAAGCGCGTAGCACAATATTATACAAGTGGCCACGGGATACTTTTTACCCCCAATGTTAAGGAGAGAACCAGAAAAATCATGTAGATGATTGTTACTTTTGCTTGATGAATGTCGTCGGTCTTAATGCAAAAAAACTAGCAAAATATAAATATCCTAAAGTATCATCAGTGTCTAAGCCACCTCCCGTGCGAGCAATGATGCCAATTTGTTTAGGTTTCTTGGTAACCGCAAATCTTTTAAAATTATTGTAAGATTGGAATTCGGATATCTCTTAAAATGCATTTTCTGTATTCCCATCTGGAATTTTTTCTGAAAACTCAGGTAATACAATCAAACACCAAGATTTGGCGAAAGTCGAAAAATGATACAAAAGATTTTGGGACGACAGCATTATGAGCGACGACTGTTGGACTTTAATGCGCAAAACAGATCCCAAATAGTACAAGCGACTCAGTTCGACTGCTCTTCATTTCTAATTTAATACTTTTTAATGAATAAAATGGAGATTAGTTATCAAAAATTTTAAAAAAAGTGTTTATTTAATATCTCGAAAACTAGAATCCATATCAAAAAACGAATTCGGATTCGGCGCCCCAAATAATCTTGGAAATAGCATTTAGTTGCTTAGATCCAAAATCGTGTATACTGGTGTTATTGATGAACATATTGATATATTTGAACATAGAGATGCGACAGTAGCATAGTTGTGTTCACAGCTCGTTTGTTTAAAATGCAATTTAAATTTTTAATAAATATATTTTTTAAGTATTTAAACACATATATATGTATATACATGTCGTGTGGGTTTTTTAAAATACATATGAAAAGTAATTTGACAAAATTTCATTTGGATCTGACAAACTAGTTGCCATCAGTTGTATTTATAATTAGGCCGTATGAAAACAATCAACGGCGGTTGTCTTATCTGAATGTTATATCTGAATTAGATACAAAAAATAGTTAAAATTGATAACTCTTCAGTAATTCTGTAATGCATACAAATATATTTCAGGACGCAACAAGCCATTCTGATGCCGAAAAGCTTAAATATTTATGTAGTGTATTTACTTTGCGCGCATATCAGCTGTTGTAAACAAATAATGGTTATGTCAGACGTACGTTTACGTTTGTGGAAGTCTTCCTCAAAATAAAAATTTTGACACTTATACAAAACTACGTATGACTCACACAGGTAAAAGTACAATCTAAAAAGCATGTCGTGTATATTGGGCTTAAGGAATTCCATTTTGTTTTCAAAAACACACTGTATAGAAATAAAAAAAGCAGTTAAACTTCTAGATTGATGTGAAAATAACCAAATTGTCATTAGTTTTCAATAAAAAGAAAATCAATTTTAAAAAACAAACAAGCAACCATCGTCATCAGCTAACACAGTGTCAAAATTGGATTTTCTAATTGCTAACCGCTGACGGCTCGCAGTAGATAAATTGCGGTTAGCGAACTAATTTAGGTTTGTCTTTAGGACTTTTCACGTGCATGCATGCATACATACATATGTGTTTGTATGTATGAATGATGAAACTAAACAGAAAACTTCTAAATATCTACATATTTTAGTCTGCGGTATAGGTATGGTACCAAAGATTGTTCTTTTTTTATTAATCTTATTCTCTTACACACAAAAAATATTTGAAAGTCATGATATATAGCTACCCTTGATTTATGTTCGAAATTTCAGAGTACTAGAGAGGCGTTGTTTATATTTGGTAGCACTTAGTGCTAGCCAAATCTTTACATGTCACGTTGTGCCTAAATTCTAAAGTTATGTACTGTTGTCACTGTTTCCTGTCGTTTCTGGCTGTTTGTTTGGTATAAACGGCGAGCGCTTTCGATGCGAAGACATCATTTTAAAGCCGAGTACCGAAGAAACAGCCAGAAACGACAGGAAAAAATGACAACAGTATTTCATTTACTGGCGGAAAAAATTCAAACAACTTTTATCATATTTTGTTTGGGAAGTTGTGTAAAAATTAAAATAAACATAAAATTCTTACTAAGTTAATTTATTAAATTTTAAAAGAAAATAATTATCAGTAAACAAACAAACTGTGCATTTTACAAACTGCGTACTTATCTAAGAAATCTTATACACGCAGGATAAAAACAACACGTTTATGAGAAATTCTACCAAATAAGATAAACAACAAAAAACGAAAAAAAGAACTAACACAGAACAAAAAAGAACACACAAACTAGCAGGCGCCCAAACTGAATGATAATAACAAAAAGAATATCGGGTGATGTTAAAGTAGAATATTCCTGTATATCCTAGAACCGTTTAAAACATTTAAATAAGCACCACTTGATGGGCAAATAAATTAATTCAAGTTAAGTCATAAGTGAGTAAAGACAACAAAGTTGCCATCGTGTTAATTTTGTGTGTATTGAGCGTAACTAAATCGTTTAACTTAACTTAAAACTCTTAAATACTGTGTTATTATTTTGCAATAAAAGAACACAAAATAACAAAATGTTTATTAAAAAGAATAAACGTAACTGAAAAGTGAAGTCACTTTTCTATGCACTATACACTAACAGAATTAATTAAAATGTGTTAATCGTTGCAGATAATTATTTCGAAATAATAACCGAAAATATATGTATATAAGTACGGTTGCATGTGTACAAAAGTTGTTTGTAAATAGTAAAAGCTTTGTGGTTTTTAATATTGACATGCCTTTTTTATTAAGGTGTGCACTACCGTTCAATATAATTTAATTTAATCTAATATATAATATATTGAAATGATTTTAATATTCCGGTTTTAACAAGTTTACTAAATAAACTTAATAAGCTTTTATTAACAAGTTTATGTATATATAGTATATAAAATTGTAGATTTAATTATGAATTTCTAATATTCAAAAAATGCAGGTACACAGATATTTGTATTTAATAGTGACACACAGTGCATACGAAATTTATTTGTTAAGCTCTTCTTTTTAAATAAATATCTTTAATTTGCTTACGTGATTTTTCCAAATTTGAAATTTTTTACGAGGACTATACTATAAGTTTTAACAAAAGCATAGGTAACACATTTTTAATTGAAACCTTTTTCATTGAATAGATTAGATCTTTTTCGCTGGATGGACTGAATGTACAGTCTACTCCACATTCCACACGAATATAATTTTATCTAGTAGTTTATTTGAATTAGGAAAAGGAAAAAAGCTGTGAGTGCTAAATATATATACATATTTATAATAATCAAACTGAACCAGTGACCTTAAGTATTATTTTGATTAATTTAATATTTTTTTTAAATCGATACTTTTTCTCTTTTATTTATTGATTCTACCAAGAATAATGACTGATTATTTACTGACAAGTTGTCAGTGAAACGTTGGTAATAACTTTACTATATAGCCCATCTTATTCTTCTTTATCTTTGGTCCGAATTTTTATTTAACAAATTCAACAAATTCAATAATTATGACTAAACAAACTTTCCTATAGAAAAATTATGACTAAACAAACTTTTCTATAGAAAAATTATGACTGAACAAACTTTTCTATAGAAAAATTATGACTAAACAAACTTTTCTATAGAAAAATTATGACTGAACAAACTTTTCTATAGAAAAATTATGACTGAACAAACTTTTCTATAGAAAAATTATAACTGAAAAATTATGATTGAATAAACTATTCTATAGAAAAATTATGACTGAACAAACTTTTCTATAGAAAAATTATAACTGAAAAATTATGATTGAATAAACTATTCTACAGAAAAATTATGACTGAACAAACTTGTCTGTAGAAAAATTATGACTGAACAAACTTTTTTATAGAAAAATTATGACTGAACAAAGTTTTCTATAGAAAAATTATGACTGAATAAACATTTCTATAGAAAAATCATGACTGAACAAACTTTCCTGTAGAAAAATTATGACTTAAAAAAAACTTCTGTAGAAAAATTTAGACTGAACGAAATTTGTTATAGAAACATTACGTCTGACCAAAATTTTCTAAAGAAAACTGATCAAAATTTTCTTTAGAAAATTATCTATAGAAAAATTATGATTGATCAAAATTTTGAACAGAAGATAAAAATTTTCATTAGAAAATTATAATGGTCTATTGAAGCTGCTCAAAATTATGACTCAACAAAATTTTCTATAGAAAAATTATGACTGAACAAAATTTTCTAAAAAAAAACGTGATTAAGTAATTAGGACTAATCAATACTAATCAGACTAAACACCAATAGACAGAATATTAAATTTTGCAAAGCTTACCATAAAATATGGATTTTAGCAAGCACTGTACTTGAACGGGAGATACAATCCTGTTTGCAGCACGATTTGTAGAAATGCACATACATACATACTAACTCTGTAGAACTATTTAGAAACAACTTTGTTTATTAGTTTAAAAGGCCTGTCAACTGTGCTCTGTAGCTTATTCAGATTAATATGCCCTCAAACCGCCCATGCAGAATATCAATTTTCATTCAATTCGGGCCGAAAGAAGTGAACAACTGTTGGCCTTAAGAGCTTGCGTTATAGATGAACCGATTGAACAAATGACAGCGAATCCGTCACATGTAGCTGTAGTAATATGTCGCGAAACTTACTCATATAAGTGAGACTAAACATTGTCAGGGGCACAGTTTTAATTTTTATTAACACTTCGAACGACGTAGCCACTCTTGAGGGACATGTTTTTCGTAGAACAAATTACAATAGTACCCGAAATCCTTTTTTTTAACATCAATTTTATTTTTTTAATTTGACTATATTAGAAATTGCTTATAATTTCTACTTTATCTTTCAATATGTTTGCGTGACAGACGGTAAAATGTTTCTCTTCCTTCATCACTCTTTTTAAAAATATACTTTTTCAAGCAAATACATCAAATAATAAAACGTGGTGTTTTATCTTATCGCTCATATTAAAATCCAATTTATAATAATAATTTTTTTTCTCTGTTATTAAAGTGGAAAAATGAAAAATAATAAATACTAAATCAATTAAAATATTAAGTTTTTTATCACCGACTAACTAGAAATATTTCAAATTAGTCTTAAAAATGAAATACACATTAGAGGTATTAACACTGCATTTACTTTTCTTAAACGCTTTGGAGGTGACAGCAGAACGTATTAAAAATGTATCTTATGAACGTAAACAAGGACGTATTGTTGGAGGTTTTATTGCTGCCGAAGGAGCTGCCCCTTATCAAGTGTCTCTGCAAAATTACTTGGGTCATAATTGTGGTGGTGCCATCATAGCTAAGGAATGGATCCAAACTGCAGCTCACTGTATATTATACGTCAAGCCTTAAAATATTTACGTATTAACAGGTACTCAGAATTTAAATGATTCAACTGGTGTTTTCTATTTTGTGGATAGCATTTATGTTCACTGTAATTTTTTTAATCCTCCATTTCACAATGGGAAGCGAGGAACTCTTCCACTATTCTCTTTACATACATTATTTACAACAACAAACTAAGAATTGCAGCGACAAAAATCGTCCAACGTAAATTGGGCCTAAACAAACAACCTTCTAATATAATTCCTCAAGAACTTGAGGAAATATATTTATTTTATAAAAAAATTAGAATCCTTCATTCAGTCCACTTAACTCAAGCCATTATTTCTTAAACCCTAAAAAAGAAAATTCCTGCCAATGAGTTGTCTCATTATAATGCAAGTACAAGTTTAAAAGACACAGGCTATAGACAAAAAATTGTAATGCATTTGATGCAACAATATCGTTTTAGCTCTTTAGAGTACAAAGTCTTTGGTTTGGCATAATTTTAATTATACTTTTAATCACCTCTACCATGAATAATTTTACCCTTGAAATATTTTCCTTCCCTCTTTAGTTTCAATGATGAATAAATTTTTCAAAGAAGAGTTCACGGCAAAGGATTTTGTTTATCATGAATATATGCTTTCTCGAAATTTTCTCACTTTTCCTCTTGATTTGTTCTCTTTAATTTTGTTGGTGAAGTGCATACATACACATTCAAGGCATTTAAATTATTAACGTAGTTTTTAAATCAAGATTAGTTTCTATAGTGCAGATGGACATTATGCTAGACAAGATGCAGAACAAAGAAATGTATTGCCTGTAAATTTTGTAGCTTTGTAGAAGTAGCTTTTTAATAAAAAATCTCATTAAATAACAAAATTAATATAATTTGTTAAAGCATTTGTTCAATTAAGCGAATAGCAATGTTTTGGATAATTCCAAGATGCATCATGAAATCCCTATAAGAACTTGAATTTTACTTAGAGCCGCGTTCTTTTAATATAGTTTTTAATAAATTTCTGAAATTTTATTTATTTATTTTTAAAACATTTAGATTCAATGTGCAGTGATATTTAATTATATATTTTGAACAGCTGTTAAATGAACAAATATTTTATAGGATTTCGTAATACCAATTCTCACATCGAGGGTAATGGAAATTTCATGTAAACATGACTTTCACTTCTTAATCACGGAAGGGATAATATAATCTCGAAAATAAATAAAAATAAAGTTGTTAAAGACAAACAACATATACGAAACTTATCTATTGAAAAGGTAACCAAAAAATATACTGGTTATCATATCAGGTCTTTGTTTTATTTTTTGCATTATATTATATCGTTATAAAGTTCAAATGCTTTCAGCCATTATAATTTAAAAATTATCAGTAAATAATATTTAAAAATAAAAGTATCAATGTTCAGCTGCAATTATACTAGCTTTGTTCTGCACTTAAAAGTTGTTAGGAATGCTAATTGGGACGCGTCCACATACTCGAAAAACTAGCATCGAAAAAGGGTATAAAACAAGAGTCTAAAATTTTTAGAGCCAAAAAATTAGTTGCACATTTTTGTACAAGCGCAAATTAGTCAAACATCTGTTTTGTACTTTTGTTTCAATTTATCATTTTTAGGAAAAATGTCTGAAGAAGTAAAGGGTTTATCAACAAGAAGTTTAGATATAGATGATTCAAATTTTTATTGTATTACGAAGAGAAAAGTTCGGAAATTATGAATGAAAAAGGATATCTGACAAATGTCCACCACCACCATGCTGACAGAGGTCTATTCTTCACATCACGGATTTTGAGTTTTAAGGCTAAAATTGAATGGATTGGTTCCCCTTATTAACATATTCCCACAAAAAATAATCCAGTTGTATTTAATCACATGATCTTGCTGGCCAATTAACTGCTGACTGTAGTGAAATTATGCGATCGGTTTGCAAATTTTTCATTGGCTGTGTGAGTTGTGGCACCGTCCTGTTGATATCACATGCCAGTGATATCCACGTCGTCAATAATAGGCCAAAATTGAGTTGTTAGCATCTCACGATAGTGTAATCCATTGACCGTTACCGCATTTCCAGCCTCATCTTCGAAAAACAAAACGGCCTGATCACGCTTCCAGACCACATAGCGCACCAGATAGTGACACGTTGAGCATGCAAGTGCTTCTCAATAAACGCTCTAGGATTTTCAAGCAATTTTGCTTGTTAACAGTAAAAATGGACTTCGTCTAAAAACATGATTTTTTTAGAAAACAGCCGTTCGTTTGTGAATGAATTGAGCAAATCTACGGTGATGTGAACGGTCCGTCGGCTTCAATTGCTGCACCAGTTGAACTCTGTAGGGCTTCAAAGTCAAGCCCGTATGCAAAATTTACCATTTAGTGGTTTTGGATAACCCCAATTGTTGAGAACGTTGACGAATTGACAAATTTGGATAGGCCTTAGCACTGTGGTTCACGGCTGCAATGTTTTCAGTTGAAGACCCAGTCGAACACTCGTTGGTGTTCGCCTATATTGGATCGAGGATCAAATTTAACGACCAATTTCTTAATAGCAGTCTCAGAAGGACGATTATATTGTCCGAAAATATCACGAATTTTATGAAATGTAACTTTAACAGAACTACCATTTTATAGTGGATTGTAATAATAATTATCACAGTGAATTTTCATGCCAAGAACATCAAGAGCTTTCAATTACGTGATACTTATATCACCCATAGTAACAGGTGCAGCGCCTTTTCCGAACATAGATCTATGCGTAAGCATGCAACATTGTGTTTTGCGAGCATTAAGATCTACTTTATTCAGACGAACCCATTCCGAGATTATTGCGAAATCGTGATTGAACGTATCATTCATGTTCCGCCTTTTGGAACCCATTTCCAACTTTATTATTAAATGAATACGAATGACAAATGGTGCTGCCTTCTGCGAAAGAGTACATAGGGATGAAAGTTTTATGAAGACAACAAGTTTTGACAGAAGTGCATCATGCCACACTGTATCAAACGCCTCGGAAATATCTAGAGCCACCACCTTACTCTCTCCGATATGATGTATGGAATTGCACCATTATTCCGACAAGAAAGCCAGCAAGTCACCCGTAGAGTGCCCCCTACGGAAATCATACTGTCGATCGCTAAGTAAGTTGAACTCCAGGTACTTCACAAGATAAAAATTAATGATACTTTCCATTAGTGCAGAACAAATTTCAATTGGGTGGAAATTTTCAGAGTCGATAGCATCACTCTTTTTGGTGATCGGCGTTACATTAGCAACCCATGCTAAACATGGGCTGCTAAAGGACGCGCTAGTGTCGAAGAACACTGTTTTAAGACCAGTGCTGGAATCACATCCGACCCAGGAGATTTGTTGGTGTTAAGACCTGCTAAAACCTTTATAACCGCTCGAGCTCAAAAAAATATCTTTTTGCACGTCTGATTAAAGCAGGACTTCGATCTGGTTTTAATCAAAATTTGTTTGTATGGAATAAAAGTTTTCATTCCTAACTAAATGATGTTTGCAACCATTTCCACTATGGCATCGACATTATTGTCCAAGAAAAGAATTTCCAATTGAATTGCCTAAAAACTTCGTTAAGCTCATCCCAACGAGCCTTCTCATAAATATATTTTAAACGTTTAGTAGCTGATTTCGAAACGTTGTGAAGTTCTGAACATGAGAGAGGTGCACAAAAACTAACTTCATATTTCTGGGAGTGTGAAGTTTGAAAAAGGTCGAGCGCATTAATTTGGTACACTTCAACACAAGGAATGTATGTTGGTTCATTCACTATTTGCCAGGTAATTGTGCGCAGCAAATAACTCAACATACTGGCCTTCTGCAGTTGTATGTCTGGAATGGCGAAGCCAAAAATAGTTGTGGACATTGAAATCACCAGCAATAACAATTTCACTGTTCGGAAAACCTTCGAGAATCTTCGATATGGAGTCGGCAAGAGAATCGAAGCGAGTTAGGGTTTTATTCCTTTCCGCGTTTGGACTTCTGCAGAGAAATCCGAAATGCAATAGATGTGACCTGAGTTTTACCCACAGACACCAAATCACAGTCACTGGTTGCTGGCAACTTCAACTTCATTGCGTATATATAATGCAAGGCTCCGATGGAAATTGAAAAGCAATAGTAGGTGGTACCCAGGTAAGTAAAAACCCTGTGGTTCAGCATTTTCAGACACACGAGTCTAACATAAGGCTAAAATAACCGGTCGATGGCGACAAGTGTGAGCATATGCAGAGAAAAAATTCGCCCTTAGCGAAAGACATTGCAATTTTTAATCGTCCTATCATAACAAGCAAAAAAGTTAAATCTGACCGTCTATTTTACTATACTGCGACCAGTGAAATAGCCTTCGTTTATTGAACTACTTAGCGACCATAGGTCTTCGTTGCATATAGTTCAGAAAAGGTTAAAAAAATGGCATCAGTTAAGCAAAATTTAATTTCAATAAAAAAGGAAAGAAGATACATTCTTATTGAAAAACCCGATATAAGTAAATGTTAACTAAAATTGTAAGCTTTTAATGGATCCCTATTTTGTTACCTTGTCAGTTTCCAATAAATTAGCAAAGGGTATGAATTAAGGGTATGAATCAGCCGTGTTAGACACATTCAATGAAATATATTTTTTATGATACAATTCTAATCAGAAATTTTGAATGGTATAATTTTATAGAGAATTTTTGATACAATTACATTATTTTCACACTAGGTAAAATCCACTAATGATCTTTATGAGCAGTAGTGAAAAGCTCATATACTTTTCCCACAGTAATACATTTCAATTTTTAAATAATAAAAATTTTACGAGAATATCATAATAAAATATTTATGTTTACAGAAAATTTTGAAATTTCTAAATAATTAAAAAAAAATATATAATAAAATATTATTTATTTATATTATTTTTGCTGTTGGGTATTTTAGAGCTTTTTATGATGATCATTAAAACAATGATCATTAAAATTAATTTCTTTAATTTTAATATCAATGTTATTGCGTAGGCACCTTTAAATAAAGACGTAGAAACATAAGTTATGCTTAAGAGCCATCAATAAATGATATAAAAAATTTAAAAAGTTTCTTCTCTTTAATGTCCCTTACTTTTATATTTACATACTGTTACGCGCAGGCTACATTTCCTGAAACTAGTATTCCCCGTCAATGGCCTACCAATAAAACCGAAGTTAAGGGGTATGAGGAGTTAACCCGCTAGCTCTTATTATTATATCCGTTGGTTCTTAACCCGTGTTTTACGCGTAGCATATAACACACTCTCACACCCTGGGAGCATGCAAATTTTTCAAAAGATCGAAGAGAAAATACGTTGAAATCCCCTTTCCACCTTTATTACATCCCGTTAGAGACATCCCTCCCTAATGATTAAACTTAGTGACACATTCTTTTTTTCCTTTTATTGCTCTTATAATGGGTTAAAAAAAAATTGATTCATTTATAATATCTTAACTAACTATTTTATTATTAAATTGGTAATTCAGTAATGCTTATATTAATTAATCTAAGTAAGTGAATTTACAAGTGAATTTATTACATCTTAGCTAACAAAGCGAACCACCCTACTATTGTATGCCTACATGCATACATTTACTGGAAATCTTTGTAAAGCCGAGCAAATGGGAACAATTTGGAATTAAGTTAAGTTAAATAATTAATTAGGTATACATACTTTTTACTCACTGTTTCATTCCGGCTTTTGTTGAAGCGTTCTCTTTTCCTTGCTCTCCTTGATGATGGGCCCAGCAACAGAAGAGTAGGATAAGTTGTTACTGTTTTTCTTTTAAAATATGAATAACCGTAGATTAATATATATATATATATATATATATATATATATATATATATATATATATATATATATATATATATGTAGGCAGGTATATGTACAAAAGATGGTTCAAATAATTACAGTTATTATTTAGTATATGAAAAAAGAAAGCTTAACTAATTGCAGTAACTGCAAGTATAAAAAAAAGGAAATTCAATGATCTTAACTACTAGGTTAGTAAGCAATATGAAAAAGAAAAATTAACTATTTATAAGTAATAGGAAAGTATATAAAAAAAATTCAGGAACGGTCCATGTTTATAAGATTATTACAGTTAGTGCAAGTATAAAAAAAAACCCAATATGGCCTATACATCATCAAATTCCGGGGTTCATCTTATTAAAGTCTTTTGGAAATTTAATTGTTGTCAAAATCCTCTCCATTCAGCTTCCCCAATTTGATTCCAATAGTTCTTTGGCAAATTACAGTCAAGGCTCTTGTTCATTTAGCAGGTGTATTTGTTGTGATTGAAGTGTGGAAGTAATTATTTTACATTTATCGTTTAGTGCAAAAGTCAATCTTTCCTTAAGCTTTTCTGCATATACCGATTGAATTAGTAACAAATTTAAATTAATATTTTGTTGATTTAATTGTATCTCTTCCTACTGCTGCTCTTCGTCTTTGGTTTGCTTTACAGTAGGATAATTCTATTTCTTAACTTTTATTTTTTCTTTAAAACCACTTTTTAATACAGTTACATTTTCCACAATTAATTCTATTTCATTTTCTTTATTGCACTTATAATTCTCCACTTCACCACTAATTATCAATATTTTATGTTCTATAACAACATCTTCGTGCCAATTCAATAACCTTACTGACTGCAAACAATTTAAAGACATGATCTTCTCCTCTTCAAAACAACCCTAAATATACTCCATCAACGTAATATTCCAATGTGGGCATTATTTCCTTCCAGCTATGTTCTCACGATGTAGTGTTAAAACAAACAAAAACAAACAAAAAAACTCTCCGTTACTTTACGGGGAAGAAATCCCCCATGGGGAACGTATGCCCAGAAAATTGTATAACATCGTATATTTACAATCAGCGAAGTTGTAATCCATGCGACTAAAATCGTTACAATACACATGTGACTACATACATTTGCAAGTAAATTACAATTATCGCGATTAAATTTTTTTTTACTTAATATAAAAATACGTATGGATTCGCATATAAACTAAGTTAAATAATTGTCACGTTAATTAGAACGAATTTAAAGTAGCAGTTGTAGGCTTTAAAATTATTCTTTTGTACTCTGTTGTAAATTCATTTTTAATTGGAATTGTTTTTAATGTAAAGATAAAATTAAATATCCGTCTTAGCAAAGATGCATGTTTTTTATTTAACTTTATTTAATTAGATAATCTTTGGTTTTTACTGTATTGTTCGGAAAACGCTTAGTTAAAGTTTTAAAAGAAAATAATTATCAGTAAAAAAATAAATGAAATTACCTATTTCGTATGTTTACAAATTGTGTAATTTTTAAAAAATCTCATGAACACAAGTCGACAACAACATGCTTTAATAAAATTCTACGAAATAGAACAAGCAAACAGAAAACAAAAACAACTAACACAGAAAAAGAAGACACACAGCCAAACAGGCGCCTGCACTGTATAATGATAATAAACTCTGTGTGATGATGTTGAAGAAGAACCGCTCAAAAATAGACTAGTTTTAAGGCCCAACTATAATATGCATAAGCTGGCTCAAGTTAATGTCAAAAGTTGAACGAAAAGTCTGTCAAATGATTAAGCAAATCATTGTAGGCTTTTAGGTGGCTGTAATGTACTTCAAGAATTTAGAAATTATTATACACAATTGCACATTTGTTTTATTCGCACTTTTGCAAAAAAATAAATTCTTTCTAAATAAATGAAATTTATTAACAAAAAGATGTTTAATAATCATATTTTGTCGGCTGCCTGATGGAGCTTCCATCCTCTTCATTTCCTTGTAGAAACGTTCACGTAGTAACTTTCGTCTGTGTTTGCACTGCGCGACTTTATATAATTCATATCAGTATGAAAATGAAAAACGCAAAGAAAATTTTTCAACGTATTACTTACCACTTTTAGTGCAGAAAACTGCTACTTCTTTCCATACTTATTCCTTTGAATTGCAGTTATAATAAAACGCATCTCTTTTGTCATATAAGCAATTTTTTCTTTGTACATTTTCTATTAAATTCGATTTCGCTCTCCATTGCAATTTGTTTACTAATGTATCTATAACACAATGCAAAATCAGCTGTTTTGGTCATTGATGTTAGGAGCATATCAGAACGATATAAATTATCACAAGGGCACTAATCACCTGAATACAGACATTTTATTTATGCTTAGGCTTAAATCGGATTAAATGCTAAAATAAAGGAACGTCTGAAATTATGTCGAAAAAGAAAAGAAAAGTGTGCATCGATCTAAAGGAGTCCAACAATATTTATCTCAGATACTTATTTTCGAGATTAATCACAGAAGTTTTAGCCATCAGTAGAATTTACAAGTTGAGATGCACATTCAATGTTTATTTTCGGTTGCTCGTTTCCTTATTCCAGAACATCTATGTCCCAAGATTAATTAAATGTAGGCATTATGTGTACAGGATACACACACCACATGTCCAAATATTGGTAATTGATTAGAAATGACAATTTTATGATTCGAAGGCGGTTTCCATTAGATGCAAGCTCATGCAATAATATCGAATAGACACAGTAGTGTACGACAACGTACGATATTCTGAATATTTCTTTTGTAACATCAGTAAAGATACATTTAATATTTCCATTTTATTAAAATTACTTAAATTTTTTAGAAATCATTAATCAATCTACCTATGGCCACAGAAAGTTTCCTTAAAAATTAAAATTTTTTCGACAAAAAATATTTTATTTAGAAGCATTTTAAATCTCATTGATGAAATGGCACAACTAAAGTAATAAAAGCCAACGTCTTAAAAATCGTTTACGATATTTTAAAATAACCGGGTTAATCTTGAAAAATTCAAAATTTATAAATGCAAGAAGCCAGAAAGGCCTTAGCAAGTGTTTCAAAACCGTAAAAATATTTGAATGATGAAAAAAAATTATGGAAGAGTGCATAGTGTGCTAAAGCGCTACTTTCTTTTTTCTCTCTAACGAAAAACCTCAAATCAAACTACAATTTCCACGTTTAAAGTAGGATTAGGGTTATATTGCGGAGTTCCTTATACTTAAAACTTTGCAGTTACTAGCAAGTAAAGTTTTGGTTAAATCGATTCAGCCACTTAGAAATTGATATATTTATTCTTAAAATATTTTGTATGTAACCCACTGTAATATACAAAATACTGTTACGTTTATTCCTTCAATAAACATTTTGTTTTTAGAGCTCTTTTATTGCAAAATATTATATTCCCGTTTATAAATGCTCAAAAATACACGACGGTAACCTTACCACTTGAACGCTTAAAAGCTGCTTTATTATCTTTATGTGTTTAATCGACAACGTTTACACTTCAACTGTTCTGTTGTCTAGCAGGTGGAGCTTATATATTCTCTAATGAGCGTTTCTCGCATATACAAGAAAATTCTTCTTGAACATCATCAACACAACTATAAAGTTATCATTATTCAGTGTAGGCGCCTGTAATCGGGGCTGTTTGTCTCCTCATTCTGTGTTAGTTATATTTGCTCTCTCTCTATTTATTTTATTTCATTGAATTTTAATAAAACGTGTTGTTGTTGTCTTGTATTTACAGGATTTATTAGAAACTTCTTAATTTGTAAATAGATACAATAGGTCAGTTCTTTTACTTATTATTTTATTGAAAATAATTTAAAAAAAGTAATACAATAAAAAGGGGTTGTATTGTTTATAAATTTTAGGCTACATTACAATGTTAATAAATAGATAACTCGAGAAAATAAATTAATTGAGAAAAAAGAAAATATTTTCTTATATCGGGTGTTTTATAGAGGTATAGAAATTTAAGTTGGCAACACATTTTGTCAGCTATCAAGTGATTTCTGTTTAGTTTGGTTTGGCATTTCAATATAAATAGACTAGTGCATGAACGACATTTTCAAATTGTGCAAAATATTTTGCAAATCGTGATTCTCTTCGAAATATCCGATTACGATTTCATAAGCAAATTTTATTTAGTGATGAGGCTCAATTTTGTTTGAATGAATACGTCAATAAACAAAATTGCCACATTTGCAGTGATGATAATCAACCGTTACATCCAGAAAAACTGGATGTTTGGTGTGCTTTATAGGCTGGTGGAATAATTGGTTTGTACTTCTCTAAAAACGATGCTGATCAGAACATTACAGTTAAGGGTGACAGTTACAGAGCCTTAATTACTGACAATAATGCTCACTAATTGCACAACCATGGGGTTTTAAAAAGATGGGGCAACATGTAACACAACTCGTGGTACAATTGATTTATTAAGGGAAACGTACAGTTTCACGGTGCGTTACCGCAAATTTGCCTCCAAGATCGCACCATTTAACGCCGCTAGACTATTTTCTGTGGGAATATGTGAAGTTGTTTGTTTACGCCGATAAACCCGAAACGATTGTCCATTTGGAGGACACCATTTGCTGCGTTAATATAAGTAAAATTTAATAAAATATTTTACTTATATTACTGAGTTTTACAATTTTTTTTCATCAAAATATTGAGAAACTGACCCCTAATAGAAATATTATATAGATAGAGAAATTATAATCTTATACGTCTAAGATATCTTGCTAAAATTTCTTACAGTGTTACTTTTAAGATGTTTGGGAAGTTCATAATTGAAATCCTCTATGTTCATTTTTATTTAAATAAACAATTTAAATTAAATTTTTAATGTAATAAACTGATTGAAAAAGGTCGAATTAATTCTCAAATATATTAATTCTGGCCTAATATTTTACAAATGTAAAAAATAGGTGTTAGCATTTGCTTACTTGCTGCGCATAATAGAACAACAATTTGTAGATAACACTAAGTTTATATAAATATTTTTTCTGAAATTTCCAGAGTTTTTCAGAAATTAATATTATTATTATTATTATTATAAGCAAGCATTGTATATTTTTTTATAAGACAAAACAGAATCCATTAATTTATGCTTCTTCTAGCAATAATTAATAAATACAAGCTTTAACAAGCGTTAAAAGAAAATTCATACTGTGAAAAAGTCAAAAACTGTAACAACACAATAATTACAATAACTCCAGCCCATTTACCTTTAACTCACTTTGCATTTTATACTAAATTAATTTATTATTATTATAAAAGTTAATTATATAAATATTGGTAAACTATTCACCATACGGTCTTAAACCGAAACATTAAACTGTTTCAAGTTTGTTAACAACTTAATATCCTTCGTTATTTCAACAAAAAAGTAAAACTCCCGTCAGTCATACAACAAAAAGAAAAAAAGAAATTGGATTGTTATGTCGCCCACTGCCTGTATACATTATAATTTTCTATATGTACGAGTATAATAAAAATGTATTCATATCGTGGGTTATTATTAAGATGTTTTCTCTTTTAAGTTGTTTATTCATTGAATTTTAAACATATTAAACGCTCATTGACCCATGGTAGAGTAGTTATTTACTTTTCTACAGAAATTTCTTACCGTACCTTATTTAGTAGAGGGTTTTTCAACACGAAGAAGGGTTTTATAAAACAAAATACAACAAAAAATTTAGATTAAGATGATTAAAATTTTTATTGTATGACGAAGAGAAAAGTTCGGCAATTATGAATAAAAAATAATATCTAGCAAATGTCCACCACGACCACGCTGAAAAATGTCGATTCTTTCGTCAAAGTTTTTATTCACTTTTTGGCAAAAGAGCGCTCCAATTTCGTTAATCATTTCACGGCTTTTGTGTTTTAAGGCTGAAATCGAATTGGTTGGCTCTGTATAGACTCTGTCCTTAAAATAGCCCCACAAAAAATAATCCAGTGGTGTTAAATCATATGATCTGGCTGGCCACTTAACGGCTGATTGTCGTGTAATTATGTAATCCGGAAATTTGATTTGCAATAAATTGATAGTTTCATTGGCTGTGTGGCATGTGGCATCGTCGTGTTGAAAGCACATGTCAGTGATATCTGCGTCGTCATCTCGCGATAGCGTGATTCATTGACCGTTACTGCATTTTCAGCGTCATCTTAGAAAAAAAATTTGCCCAGTCACGCCTCCAGACCACATAGCGCACCATACAGTGACACGTTGAGTATGCAAAGGCTTCTTAATAATTGCTCTAGGATTTTCAGAAACCCAAAAGCGGCAATTTTGCTTGTTGACATACCCTTACAAGTGAAAATGAGCTTCGTTTGAAAAAAATATTTTTTCAGAAAACCCAGCCGGCTGAATTGAGCGAATGTACGGCGATGTCAATCGTCTTCAATTCCTGAATTAGTTGAACCTTGTAAGGCTTAAAAGTTAAATCCTTACATTTATTGTTTTCACAATTAATAAATATCTAATCATTCATTCATTTATTTACCCATTTATATTTTCGTTGAAATATGTATATAAAATACAATTATAAGTGTTCAAGAGATTTCTTTTTCAACTTCATAATAATTTATATTTACAAAAATTTTATATACATACATACATATATACATATTGACATCATTTTTAGAGGAGAAAATTTGGCAAAAAAACCTATTTGATTTTTATATAAAACTACTAAAACTTAACTATTGACTAGATGAATTCGCAGGTGGTACTACCTCATTAAAATGAACATACTCAGAATTCAGACATTTCGTATTGAAATTTAGCGTAAGTGTAAGAACTACTTCTAAGCCTGCAATATCATGAAGACGCGTGGTTGAAAAATGCCAAGGTAAGTTGAATATTAGTTTTAATAGCTTATTTTGTGCTATTTGCAGTTTTTTGATATGGCAAGAAGCGCTAATAGACTAAACGGGGACTGCATAGAATATTACAGAATGAAAAATTTGATTTGTGATTTATAAAGGGGTATAGGATACGGGTTAATATATTCACTTTATCTACCACATGAAGTATATGATCTTTGAACTTTATTTTCAGATCGAGCATAATTCCCAGGTATTTTACTTTCGGTTCCCATTGAATAGAATTGTTGTTTATAGTAATATTTGTCTGTGGTGTGTAACATTCCTTACGTTTGCTAGTGAAGTAAATCGCTTCAGTTTTTTCGTAATTTAAAGCAATTTTCTATTTACTAAAATACAATAAAATCTCAGATAACGCTCTGTCTAAGTAAGACATTATACAACAGCCCGGAATTCGGAACTTAATATTGCTGTATCGTCTGCAAATATGGATAAGGTGCAACAATCAATTTGGGGAAAATCAGATGTATATAAATAATAAAGGACAGGTGATAGTCATGAACCTTGGGGACAACCTGCCACTATGGAATAGCTTTCAGAGTGGCTTGAACCAATGTAAACTTTAAAAGAAGGAGCGGTGAAAAAACTTTGAATTATTTTTGTCAGCGCGATTGTAAAATTCAAATTTATCATTTTGAAAACCAGACCATCGTGCCAGCCTGAATCAAATGCGGCTTTCACATCCAAAAGTATCATGCCAGTAGATTTTTGAAGGTAAAAGTTCGTTTTAACTAAATCCCGAATTCTTATCAGTGGATGAACTGTACTATGTTCTTTGCGGAACCCAAATTGATATCGTGGAATGATATTATTTTCTTCCATAAAATTAGCCATTGAATTTTAATGACTTTTTCCAAAACTTTACTAACACTTCACAATAAGCTGATAGGGCGGTGTGAAGACGGAAAATCGGGTTGCTTACCAGGCTTTTTGATTGGGATAACTTTAGCCTCCTTAAACTTTTTAGGAAAATAACATAGCTTTAGGAACGAGTTAATAATAGTAGTAGTCAAAAATTAAATGCCTTTTTGGAGAAGTGCTTTAAGACATCTATTATTAATACTGTCTATACCAGGTGCCTTTTTATTTTTTAAAGCTTTCAATATATCATAAATGTGTAAACTATTTATTCTGTAATCATCTAGGATTAATTCTCAGTGATCTATACGACTCCAGGGTATCATTTACTAACAAATTAGTAGTTGGATCATCCTGTTAAAATGAACTGGAACGATTGGTTGTAATAAACATCTAATAGTTGCATATAAACCATATTAAAAATAGCTGACTCTATGATTAATCTTCTCGTTACTATTTTAAAAGAATTTATTCCGGATTTAAAAGGTAGATTCTTTTGAGAATCAAATGTTAAATTAGCCAGCTATATATGTTTCGTCATTTTCTTGTCAAAACCAATCGAATTGAGAATCAAATTATCTTTCCTACAACAATAGCAATGGTATAATATTTGATTTACAAGCCAAATATATCACCGAAAAGTTGTTAAATCAAGGGGTGCACTGATACCAATTTTATCCGCTACAGTACTCACAAAAAAATATTGGCGATCGAACGCGAACTGTAAATTTAAATCAGGGATAAAAATAATAAATTTAAACTAAAAAAATACTCTTAACATCAATCAAGTAAAGTTTCGTTTAACTTTTATTTCTTTAATTTATATTATACAAAAATAATTTATAGTTGATTTTTTAGAACTCGTGCATTAAGATTTAATAGTTAAAACAAATTAAAAACAAGTATTAATAAATTTAAATAATAAAAATATACAATCGGTAACTGAAAGGCAAACCTAAATCAGCGTTTAAAGCGTTGCACAGTGGCACATCTATAACTTTTGATTGGTTGGATAGAAGACATCTCAAGCTTCAGTTTAATGTATTAACTTTAAAAAATATTTTCAAAAATATAGACAGAATGGGTATTAACAAAAAAATTAATTTGGAAATGTTAACTAAACTAGAAAATGTTCTACTATATAAAGCCGTCTATAAGGGTTAATTTTATTTCGACCTTAAGCACACTTTTCCAATAGCTTTCTTAGAATACGCGATTGAAGCTCATACAATTTTTAAATGTATTAATTTTGATATATTTTGAAAAACAATTTTAATTTAGGTCTTTGTAAGTACAAATTCGGAAAATAGCACTAGTGATCATAATTCACTAATAATGTAAGTTCTGATAACAAATACAACAGCTTTAAATATCAATATTATGAAAAATTTTAAATATATAGGAGATCCATACCCGAAAGAAAGCTTTTACTATTTATTTTTAGAAAACCTTTTTATTCGAAATAAAATGAATTATTACATTTTATATTTACATAAGTAATTTATAATTATTCGGAATCTTTTTTCAATATAAGCGCAATTTTATTTCGTGCTTGATTCCTTTAAATAAATATTTCATGATATTCTCATAAAATATTTATTACAAAAATTTTTATTAAAAATAAACATTTTATGATATTCTCATAAAACATTTATCCAAATAAAAATAAAAAATAAATTTAAAATGTATTGTAATGGGGGAGAGCATATCCATATTGCAATTTCACTATTGATCACATAGCTCATCAGTGAATTTTACCCCAATATTGTATTGAAAAAACCTAAGAGTCTTATATCCAAAGCCAAACTGATTTTATGAGAATTTTTTCATAAAATCAACATAGCATAGACAGCAAGACTCAAAGACACTTCCATACAAACACTACAAAACATTTCAAAAACAACAAAAAACATTGTTTATTTTCAATCATTTCTACATAAATTACTTATTTCCATTTGCATGTGCTCGTTGCCTTTTTTGGAATTTTGTAAAATTATTTGCAAATGTTTTTTATTTTTCTTGAATTTTCAAATTGCATATGAATGGTTTCCAATGGCAACCCTTATGTAGAAATGATTGAAAATAAACAATGTTTTTTGTTGTTTTTGAAATGTTTTGTGGTGTTTGTACGGAAGTGTCTTTGAGTCTTGCTGTCTATGCTATGTTGATTTTATAAAAAAACTCTCATAAAATCAGTTTGGCTTTGGATATAAGACTCTTAGGTTTTTTCAATACAATATTGGGGTAAAACTCACTGATGAGCTATGTGAGCAATAGTGAAATTGCAATATGGATATGCTCTCCCCCATTACAATACATTTCAAAGTTATTTTTTATTTTTATTTTATTATTATGAGAATATCATAAAATGTTTATTTTTAATAAAAATTTTTGTAATAAATATTTTATGAGAATATCATGAAATATTTATTTAAAGGAATCAAGCACGAAATGAAATTGCGCTTATATTTTATATTTACATTATTTTACATGTTTTTTTGTTACAAAAACTAAGAAAAAACACTCATACACGCACCTACATACGTGTATATATGCCACTCCCATACCTAAAATATACGACGTGCAACAGTAGAATTATCAGTAATTGAAGGTAAACGAAATGGCCTATTATGTATTTTACAAACTGCATAATTTTCTAAGAAATCTTATACACACAAGACAACAACAACATAGTTATAAGAAATTTCACGAAATAAGCTAAACAAGAGAAAACAAAACCAACTAATACAGAACAAAAACTAAACACACAACCAAACAGGTGCCTACACTGAATGATGATAATGACAACAATATGGAATGATGTTAAAGTAGAATATTCTTGTATATGCGAGAACCGCTTAAAACAGATATATAAGCACCACTCGCTGGCAATAGTTGTGAATCAAGTTGAAATGTCGTTGAGTATAGACAACAAAATAATAAAGCATCTTTTAGCCGTTACAGTGGGGAAGTTACCAACCTGTTTATTTTGTGTGTATTTAAAGTAAATAAATCGTTTAATTTAAAAATTCTAGAGTATTGTGTTATTATTAATATGCAATAAAAGAACTCAATATAGCAAAACTTTTATTAAAAGAAAATAAACGTAACAATATTATAAAACCTTTAAGTACGTGCTATAAATAGTAAATGGTCACATTACAAAGTTTTTCGAGATTGGGGTATATTTGAAATTTGAGAAATGTAAGGTGACATTTTTTAAATATTTTATAAGTAGGAAAACATGTTGTGTAACGAAAAAAATTATCTAAAAATATATTGAATTTCAGCTTCTCTTAAAAAAATCTAATTTTTGAGCATCCTACACCAAGGGCAATAATCGAAATAAAAACTTACATTTCTCGATTTCGAGGTTATTTTGTGTTTACTTTTATATTTAAAAAAACATAACATAAAACATAAATTATATCGGACTTCTCGTAAAATATACAAAGGGCGTCGTCTGTGACTCTCATGCTCATAAATAGCGAGGCGTTAATGCTTTGTAATTGGAAAACCTGATTGTGATAGCGCGTTAGGTGATGAAGTTAATTTCTTTTTAGTTTGTGTTTTTATAATTGCTTTTGTTATTATTGAAAATAACTGACAATTTAGTTATTATCAGATATATATAGATTCTTCCTCTCAAGAATCTGCGTTGAGGTTTTTATTTCTTAGGTATGAAATTAAGCAAAGTTCATTAATATATTTATTTTTTTTTATACTTTAAATTCTACTACTTGCCAAATTTTCCAGATAAACATGTGATCTAAACTTCGTCTGAAAATTGTAAAAGTATCTTTATAATAATAGGTAAAAATAATAATTAAAAGAAATCACATAAAACCTTATATGAATATACTATATTCTATTTGAGAATCGGCATTATATGAATTTGTTTTTCAACTTGACTATGTGTTGTTTTTGACTACAATTTTTCTAGAAATAAACACTTGAAACATTAAAAATTATAAAATAACCTTCATATTTTTATTCTTTTATGTAAAGAATGTTACAAAATTAATGTAAGCTTTGATTATGCAATACTTAGTTTGTGTTTATAAATTTATTTATTGGTTTTATAAATTAAAAATGGTCTATTATAAGCAGGGTTCAGAATTTTTCATTTATGAACATTGAAAAATCAACATTCATGATATTTTTCATAAATGAGAAATCTAAAATTTTATATTTATTTTTCACACTCATAAACGAACAACAAAAAATGTTTTGGTTATTTTCATACATGAATGCGAACAATAAGAATTATTAGTCTTATTCATATGTGATAAATGATAAATTAGCTACTTCTCATTAATGTTATTTTTCATAAATGTACATGTTCATTTATGAACGTTGAAATTTTATAAAATTTCTCATAAATGAACGTGAACAAATTTTCTACCTACGATCGCAGTTTACCGTAAAATGTAGTAAAAACTCAAAATACAATATTGCAATTTTTTCTGCATACGCCGACAATTGCGCATTATCAAATATGTGTGTTTATGTACGCGAATGCTTAACGCACATATTTTTACGACTTTTTCATTTATGAAAAATTATCAAAATTGTAAATATTAAAAAATGAACACTTGTGTGTTTCTCATTTTTTCACTTATGGATAGAAAGAAAAAAAATAAATCATCGTATTCACAAATGAGAAAACACAAAATAATTTGTAGTCTCTCACACATGTATGAGAAGAAGCGGCTAAAAAAAAAAATGTACATATTCCTACATGTATGAACAGTGAGTGAATACTTCGCTACTCTGATTATAAGAGAGCATTCCCTGATGCATTACTATCTCGCCTTAGGGATCAGTATTGACCTGCTTGATCATGATATTTAGTAAATTTTCAAGAGCAATTTTAAATTCGAAAAACGAGTACCGATGCCAACAAACCTACAACCACGTCAAACAAATAAAATTTTCACTAAACATTATGTTAGTTTCGTAGCACCCGTTATACGATTTAGTAGTGTTTAAAGTTTAAAAATAATTAACATAAATATGCTAAATTTAATAAATACAAATTAAAATCAAATGCTACTATTTACGTGAAATCTATTAGTGAATATAAATTTCATTATATACACGTATGTATCTAAAATTTTGTTTACAATTGTTGGAATTAATTTCAAACGTTAATAACATTTTTTATTATTTTGAGTGAGTTCTCAGCTAATAAAATATTTAAAAGTTTTTTAATTTATTTCGACGCATTTGATAAGACGATATTTAAATATTAAAAATATACTAAAACCTGAAAAAAGATAAATACAATATTTTTCAAATACAAATTAGGTTAAGATCACATGTTGATGTTGCCATATAACAAATAAAAATAAATATCCTCCTGCTTTTCTCTCTCTCTCTCTCTCTTTTCCTCTAGTCTCATCACTATTATGAATACCCTTTCTGAAAAGCTCAGTGTAGGAAAAATTTTGTTTGCGCTTATGAACCTAAAATATTTAGATTTTAATACTTTTGAGTATTAATTGCAAAGCAAACAAATTCGCATTAATGTTAAAGTTTTCATTTCCCTACCTTGAGTTTGGCAATCTCATACAATTAGACATTAAAGTCTATGAAAACTGAAGTTCTGATAACAAAAGAGACAAACTTCATACCATTTATAAGATCAAATTATAAAAAACATCGTGAAGAAAAATAGTTCCAATGTTATTTGGTTATTTAAATGAATAATTGTATTATTTTTAATTATATTTTGAAGAGTTAAATCTTCTAACGACAAGTTCCATAATATATACAACGTTTCTAGCAATAAACTACGAATTTCTTAATGGCTTAAAGAGATTGGGAACTTATTCACATAAGCCCATAACTTCAAAAGTCGTGTGTTTTTGCCAATTGGCTTCGGGGTGCGCATTTTAAAAGATTAAATATTAGTTTTTAACTGTATATTTATTTAATGTATTTACAATTTGTTTACTAGAATTGTAGTACCAATTATGACAAAAATGAATGCTCATGTTCATCAATTAGATTTTGCACTTGTGCTGCAATAGCGTATTAACTCAAAATTTAATATTTTTCAGTAAATTACAAATCACTTTACAAATAAACAAAATGATTAAAATCAGGACTATATCTCTGAAACTATGTAAAGTCCACTTTAACGATAGGCTGATAGATAAAATCAAAGAGTGTTTACAAAAGAAACAGATTTTGCAAATTTAACCACGGTAACAATAATATATTTTTTACCGATATAAATACTAATGAGTTTTGCAAACTGAAATTGAATATGATTAGGCTATTTTTGAATCCAAATAAAAGTAAGTTTGTTAGGTTTAAACCAAGCGAAAGTAATGATGAAGAAATGGCGGTTCATATTACTGGAACTCCAACAAATAAAACAGAGATGGTAAACTTTTAGCGCTGACAGATGTCGATAATTTCATAAAAAAAGTTTTTTTAATTACTTTTTGGCAAAATGGCGGTCCTACTTCGTTAATCACATCACAAATTTTGAGTTTTAAGGCTGTAATCGATTTGATTGGCTCCGTGTAGATTCTGTCTACAGTGGTGTTAAATCACACGATCTGGCTGGCCAGTTAACCGCTGATTGTCCTGTAATTATGCGATCGGGAAATTTGGTTTGCAATAAATTGATCGTTTCATTATCGTTTCGTTGCCGCATTTCCAGGCTCATCTTCGAAAAAAACGGTCCAACCACGCCTCCAGTTTACTTAAAATATATTACATAATGGAAGAAATACCAGACAGAATACTGAAAAATTCCGTTTAGATTTAATAAAATAACACATTATTTATGTTGGAGACAGTGAGTATAATCAATTGCCAATCGATATTCGTAATATACAAGCTTTGTCTACATTAAAACAATCCATTAAAGATCTTTTACTTTGCAATGTCGAATATAATGTTATTATATTTTTCTTTGAAATTTTCATTTAAATAAAGTAAATGTTAAAAATAGAAAATTCAATTCATCATATATAGAATGTATGTAAGATAGACAAATTCACCATTTAGCCTCTACTAAGCCTTTGCATCGGTCAGGCGTCAAAATTATTATTGTATAAATATTATATTGAATAAAAAATAATTCAAAACAAAGCATATCCCCATAAGGACCTGATTTGATTTTTAAAAATTGATAAAATTTGGAAAAAAAAACCTATAAAAATTCTGAGAAATCTATAATTTTATTTAACGTTATATGAACAAGAAATTAAATGAAAATTACAATTTTGAGGCTTTATAGTTAAGCAATGGTTTAAGAGCTTTATATGACAACATGCACTTCACTTGACTTTCCCTTCCATTATTCTGATAAATTCTTTGAATGGATACAAAACAATGCGAAATCTTTTCCAATTTCTTTAGTGCTTTAATAACAAAACAGTATACTCTACTTAAATTTTAAATAACACAATAACTCACGACAGGTACTCCCCTTAATTGATTTTATTCAAACTCATTAACATACAACTTTAATCTTTTGGGTCTTCTAATACACAACACGTTTTAATAAAAAATTTGATTAATGGTTAAAAAATGTTAAGGTAAGAACTTTCCGTAGCTTCTGTTTTACGCTTGAATATTAATTATTTACTATTCGTCCCAAAAACGGCGTCAACGAGCTTCATTATTAATTTTTGTAACTAAACATGATTTAATTTGTAACGCTCTTGTATAAAACGCGATACATAAAATGATTATTAGATTTATGAAATGATATTAAATTAGCGTTTTAAAAAGATGCTTTTGCAGTTGGTTTCTTTTCAAGTGGAAGCATTTTTTGGATGTTGTACATTTAACTGTAATTAACTACTTCTGAAAATAATACATCATCATTTAATTACAAAACAATATGAGTACGGCAACTAACACTCGGTTAAAATGTGGGGAGTTTTAAATTTCAAAGAAGACATCAGGGCCCAGGTGGGTTGAAAGTTTTGAGACAGCCTTAGAATAGGATAAATTGGTCCGATACAATATTTTGACGATAAGCCAGAGACTAAAATAAACAACAAAATTGTCGACATCGTAAAAAGCCAAATTGATCCACCGCCAAATGAAAAATTTGGTCTTCAATATGCGAATGCAAAAAGGAAGAGAAAAACCAGCAAATTTTCTGCATGCACTAAATAAATAAGAAGCAAATTGTAATTCTGCGATTCATCTATAAAAAGCGTTGTAAAGAGTTGTATTATTATATTTTATTATATAAAGGTTCTAGATTAAAAAGACACACATTCGGATATTTTCGGACCCAGATATAATTACAGAAAAATCAAATGAAGAATTAACCTATGATATATCTCGGCCAAATCTATAAAAACTAACGGAAACAACAACCACTACATCAAAATAACGGAAATAGGTAGAATTCAAGTCAACCTAGTAAGCACACAGTGAATAGTCAATCAGTAAAGAACTAGAGATGGCATGGAATTTAGACTACCGCAGATATAGAGTAAAGCTCTTAAATTTCTGCTTTTATCCCTGATATTAAGTAATCAATTAATTAAAATTGACATTTATTATTTTTTAAATATATTTTTTTAAATAGTTAAGGGGGAGATGAATTATATAAAACTCTAATTTAGTAACAATGTTTTTACTAATAATACGGCACATTAAACTGAATATGAAGACATATAAATAGAATAATAAATAAATATGTATATTCTTGCAGTTACACCATAGAACTAAACGATTGTTCCGATTTTAAGAGACACCCCTTAAAGTAATCTGGTACCCTAAAAATTACGCCAAATTTAAAAGAATTACAAAACAGTTCCTAAGCTATTACTTTTGCAAAAGTACACGGTGTTTGTTTTTCGCCAACAGTCTACTTGGCACAGTCGCTTGAAAAGAAAATAACAACGACAGTTTAACATTACCGTTAATCTTATCGACATTTATCGATAATATGTTAGGTGCTCTACATTTCAAAATGAAAATAGTAACAACAAAGAAATATTCTCTTTCTGTTGACACCATTCTTATCATCAAATTTGTAACGACAAAAACGAAAATAACAACTGCTGCACATGCTAACAGGTTTCGGAGGGGTTAAAACTCTTTAATTTTCACTGTATTTGGAAGGAAACTACGGAAAAAATAAATGGGCTTGGACCGCCAGTTCGTGATGTAGATTGGAATAAAGTAAATAACATGCAGCAAAATTTTAATACAATTAAAATTTGAACAACAAATATATAAAATAAAGGTATGCAAAAACTTTAAATTCGAAGTCAAAAAGAAGCTTGTGAACAACAAAGCGGAGCCCAAGCAACCGGGGGAGTTACTTAAAAGAAGATCCTTTATCACTGCAAATGTAATGCATTTTAAAGATCAAGTAAATCCAAAAATTAAAAGTGGGAGAATTGACGAAGAAGGCCAGTCACTGCTAATCTAGGAAGAAGAAACACGCAACATAGCATGGAAAGTGAAAAAATATAGAAGTAGCGACACCTTCTTCCGTAGTTTTTATAAATGATGATATATCCACCGTTTTGAAAGGAGGAAGCCCTTGTCGAAACAGTAAAAAAATAATAAAATCGCCAAAAAGAAAAAAAAAGGTTCTTGAGAAAATAAATCGAAATGCCGTAGAATCAATGCAGCCATTTAAAAACCATTAAAACTTTTGTACTCCATTGCTCCGTCTCATGACATTTTAAATTTTATCCATTTATTAGAAATTGGACTGGAAAAATAAAATTTAGTGCTTGCTATTTTGTTTCTTTCGTTTTTTATTAGATAAAATAAAAATGTCAAATATTGTCAGTCAACAAAATTTTTGTTTGTTTTCAATAACTTCTTCTCGTATTTTCTTCAATTCATTCCAAGTACACCAATTTAGAAACGAAGCGACGATGTAAAAAGATCAGCAATATAGAAACGACATTTAACACGATAACGTCAACGAAAATAGGGCCGATTATATATAAATACATATATATATATATATATATATATATATATATATATATATATATATATATATATATCAGGTAGGTGTTTTACATTCGATAATGGTTCTTAATGCATATAAAAACTCAAAAAAAAACTAACCTAACCTTTCATATTCATTTGATATTCTTTAGTCATTTCCTTTTATTCATAGACATCCATATTTAGCTCCAGAATCGCCCAATCGTGGTCCACCAAAGGCCTAGTAAGAGTTATTAAATTTTTTGGTTAACTCTGCTTAATCAAGTGTTTTCTATTTTTTTAGGCATTTTCGATTTTTAATATTTTATATATATATATTTTATATATATATATATATATATATATATATATATATATATATATATATATATATATATATATATATATATATATATATATATCTTTAATAAATATCTTTTTTCTTTTCTAAGATCTTTTTTATATATTTTTTTTCTTCACGATATTTCGCTTTCCTTTGGAAAGCTTCTTCAGGAAAAAATTTTATATTTTTGAAAAACAAAAAATTATTAACAATTATTTTTCCGGAAGAAGCTTTCCAAAGAAATATCTTTTTTATTAAAGATAAATAAAAAAAGATCGGTAGTCACCTAGAGGTTTTTTCTGTAGCTTCATTTGTATAATTACAATATTGTTACAAAGATGATTTATTAAGTTTCAAAAGAAAATAAATAATATAATAACAACATGTTTATACTAAATTCCACCAAAGAAGTAAACAACAGATAACAACTGAATGATAACAACAACAACATGCTTATGGAAAATTCTATCAAAGAAGTTAACAGCAGAAAACCAAAACAATAACCACAGAGCTAAACAAAACACACAGAAAAGCAGGCACTTAAACTGAAAAAAACAACAACAATAGGGGGTGATTTTAAAGTAGAATATTCTTGTATGTCCAGCACCACTTGCTGGACGAATCAACTATTCCAAATTGAGTTATCAGTGTGTAAAGACGATAAAATTAACAGCGTGTCTATTTTGTATGTAATAAGTAAATAAATCGTTTAACTCTATTTAAAACTCTATATACTGTGTTATTATTTTGCAATAAAAGAACACAAAACGTTTATTAAAAGAAATAAACAAAGTGAAAAACTGTTTTAATTGTACAGTTGAATGGAATAAAAATGGATCAATGGCTTTTGTAAATTTATTATTTACAAACATATGTGTTAAAAAAGAATAAAGTTAACAAAATCAATATATCCGCAGCCACGAATCATTTTGATTCTCAAAAAAATTCATGTTTGAATACTAATGTTTTCGATCGTTTAATAGAACTTCGATTACTTAGAAATTTACTATTTTTTCTAAAATTTCGATTTTCAATACAAAGCAAAAACAACTTCACTTGTACAATTACAATATTAAAAATCAATGGTACATACATAAGTGACACCATAACCGATTTTTTCCTAAATTTATAATTTATGTATTAAAAAGCGAAATTTATTATCAAGTTTTGTTTAAAAAAAATACTAAATAAACAAATTTTAATTAATATATCTGTAGTCAGGATTCGAACCCCAGCATTAAAAAATCCATGTTTGAACACAGCTGTTTTGCTAATAATTAAAATGTTTCATAATTTTTGGGTAGAAATATGTTTTTTATCAAAACTTGGATCTCACGTGAAGATTTAAATTATGGATAATTTTTATTGTAAAATTTGAGTTTAATTGAAATTTACATTTTTTGGTCAAATTAAAATTTAGTAGTGAAATGTTGGTGAAAATGTGGTATTACAGAGAATTTTCGATAGTTAAATGATATCCCGATTTCTTGGTCATTTAGAATTTGTTTTCTGAAATTTCGATTTTCAATTAAGTAAAGCAAAGAAAACAACAATAACATAAAAAATCAACAGCTTAGGAAAAGAACATTAGAGATTGGAGAAAATTAGAAAATTCAAAAAGGAACAAAAGGATTTTTTAAAAGGAAAAGCAGGATTTTTTTTTTCTTTTTAATAGCAAAATTCTCGTGACTGTTTCTGACAAATTAATGATTTTACATTTTCTTTAGCTTTTCTGGTAACTTGGTAAAGTTGTTGCACCAGCGAGATTTTCCTACCTCTATAAATTCAAAAAACTACTTCAATTTCGAACCCGCATCATGTTATTTACAATTTCCTATGCATATCCCGGTTTTGAAATCGTTTAAATTCAACTTCGTCTAGATGACTTACTTGATGACGTACAGCGAGAATTCCTACCTCTATGAATTCAAAACCACTAGTTCAATTTCGAACCTGTATCATATTATTTAAAATATCCTATGCATATTCCAGTTTTGAAGTCATTTACCGTTCAACTCTGCGCATTTGGAAAAGAAATGCCACGCAGTGAGATTGTCTCACTTAAACTTTAGTTATTTTTTGTGCTTCAAAACACTAGTAATTATTCTCTTTAGCCATTTCCTCGGGGTTTATCTATATAGTCTTTCTAAAATCTGAAAAACAGTTTATCCACATCGGTTTTGTCACTTTATGTGTTCTTAAACATAAGATATAAGTTAAAGTTAATTTCTTAACATAGCTTATTTCTTTTAAAACCTTAATTTAAGTTCACAAACTCGAACCTCAAAAAATCTTTTAAAAGCAAACAACTTATAAGTACATATTTACATATTAAGCAACAGAAATATTACAAAGTTTGCAAAATTCTAAAATTTCCTGAACATTTTCAGCGAAATATAGGTCTGAGGTAATTCTAAATTAAATTGCTTCTTAATAATGTGAAGAATTATTTAATATTAATGTAAATATTACAGTTAATGCGGATTTTAGTACTATTAATATAAAAGAATTTGCGTACCTTTTAAAACTGAAATTGGAACTGCTTCATATGGTACCTTTGAGGCCTTTAAAAGTATGTATAAAGCTCGACTGGATTGATTAATAAAATCATAATAAAACTTAATTGGCTGCAATGGCATCTTAATGTTTTTATTTGTTTTATTAAATTTGTAAGTATATAAAAAAAAAGATTTATAGAATATTATCCGACACTTTACTGGGATACAGTTAACACTGAACTGAACTTAATTCGCTGGTGAAGATCAGTTAATATTTCTTTCTGTTGCTTTGACAGTATGTGGTTTTGAGTACATTTTCAGTTGTCCCCATCACCTTCAATTTGGAGTACAATTTCGACTTTTGAGTAATATTTATTTATAAATATAAACTAACATACATATACATGTATGTATGCATGTATGTATATACATGTATGTGCATATATATTTGTGTACAATGGTAAATGCAGTTTCTTTTATTATTTTACTCCTCTTTTACTTACTGATTGTAACATATAATCTTACAAACAAGTTAAGTAAATATATATACATACATATGTATATGTATACACTAGTATGTTTATCTGTGCATATAGTACGTTTACTTTGTACATTGTTAAAATTTAATAATAACAATTTGGGTTTGTTTTTGTGGTATTCCGTTTTACTTGTTTACTCAGCTTTGTTTTGCTGCTTTATCAGTGATTGTATTAAACAAGAAAAAGCCGGTCGTTCTCTATTCAATATTATATATTTACATATGTATGTATGTACATATCGTATACAAAAACACTAAAAGTTGTTATTGAAAAATTTGCTAGTGTTTTGTATTTTGTAAAACAAAGAGAAATTCAAAAGTCAAAGTAGTTTTCTAAACAATGGCGTGTGTGTTTCAAAAGACAATGAATAAATAGAGATTTTTTGATAATTAGCTCGGACTGTCAACGCTTCTACCTGAAAGGGAAAACAACTGAAGAGTCGGAAGGAGATAATTAAAAAAAGTTTTTACAGATATGCCTGCCATAAAGTATAGCAAAGAAATCGAGATTGCTTTATTTTTAAATACTTAATTATGTGCATAAAATTATACTGATGGACGGGCCAATTGTTCTTTAATAAAAGGAAATTAACGCAAGATACATAGGTCATCTGTGGCCCAGATTTTTCAGAAGTCAATATAGGGAAACATATATTATTATAAACCCTAAGCACAATAACATGAATGCAGTTTTCTATTGCACGCTATACACGATAGCAAACACGACATTGTCTTGTATGTTATCTCCAACATGAAACACAGCAAAAACAGATGAGTTTTGAACCAATTTTTTGCAAAAAATAATAGATACTCATATATATGTGCCTAGGTGTCTTTAATATTTTCTAGACGTGGCCAGCTAGGTAATGTTTTTTGCTCTCATGTGTGGCGTAGAATAAAAAAGAAAAGTTGTCCAAACGAGGTGTTTGAATAAGTTGCCTAAAAGGCAAACAAATAGAGTGCCATAAAAGAGTAACATAAAAATTGGCATGCTGACCGCTACTTCCAATCAAGAGCACACACATATACATACGTTTTAACAGGGTAAAACGTAACAAAAATGTTTACCCAAAAAATTATAATAATTTGTATCTACTTGGCTAGTTTAAGCGAACTATCAAAGTTGTTGCATTTTGGGGTTCGTTGTTCCTTCATTCCTTTGCCTGGTACAGCTAATTCTCTTTTGTCGTAAACATGAACACACGAGTTTACGTTACCGTTCGATGTCGATGAAAATTTTTAAATTTAATTAAATTTTTAAAATAATCTAGTTTAAAATAATTTGCATAACACTGCCTTTAAGAAAAGAAGAAATTGATGGTATTATTTTAAAATCTAATAAAGATAATCCAACTATTATGTTGGTATATGTTTTAAAAGCTTGGCACATTTTTTAAATTTGTTTCTAATATTTAAACATACCACAAGCATTTGCAAAAATGTAACATTTTTAAAACCATACAACTCCTTTACTAAAATGGTTAAATTTTTTTAAAGTTCTAGTGAAGCTTGCCTAAAAAATGATATGTCCAGATTGTCTTATTTTGGGAAACCAATGAACTGCTCCTAAGGTTCTAAACAACCTCAGACATAAAACTTAAGCGCGCTGTTTGTCGACGTCACGGCTTTCTTTCATTTTGTGACGTGCGTTTATTCCTTTCAATAAACGTTTTGTTATATTGAGTTCTTTTATTGCAAAATAATAACACAGTGCTTCAGATTTATGTACTCTCAATACACACACAAAATAAACACGGTAATAACTTTGTTGTCTTTACTCGATGATGACTCAACTTGAATTTGTTCATTAGCCCAGCTGTTTCAAAGGGTTCTCGCTTATACAAGAATATTAAGATCATCCCATGTTGTTGTTATTATCATTCAGTGTAGGCGCCTGCTTGACTGCGTGTTTTGTTTTTGTTCTGTATAAGTTTTTATTTTCTGTTGTTTATCTTATTTCGTAAAATTTCTTATAAGCGTAGAAAACTAGGCAGTTTGTAAAATGCACAGTGAGTCCTTTCGTTTACTTTTTTGCTGAAGCGGTTAAATACATACGTCTATATATGTATACCTGTAAAAGTCTTGTATATATATTGAATTTACCTAATCCTGGTAAATAAATTCATACACAAACAATTACAAACGATATAAAATATTTTCTTAAAATTTGTGGCATTAAATATAAAAATACTTTAGTCATTTATCATTTCAGCTGACCAGTCGTATATTTAACATGCAAATTCCAAGTTTATTCGAGTGTAGTTAAATATTTTGACTCCGACCGTAAATTAACTTTTAGTTTTTTTAATACATTTAATTATTTTTTTAGTTTTTGTTTTGTTTTCAACGTTCGTTGTTTTGTTTGTATATCAATACATGCTCCTCATCACTCCCCATTTTCAAATTTGATTTGTATACAAACCCATTCGTAGATAAACACACAAATATGTTTTTATCAAACGTAAATTAACTCAAAAATCATATTCTTCATACTCATGCTTACAAATGGTTCGATAACTGAGTAGAATTAAAAATATTTTTATTGTTTTTCACTCGTTGAGAGTGATTTAACATAAATCTACGTTGTTAAAATGCTATCTATTTTCTGTTTAGTGTTATTACATACGTTTTATTTTAGTAGAATATAAAATAATTTATGCATATGTTGCGTAGAAAATCTTTATTACCGATTTTAGCGTTTTTTTTATGCATTTGTGGCACTATTTGGATCTCTATTTCAGTTTTAATTACCTTTTTGGACTTTGGTTCCACTTTTAGATTGCGGCACTTTTCTGATAAGAAGCTAAATCAGCTTCATTCATGCTCCCCTCTTACAAGAATGTTGATGATTTTCTATATTCTATTCTATTCGCATATGCTTATAAGGGTTTTAGATACATAGCCGCCAGACATAACGGTTTTTGTCCTAAATTTACAGATATTTGTGCGTTGCAGAAAGGCACGATACTTTTATAAAGGGACAGAAACAGTAAACTTTCTTTTTTATTGGTTAATTTTCGTATTCTATGCACACAACTTGTTAGTTGGACACGTGAACAATTAAGAAAACAAACATTTTTATAAAAGTATAAATTAAATTTAATTTCTCGGCTACAATAATATTTAATTATCTTTGAAGAATTATTTAAGCCATTTCGCAGTATTTTTCTAAAGGTAAAATGATTTTACTATTTTACCTAAAAGCTATGGTTATCATGGTTTCCCGCCGATACGTTATAGAGTAGACTTCTAATCTGCTGATTGGATTTATCTTAAACTTAGAATGTCATTAGAGGAGGATTCAGGCATTATACATTGTGTCTCGTTAGCCTTGTAGCTCAAGCACGAAGGAAACTTGTTTAAACTTTTAAATTTATTGCTTTATTTTAACACCAATAAGTAAAACAAGAAAAAGTTTTTTATTTTATAGTTTCTATTAAAATGTTCTAAAAGATTTTTGTTATCATATTCAAAATTTTTTAACCTTTTTACCTATGTACATATGTAGCAAGAGCTTGGTCGACTTAAATAAAAATTTCTTTACAGCACTTGCAAAATTAAAATATTAGTTTGTTATAGCCAGACGTGTTATAATATCGGGTTTTTCAACAAGAAGTGTGTCTTGAATTGAATATAATTTCGCAATTTCGAAAATCGCATTCAAATAATTAAATTCCACCTTCAATAGTGGTTCTGTTAAAGTTACATTTCGTAAAATTTGTAATACTGCCGGATAACATAATCGTCCTTCTGAGACCGCTATTAAGAATTTAGTCGTTAAATTTGAGTCGACAGGCTCGATACAAAATGTGCGAAAACCAACGCATGATCGACCGGGTCGTTCAGCTGAAAACATTGCAGCCGTAAACCACAGTGTTAAAGCAGATCCAAATTTATCAATTCCTCAACGTTCTCAACAATTGAGGTTATCCAAAATTACCACATTGGCTAATTTTACGTAAGGATTTGACTTTGAAACCTTACAATATTCAGCTGGTACAGAAATTGAAGCCGACCAAGTATTCACATCACCGTAGGTTCGCTCAATTCACTTAGATACAACCGACTGGTTTTTCTGAAAAATCATTTTTTTCAGACAAATCCCATTTTCACTTTGCATGCTCAACCTGTCACTGTATGGTGCGCTATGTCGCCTGGAGGCATGATTGGGCCGTCTTTTTTCGAAGATGAGCCTGAAAACGCGATAACGGTCGATGGATCACTATTAATTTTAACCTACTATTGACTACATAGGTATCACTGCCATGTGGTTTCAACAGGATGGCGCCACATGTCACCGTCCAGAATGGATGAGTAACTGTTAATGATGAATTTCTACAGAATATGCATACTGGTTGTGTTATTTTCCTATGTGTTAAAAGAAGTCTACTTTGTAGTAATCGGAAGATTTAAAGGCACTTTATTATTTTGTATCTAAACCAATTAAAAAATTAAGTCTCTGGATATGAAATTTTTGTTGCTAGGATACAAATAAGCTGTTGTTGCTATTTTGTCAACAGCTTCGTTTCCTATAAGACTAATGTGACTTGGTATACATTAATCTTTCTTTTACCTCTATTGAAAGTTGGTGAATGGAAACAATCGTTTCCTTCTTAATTCTGGGATTTCGCGCAGCATCAAATACAGATCGAATGTTAGTGCAAATCAAATATTTCATTGATGAGAATTGACATACATACGTATAAAACTCTAAGAACCACTTCAGTTTGAAATGTTGTTGCACTTTGAGGAAGTAGTCTAAATAATTTTGTTTGTCCGTATTCATCAACAACAGAGAAAGCTAAATTGGTTGATCTCTTCGATCCATCCGTATAAATGAAACATCAACTTTCATTTTTATACTTGCTGACTAGCTGAAGAGTGCTTCGTAAATACCTGATGTCGTAGGGCTTTTGTTAAAGAGCTGAAGTTCCATGGAGGATGTTTCACCGCAGGAATATCAAATCCTTTTATGTTAAGTATCTTCATAATTCTGGTCATATGGGCTAAGGTGAAAGAATAGTTTGTTCCATTTTTCTTTTATATTGTTACGGATGCGTCTTGCTTAAGTTAGAAAAAAATTAGGTAATAGAGTAAACAACTGAGTATGCTGTTTACTGTGTGGCTTGCTCAGCAAACTTATGCGCGTAATACAACAACTATTAGGTAGGCTGCGTAGTTTGCTAAGAAAACTTATGCACGCAAGGCAACAACAACAATCGGGTATGCTAACTGCGCAGTTTTCTAAGAAAACTTATGTACACAAGACAGCAATAACTATTTTAAAATAAATTCCAGGAAGAAACTTTATCACCTTAAAACCAAAAACACACAGACCTACAGGCACCAATACATTGAATAAATAACATAACAACAAAATGTTATACAAAGAAAATTCTTAATTTTTCTAGACCTCTAGTGGGCAAATATAAAAGGCAGCGCCTGAGTGGATAGTTAGTTAATTAAAACATAAACCTCGTGAAGTAAAGACTTGCACCTTTAGTCAATTTTTCTGTAGTGCCAACGTACAAATCGCTTTTTGTGTAGTTAAAGTAATTAAACTTGTAATTAATTTAAAAACTCTAAAATCTGGTGTTATTTATTTTGCAATAAAGAACTCAGCAACAACAAAACGTTTATAAAAGTTTATACCTATATAACAATATAGTAACAAAAACTATTTCAAATTTTGTGGATTAAAGGAAATTAAAATTTATTTGCATGGATATAAAGTGGCTCAAACCCCCCTTCGGCTAAGAGATTTTTGATAGGTGCTGTCCTGATTGCTCTAAACCTATCTTTAGTGGTACAATAAGAGAGGTTTTAACACTTCTTAATGTTGATTTAGCTCCTTTGCTTTAGATCACTAGATCGTAATCTATTTCTGTCAGTATTATAGATTAAACTAGTTTTAACAGATTTTTAGTATGCATATACTAACTCTTTTTTGATGAAAGACAATTGGTGATATTTGATCTGCTGGTGAGGTCCGTCTTAAGGTTATTACAATAAGACTTAAAGCTATATTTACAATCAATGTTTAATGTTATTATAAATTAGACTGATGCTATTGCAATTACATTTTTTACAGACGTGTAAACGACAGATTTTTTTGGAAGAAGCACTTCCTGGAGAGGTTTGCAACCAATTTTCAATAGCAGAGAGAGTTTTTACAAAAGTTTGCTCAATTGTTATTTTCTTGTTGCTATAAAATAAAAATCATAAGCGTATAAGCAATGATCAACCCATTTATTACCGTTAATGAGATAAATCATCAAAAGTAATGATAAATAGGGTTGCCGAAAAAGGTGACCCTTGCGGAATCTTATTTTCCAATGAAAAAATATTTAAAAAGGTATCGTTTACACGTACTGCAAATTTCCTGTTTAACAGTAAAGTTTTATTATTTGAAACATATTAGGCCCCATTGACCAACTCGAAAGTTTTGAAGAACGATGTGCACTCCGACCCTGTCAAATGTCTTTATAAAGTCGATTGACAGAATGGAAATGTGTTTCTTTGTTGATCTATTTTTAGAAACTATATGGTTTAAGTACAATAGTGCATCTATTGTACCCAGACCAGCCTGAAATCCAACCTGATTACTTAATATATGAGGTTATATTTTATTAGTAGTCTAGATAAAATTTTTTCTATATTGAAATAAAGGGAAGAAGGCGTATTGGGCGGTAGAAATTGATGTCGTCTATATATTTTTCTTTAAAAAATTGTGGAATGACACTAGACTCAAGTATATTGTTAAATATGTAAGATTTTTTAACATTGTATATGTAATTTAGTCATACCCTGGTGTTTTGCCTTTAGAGGTGCTTAAGCCATGTGATAATTCATACATGTTAAAAAAAAGTTTGGTATAAGGACAATTTGTTACATTTAAAGAATGTTTTGAAAAATTATAATCCTTTGAACTGTCTGATCAGTACTTTGCAAACGATTCTGATATGCCATTGGTTATCTTTGACTGTGGTCCCGTTAACATTTACAAAACTTATATTTGGTCGGAAGTTCCCTGATGTTTGGATATTCCATATTTATGTTGTTAGATGATACAACAGATAAGATATTCGTAAAAGAAACTGTTAGGTTTTGTTCCCTAAAAATAGTTATTGCTTCGCGAATTGTACATTTCCATTTTGTGTTGATTTTGAAAAATTTTCTCTGTTGTATAAATTTTTTGCATTAAAAAAAATGAAGGGCGATCCCCTGCACAATTTGCATAGTATGTCCTAGAGCATTCTGAGTCGGAGTGAGGGTAAGATTGCAATTAGCACATAATTCAGCATTCTGGTAATGTTTTTTTGTGTGCCCCATAAATCGGGCACACATTTTTACACTTTATTGGATTAGGATATATCCTTAGACTCAGGAGGATTGTATAAATCAAAAGTTAATAAGATAACTCCTCAAGGCGAGTTTTTACCATCATTTGCTTTAGCAAGTTTCCCTTTCACAACAATTCCCTTCTCAGATACATTTATAAGACATGGGGCAAAAATAGTTCCTTTTACAAAATTAAGTTGTTCATGTTAGTTTGCAGTTTATTCTGCATAACCAAACAATTCTTTTCAATCCAAATTTTTTTTTGCTGTCGAATTCTCCGACAAGTAAAAGTAAATTACCATCTATTAGTTGAAGATAGACAATAACTCCTTGGTAATAAGATTAAGAGACATATAAATTGAAAACCAGAAATAATGCGAGAATTGTTTCTATACATTTTCAGCGGCAACAATAATAAATCTCACGTTAGTAGGTTTATGGGCTAGAAGAGATTGAAAGTCTATAAGAGATTCACCTATGTTTCACTTTGAGGGCAACGGTCAGCAAACCGATGGGGCCTGAGGGACATTGTAATTATATTAGACTTACAATTTATTAATTTATGTCAGTGAAAAGTACAACGAACAAATAGTCCTATATTTAGCTCTGTATATATTTTTGCTGCACTCAAGCTTTGAAAAAACGAATAAAAATATTTAACGCTATTTTTTTTTATGTAACAAAGACGTCAGGTAATGCAAATGAACCAAATTTATTAAACCGTCAATGACCCTTTTTTCTAATTCAAAATTTTTTAATCGTTCAACTTAAAATTAGTTTTTATTAATAGTTTTCTCAAAGACTCCTTGAATCCAAAGTTTTTTTCAACTGCAAAGTAGATGGCATTAACCTAATTTTACTAACAAAATTTAAATGTTAATATTAAAAATGATAGATCTAATAGTAATATATATTAATATAAATAAAAAATGGCCCGAAATAGATGCTACAAATTTCTGCCCTAAAGGGTTTAAGCTAAACTTATTTATTTTTCCTACTGCATAGCTTTGAATAAACCTCAAGTATTTTCAGTACCGGCTGTATTTTAAGCAAATTGCTTAAAATATGAAAATGACCTAACAATTCATTGCTCATACTCGGCGATTTATAAGTCACAAAAGAGTTCGATGCGAGTGGCAAGTGATAAGATTTCATCAACCGACAAGAGTTCAGGAAACTGATTAGAAGTCTAGCCCGAAAGGTCTTAACCCTCAGTAGTTACATCCGTCTAGAAAGGTAGGATATAAATTTTTATATTGAACAGTAGGGATTTTTTCTCTATTCTAGCAGTAGATATTAAGTTTAATTGTTAGTTAAAAAATAAGACTTAATAATAATTAGAAAAACTTAAAGCTTAAATCAATTTGAAATTTGGCTGAATATTATGTTGGGTAGACTTATTATTTGTAAATATATTTTTTATAACTTAACCAAAGATCTATAATAATTATAGTTATTTGACCTTTTTAATATTTTTCAGTAGTATATTATTAAGCACTAGGTCTTAATAAAAAATTTTAAAGACTTTATTTTTTATTATTATTTAATATTTCGCCAAACCATTGGTTGGCATTTTCAGAATAAACAAAAAAAATTTATAAATAATTAATTAAAAATAAAAAAAAAAGTTTCAACATTTTTTATTAAAGACCTAGTGCTTAATATTAAACTACTAAAGAAATTAATCAATAATCATTAAATTGTATTAGTAAACGTAAGTGGCCACTGTAAATATAAATATCAGTTTTGTTGCTAAAGAAAAAGTAAAAAAAATATTAAAATTAATTTTATTTAAAAATATGATTATTTTTCTTATTTTTTTTATTATTTATACCATAACTTAAAAAAAAAACTTTATTGAAAATATTGGTTTCATATATATAACTATATTCCCTAAAATGCAAAAGAATATTGCAACAAAATTGGAATTCGTAATGATGTCCATTATTATGTTATACCAAATTATAATGTTAATTTAACATATTTGCCTTAAAAAAAGATAAAACAGGAATATGATTAAAAAATTTTATCATATAAATATATATTATAATTACCACAGCGAATCTTTCCCATGCAGTTCCACGCCAAATTGGCAGTTTTTCAACTTCGCGCAAACTTTTGAATTTGCCATGTAGTGTTCTTAAAATATAAAAAAGATGTATTATTTATTTACATGTCTATGATCAAAAATTTGATATTTCAAATAAGTAAAATGTAAAACTTGCAAAGTTAATGGTAAAAAGTCGATTGTTTCGTTCGTATATAACATTACGTTGTAGAAAATAACTTTTTCTGCTATTTTTATGGGCAAAATAGCTTTTTCTGCTATTTTCTACAACGGAAGTAAAACAATGCATCCGTAAGAACTTTACCCATTCGTAGACTGCGGATTGAAATGACACTTTCGCATATACACATGCACTTTGCAGGACAATGCAATTTAATATCGCGATATATAAACCGGGTATTACACATGTAAAGTGAACACTATTTATAAACTTATACTAAACTAAAATCTTATAAAAATTTACATATTAAGATCTTTAAACTATTCAAATAAAACCGTTATAATATTAAAAAAATCAATACAAATAATCGTTATGCTTTAAAAGCACAAGAATATAAAAGATTATAAAACTATAACATACCGATGAAAAGTGCGCAGGCCATTTTAGCTAACCTCTACTGTATTCAATTGTTTATTATCTTTATTTAACATGTTTTATTTAAAATATCAAAATTTTTCGTTTGTTATGCAAATTAGAATTACTACAAATAGTTTTATAATTAAGACTTTCATGTAACCAATTTAACTCTTGCGAAATGATGACCATGATACACAACCATATAATAATTGTAGTTGAGGTCTAGGATGTCTTTAGCAGATTCGTGTAATATTTTACGGGAACACAGAAGTTTAAAATTTATCAAAATATGTACCTACTTGCCATAAAATGTTACTATAAAGCTATAAAAATACGACTTGAATACCTGGGATCAAGCAAATGTAATACAAAAACACTATTATCAGTCACCATACAAACGAAAGCTCTATATACAATAGCTATTCAACAAAAGATGGGTATTTTAGGAATATCTCTGCTGAGATATACCGAGATATACTGAGATTAAACCAAACAAAAAAAATGAACGGATCTCAAAGATTAGCTTGCCAGCGCCGCTGCTTGCTCGAAAGAGCAAATTTTACCACTTTTTCCAGCATTTAGACACTTGTTCACACCTTCTGGCCATCCTAATGATTCAACGATGCTGATTTGTTAATAAAAACCAAAAACTTCACAAAGCTCCAAATAAAGTACCCCAAAGGCTCATTTAGGTAAAAAAATTGAATTCAATATTATAAAGAATTTTATCAATAATTTTCTAAATACATTAAACCAGAACTAGGTCCCGCAACCTCATCCAAAATGTTAAATCAACTTCCAACTCTGCAGGTTAATAATGCTAACAGTTCAAGAGCACAGATTCTTTTAAAGAATTAAAAAATCTCACATTCGTGCTAATATCAAATCCTAAGAATTATAAATCCCGTAAAAAGCAATTCCAATTTGTTACAAAAGTTGCGTGTATATTTTTCGTTGTATTCGCACAAAAAAGCTTGTTTATTTTACTTAAGGCAGAATATATTTATGTATATACCTATGCTAAGTTGTGAAACTGTTAAATAACAAATTATCAATAAAGAACTATTGCTGTTACAGATTTGGTCGATTTGAAACTGGTGGAAATGCTTCGTTGAAATATTCTGCTGTTATTTTCCTAGATAATCTTCTGGATTAAGAAGGACGAACTAAAATTTAAAATCTGATTTAACTGAAATTCAAAACACATTTTTTGTGTAGACTTTAAGTAAAGATATTAGTAATTCCTGAGAAAATATTTTACGTTTATTCCTTTTAATAATAAACGTTTCGTTGTGTTGAGTTCTTTTATTGCAAAATAATAACACAGCGGTTTAGAATTTTAAATTAAATTAAATAATTTTTTTACTTTCAGTACACACAAACAAAATAAACACGATGGTAACTTTGTTAAATTAATTGAATTGCCCAGCAAGTGGTGCTTATATACTTAGTTGTTTAAAGCGGTTATCGCACATACAAGAATACTCTACGTTAACATCACCCCATATTGTTGTTGATATTATCACTCAGTTAAGGCGCCTGCTCGTTCTGTGTTAGTTGTTTTTGTTTTCTGTGTATATCTTATTCAGAATATCATAAAAGCGTGTTGTTGTTGTCTTGCATGCATAACATTTCTTAGAAAACTACGCAGTTTGTAAAATGCACATTGGGTCGTTTCGTTTACTTTTTTTACTGATAATTATTTTATTTTTAAACTTAACATAATATTTTATATAACAAACTTTAGCCAAACTTTGTAGCAAACAATTCCATAAAAATGCAGCAATAAGAGTGCACAACAAATTAGTATTAGAGCATTTAACTATTACAAGTATACACTACTAAGCTATACAAGCTATATCTTTTCCGGAATTTTATAAATGGCAGAGAATCTAACTAACGTACCTTTACCTTTACCTATATCCTCAAAGCCAAGCCTCTGTCTAAAAATATCATAATTATGCACTTCTTATACAAGGATATGAAAAAGGGAACAATCGAACACAAATGTGTTGTGGACTAACATGCTTTCAAAGCTAAATATATTTTAGTCTGCCCAACAAACGCGTCTACAAAAAGTTGGAGCGCTGACTAACTTCAATTTCTAATAACTCTTTTGCACATCTTAGCGAATTAATCTCTAACTCGCCTAAACTGGTTATATTTTCTTTCTGTGTGGAAAAGTTGTAAGACCATAAACGCATACATCAAGCAAACCAGTTATTCCTACCCTACTAAATAGTCAAAAATAAACCCAGCTGACATCATTAAGTAAAATATTGGAAAGAAAATGCTAATTTTATCAAAGAAAATAAAACTTCACCACTACAACATAATACTTTGCAATAGTTATTAAAAGTTAGAAAACTGGTCAAAACGAATCACTGCAATGTTATTGCTCCACTAAAATCTGCTTCCTTTTAGCACCATTAAAAATAAAAAATGGCATTCCCGAAATTAACCAATGTACATATTGTTACGTTTATACATTATATAAACGCTTTGTTGTGAGTTCTTTATTGCAGGCTAAATAACACCAGTTTTAAGAGTTTTTAAATTAATAAGAATTTTATTTACTTTAACTTCACAAAGTTGACACTTCAGAACAATTTACTTAAAATGCACGTCTTTACTTGATGAGGTTTAATTTTACACTGGTTGACTATCCACTCAGACGTTGCCCTATTTATATTTGTCCATTTCAAGGAATTTGTGTAAACAGAAGACAACATAAAAGGAACATATTAAAGAAAACGTGAACAGTTAAACTACAAATTCAAAAAAAATGTTTTGGCTTTTATGACCCCAATCGGAATTAACATTAAGAAACAAAATAATCTATATATATAAAAATTAAGCCCAAAATAGGTGTCCGTTGGTTGCCAGTGGTTGACGAGATGCGCCGTCGGATTTCCACCAAATTTTCACAGTGCCTTCGTAATGGTTGTTCGCTCGTTTGTATTTTGTTTCATGCCTTTACGCACAATAGTGCGTCTACAGTGGGTGTTTGAAACAAGACAAATTTTTTCCAAAAAGTCAATTTTTTTTCCATTACATACTTCGACTCAATATTGTGTTTTCGTTTGTACGTTGCTGTGTGTGTGTGTGTGCTTGCACAGAATGCGACGGAAATACAGATCGAAATATGCTCATGTGCATAACAAGTGGATGTGCAAACAAATAGAGAATTTCGTTTTCCATATCCCGTTGCATTTTCTGTCTGTTTGTGTGTTATTTGCGTGTTCAGTTGCAAAATAATCCATCAGCCAAACGTTTTTCAAAGCAATTGCTAGATATTAAAAATGCCGCAGTTCCAATTGATGCCACCACAAAAATGATTTGCCACTTTGCGCAATCAAAACAAGAATTGGTCACAAACGTATTTCCAGGTATTGCAAAAAATTTTAGAAACCATGAGTGGTTGGGGGAAATAGGTATCTTATCTGCGAAAAATGCAGATGTTTCGGATATCAGTGTGACAATTTTGAATGACATTCCCGGGGAAATTTTACCTAAAAATCGGTTGACTCTGTTACCAATCAAGACGATGTTGTAAATTATCCAGTCGAATTTTAAAATTCGCTTGAGTTACCAGGACTGCCGCCCCACCGCCTACAAGTGAAAGTTGGTGTACTAATTATTTTGCTTAAATATATCTGCCAGCCACGACTTTGCAATGGGACACGTTTAGTAGTCATAAAAGTCATGAAAATGTGATTGAAGTAAACATTTTAAAAGGAAAATATAACGGCGGAATATATGTGCTGATACCACGCATTCCTATGGTTCCTCCACATTTGCCGTTTCGATTTTAAACGGCTTCAGTTCCCCATACGTGTTGCTTTTGCAATGATCCCTGTTTTTCACACGGCCAATTATATGGACCATGTTCACGTGTTTGTGTGTCTATACCTCTAACCAAACTCAATTAAATAATGTCGTATATGTAAAAGCATTGCAATAGAATAAGACGTATTATATAAGCACAAAAAAATATTGAATTGTGAAAAAGATAAAATTATTAAAAAAACATAAAAACGAAAAAACGAAAAAAAAAGAAAAAACGAAAAAAAAAAGAATTAACGCTGTAGAATAAAAACAAACCACAAATGACTTGCAAAGCAGTCATGGGCACGCTAGTATTATATAAAACAATCATTTACAGGTCTGGACATCTGGATGACAACTGTGGGCAACAACTAACAACTCAAACATTGAAATTATGTAAATATATCATTTTAAAACGTTGAAAGTAATTACATGTGCTCCATTGTTTGTGAAATGTGAAAATATACATGCATCGCGGCCTAGGAATTTTCAAAACTATTCTGTTCCTCTTGATATTAACCTCTTAATTAAGTAAAAAGATTATGATATCCTCCTCCTCCCTTTTGAAAATAGAAACAGTGCTATATTACTTATTTTAAAATTCGAATTTATACACATTTGTGTTTTCTAGCCCCTTTTACAGTTATATACATTCTTATTATTGAGTTCACTGGATCTTACTAAGCTAAAATAGTTTATTTTTAATTTAAGAGATTTGATTAATGTTTCATTAGAAAACAGATCGAAAATAAAAGTAAACGAAAAAAGAAAAACTATTAACCTAACTATTAACAAAATATTTGTCATTAAAAATTTACTTCTAAGTGTAAAAGGTGCATAGTTCTTAAGCTTTTTACCATTTAAATAAATATTTTCAAAATAAACAAATGATTACAGTAAAATGACAATTTTTTTAGCAATCAACTGTTTTAGGAAACTTATTAACTTTTACTTGGTTTTTTATAATTTCTCCGACGATGTACTTGTATATACTATTAATTATTTGAAAAATAAAAATTTAAAAAAAAACGAATATCAAATTTCGTTTGAAATATTCACATTTAGCTGCCATCCTCAAATGTTAATATACTTAACCTCAAAAGTTTAAAAGCTTTTAATATTTGTTTTTACTTTGAAATATGGAAATATGACATAATTATATCATAATAATAATTATATTGTTAGAAATTACACTTTGATAAATATTAATAAATTCGAAATTATTTTAATTATTTATATGATTATTTATACTTACCTTTGCGTAATAATTTGATAAGCGGTTTTTTGTCCAACTTGAGGTAAGATTTGTAATTCTCTCATGGATCCTTTATTAAGCAAATCTAAAATAGCTTTGCGATGTTTACTCAAACTTGTTTTTTTATTTGTTGGTAGTGAATCGTTACAGTAACCATTGATTATTGTGTTATTTATGCATTTTTTTTTAGATTTTTTAACATTTCCTTCAATTTTTTGTTCTTGAAGACTTTCACAATGTGTCGCTAAAAGTATACTTTGTCGTTTGTTTTGATACATTTGTAATACAGAATTTCGTGAGCTGCGACGTAATGATTGATTAGCATTTGTCAGTGCAGTATCGCTTGAGAACATTGTTGATTGTTCGATTTGTTTGTTTGCTGTAAGACCATTGATTATTGTGTTATTTATGGAAATCGTTTTAGATTTTTTAACATTTCCTTCTATTTTTTGTTCTTGAAAGCTTTCACAATGTGTCGCTAAAAGTATACTTTGTCGTTTGTTTTGATACATTTGTAATACAGAATTTCGTGAGCTGCGACGTAATGATTGATTAGCATTTGTCAGTGCAGTATCACTTAAGAACATTGTTGATTGTTCGATTTTTTTGTTCTCTGTAAGACGGTGTGAACGACGTATAGATTCGTTCAATGACGCCTTATGTATATTCGTAGCATTATCAAAGAAAGTTTGTATATAAGACGCAGATGAATCCTTAACTTTATTAATTGGGCTTGAGGTTTTTACTCCATTAAATTCTAACGGAATTTCAGGAATTTTAAACTCTTTATCACTATTATTAAGCTAAAAAATAAATTATCAGCGTTTTTTCAGTATATTGCGTATTTAGAAATGACTTACTAACTGACATTTAGCGCTTGTCTTTGCAGAACTTATCGTTGTTTGTTGATTTTGTTTTATCTCTGTATTATTAAAAATATTGTCATTTTTTTCTAACAAAACTTCTTTCATTATACTTTTCAGTTCTTGGCGTATTGGAGAAGATAGCACTGTTTGCTTAGATGCAAAAGCTGAAGTTTGGGGAACTAGGATGTCTAATTTTTTTTGGAACACTGTAAGTAAACTCTCTTCAAAATCGTTTTTCAACTCTGTCATACACTTGCGAATAATGGGAGTAAAGCTAAAAAACAATTATATTATTTAAATAAACTTTGACTCCATGCACGTAATCTGCGTATTTCAAAAACTTACTTTGTATTCCTTTTATTGGCATCACTTTCGGCAACAGTTAATGTTGATATATTTAAACTAAGCAAAGAACCATCTGAATCTGAACTTCTACTAAACATGGATTCGCGGTTATGGGTTGATTCTAATTGGTTCATTTTAGGTAAATTTATTGCAATATTAGATGACATCTTCGCTCTACAAATTATTGTGTTTTATAAAAAAATCATCATCAAAGAGAAAAAATATATCACCTTTTACAATTACCAGCTATTTCAGTTTGATTGCATTTATTAACCTCCACCCTTTGCTTTTTTGGAGTGCAGAATGTATTGCTTTTTATGACCATTTTTTCTTGTGTACCAAAAATTGTAGTATAGCAAGAACGTTTAAGGATATTTGTTGCAGCGTTATTTATCAACGTAGATTTTAGTTTGTAGGGTGTTTGTTTTAGTTTAATATTGTTCTAAAACAAACAAAAATGACCTTATAAATAAATCTGTAAGCTTAATTGTATGTACATATTATATATATTATCTAATAATTATTGCGGTTTGTGTTAAGTTTCATAGATATCAAAGCATCATTTAAAAATCTAAGATCAGTGAGTTTGTTCAGTAGAATTATGGAAAATTTTAAAAAGGAAGCATCTATTGATATTTCGTCGGTTGTTTTAAATATTCTTAAACAATTTTTAGATAACAGTTATGACCAACGAAAATACAAATATACAATTCAAGAAGCGGCTAGGAAAGGTGACAACTATATGGGTGTTGTATATCGAGTAAAAATAACTCCGTTTAATGACAAGAAAAAAGAGCAAAGTATTATACTAAAAGTTCCTCCTCAAAATCTTCAACAAAGAAATCAGTTTTTTGCTGGAGCTGGATTTTCCAGAGAAGCACTAGCGTACGATGAGGTATCCATGCATATATATTGTGTATCACTTTTACTAATTGTTAACTTACTGCTACACTTTAAATAAAGTTTCTTCCCTTAGTAAATGACTTTCAAAAATCAAAAGGTCTTGCTATAAAGGATATGTTTCATGAGTATCCTAAATGTTATTTTACGTCAACAGAGGAATTTAATGAAACTATCTGTATGAATGATTTGCAAGTTGAAGGATTTTTTATGCATAACAGATTTGAATCTGTAACACTTGATCAAGTTACGTATGTAATTCGCATTTATGCTAAATTACATGCCACATTTTTGGCTATAAAAGATCAATGGCCAGATAAAATAAATAACTTAAAACATATTTCTGATATTTTTAAACAACGCCAAAATGACGTTCAATTAAATTATTATTTTGAAAGTCTTAAGCGAAGTGCCTTGGAGTGTATAGACAATGACAACGATCGAGCATATTGGGAAAAATTAAAGGATTATTTTAATGGCGGTACATTTTATAATTTGATGCTGTCTTTATTGGATTCCTGCTCAAGCGAACCCTATTCTGTTATATGTCATGGTGATTGTTGGATAAATAATATTATGTTCAAGCAAGAGGTAATAAACATTTAACCAAACAAAATAAAATTATTCAATATAAGCAGTTTTATTTTCCGTGCTTGATTCCTTTAAATAAATATTTCATGATATTCTCACGAAATATTTATTACAAAAATTTTTATTAAAAAATAAACATTTTATGATATTCTCATAAAACATTTATTCCAATAAAAATAAAAATATTTGAAATGTATTACTGCGGGGGAGAGCACATCCATATTGCAATTACACTATTGCTCAAGTAGCTCATCAGTGAATTTTACCCCAATCAAGCACGGAAAATAAAACTGCTTATATTGAATATGATTCCGAATAATTATAAATTACTTAAAATGATTCAACTTATTTTCCACCACAGAAGGGCAAAGTCGTTGATGCTCGACTTATTGATTGGCAAATAATGCGTTATTCATCCCCGATTACCGATCTCATGTACTTTTTAATGTCAACCACTACCAGAGAATTTCGGCGACAACATTTTAAAGAAATACTTGATATATATTACTGCACATCAAGAGACCATATCATTAGGTAAGTCATTTAGAGTTTCAGTCGTTAAAGAGCAAATAAATGGTTTTATTCGCATTTAATAGATTAGGTTCGGATCCGAAAAAACTATATTCTCGTTCTGCTTTTCAAAAACAATTTCAAGAGAAAGGTGCCATAGGACTACTATTTAGTATGATAGTTTTGCCGATGATAACAACCAAAAGTGAAGATATACCAGACTTAGAAAAGCTAAGCGAAAAAGTATCCGCGGGCCAATCTACTGATGTTACGGAAGCAGGTTTCATGGGAGCAAAATCTACCCTTTTTATGGAAAGAATGAGCGGGATAATAATGGATTCGATTGATTGGAATTTATTATAAATTTTTATTTACAATTACTAACTTACCTTAATATCAGCTGTAATATTGTTTATTTCTGGATAATTTTTCAACTGTTTAGCATTTTGGGCGAATCTCAATGTGGACAATGTTTCACTTAAATCTTCACGATGAGGACTTATGCATGCCAACAAAGTTAAATATGAATTCGAATTCAAAGACTCTATAGAAAAATAAAACAAAGAAAATCGTTAAATTCAATTCGAATTTTACTATTTTTGCACGAAATTATTTGTTAGTCAAAAATGAAATTTTTGAAGTAATTAAACACAATTAACACTAATAATGTTAAATTATTCATAAATAATTTAATTAAATATACAATAAAATTGCCATTCCATTAAAATAATCCCTTCAACATATTAAATTTGGCAAATGTAAAATGATGTTTCCAGTTTATTTATTTTTGAATGTGTTGGAATTTTCTTATTTACGAAATGAGAATAAAACAATTTTTATTGTGTTTAAAAAATGCACTTTTCTGAATTAATCATATAGAAAACATATTAAATTTTATTTTTTCTTTTAGAAAGTCAAATAATAACCTTAATGTTTAAATCTTAATACTTTTGTAAATGCAACCTTAGTTTGCATAACATTGTTAAATTTACAATGCCTTGATTTATGCTTTTCGTTCACATGATTTAAAAAAAAAAAAACATTTTTCACACTGTACAAACTTCAAATTTTGCATAAAAGTTGCAAACCATTACAACTAAAATGTTTAACGCTTATAATTCATTTTTCTAGACTAATAGGCGAGTGCTGATTACGAAAACAATATTTTATCAGTTCGGCTATTGACGAGATAATGGTACATCAACGTTTGTTGGTATACTCGTATATTTCCTTTTAGAGCAACATCGAGGGTTAAAGATATGTGTCTATTAAAATGGCTAAGTTGTTTTGATTGAAAAAATGACTGAGTTGTACTGAATCGAAATTTAATTATCATCAAGTTTTAAAAGATTTCTAGATCAGCACACCGAAGGAGAGCAACAATAAAATTTTTACCTCAATTACAAGTCATTATACAATAACGAGCAGATTTACGGAGTAATAAAAACGTGACAAAGCTGATAGTTAGTTTAGTTTTAATTGTAATTGTGATAAATACGTTAATTGTAAAACTGCCATAGCACCAGTGGCAACAAATGAGGGTAAGCCATAATAAAATTTTCATGCTTCTGTTGTAATTAAAGAAAACTTACATAGCATATTAAGTATTTTTATACACGAAATATTTTATACCTTGTAAAACAGAACTTAGAACACTGTCCCGGTAAGGTATTACTTTGCTGCGTGTCGCCATTGCCTGTAAGACTTTTCCAATTGATAGTAGGCCTTGATTGATGTGAACTCCTTCTGACATTGCCACACCTTGATGCCCCGTGCGTCTAACACCTTCAGATCCTGCTAAATCAACAATGTTCATACATGATTTGATTGTAGTTTCTGTGCCATCTAGATTTTGTGATGTGGACAAGAAATGAATTGTAAATATTGCATGAGAGCGTGAACTTTGCGAATTCATTTTGGTTGGGCGCACATGACGGTTTCTGTTTCCTTTCATTAATATAGCGTGACAGTCTTCAAGAGTATTTAAAGGTTTTCGAATTCCTCCAGTGTATTTGTAACCTAAAACAATGTACATTTCAAAAATTAACATTCGATTCAGAAATAGCGTGATATCTGCAGTTTTTAGAAAACAAAAGCCAATACTTAATTTATTATTATTCTAAATGCGGATAAACTTTTGTTTCCTATATTTATATTGTTCTTTTTAACGGTCTTTTTAATTCAATTTAATATATTTTTTCAATATTTCGCTTTCCTTTGGAAAGCTTCCTCAGGAAATTAATTTTTACAATAACAAAAATTATTAACAATTTGAAAAAATTTTTGGAAAACAATATGCATTTTACTAATACATAAATCTAGTAATTCCTGCATCACAATATCAGCTATAATTGGTGATGCTGCAGAGCCCATAGGGAGGCCCTCCTTCTGCAGATATCCTATTATCAAATTGAAAGTATCTGTTGTCTAGAATATGTAAAAATAATTCTTTCTCAATATTTATATTTTGTTCTATTATCTGCCATTTTCCCTCTATAATCCTCAAAGCTAAACCTACAGGAATACTTGGAAAAAGTGAAACTATATTAAACGAAAACAATCTATCATTATCTTGTATACCTATTCTCCTAGCTTTATCTTTAAATTCCAATGAATTTCTAATATTATATATTGATTATCCTGTTATTACCTCATGAATATTCGTTATATACTTGCACAGTCCATAATTAATGCAAGAGCAAATAGGTCTTAAAGGAAAATTCTACTTATGGATCTTGGGTACTCCATATAGCTTTATAAGTGGATCCTTTCTCTAGGACAGAAATTTGCAATAACAGTTGAAAGGAATAATTTTACTATGATAAAGATAATTTCAGAAGGAGATGATTTGCTTCACACAAGAAAAAAAGGATCAGGAAGTAGCGCGAACAAATCTAACAATGATCATTGATAGGCACATTAGCAACATTAGACATATAACAAGAGATATATTTATATTAAATAAAGTAAAACTGCTAAAAAAAATTTGAATACTAATAGGTACATATTAATTGTTAATGCTGACAAGGATAATGTTACTGTTGCTATGAGTAAGAGCGATTATTATTCGAGAATAAATGACATTCATAACGATTCTGCAAAATACTCAATATTGAATAAAGATCCTAGTACTAAATTGCAGCAAACAATGTTTCAGTTGATAAACTTTATAATTTTATATGGTTTTGTCAATTGTTTACAAAACTTTTTTTTAAATTGTTAATAATTTTTTTTATAAAAAATAATTTCCTGAAGAAACTTTCCAAAGGAAAGCGAAATATTGAAAATATATGTTACATTTAATTAAAAAGACTTTCTACACACTCTTTTTTAACATTGTCACTAAACTAGTTTTAAGCTTGTATGATTTTTTCGTTCAAATGTACATTCTAATTACATCTGATATACCTGCTTTATGTTAAAAACAGCATGATCTAACTGAGCGAAACCGACACACAATTTTGCACTAATCTATTTGCAATAATTTTATACCGTGTCACCTTTGTACCGGCTTTGGTAATAAAATATAATTTCTTTACAGATTTAATCAAAGTTTAGGATTGTGCTTATGCATACTCGCTTAGCAACGATAGTTTTGTGATTATGCCTTTAACAAGGTTCATACAAATTTCGTATTATATTTTATAAAACGGTCACTGACAATGCTGTTTGGAACATACATCACAGATATGCAAAAGTTTCCATAATTATATTTTGTCATTAAGACCGTGAAACTTTGGTCTATGTAATGATCAATTACCATTAATTATTGTCAACTGGCTGTCTTTGTTCTGACAGTGATGCTTTCACATATCAATCTAGAACGCACAATAATTGAAATGTTGACAAATCATATAAAACCATGTCGTCTGAAATCATCTTAATAAGTAAAGAAACAAATATTGTTCTTTTAAATCTGCTTCGTGATTGTATACAATACATACCTCTCGCAGCTATGGGTTCGTTTGTATTTTCTGCTAATAAATCATAAACCTTTTCATTATAAATTTCAATAAAGGATACTGATATCTGTGAAATCTTATCAGTTTGATGATTTTCCTGATTTTCTGAATTCACATTAATCGAAAATATTTCCTCCAAACAACGCGGAATAACGCCCGCATCGTCTCCATCAAAAAGCTACTAAATGAAAATTACTAAGTTAATTTCGGCAGTAATTTTGATAGCACAGAAGACAATTCACCTTAGAATTTAGTCCCATAGTATACGATTTACCAGCCCCTGTTTGTCCATACGCCAATGCAGTACAATTAAATCCCATTTTCAAATTCACAATCAACGGTTTTATTAATTTATCAAAAATTTCTTTTTGAGTAACCGTTGGACCTAAAGCTATATCAAACGTAAATAGTGTTTCGTTCACTATAATATTCTATAAAATAAGGAATTCTTATTAAAATACATAAATCGTCAATATTTATTTGTCTTACATTTCCATTTGGGTGATAAGTGACAACACTGGGCTGCAAATTTTCTTTTAGGCAATCTTTAGCCGGTCGTTCACGTACTGCTATTTTAACTGCACCATTTTCACTCATATTAAAGATTTTAATTAATTCCCTCTTACACAAATATTACAATTTATCTGTTTTCAAAATTTTGCTGGCGTCCTTTAAATTATTCATAATAGTTTTAACAGCAATCAGCTTTTAAATATATATAGAGACAAAACTTTTATGGAAGTGTTTGTAAACAAAAAATTAGGAATAAACGACTTGCTGCGAATAAGAATTCAATTTTTCAAAAAAACAGCTGATGTTATAACCATAGATAAAAATTAATTAATTAATTATGGTTATATATTAATTATCTATGGTTATAACAACTGTACATTGAGCAAGCACAAATTGTTAAGTAAATAATTTCAAAACTATAAATAATGCTAGATATCATCTGTCAGATAATTCGAAATTAATTTTTATATGAAGGAAGTTTTTATACAAAAAACAGTCAGATATTTAATCAATCATACTTAATTTTAAACTTGATACTACTTGTATATATTATTTGTTATCAAGCAGAAAAATTATCATATTTAATTACAGTATAAATGTGATGCTAGATTTTTTTTATTATTCTAGTGACCAGGTATTATAGTTTATTTTACATTTTTAACGAGGGCAGGTGTCTTTTATTTTTGTCTTAAATGCTTGAAAAAATCAAGTTATTGATGTGCCGTTCTAGTTGTTTTTGTTCTCTTTCACTTCAATTGTGGTTTCGGAAGTCCGTATTCATGTTTCCACCTTGTATTAAAATAATGCTTTTGTATTTGATTAATACCAAATTTTATTTCCTGAATCATTTATCACTTCATTATTGGGGAGACTTGCGAGAACTTACTATGTTTTCAAATGATCCCCTTGCGTGTTTACCAGAAAGATAAAATCAAAAATTATCTTACTCTGAAAACATAACACACAAGGAGACCATCAATTTTACTTCCTAAGCAGACAGCTTTCAAGCTCTTTGCTTGTGAGTTCTTTGAGAGGATGGATGATCTGTAACTTGGGATTTTAAACTTGCTTTAAACTTCAGTTTTACTGGAAGCTGCAAAAAATATTTATTTTAACTTGAAAAACTGATAGATTCTTATTTTAATTCTCAAAGATTTTTACGTATTGTGCAATATAACTACCTTTAAACGCTTTCTATTTTTGTTTTTGCTTACATATTTATATTTGTTTTATATTTTTAATCGACCTTTTTTATCTTAAATAAATATCTGTTATTCTTTTTAACGACCTTTTTTTAATTAATTTAACAATATATATTTTTTTCGATATTTCGCTTTCCTATGGAAAGCTTCTTCAGGAAAAATTAATTTCAATAATAACAATTATTGACAAATTGAAAGCATTTTTTTTTAAACATTTGACAAAAAATTAAAATAAAAAATTAAAATTTCAAATATTTAAACATACAAAAACAAGGTAACGGAAATTAAATAATAAATTTCTCTCTTATGAAAAAATTATAACAAACTATGTGTCTTTTGAATTAAGTACCTAATATTCTGCGTTAAATTGTCTGCGTCTGTTTTGAAATTTATTCTCCTGACATTTGGTACATTAACAATTTCTAACATTTCTAACATATAACGTCTGTTATAGTTTTTTTCTATATCTAATACTGATGCTTCCTCAAACTTTGGATAACGATTATATTTCTTACAATGTGAAAATAAGGATGTCTTCTGTGTTGAAATATTTATATATTTTTGGTCACATCTATGACCAGCTAATCTTGTTTTAAGTTTATTCTTTGTTGTCCCAATATAAACTTTGTCACAGTTCACCTAGTCATTTCCTCCACATGGTATCCTGTATACTACATCAAATGTTTCCATTTTTCCTATTTTATCCTTCATACTGCTAAATAATTTATTTAATGCATTATATGTTTTGTGTGCAATTATATATCTATCTGTGTCATATATTTTAGACTTTCTTAATTTTTCTGATATTCCAGGAACATAAGTTAATGAATTATAATTTTTTGGTTCTGCCGTAGTATTTCCTAAATTATGCCTATGATTGCCATATTGTCTAATTAATCGGTTAGTTAATTCTACTGGAAAATCATTGTCATGAAGTATATCTCTTATTGTATCCTTGTTCTTCAAATGAAATTCTCTGTCACTTATAGTCAATATTCTGTCTAACATATTTTTCGCCGTATTTATTTTCTCGGATGTTTGGAATAAAAATTAATAATTCTTCCATAAGATGTTGGTTTCTTATACCAATCAAGCACTAACTTATTTCGCTTATTTCCGGATATTAAATTTACGATTGAGATATTTTTAATTCTCATGCGATAAGTACTATTTATTCAACTCTGATAAAAAATTTGATTGCCAAATTAATATATTATAAATTTTTGCTTGTTTATATACCGCTCATGCTTGTTATTATAACAAAATCAGCAGTGATAGTCAGTTTCTTATAATGAAGTACTAAAATAAACTCTACTCTTAAATTATTGAGAATATTGGATGTTTGCGAAAAAACATTACCATATAAACACAAAATTAAAAATTTTTTTTATGTCGTATTAAAAAAATTGATTGGGCTAATATTGAGCATTGTGGAAAAATAGCGTTCGATAATTTAGCAGTTTTTATTTTGGAAGGATCCGACGAAAAAAGCGATTAGTCTTAAATAGTCAAATACTATTTCAAAGGTAATTAAAATTTATTTTAATCCTAAACAGTTGTTGCGAATGATATTAATAACTGTGTCCTTGCAACAAATTTTATGGCAATGTCTGTAAGTATTCTAATTTTAATAAAATTTTGTGTATATTTCTTAATTGCGACATATCAAAAATACATAAGTGTGCACAAAATGTAGCTCTGATTTTGTTTTTTTTTTTTTGTTCTACATTTACGAAAGTGTAGCCACTATATTTACTTATTTCACACAGTTCTCAAGTTTAAGCAATTTGACGGTTTTTAGTGTAACGGGCATGTTCTCAAAAACGCAAAACGCTTAAAATTGGTGTTCTGAAAAACACGAATAATATCTTGCGTTTAGAAGACACAAAATAGGTGTTCTGACAAACGCGAAACGCTTAGTGCGGTTTTACACACATCAACTTTTGTTGTTTCCATTAGAAGGAAAGAGAAGGGGTATAAAGCCTTCTCTTTCTTTCTAATGGAAACAACAAAAAATGAGCAACAAAAGTTGATGTGTGTAAAACCGCACTTAATATTTGCGATTTCAACTCGCAAGCATTAACTGAAGTGAACTAATTGAGTTTGCTTATACAAAACATTCAAGACAAAATAAAATGGTTCACAGTTAAATTTTAATATGTTTTCTTTTTATTTCAACAAAAATTTAAAACAATTTTACACTATTTAAATTAAAAATATCAATTTTAAAATTGCTCTTTTTTTATTAAGTTCCTGTGTCAATTGTTTACTTTAAAATGGCGATTTGAACAAACAGCTGATCAAAAGATCAGAAAGAAAAACAAATCGCCAGCAAAACGTACGATTTACAGAACATGTAAAATTGAAATTGGCGTTTTTAAGTTGCCTGGCGATTTGAAAACCTTGAGATTTTTTGGATAGTCACGTTTTTTATTAATTTTGTTAATATTTGGATGATATTTGCTTTATATCTATAACGAAATGAATCAACAAAGGGCATTAGTTTTCGGCCTTTCCTGTGCACTATATTGGTTTCCGCCTGGGATTATAACTTCTGGCGTTCAACAGCAAATAGCTTCTTTACTGCGGTCCTGCTCTCATATTCAACATCCAGTGGTATCTCGATATTGTTTAATATTATTTTTTGTTGGCCCATGTGTAGACTAATATCGCGAGCTATTATAAAATCTGCATCTATAATGGCTTAATACAGTACGTCAGCGACAACAAAAGCTTAACCAGGCTCTTCCATAGAGGGTAGCTGAATTCCCTGCAGCGGTGCTTAGTTTTACATTGTTCAACGGTTCTACTGATCCTTTTATTAATTCGGTCCTCATTGCGTACTGGAACGTAGTATAGTTTCCTGTCGTATAACGAAAATGCAGACTGTGAGCTAATTTTTGCACCCTAATCCTAGGTCAATGCGATTTGGTGTTTTTCGCCTTTTTGCTGTCTCTGGGTGGCGAGGATGGAAGTGTTCTATTTTTCTCCCTTATTTAAAGGTCTGCTTAATTATCTCTATCTCCTCCCTTGTACACTTGTCGCTTTGAGATGACTTTCGCTATCTTCTCGACCAGAGCGAAGGATGATTTCTGCGGAGCGCAAGCGGTATGTTTAACATCTGGATCCCTTATGCCATTCACAAAAGCTTAAATAGTAAAATTAGCAGTACAATAAAGCAAAAGGTAAAGTTTTGAAATTAAATTAAGGTTTTTATAAAATTTTTCCTTCCTTAAATAAAACAACACCAAATGTACAAATATAAATATTTAAAATAATAATTAAGTAGAAGAGGATCGTAGTTCATAAACTCTTTGCCTTAAAAAGACAAATGTAAAAATTTTTAATATTATAATAAACACACAAAATTGAAATTGAATTTTGTGGAAGTACCCAGTGTGTGTGTCTTACAATACTATTTAAATTTTATGAAACAATTGATTCTTCACCCTTATTCTGTTTATCGTCGTCGTCATCGTCATCAATTTAATATCAATCTCAAATTTTATCGACATCGTCATCAATTCAAAACGAAACTGGTATGCCCTAAGGGCAGTGTAACGATGTCGATGGTTTATCGTTTTTTAAAGCACATCTCTAACAATTTGGACAGCTGGTTTGTTTTTTTTTTCAATTTTTGTAAAGTTTTTTTTTGAAGGAGAGCGAATTATTGACAAAAATATAAAAAATTAAAAGGACCATATAACTTTAAATAACTAAATGCTTCTTCCTCCCCCAGTAGACGACACTCTGCCTTATTTGCCACTAATTTTTTCTTCACTTGAAATTTTAAATCCTGCCAAACCTATAAAAATAATTTTATTATACAATAATCTTTTTAAAACTATTTACTTTACCTTTTGCCAACCATCACCTGATCTTTTCGGTGGACCAAGGGCATATAATATCGTTGCTATTCTTTCCCACTGCTCTTTGAAGTCACTGGGAAGACTGCCTTTTTGGAAACCCTTGGCAAGTGGTGGATTCTTTTCCATCTCCTCCACTAACTTATTAAATTGAATACTGTTTGTAATTTTTTTTCTTTTTCCATTTTTTTTTAATTTAAAAGTGCTATTGTAAAAAAATCAAAAACACTAAAACTGTTTCGACACAAACCAGACCGACGATAAAATCAGAGTCAATTTAAATCGATGCCATCGTTAACGTTGCGTACGGCATACCAAAAATACATCGACGCTTGTCGATAACACTTGATATTGATAATGGGCATACCAATTAACAACAATTGATACAAAACGTTATCGTTTCATATTGATGACGCTAAATGGAATAAGGGTGCTTGTTTTAAATATATAGTTGTCCAAAGACTTTCTATTGAGCTCAGAACAGGTGATTGGCTTGGCCGCATCGTAACACTAATACTATTTTTTGTTGGCCATTTGGTCTCCGCCATAAAGGTAGCGAACATTTTTCAAGAGTCCTTGATAAGTTCTTGATCATACGGTCCTATTTCATGCCTAACCAAAGTGCCTTAAACTAAATACAATTAGAACACCTAACAACAGAAAAAATTACTTTGTAATAAAAATTAACTTATTGGAATAAAAAAAATATATATATTACTAAGTAATTTTATTATTTGTGCTTGATTCCTTTAAATAAATATTTCATGATATTCTCACGAAATATTTATTACAAAAATTTTTATTGAAAAATAAACATTTTATGATATTCTCATAAAACATTTATTTCAATAAAAATAAAAATTGCAATATGGATATGCTCTCCCCCGCAGTAATACATTTCAAATATTTTTTATTTTTATTGAAATAAATGTTTTATGAGAATATCATAAAATGTTTATTTTTTAATAAAAATTTTTGTAATAAATATTTCGTGAGAATATCATGAAATATTTATTTAAAGGAATCAAGCACAAATAATAAAATTACTTAGATTGAAAATGATTCCGATGAATAAATTACTTATTTCCATTGCATGTGCCCGTTGCTTTCTTAGAAATTATGTAAACTTATTTACAAATATTTTTTATTTTCTGAATTTTCAAATTACATATGAATGGTTTCCAATGGCAACCCTTATGTAGAAATGATTGAAAATAAACAATGTTTTTTGTTGTTTTGAAATGTTTTGCTGTGTTTGTATAGAAGTGTTTTTGAGTCTTGTTGTCTATGCTATGTTGATTTTATAGAAAAATTCTCATGGGATCAGTTTGGCTTTAGATATAAGACTTTTAGGTTTTGCTATACAATATTGGGGTAAAATTCACTGATGAGCTTTGTGAGCGAAAGTGAAATTGCAATATGGATATGCTCTCCCCCGCAGTAATACATTTCAAATATTTTTTATTTTTGTTGAAATAAATGTTTTATGAGAATATCATAAAATGTTTATTTTTTAATAAATATTTCGTGAGAATATCATGAAATATTTATTTAAAGACATCAAGCACAAATAATAAAATTACTTAGATTGAAAATGATTCCGATGAATAAATTACTTATATATATATTACTTTTTAAGCGCAAGGTCAAAATTAAGTAAATTTTATTTTAAATATTTTGCCACCACTGGGCCCCTTCAGATAAAGTAAAGAAAATGAATAAACAATTTTTTAAATAATTTCTTAAATTGAAAATAAAAACAAAATTTATTTAATATTTATATAAAAAGGTAAAAAAATATAATTATAATTTATAAAATATTGCAGAAAAATAGTTAACGGCGAGAAAAATGGTAAATTGTAACGCTAAAATATTTAATATTGCCATTTTCCACCCTAACTGGCTGGTTCTAAATAATGTCAAAGCATTATTTTATTTAATAATATAAATTTAATTGTACAATTGTGTATAGTCTAGACGATTTAAAACTAGTCGTAAAACAACAGTTCTCAGCAAAGAATCTTCCAAATGCCAGATGGGATGAATTTAATACTTATTAGTTACCAATATTTTAGAGTCAACTTTATAGCCTATGTAACTCCAAAAATACTGAACGGACGTAAATAAAAAAGTTTAAGCACGCCTGCAAAAAGTCTTTAAAATTGTTAATTTTTTATTAAAAAAAGTTTTTAATATCTACATGATCAAACAAAAGAAATTAAAAATGTAAAATTATCAAATGTATTTTCATTGACAGCTACGAATATAAAATATGTATGCAGCAATGTATGTACATACATAGCAACATACATATGTTTATATTTGTGAATATTATTCTTTTGATTCAGCTTTAGTTTTAGTTGAGAAAAGCAAAACAACAACTGACAAATATTTTATATTTTCAATTTCAGCTAAAAACTCTTCATTTAGTTATAAAAATCCGTAAAACAAAGAAAACCAACTGCGCTTTGACAAATCGTGTAATTCTTTTCTCCTCTACTCCACACAAGCATAATAAGCTTTTGGTTGCAAAAACTTTTAAAAACCAGTTTTCTTTGTTACGAAAACAACTACTAAAATATTAAAAAAAAAATCGTAACAAATACAAATGCCAGCTGATTCAGTATCAAGGTATGTATATATGTAAGCATATGTTTGTTTATAAATACGATATGTGGAGATTTATACAAATTGGCTGTGTATACATACATCAGTCTACTAACTAACTAATATAATTCAGTTGCAAATTTTTACGTATTTGCTTTTGTTTACTGATTAAGACAAAGCAAAAAGTGAATTTCAAGTTTAATTGTATTTTAACAATTTAATTGAACAGCAGAGTTAGAGATTTTTCAATGTATGTAAATTGAATGTTTAAAACTTTGTAAATGTAAATTACACGTTTTTTCTAATTATAATTTACATTACGTAAAAATACTTAAAAATTTCAAACATTACGATTTATTTAGAATGAATTCCAATGGTGCTTCCGGCGGAAATGGATCCGATATACCTGAAAACATTTTAGGAACATCTCCAGGTGCTTCAAGCCTTCGATCACGCACTGATAGTGAAAGTTCCGATAAGTATGACTTACTTTTCGATTGTTTTCTGTATGCATATATATATGAACCATTATTTTATTTTAATTTTTAGAATGCTGCGATTTGTCTTACCAAGTATGAATGGAAGTCCCCCCAAAGTAATGACTTTAGATGAAGTAGCGGATATTGTTAAAAACATACAAAACATGGAATTAGTTCACGAAATTGCATTAAACCCTGAATTTAAATTGCAACCATATGAACCTCCAGAAAATAGGTAAATAAACATTTTCTTTTGTTAATCTATTTTTAAACTGTAATGTCTCACATGTAGTCTAGAAAAACGTATTAAGGAGACAATGCACAAAGTATTTTGGGATGATTTACGAATGCAACTAAACAAAAATCCACCATGTTACGATTATGCCATTAGACTATTAGATGATATTAAGGAATGCTTTCCACAAATTTTATCACCAAATAACAAACGTGCCTTGGAGCATATAAATGAAATACTCGACGAGTCTGTAATACGCCAGCAAGCTGAAAAGGGTGTTTTAGATTTTAGAAGTTATGCCAATTTCGTCCTTCAGATTATGGCTAAATCATGTGCTCCAGCTAGGGATGATGCTATAAAACAACTGACTGAAATTGAGGACGTTGTTGATACATTTAAGGGAATATTAGAAACGATGACCTTAATGAAACTTGATATGGCAAATTTTCTTCTAGATTTTGCACGCAACGATATAATGGCAAATTCGGCTGAATATGAAAAAGAGAAATTCCAAGAATATTTGGAATATTACAAGTGTAAGCCCTCTTTCCCATAATAACTTAATTTTTAGTTTTAATTTGTTTAATAACAAATGTTTATGTTCCATTTTTTATTCGCAGTCGGCTTTCCAGCTACTGAAAATTGGCTTAAGCGCAATCGTATACAAGATGCAAATAATGTACCAATTAGCGGAGATCAAACAATTTCAAACGCTTATATGGAGCTTATGGACTGGCCAGAAGACAAAGAATTTCCTGAAATCCTCTCTATGGATAAGGATCGCATATTAAAATCAGCTATAAGAGCAAAGCGTTTATGTGTTGCAGCATCCTTGATTGCTATATGTTCTGCTGTTCCTATTATATCTCAACGGTCGGAAAATCGCATTCAATTGGCAAATCAAATTATTGTATTGCTTCAGCCTATAGTAAGTGAAAAGTAAGTATACGAAGGTGTTGAATTATATAACCTATATTTATCACTATCATGAAAATCTTAAGAAACCTTCTTTATATAATTTCGTCAATATAGTTAAATAGAATTTGTAAAAATTAAATTTTCCAAATTGTCAAAGAGAAAATAAAAAACAGCACTCTAGTGATTTATTATGTATTGTTCAATTTTAAAAAATTTTTCAAAGACAATTGAAATCTTCAATTTAAAAATCTTCCGAAATTACTTTATTTACAGTAAATAAATTTCATTTATTAGCTCATTTTAATTGCGCCAGCACTCAAAATAGGAGAACATTTTAAACATTGTGGATTTAGAAATCCTAGTGAAAGAAACAAAGCTAGTAATGTTATTCGCATACAGGGTTCTTAACCAGGAAGAAATTCGCGGGAATTCCTGGGATTTTTTCAAAAATAAATTTCTTAGAGAATTTTCGAATTCAAAACATTAATTTTTTCATTCTTAATACTTATAAAAAGCAAGTTATGCTTGACACACAGGAAGTACATAACTACAAACAATGAACAATTAAGTTGCTTAAATCATGGCATACATCTCGCCATTATGGGTAAGCTTTATGAAGTCATAAAAATATTCAAATTAGAGAATCGTATTTATTAAAATTTGGAGAAGAATTGAGGTTTTTTTAAATTAAAAAAGCCATTTAGTAAATCTGTTTAAACAAAATTTTTTGACCCTCTATATCATGTAACTCTAACAAAAATTATTATCTGCAAGATTTTCAAAGAACTTTAAAGAAAAAAGAAACAAGAATTTTTTTCCTCAATAAAATTTTACAAACCGCAGAAGAGTATGATTCCAAAACTTTTGTTTATCCTCCACGATTAAATTCTTTTACCTCAGTATGAAACTGGAACTGTATTAGGTGCGGTGAGAAGAACACAATTTGGTTTCATTAAATGTGATCGGACGTCGACTTACTCTAAACTGACCACACTCACCTCAAGTTCACAGATTTCTCGCTGCTTACCTCGTCCTTATACTCGATAAATTTACACAAATCAACTTATTTATATTTTCCGATAGCATGGGCCTTCTAGAAAAGAAAGCTGCTCCGGTAGGTTGGTAGGTAGTGTAATTAGCCTACCAATTTAGGGGTGGTTGTTTTCACTACAAAAATAAGAGCTTAAAGGCTATGTAACTATCCTTCTACTTTCACCATCTGTTTTATCTCTTATCTATCCCTTGCCTAACGAATGTAGCACGGTTGTGACGAAATAAGCATTGTTGTCTGCTACTTCTGTTAAAAAAAAAGAAGCATATTTAACTCGACGAATTTATTTTCACACGTATGCATTTAAATTTTAAATAGAAATTACGTCCCCGTGAATAAACACTTTAGTTTTTAACTCCATTACGTTCTTTGCAAGAGACAGAGGTCTGTGAAAAAAATCATAGCGATATTAATAGGACTATTATTTTACCCATTTTAAATATTAAATCTTAAATATGAATATAAATTTGCTACTCAAACTTCAACTTTAGTTCTTTTATATAAAAATGGACTTCATAATTTTTGCGACATTAAAAAGCAACACATTATTTGTATTCAAACATAAAACCGATAACAGACTAAATATTTTGTTTATCATTATTTGAATTGTATGTTAAATTTGAATTTTATATTCAATTAAAAAATCTCGATGGGAAAAATTTAATACAATTTTATTATATTTATTTATTTATTTATTCATAATATGTAATACAAAGCCTTAAAGGCCAAAAAATTTATTACATAAGATATATTAAAAACACCTGACTATTAAAAATATTAACCCTTGCGAATTATATTTAAACAAGTTATTAAATAATTAAACAAATGAATTCAGTAATCGATATATTTAACAGGCTCCCCAGCCAATATTCAAAGAAATATTCAAAGAAAGATAGTTTACAAATTTAAAAGTCCAACTTGGTAACAAGACCTGAAGTACTCAAACATTTAGATTGGAGTAATAGTTAAGAAGTTTCAAACGAAATACATTATTCGAGTGTGAAAATAAGCGTAAGTAAAATGGCAAATTATTCCACCAACGAGATATTCTTACCTTAAATGATCTTGCAAAAAACGAAGACGTTATTCTTGGTATAGTAAGTTGCGGATTACGAGTTGAATGTGAGAAAACATATGAGCTGTACAAAGAAAACGGTCTGCAATTTTTTATTATCTTGTAGAAATAGACTAAATTTCGATATATAACGAATTGATCAAAGGAACAACCAAGAAATTCTCGAACATGTGGAGAAATGTGCTCACGGCGGCGAATGTTAAAAATAAAGCGCACCACAGAATTATCTAAGCGTTTAACTCTTCCTAAATGGATTTAGCAACTGCCAGAAAATAATTCAAGACAATATAAAATATGCGGCATTAATAATGCGTTAGCTATTCGTTTCCTTATATGAATGGGAAAATAAAAATTGGACGTATAAATTTTACGTAAGCTTCCAAAAACTTTGCAGGACAAACTGTCAATATGATTTGTAAATGAGAGTTTAGAGTCAAGAATAATTCCCAAGCATTTTAAATGATCAGAGAGTTGAAGGCGTATTCCTCTTAAAAGAACAATCGGTTCAAAGAGAAATCGGTTTGAAGGTCCAAACATTATCGCCTTAGTTTTAGAAGGGTTAATTGTCAAATAGTTAAATGAGGTCCACTCAAAAATACCATCTAGACCTAGTTCAATATTGTTTGCCAATATCTCAGGAGAAGAACAATTATTATTAAAGAGTAAGAATACATCATCCGCATATAAAAAAGTTACACATATTCTAGAATCGACAGCAGTTGGCAAGCTGTTTACATAGAGCATGAATAGAAGTGGTCCAAGTACAGAACCTTGAGGAACTCCAGACAACAGAGTGCATAATGTTGATTGAATACCATTTAGAACAACATACTGTGACCTATCAGATAAATAGGAATATATTAGCTTACACGCAGATCTCGAGAAATCAAATTCATCTCTTATTTTTGTGATCATGATGGAATGGTTAATAGAATTGAAAGCTTTGGACAGATCAAGAGAAATAAGGAAGATTCTAGATTCTAGAATTTGACACTTCATAACATGTTCAAGAACTTTGGATAGAGAAGGTAGAATCGAAATCGGTCTTAAATCATCGGGGCCATGAATCACCCGTCGCTTAGGTAGAGGTACAACTCTTGCAATTTTCCAGCTAGAAGGGAATGTAGAGGTAGTTAAAATTGAATTAATTAAGAATAAAATATATTCAGAAATGTATGGATAAATTAGCTTGATAAATTTTATGGAAACATTATCACTTCCAACTGAAGAAGACTTAACTTTAGACAATGCAGTTATGAGCTCAATTTCATTAATACAGTGAAATGAAAAAGAAGATGTACTATCAGAAAAAGTTCGAAAATCGAAATTAAAGTTATCATTGTACAAAACAGAATCGCCTGTTGCAAAAAAGTGGTTCAACTCTTCAACATCACCGTCATATGAAATTGAGTCCTCATCAAGCATCCTGAATCCCTCAAAACCCTCCATAAGCCCAAAGAATCAAGTCTACTAAAAATTTTTGAAAAATGTTTTCTTTTAGCCGTACGAATGACGTTTTTTGCTCTGTTTCTTAGTTTACAGAAAATTTTTTAATTCAAATTTGTGTTGTTAGCCATATAGGCTCGATAGGCCAAATCTCTTAGAGATTGCGAAAATAAAATTTTTGGTGAGTTCATCCAGTAATTACTATCATAATGAATTCTTTTCCTTTTAATGGGAACATGATTAAATAGCGAGTTTAAAAGTTCAGTAATAATAGAACATTGAGCATCAACGTTATTGTTAAAAAGTTGTGTAGAGTCAAACTCTGACAAACATAAAAATATTTCGTTCCAGTCAATGGAATTGAAATCACGAAATTCGTAAAACTCCACTATACGGCTTTTTTGAAAAAAGAATGAAGCAAAAATTAATTCATGATGTGAAATTGAGGGGCATTGCATTTGGTCAGAAAAACATATGTTAGAAGTGTCAGTCACTAACCAAAAATCAATCAATGAAGTTGAGTTTTGAGCTACATCAAAATGAGACGGTCGAGAGTTGTGGGCAATAGATAAATTACATCTTAAACATAAAGAACGCATTGCTATTGATTTAGAAATATCGAACATATTACAATTGAAATCACCAACAACTATTATATTCGCATAAGAAAAAAAAAGTTCAAAATGGTAATTTTCAAAAGAAGTAAGATCACCATGGGGCAGATAAACAACTCCAACCAAAAACTTGCTATTACCAAAAGACAATTCAATAAACAGCGACTCACAAGAACTTGAATCCGAAATTTGCAAAATTTTCTTGTATTTATACCTTTTGGATACGTATAATGCAACACCACCACCTCTAGACAACAAACGATCATTTCTGCAGAGTTTAAAACCGCAAAATTCTACAGACTTAGAGGAGATGTATGGTTTTAACCATGTTTCCGTTACTGCAAAAACATCTAAGTAAATTCATTAACAAAACATTTTAACTCGTCAAGCTTTGAATAATTTCCCGAAGGTTTAATGCTTTGGCAATTAAGATGCGCAATGTTAAAATTTCGGTTGTAACTTTGCAAGGTAGTTTTTAAATAGGAGCTGTTACCAGTATGCGGACTATTGTAGCGATCAAGAGCCATCAAATGAAAACAGAAAACGTATGGCGGGGAGCAAGAAATAATACGAAACAGATTCAACTATCATTAAATAACAGTTCATTTACATTCATAATATTTAACGCAGCTAATTTTAAGAGATGAAAAATAAACATTAAAATGAATTACATACAAGTTTTGCTAAAAAGCCATAAATTTTACCAATTATATAAATTGCATTAATAGAAGTTAGATAGAATATACCAAAAGCATTTTTATGAAAAGCAAAAACATGTAAATATATAAGATTTTATATTACGCTATTATCAAGAAGATTCAAACATTCAGCTACATTGCAAACCCGCTCCCTCCCATCGGTCATACTTATTTTGGCTTTTAGGTGATCACCATTGAGTATTTTGAATCTGGTAATAGTTTTTCTACCCAAAAGTTTCTTGCAAATCCCGTTTAATTTTGCAGCAGCAGGGCCAAAATGGTCATTTAGGTATATTCTTGCATCAACATTTCCTTCCACAATGTTACTCAATTTGATGGATTTTGTTTTGTAGTACTCACTCATCAATGTGTCACGTAACTCAACGTTGTTGAACTTTATGAGAATTAACTTTCTTTTGCTCATATAACATGCGTGATGAATATCCGCTTTACATATCGGAATGTTGAAAAAGGAACCAATTTTAATTGCAATCTCCTTTAAATCACTAATGCCGTTGGGTAACCCACTTACTACAATATTGGCGCGATTTAGTCGCCTGTGTAAAACATGTATTTCGTCTTCCAAGGAGGCAATCTTGTTTGATGTTGAGGTGTCAATATGTGCAATAAGCTTATTCGCATCAATTATGTCGGACTTGTGTTCATTTAAACAGGATCTCATATCAGACCTGAAACCTTCAGCTGTATCACTTAATGATTGCTTTAATGTTTTATGGTCATTATCTGCTTTCATTATGAATCTGTCGATTTTTATGTTGAGAGCATTTAAATTTACTTTAGCCATTAAAATTATAAATTTTATACTTTTAGAAATATCAGCGAACTAATTGATAATATTTGGGAACAAATAAAAACTGCCATCAATCAATATTTAGAAAAGGAAAGTCAATCAAAAATGGACTCTGCAGCCGAGTTTTTACTTAAAACTCAAATAATGCAAATTGCTAACAAAGAGTCCCCCGTACGACAACTAATGTGTAAGTATTTCCAAAAGCAAAAATAAAATATAGTTAATTAATTGCATTAATGAACATTTAGGGAAACGCTTACAAACATATTTTCGTTTGTCTCTTTGCTCGAAGGGTGGTCTTCCTCCACCACCTCCTGGATATATTGACTTCAAAGAAGAGTTAGAAAATTATGCGACTACCCTTAAACGTGTTATAGCTTATAATCATACGGTTTTCGGTGAATATTTTTTGAGTGTGCTAGCAAAAGGACAACTCGAATCTAATAAAACTGATGAAAAAGAGTGTACTACCAGCTCAAACTCTTCAGAAAGTAATAAAACTGAAAGCTCACAATAATAAGCTGTATCTAACCTGAGGACAAATAGTTATTTAAGCCTATACATACGTAGCGAATAGACACAATCAATGATAAGCGTACGTGTGTCAAAGTGCTATGAATTGTGCGTTGGACTAAAAACTCGAATGTGTTCGAAGAATCATTATGTGGAACTAAAAAGGGTGCATTTCTTTGGAAATAAAACTTTAATTAACATGTGCAAATGCAAACATCAAAAAAGCATTTAAAACCCTTTAATTAACTTCATCCAAAATCTGAGAAGAGTTATAAAGTTATTGAATTCCATAAAAACAGTCAAGAGATAAATCTTCTAAATAAATAAAAAATATTCAAGTCCGTAACTTTTAAAAAATATAAATACTAATATAACTACATTTGTTATAAAGCAAAAATGTCCCTTTTGTCTTTAACATACTTATAAAATTATACTAACTAAAATAATAAATAATAAAACTTTTGTGCAGAAAAATCTAAAATCAATAGATGTCTGAAAAAAATTTTAGACAGTTTTCAACTTAAATTTTTTTTAATCTAATTTCGATGCGAAATTACTATTTCCTTCTTTTGTACAACGAAAAAAAAGTGAATGACGCAGAAAATTTTAATATACATATTTCAAATTATGTCAACAAATTTTTGTCATTCATTCAAGAACTTAAATAGCATTTAAACTTGATTATGATTCAAATATTAACTCAATATGGCTGGGAATATGAAGACACGCTTTGTAAAGTAACAATTTTTTTTTTTTTTTACTAATTGTACGTCTACTCGAAAAACTACCAACGAAAAAGTGAACAATATGTCAAATACCTGTTTTATACTTCTGTTCACATAATAGTTTATTGGAAAAAATGTCTGAAATATTTACTTATTACTATATATATAATTATATTATATATATATATATGTTATAATATATATAATTATAATTACTTATTTCGTTTTAAATTTTTAAGCACTGATTACAAAAAAATGTATGTATTATTAGTAATATAATTCAAAATTTATACTTTTTGGTTTGGTATTTTACAATTTTTTTTGTTAAGATTTTCTTTAAAAGCGAAAATATTAAATTTTAAGCTTTCTATAGAGATTATATAACAATAACTGTCCTTTCTGACCCAGCAAACTAATCACCAAGTATCTTACTACGAAACTTTATAATGTAATGGCAATACAGAACAAAGCTCACCATTTACAGTAAGACATTTAACTTTTTCTTTAACGGAATGAGAATGGAGTTTTCGAGGAATTCCCATATAAGTGACAGAAACTGAAACTTCATTAGAATTACCTTCACTGATTGTCCTTACCTTATCCACAAGTAAATATTGCACCAAAGTAAATCACTTCACATAAATTGGTTAAAATGTAAAAAAGTATCCAAGAATTTTATCCTCGTTAAGCATACCGTTGAGAAGGATAAAAGATGTATGTATGTGTGTAAAGTATAAAACTAACTGACAAGTATGTATGTGTGTAAAGTAAAACTAAAAGACTACACTAAGTGAATTAGGGAACTACTTGAACTAGAAAAATAGCATTTGTAAAAAAATATCTACAAGATTTTGTGTGAACTCCACATGCCATGGCATGCAAGCAGAAATTTAAAAATACAAGAAGTATAAATGGCAAGAAATGATACTGAGAAAGGTAATTTATTTGTCGAACATTTTAAATTAGCACTTACCCCTAATGTATCAACCTACGCAGCTGAGTTACCACCTATAAACTTTAAACCCTTTTGATTTAGTTTGCGACATGATGAAAAGGCTAAATTGAGTGTAAAAAATGCTTTTTCTACAAAACGAGTAATAGTATGCTTTAAGAGCTACTACCAAGGCTACAGTTAAAATAATTATATTTTTAATACCCAACTTTGCCTTAAATACTTCCTTGCAGAATGGAAGATTTCATTGATATATATATACCAAAGCCAAAAAAGGATCCTACATGGATAGAATCGTATAGACCAAAAAGAATAAGAACGATAGACCACATAGTACTATCGAGCAAATACACAGGATAGTGAGTGTGATAAAAAAAACTTTAATGAAAACGATATTGATCTGACAAGATATTAATAAAATTGCAGAAAAAACCTTCAAAAAGTTGAAACACCTCCCAACACCCAAGCCTGCAAAATTTTCTGTTTTGAAAATCGGGGAGATATTTCTCAGCGCTAGACTTAGTAAAGGAATTCTTTGATTTAAGATTAGAATACTTATGGTTAGTTTAATAATTTTGTAGATGCAAATAATAAATAAGTAAAAAAATAAACAGGGTGTCCTACTTTCTTGATTTATAATTTTTGAATAAATGAAAGAAAATGGATTTTATATAGATAAATGTATTATTTAATATCGGCAATTACGATGGAATATAATATCAGATAAATGTCTGCCTCTGTTAGCCTCGAGTTCTTTTGAGCACATTTTTGGTTACATTTTCACACATTTAATGCGTTATTTCATTAGTTTCATCACGGATATTTTGTTTGAGTTGCGCAGGCGTTACTGGTTTGTTTGCATAAACATTGCCTTCAAGAAGTAAGTCCAAAGTCCATGTTAATCAAGCCCAAAGCATGCAGTTGTACCGTTAAAAACTTTTCAATCGCTCCCCATTCACAGTTACCGTTTTATGTCTCCATGAAACCATGCTCATTTTATCCCGACACAGGGGAGATATTAAAATCGGAGTCCTGAAAAGATTAAAAGCAAAAAAAAAATATATACAATTCAAAATACAATTTATTGATAAGTAAAGAAAAAAGGAAATAAAACAATGAAATAGATAAATTACATACGTCCATTCTCGACGCTAACAGTGGTTGCCGTGTCCTTTGCATAACCGTAATTCTGCAGCATCGATTGTGCATGCAATTGCACGAGTTGCTGTTAAAACAGTATAGATATTTTGCCACCACCTACTACTACTCTTTTACTGACATCTTACAGAATTTAGGGTATTCGTGTTTATTCCCCGCAGACTCCTTACTAGCATGGTGAACTTTAAAATGGACCAAAGATTCACATGAAAACCAAATACTTATATTAATTATGGCTCGATTAAGGGAAGAGAGTAAGTAAGCTTCACAATTAGCTGGACAATAATGCCACAAGTTATTCTCACATCAGCGACTTTAACATATTGTAAAGTCTCTTCAAATATTCTTTCACCTTAAGGCTTAGGGATAATGCTCAGCAAGTAGTTCTTATATAGTTGTTTTAAAGGGTTCCCGCATATATGTACAAGAATATTATACTTTTTTTTGTTTTTGTTCTATATGAGTTGTTTTTTTTTTTGACTAAAAAAATAAAAATTTATCAGTATTTTCAAGCACCCAAAAGAGCTACAGAAAATTACAGCTCACCAATCGGTTAGATATAAAAGGGCAGTTCTAATCACATAATGTTCACTCACATACATATACATACGTACATGTGTGAACAAGAAGGTACTTTACTTTCTTAATTGTATATAAATAAGCTGAAATACGATTTAAATATTGTAAAATGTTCGGCTTTAAATATTGTTAATAAGCAGGGACCGAAAGACCGATAAAATATGTTGTTTTCAAAATTTTGATTTTTATTTTTTCGAACAAGAATAAAAGTTATTTTTTGTTTTTTATTTTTTTAATAAAATATAAGTAATTTTTGGATTATGGTTTTTTCGAGCAAAATAACGGTTAGTTTTGATTTTTATTTTTTCGAGCGAAAATAACATTAATTTTTTTTATTTTTCGAGCAAAAATAAAACTTAGTTTTTATTTTTATTTTTTCGAGTGAGAATAGAAGTAGCTTTTGTAACAAAGTAAAATAGTATTGAATAGTGTTTTTCAAGCCAATAAAACAGTTATTGTTTGATTTTTATTTTTTCGAGCGAAAATAACAGTTATTTTTTTATTTTTTCGATCAAAAACAAGTTATTTTTTTCGAGTCAATATCAAGTATATTTTAAACATCAGAATTTAGTTTTACTATCATTAGAGCTTACAAATAGTCCATTGACAAATTATTTCGCAACTCTCCTAGAATCAGTTTGAGGCCTGAAAAAGATGTGTATACACTAACTTGTGTCGCAGCTACAGAATGCACAAATGCAAAAACCAGTTTACACAGCCAGAGAAGTACATATTTCTTACTGTTCCAGTATTATATAAAATCCTCATCGATATCCATTCGTTTTTCTGTAAAGTTATCAATTTCATTGTTGCGACTTGCAACATTAATTTTAAATTCAAGTTCTTTGACCACTTCCAAGGTTATTGTGTAGTGAGAAAATTTATTATTATTTTTTATATTAATAGAAATTCTTACGTTTCAATTTATTGTTTTTTATTAGTATCTGATTACACACTTATACTTCATTCGTAAAAAGATTTGGGAACGTTGTCATTAATTATTATGCCGTCATCATCATCATAGGAACAGTTTAAAATTTTCATTTCTCGCAAAACACCTTTTAGTAAAGAACATGAGATTTGAACGCTATTTTCGTCAACTAAAAATAGGTCATCTTCACCATTTGCTGGCACGATAGGCTGATCGTCTTGCTTTAATTAATAAAAATATTTATTAATGTTCAATAAAACAAGCAAACACATCAAACATAACTTACCTTTTTTAAATTTTGAATTTTATATGCCGTTTTGCTGCTTCCTTTATCCCACGTGTTAGTAAACGTCTGAGTCTAAGGTCCAAGAAGAATGCAGCACGTATTTTGCCATTTTCCAATAACATTATTTGTCTTAATTCTAGTCACAATTGTTTTACTTGTATCCGTGTTTATACATTTCAAATGAAATGTTAGTTCCAGCCAAATAGAAGTCAGCAAAAAGCAACTGACTTTCTTGTAGTTTTAAAGTTAATACATGTACAAGTGCTACAACTAACACAATGTTTTCGATTGATAACCATTCATGATCCTTGAGTTGATCAGATACTGGTAAATCACTTAACACATTCGGCCGCACTTAAATTTAGCTGGTGGCTGCCAGCGACTCAATTAATTTTTTCATATAAAAACGAAGTGCTTGAATTTCCGGTTTTTTATAATGAATAATTTTTTAAGCTGTGTCGAACAAATGACGGATATTTCTACTATGACGGAAGTTGCCGAATTTTATATTTAAGCCCTATATAGCAACTCTAACTCCATACAAAGTGGAATAAACTTTGGAAAACTTGATCTGAACATTAGCGGGAATTTCCGTCATTAGTTTACTTAAAGATACGTGAATTACGTGAATTCCCGCAATTCAGCCGAATGTGTTAAGCAAAACTGTTTTATCTCCAAAAGTCGCACCAACGTGTCACAACAACATCTAACTGTGATTTTGGGATATTTTGTGTTTTCAAGCTATATCTTAAAATAAATAAAATATTTGACAAATTAAGTGATAACGTAAGAATCTATCACGAAGACGTGTCGAAAAAATAATAGAAGCAAGCTAAGGTTTTATAGCGACATTTCGATTGAAAATTCACAAAGTTATGGAGGGAAGATTTATTATTAAAATTTACTTACGTTCTCGAAACTTACAGCTTTTCGTGCTCGATCAATATCATTGATATATTTTCAAAATGTATATTGTTTTTGGTTTCGTAAATGTTTTCAATATCTTCGCATTCCAACTCTTTATCTTCACTTTCACATTATCAGTGAAAATTACTATTTTATTATCCGAAATAATTTGAATATTAATGTCTAAAAATGAGCGATCACTGCGCGTTGCTGCATCAATTTTCAAGTAAATAACTTTTTCTTTTACTACCTATGTACATATGTATATCTTTTATTTTAGTTCTGATAGTTTGACATTTTGTATGTACCAATTCCATTTCTTGAATTAATTGTTCATATTTTTAAACCCTCAAATATTGAAGTCCTTGTTTTAAATGGTTTCGAGTCAAAAAACGCTAGGTGTAGCGATTCTTTTGTTACGAGTGAAAATTACTATTTTATTATCCGAAATAATTTGAATATTAATATCTAAAAATGAGCGATCACTGCGCGTTGCTGTATCAATTTTCAAGTAAATAACTTTTTCTTTTTTAACCTACATATATCTTTTATTTTAGTTCTGATAGCTTGACATTTTGTATGTACCAACTCCATTTCTTGAATTAATTGTTGATATTTTTAAACCCTCAAATATTGAAGTCGTTGTTTTAAATGGTTTTTAGTCAAAAAACGGTAGCTGTAGCGATTCTTTTGTCACGAGGTTCACAAATATCCATCTTTTTTAAATTCAAATAGCTTTTAATTTTAATTATTTCATTTATTATGCATTCATGAATTTGCATAAAAAAATAATGTATTTATGTATCTATGTATGTAAATGAAATGATTTGAATTTTTATCTATGATTTGAATAATTTTATATTTTTAATTTTTTAAATTCAACTACACACAGTTGTTTCTATATTGAAGTGTTGCGTACTTGCATAGTTTAAATATGAGTTAACAGTTTTTTTTTGCGTTTTTGAAAATTTTTATATATAAATTTTAAATTCATATACAAAATTCTAAATTCTGTAAGTGGTGTCTAAAATATTCCGCTTTCAAAAATAAAAGGGGCTATAAAATTTGCAGAACCTCTAGGTCGGTAAAATTACTTAATTTCACTACTTTTTTCGTCAAAAGTAAGTATTTCTGCGGAAAAAAGCTATTCTATAATTGAATCAAAATACCTTAGTATGTCCTCACAAAATGTAGTTTTCACGTGATGCGAAGACAGATATTCTAAAAATTCTAAAAATTGCTGTTGTATTCCATTTTGATTACTATCTGCAATAAATTTTTCAAAAATATTGCATGTACAGAAATGATTACAGTTTTAATATACATATATAGTATTCTTTTCATTTTCTTTTTCACTTAAATATAATTCGTATGAAGATTATACAAACAAATTTGTAAAATTTACTAATGTTCTAAAGTATTTTATTTATGTTATGTTTTTTATTTTAGTTAACTTTTATTTATTTATTTTCTTCTAAATACCTTGAACCCTATAATAAATATTTTAAAATAAATATAATAAAAATAATTGTTGTGTTTTTTTCGTTTGGTGCGTTTTTAAATTTCAAATTTAACAACGCTGATAACTGTTGTGCTGCTGAGTGCGAAGAGTAAATTCGCATTAGTTATGCCTGAGTAATTAATAAAATAATTTATTTTACATTACTTTTAAAATCGTAATTTCATTGCTAACATATATTTGTTGATTGGTACAGTAAATTTGCCTTCGTTGAGCCTTAAAAGTCAACAGATTAGTTTATTTTATCTTTAAAAACTTTGATATAAATACTACAAATTTTTATTAATATAAATAATAATTATTACTTCAACTCCAGAATCAATTACATTAAAAAACAATTAATTTTTTGAATTGTACAACTACATCGAATTTTAACAAATTTATTTGAAACTACAGCAGGTAATTCGCCTTGTTTAGTTGGTGAACGATGAACGATATAAGGAGATATGAACTATTTAAAATTAAAAAACTTTCTATATTGAAGTAGTATGCTCATGACAAAAAATCAACTCTGTTATTCAATATTAATTTCTGAAAATATAAGTTTTATACAAATAAAGAAAAATTTTAAGAGATTAAACATTTGTATTTCGTAGAAATGCCTAAACGAGTACTACAACATTATTTGGATAATGCATCCTTAGTTCGTAGAAAGTCACTCTGCATCGATAGTTCTTTACGGCGGTCTGGTAATGTGGAGGATAATGATGAAAACCAAATCGAAGCGCCGGACAAAAAACCGGCAAAACAAATGCAGTATTTAAAATTTAATCAAAATAATGAAGTCGAACGTTTACTTCTACACAATAGCAAAACTTTAATTTATCGTGTTGATCATAGCGACTTTCCAGCATTTAACGTTGGCATGTGGCCACAGGAATGTAATAGCATGTTAACTAACTATCCATCATGCGCCTTCTCTGTCCCGCATCCATTATTTGTGTCGGATTTTCCGTGTAAAAAAATTGATATATGCTATAAAAGGCCGATGAATAGAGACTTTTATAAGAAACGTATGAAGTTCACTAGGTCCACTTATCAAACTGCACGGAAAAGTACATCTATATATATTCATTATCTGAAGTTGTTTAACAATTTGATGACTTGTTTCATTTGCAGGCAATAAAAATATAAGAAGTTCTACAAAAGATGGAATATATCACTCGTCAGTTTTTGACATGGCTGAACGTGTGTATATGCAACCGGATCCGTTTTTTCAAAGTAGTTACGATTTTTATTTTACTGGTGGTAATTTGTGTGTTTTACCACATAGCGGAAATATTATACATACAGGAGGCGAAAAACTACAAAAAATATGTAAGTCGTTATTGAAAAAGGTGAAGGTGCAGTTACCTTTTAAAATTAGTCATATTTTGGCCCGCTTTACTGTTCAGTCTTTGTACCTACGGGAAGTTGCTTTTTAAATTAATATTATTATTTAAAAAAAAGTGATTACTCTACACGAGTATTAATTATCGCGAGTATAGTAAGAACCTGGCTAAATAAAGACTTACAACCTACATTTGCCTTTTTAATGGCATGGAGCTCTTAAGTTTTCAATTTAACTTATAGTTCAGTTAGTTTTAAATTTCTAGTGTTGTTTTTTCTTAATTTTCGAATCTCCTTTTTGAAAATTTATGTTTAGCATGGAACCCATTTCTTTTTAAATGATATAATATATACTATCTTTAATGTTTTTAGATGATTCTTAAAAAATAGCTCATTTTGCGCGCTTCATCAAATAAGCTGGATAAGCCACTTAAGCTTTTATAAAAAAATTATATAAATAAGTATTAATCTTAATAATGGTCTTTTTAAATAAATTTAACACGTATATTTTCAATATTTCGCTTTCCCTTGGAAAGCTTCTTCAGGAAATTAATTTTTGTTTTTTAAAAATTTATTTAAAAAGACCATCATTAAGGTTAATACTTATTTATTTAAGAAAAAAAAGGTCGGATAAAAATAATAATCAAATAAAAAAATTATGTAATAATCCATTTTTGAATACTTCTAAAATAAAATTTATTGCTATTTAATAATTATATTATTTGCTTTTATTAATTTAGTGGCCAGCGAATTCCCTGTGGTACATCAATATATAACTCCAGACTCCTTACATAAATTTGCTTCTGTTGAAACGTCCGAAAACAATGAAATATTTGAAGTTCGTCCACTTATAACATCTCTTGACAGCAGTCGACAAAATTGTTTCATAGCGCGTCAACGAAACCTTATATCTTTTAAATATCTCAATGATAATAATGACATCAAAACTTTAACACAGTTTCGTACAAAATCAACGCCATTTATAAGTTTTGCCCAATCACAACGAGATATTAATAACTTTGTTATCACAACAATGAAGCAGCATATCCGTTTGTATGATTTGCAAAGTTGTGTCCCAGCATTGGTAAAACTGTTTGAGATTTCGCCGAATTCGCCTAATATTTCATGGAATACAGTAAAGACATGGCGAGAAAACACATTCATGTACGCTAATGAAAAACAATTTTTTTTGATCGACATACGAACTTCTCCCGAACAGTGGCTTAATAAGTTTACTTTTGCTAACGATAATTTAATGTGCGATCATATTTCTGCAATAGCACCAAGTGACTTTAACAACTTGTTTTACGTGGCAAGCAACCACAAACTGCAGTGTATGGATATAAGACGACTGAAAGAGTCGTCCTCAAGTGGCAATGAAGGGATTATTTGTAGCTGGTCCCATCAATTACGTTACCCTCCCCTTATGATGGATACACTTCGCTTTAGTCAAACTGAATATATAGCTCTGTCATCACCCATTTCTGGGGATTTGCATATATGTCAGTTATCTAGAGAACGAAACGAAGGTTTAGAATCGCCATTTAATATGCCAAAGCATATTTACAATTCAACATGTTTACCTTATCAGCCACCAACATTGCTTGAAGCCTATGACAATGCTAGATTGTCGGGAAAATGTTGGAGACCAGAAGCTAATTTGGAGGTTCGTCTTAAATGTTGTACGACTGGTATGAAATTTTTGAAGCCATCCTTAAATGATTCACACTGCGGAATAGGGTTACTGCTGACCTCAAATTCGAATGGTGATGTCTTTGCTTACACGCTTAGTAAACGCGAGCAAGACGAAGCTGATGAACGTTGTAACAAACAAAGCGATGAAATAATGTCGGAATTGGAACGAAAAATATGTGAGCAAACTCAGCTACCTTTAAACTATACTGAAATAAAAGATATGAAAGGTAAACTTCATTAATTTTTCGTACTAAAAAAAAATTGTTTAAGTGTATTACTTCGTAGGTCTGCGTAAAGTTTTCCTTTGCACGTCTTTGTCTTCAGTAAATAAATATGATTTCGAAGCGATGGATAATGAATATGATGGCTGTGTAACTGCAGATAACAATGCAATAACCGCTCCAGGGAAACATCGTCCTAAACGACTTCATTTTGGCCGGTGGCAAAAATCACTATCTACATTATACTCCTACAAAGATGCTTTGGTTGCTAATATATTGTCAATTTGGGATATCGATGTTGAAGAAGAAAGAAATATACATTTAGGCAATTTGCGCAATGTTAGTAATGCCAATCCCTCTCTTAAAGTTGAAGATTGGCTAAACAAAAATAATGCTAACCCTCCTATGTTATCAATACCATTTCAAGATTTATCTAGTTATTGCGAAAATGATAATACGTTACCCACTTGTCATACCAACATAAATATAAATCAAAGCCAAAATTCAACGCTTGATTTCGAAAATGCTGCTCACTCTACACAAATTTTAGGTAGTAATACGATTAATTCGAAATATTTAGACGCATCAGATGCTGTGATACATCTAACAAACCAAGCGACAACAGGATTAGAAAAAAAACTTAAAAACAAGAAGAAAAATAAAAAGTATACCAAAGGATTTTAGTCGATCTTTTACGTTTCCATATTTAAAATGCTTTTGAAATTTTCAGTTGCGTAAGTCTAATGCCCTTTTTATGCATTACAACCGATTAACATTATTAGTTCTCTAATTTTTCCTCTTATTCTGTAAAATATTTTTCAAATGATTTTTTTTTTTTGGAGACTATTAGGTCTCTCTTCCACATTGGCTAATGTTATCAGAGTTTGTCTCTGAGTGAAACTATGTTATTTTAAGCAAATTATGTTGTTTTGATACGACGAGATGTTTTCATCGAAAAAGTGACATTTGTTTTAAATAAACTTTACAAAACGTGTTATAAAACACACCCGAAAAAGAAACGTTTTGCATTACTCCACTGACTGTCAGACCCGAACATGCATTTTAGCAACAATAACGCGTAAACAATGCAAAATAACAGACGTAATTTTTTTTGTTAGATATAATATTACTAATAAATAAAAAATACTTTCAAAACTTTACATACATATTCTTAAAAAAAATAGTAAAAAAATAGTAAAAAATAGTAATCAAAGAGTTAAATATTAGTTAATTCAAAATGTTACTGTTTATGGCTTAGGTAATACACTCTAACGAAGATCCATTATTTGTATAATCAAAAAATATGCTACTCGCAGATTATAGTGTAATAAAAGCGTTTTTATTTTAATTTGTTTTAAATTAAAAAAGGTTTGTACTTTTTGTTCATTAATCTTTTTATTTTGTTCAATTATCTATGCTCAGCTTGGAGCAGTTAAAGTTAATAAGCTCAACTAGGAGCTTGAACAAGCAGACAAAGATTGATTTTGTTCCCTCAATTTCAGCCGTTTATATTGCGACTGTGAGAAGGTTATTATTAGTCTAGAACTTAATTTATTAATATTATTTATATACAAATGTTATTATAAATGTTATTAATATTAGTGTTGTTATGAAAAGTGAAATGTGACCTGGTTCTTATTGCATTCATTTTGGGATTTCTTTCCACAAAATAAATGTGTCACCTGAAACTCACCGATCGACACACACACGCTATGTAAATGCCCGTTGAAGGCCATTCATCATTTGCATGTATGTAAAGTATAACAACAACAAACATAAGTGCATTGCTAGTGCATTGCACTTGAGAAATTTGATTTAAACTTTTTAGTTTGTTGTGTTAGGTATTTACATTAGGGTGGTTCCACTACATCTCCACTTTTCGCAAGAATGTTCATATAACGGTAGTTTTATGGACATTCTTTTACATTGTATTATGAATTAAAGTTATAAAATTAAGTTTAGTTATATAAGCTTATCCCTAATTATAAGTGATCTTAAGTGTACTCCGGAGTAATTTATTTATTTATTGTATAACTTAAGTCAATTCTTATTTACTATTTGTGTTTTATGTGTTCTCTTATCTTCTATGGTTACATTATTTCTTAAGTCTATTTTCTTAATTTTATATGGACCCTTATATTGGACTTCTAGTTTGTGTCCGGTCTCATTTCTAAGTAAAACTAAATCTCCTATATTAAAGTTATGGTCTATTATTGTTTTGTCATAATCTAATTTACGCTTAAGTTTATTTTTGTCTAATAATATTCTAGCTCTACTAAGTGCTATTTCTAATCTATATTTTAATTCCTTAAATTATAAAGTGGTGTAATATCCTTTCCACTGTTAAACTGTGTAAAATCATTAGGGATTTTACCAAATACTAGTTCATAAGGACAATAATTGTGTGCTGTAGAAGGAGTAGTGTTGAAGCAGTATGTGAAATATCCTATCCATTCGTCCCAGTCAGTTTTGTCAACTGAAATATATGAGCGAATGTATTCGTTAAAAGTCCTATGACTTCTTTCTATTGTACCTAGTGTTTGATGGTGATAGGCTGTTGATGTAATTTTGTTTATTTTTAATAATTCACATATTTCTGTGAGTATCGAATTTTTGTATTCAGTACCCATGTCCGAAATGAACGTCTTCATTGGTCCATAGGTAAGTATAAAGTGTTCAAAAATTCCTTTGGCTACTGTCTTTGCACTTTTGTCTCTAATTGGTATAGTTACCAGATATTTTGTCAAATCACATACAATAGTGATCGCGTATTCGTTGTCATTGTAGGATTTGGGAAAAGGACCTATTGTGTCTATAATTACTGTATCAAACGCCTGCGTAGGCGTAGGTGTAATTATCATTGGACCTTTTAAGTCTTTTGTTATTTTTGATCTCTGACATGTTTGGCATGATTTAACATATTTGGTCACATCTTTAGTGATGTTTTTCCAATAATAATATCTCTTGATCTTATTTAGAGTTCTAGAAACACCTGAATGTCCACCTTCTGCGGGGTCATCATGGTATTGTTTCATTATCCTCTCTATGGTCTTAGTATCCTTCTTAGTATCATTTTTTATGTGGGTCACCTCATTTAGTAGCGCTACTATTAATTTATCTAAATATTTATTGCCCTTTTCTTTAAATTCAGTACTTGAGACAAATTCGAAAACTTTCTCACTAGGTGCCACTTGCAATTTCTTTATATTTAATTTACCGGCCACTTTTTCTAGCCTAGGGAAAAATTGTCCTAAGTCAATCTTCCCATTAGTAAATAAGTCATTAACATTTACGTATGTTAGTACCACTTTGCCTTGCTTTATATAGCATTTATTTGGGCTAAATCTCAATTTATGATATTTTCTGACGTCAGTGTTATTTAGTGGTATGTATATATTGGGCTTATTAGTTTCCTCTTCCTGATACTTTTTTTCCTTAATATCATTTGCCATATGTTGTGCCTTTTTAGTCATTGATCTTGTAGTCATGCTCAATAGTATATTGTTAGTCTTGGTAAAATTTCTGAATTCCTCAATATTAATGCGGGATAATGCGTCCGCTACATAATTATCTTTTCCCCTAAGATATTCAACAGTAAGATTGTATTCCTCTAAGTCCAGTCTTATTCTTGTCAATTTGGAACTCGGGTTTTTCATCGAAAATAGGTAGGATAGTGGTCTGTGGTCTGTACGGACAACAAAGTGTTTTCCGTATACGTATGGTCGAAAATAAGTAATTGCCCAATGTATTGCAGCTAGTTCTTGTTCTATTGTCGATTTATTACTTTCACCCTGTGTGAATGTTCTTGAAGCGTATGCTACTGGAAGATGTTTGCCTTGGTATTCCTGTGTAAGGACTGCACCGCAAGCATGTTTACTTGCGTCTGTTGTTATACAGAACTCTTTATCAAAGTCAGGGTATTGAAGTAAAGTAGGACTCATTAGTGCTTTCTTTAGGTATTTAAATGCGTTGTCACAGTCTTTTGTCCATTCAAAAGGGGTTCCTTTTTTTGATAATCTCGTTAAATGTCTGGAATATTCTGAGAAGTTTGGTATAAATTTTCTGTAGTAGTTACAAAAGGCTACAAATCTTTTTGCACTGTCAGCGTCCGTAGGTGTAGGATAATTTTCTATTATCGAATATTTGGAATCGTCTGGTAATATTCCATTGTCTGTGCATTTATGTCCTAAATAGGTTACTTCTCTCATAAAAAAGGAACATTTTTCAGGGTTAAGTTTTAGGTTATGTCTGCGACATAAATCAAATATGTCCTGTAAATTTGAAAGCATGTGTTTTTCTGAACATCCTAATACAACCAAGTCGTCCATATATAAGAAGGCTTGGTTTGGCTTTAGGCCGCTGAAAGCAAGTGTCATCATTCTTTGAAAAGAATTTGGTGCTACTTTTAGACCATAAGGTAGTCTGGTGAATCTGTATGAGCCACTATTGGTTGAAAATGACGTGTAGTCTCTGGAATTATCTTCCAATGAAATTTGGTGAAAACCAGACATTAAATCTAGGCAAGAAAAATACTTAGCTCTTCCAAGTTGGTCTAATATGTCATCAATTCTGGGCAATGGGAATTTGTCCGCTATAAGTTTTTTATTTATTTGTCTGTAATCTATCACGAGTCTCCATTTTCTTTTGTCCGAATTTGGTAACGATTTCTTTGGTACAAGTAAAACTGGACTGTTGTATTCCGAATATGAGGGTTCTACAATTTTGTCTTGCTTCAATTTCTCAATTTGTCTATCAATCTCTTCCTTATGTGCGTGTGGTACGCGATAGTTCTTTATATATACAGGTTGTGTGTCATTTAATCTCAATTTTTGTTTATAGAAATTATTACTGGTTATTGGTTCAGATTCTAACCCGAAAATATCACTATATACTGTGCATAATTCTGTGAGTTTACTTTTAAATTGTTCTGGAAAGTTTTTCCTCAATATGTTAATTATTTCTTCTTTTCGTTGTGTATTTTTGTTTGGTTTATTGTTAATAATGTTGTAATCAGAAAGGTTTTCAGTTTTTATATTGTGTTTTTTGATTGTTACTATTGTGTTATTTGTGTTTAAGATACGTATAAAGGCATTGTTGGATTTTACTAGTATGTTTGGTATTAATACACCAGGTTGTATTTCCTGATTTGGAATTAATATATCTGTATTTGAGTCTTCTAGTTTTAATTGGCGTATTACCTCTGACCTAGGTGGTAAAATAATTTCTTCAATATTACTTGTTAGTGGTATTTCTATTGTGTGTGTTAAGGAGTTTGGTCGTAAGACAAGGTTTTCATTATTTTCTCTAAAATTTAATATACAGTTATGCCTTTTGATGAAATCAATTCCAATAATTCCATCAAATGGTATTGGAAAGTCATCCTGGACTGTTTGAAAGTCGTGTGTTATTAGCCATTTTTGAAAATGTAAATCCAAATATACTTTTCCTAAGGATTTAATTTTGCCTTGTCCTATTCCACTGAGTGTAGTTGTTATATGTTTATTTACTTTGTGTGTTTCTATAAATTTTGTTTTTATTAAAGAGATGTCCGCGCCTGTATCTACTAAAAGTGTGGCTGTGTGATTGGTGTTGTGTATTTTAATTGAAATGAAATAACATAAGTTGAGATTGATATTGTATATTTTGTTTTCTATTGGGTTAATCTTAGGGGTTCCTCTGAGTTTTCCGACTGAAGTGACTCAGTTGCTCTTACATAATTCCGCGTTCTGAAATTACTATTGTTGTTCCGTCTCTGGGTATTGTTGAAATTATTATTATTGTTACCACGGTTGTTATAGTTACTGTTAATGTTACCGTTGTTCCTATTATTCACCGGGAAGTTGTGTCTTCCACGGAATCTTGGTCGGTTACCTCGGAAATTATTATTCTAAGTATTGTGTCCCTGCCTGTAGTATAGGATAGAATTCTGTTGTCCAGTTGCTTCTGTGCAACTGTTGACAAATTTGCTAATAGCCTCGTTCATGCTATTAAATTGTCCTGCTTCCATGATAAGTTTTACCTTATCCAAGGTGCAGTTCTTCGTAAGTGCTTTTACTGCAACTTGCGTAGAATATTTACCCGCTATATCAGTGGGTAATCCATCGGATATGTAAGAGGTTTCCAGGGATTTTGTCAATTGTGCGATCTCGTCGCAATAACTAGTCGCAGTTTTATTGTTCTGTTTAATGTTTAAAATTTTTGCGGTTAGTACTTCTACTGACTCGCCTTTTACTGAAGTTTTTAATTTGCCTATTATCTGAACTATTGTGTTCTCGTCATTAATGAGGTTTCTGGCGTTACCTTTTAATTTTGTCTTTATGAGGGTTATTGCCAGTGATTCGTTAGAGCCTTTTATTGAATCGAGTAGAGTCAGTGCGTCAAGAAATGATCGCAAGTTATCAGATTTACCATCGAACTCTGGAATGAGCTTTGCAGCTGTATTTAGAAAGTCAATTGGTGTTTGTGCCATTATTGGGCCTTTATTGTTAGTCTGTTGTGAAAGAATTTTCTGTATTTCTATCGGTTCCTGCAAAGTAGGTGGTAATTCTATGTTGAATTCTTTTTTATTAGCTATTTGTAATACTCTATATTTAATATCTAGAAAAAATGCCTCGGCCGCTGCTCTGTGTGCTCCGGTTAGCCTATTGTAATTTTCATTAAAAAGGATTCTAATTTTTTCCACATTTTCCAAGAGAATTGAAAAATGTTTATGCAATGTTTCCTGTTTAGTGGGTCTATCTACGTTCAAACATTTGTATGATTTTTCAAATTCTTCCCTTAGTATTCTTGCTCTATTTAATATGCTTGTCCATTCCATTAGGTTTTACCTACTGCAATTTTTATTCTGTTTCTAAAAATCTTTCTCTTCCTCTCTCCTTATTTTTCCAATAGTATATCCAAATTTTGGAGCTGTTTCTCCAATTCTATTTAAAATTTTCCATTATAAGTGTCCATTTACAAAGGAATTAATATTTTTAGTTATTATCAAACGAATTATATTACTTTCTCATCTGTATAAAATTTATTTAAAAAATTTTTTTATTTAAAATTTAAAAGGATCTGTTATCATAAAAAGTGTAATATTTTTTAAAATGGTTTTTAAATGTTCATTTTGTTCCGTTATTATTAAATTATTTTTTTTTCATTTCTATTTCGAAATGTTCATCTTAATTTCTATTTATAGATAAAAAAAGAATTAAAAGTATTTTAAATTAATTTAAAAAAATTGTTGAACATGGGCGAAGTCGCCTCCGTTCCCTAAGGGTGCGTAATAAAATCGCACTCCTTTTATAAGCTAATTATTAAAATTTAAGAACTTATATTTTTGTTGTTGTTTTTAATGTTGTTGTTGTTGCTGCTGATCATGCTGTTGTTGTTGAAATTGATTTTGTTGTTGCCAGCTCCTGTGGCATTATGATGTGTTGATATTGCTGTTACTGTTCATTATGTTGTTGCTGATGTTGCTGTTATTGTAGTTATTGAAGCATATTGCAGATTCTAAGAATTTGATTTTTCTTTCATCATCATCATTAGGCTTGTGTGCCATGTAATAAAAAAATGTTATTAATTTCCTTTTTATAAAAATTATTTTGTTTATTCATTATTGATTGCTCAGCGAGGAGCAGATTCTAATTAGCTCAACTGGGAGCTTAGAGGTGTTAATAATGAATCTTCTTTTCTTCCCAATTGCAGTCGTTTATATACCGACTGTGAGAAGAATTTCAATAATCTAGTACTTAAGTTATTAATGTTAAATATATACAAATGTTATTATAAATGTTATTAATATTAGTGTTGTTATGAAAAGTGAAATGTGACCACACAAATTTACATTAGGGTGGTTCCACTACAATAGAGGTTGTACGTACACGTAATAATACAAACTGATATATCCAAAGAACACAAGTTCTAAAATTATTTGAACGTTAGTGTGGATGAACGAAAAAAATAGTACCCTACACTACGATTGAGAAGTGATGAGCATGATCACTACGATAACGAACCGCGTATTTTCAGTGTTTGTGTTCTGTTAATCTTTTTTTAGTGTAGTTGTTTAGCGGCCATGTGGAGTAATATTTATTATATTATGTGAATAGTATACGAATATTTTGGGAAATAAAATTGAATAAATGCATTTGTTAACTTATATATTAATATTAAATATGAAATAATCTTTTAACGGTCTTATTAAATAATTTAACGATTTTATTTTTTTCAATATTTCGCTTTCCTTTGGAAAGCTTCTTCAGGAAAAAAATTTTTTATATTTTTGAAAACAAAACAAAATTATTATCAAATTGAAAAAATGTTTCAAAACATTTGACAAAAACATATAAAATATTTTTTCATACATACATACAAAAAATTTTTAAATTTTCAAACATACAATAACAATGAAACGGAAATAACAAATAACAAATAACAAACTCTCTCTTATGAAATGATTATAACAAATTATGTGTCTTTTGAATTAAGTACCTATAATTCTGAGCTAAATTGTCTGTGTCTGTCTTGAAATTTATTCTCCTTACATTTGGTACATTAACAATTTCTAACATTTCCAACATATAACGTCTCTTGTAGTTTTTTTCTATATCTAATACTGATGTTTCATCAAACTTTGGATAATGATTATATTTCTTACAATGTGAAGATAAGGATGTCTTCTGTGTTGAAATATTCCTATATTTTTGGTCACACCTGTGACCAGCTAATCTCGTTTTAAGTTTATTTTTTGTTGTCCCAATATAAACTTTGTCACAGTTCACCTGGTCATTTCCTCCACATGGTATCCTGTATACTACATCAGATATTTCCATTTTTCCTATTTTATCCTTCATACTGCTAAATAATTTATTTAATGTGTTATGTGTTTTGTGTGCAATTATATATTTATCTGTGTCATATATTTTACACTTTCTTAATCTTTCTGATATTCCAGGAACATAAGTTAATGATTTATAATCTCTTGGCTCTGCTGTAGAATTTCCTAAATTATGCCCATAACTACCATATTGTCTAATTAATCTGTTAGTTAATTCTACTGGAAAATCATTGGCATTAAGTATATCTCTTATTGTATCCCTATTCTTCAAATGAAATTCTCTATCACTTATAGTCAATATTCTGTCTATCATATTTTTCGCTGTGTTTATTATCATATTTCTTGGATGTTTTGAATAAAAATTAATGATTCTTCCAGAAGATGTTGGTTTCTTATACCAATCAAATACTAACTTATTTTTCTTCCTTATTATCAATATATCTAAATATGGAAGTCTAGACTCTAATTCTCTTTCAATCGTAAATTTAATATCCGGATGGAAACTATTCAATTCTGACAAAATATTATCCACTGCATCTTCTGAAGTTATACAAAATAAATCATCCACATATTTTGTAATTATCTTAGGTTTAATATGCATTTTACTAATACATGAATTTAGTAATTCCTCCATCACAATATCAGCTATAATTGGAGATGCTGGAGAGCCCATAGGGAGGCCCTCCTTCTGTTGATATATCCTATTATCAAATTGAAAATACCTATTGTCTTCTATGCAAAACTTAAGAATACGTAAAAACAATTCCTTCTCAATATTCGTATTTTGTTCTATAATCTGCCATTTTTCCTCTATAATACTTAAAGCTAAACCTACAGGAATACTTGGAAAAAGTGAAACTACATCAAATGAAAACAATCTATCATTATCTTGTATATTTATTCTCTTGGTCTTATCCTTAAATTCCAACGAATTTCTAATATTATATACTGATTGTCCTGTTATCACCTTAAGAATATTGGGTTTATACTTGCACAGTCCATAGGCCGGGGAATTAATGCAAGAGCAAATAGGCCTTAAAGGAAAATTCTGTTTATGGATCTTAGGTACTCCATACAGCTTTGGAGAATTTGATACATTAGTCTTAAGTCTATTTCTCTCCATTACTGAAATGATTTCTTTTTTAAAAAGTTCATCAACTAAAAAATTGTTTGTTTTTTGCAGTTTAGTAGTCGGATCCTTATTTAATATTGAGTATTTAGCAGAATCGTTGAGAATGTCATTTATTCTCGAATTATAATCATCTCTGCTCATAGCAACAGTAACATTACCCTTATCAGCATTAACAATTAATATGTTCCTATTCGTATTCAAAAATTTTTTAGCGGTTTTTACTTTATCTAATATAAAAATATCCCTTGCTGTAGGTCTAATATTGCTAATGTGCCTATCAATCATCATTGTTAGTTTTGTCCGCGCTACTTCCTGGTCCTCTTTTTCTTTTATAGTCTGAATCAATTCATCTCCTTCTGAAATTACCTTCATCATAGGAAAATTTTTCTTTTCAAGTGGTAATGCAATATTAGACCTACAGCAAGGGATATTTTTATATTAGATAAAGTAAAAACCGCTAAAAAATTTTTGAATACGAATAGGAACATATTAATTGTTAATGCTGATAAGGGTAATGTTACTGTTGCTATGAGCAGAGATGATTATAATTCGAGAATAAATGACATTCTCAACGATTCTGCTAAATACTCAATATTAAATAAGGATCCGACTACTAAACTGCAAAAAACAAACAATTTTTTAGTTGATGAACTTTTTAAAAAAGAAATCATTTCAGTAATGGAGAGAAATAGACTTAAGACTAATGTATCAAATTCTCCAAAGCTGTATGGAGTACCTAAGATCCATAAACAGAATTTTCCTTTAAGGCCTATTTGCTCTTGCATTAATTCCCCGGCCTATGGACTGTGCAAGTATAAACCCAATATTCTTAAGGTGATAACAGGACAATCAGTATATAATATTAGAAATTCGTTGGAATTTAAGGATAAGACCAAGAGAATAAATATACAAGATAATGATAGATTGTTTTCATTTGATGTAGTTTCACTTTTTCCAAGTATTCCTGTAGGTTTAGCTTTAAGTATTATAGAGGAAAAATGGCAGATTATAGAACAAAATACGAATATTGAGAAGGAATTGTTTTTACGTATTCTTAAGTTTTGCATAGAAGACAATAGGTATTTTCAATTTGATAATAGGATATATCAACAGAAGGAGGGCCTCCCTATGGGCTCTCCAGCATCTCCAATTATAGCTGATATTGTGATGGAGGAATTACTAAATTCATGTATTAGTAAAATGCATATTAAACCTAAGATAATTACAAAATATGTGGATGATTTATTTTGTATAACTTCAGAAGATGCAGTGGATAATATTTTGTCAGAATTGAATAGTTTCCATCCGGATATTAAATTTACGATTGAAAGAGAATTAGAGTCTAGACTTCCATATTTAGATATATTGATAATAAGGAAGAAAAATAAGTTAGTATTTGATTGGTATAAGAAACCAACATCTTCTGGAAGAATCATTAATTTTTATTCAAAACATCCAAGAAATATGATAATAAACACAGCGAAAAATATGATAGACAGAATATTGACTATAAGTGATAGAGAATTTCATTTGAAGAATAGGGATACAATAAGAGATATACTTAATGCCAATGATTTTCCAGTAGAATTAACTAACAGATTAATTAGACAATATGGTAGTTATGGGCATAATTTAGGAAATTCTACAGCAGAGCCAAGAGATTATAAATCATTAACTTATGTTCCTGGAATATCAGAAAGATTAAGAAAGTGTAAAATATATGACACAGATAAATATATAATTGCACACAAAACACATAACACATTAAATAAATTATTTAGCAGTATGAAGGATAAAATAGGAAAAATGGAAATATCTGATGTAGTATACAGGATACCATGTGGAGGAAATGACCAGGTGAACTGTGACAAAGTTTATATTGGGACAACAAAAAATAAACTTAAAACGAGATTAGCTGGTCACAGGTGTGACCAAAAATATAGGAATATTTCAACACAGAAGACATCCTTATCTTCACATTGTAAGAAATATAATCATTATCCAAAGTTTGATGAAACATCAGTATTAGATATAGAAAAAAACTACAAGAGACGTTATATGTTGGAAATGTTAGAAATTGTTAATGTACCAAATGTAAGGAGAATAAATTTCAAGACAGACACAGACAATTTAGCTCAGAATTATAGGTACTTAATTCAAAAGACACATAATTTGTTATAATCATTTCATAAGAGAGAGTTTGTTATTTGTTATTTGTTATTTCCGTTTCATTGTTATTGTATGTTTGAAAATTTAAAAATTTTTTGTATGTATGTATGAAAAAATATTTTATATGTTTTTGTCAAATGTTTTGAAACATTTTTTCAATTTGATAATAATTTTGTTTTGTTTTCAAAAATATAAAAAATTTTTTTCCTGAAGAAGCTTTCCAAAGGAAAGCGAAATATTGAAAAAAATAAAATCGTTAAATTATTTAATAAGACCGTTAAAAGATTATTTCATATTTAATAAAATTTAAAAAAAAGGTCGAATAAAAATAAAAGTAATAAACTTATATATTAATAAAATATCTAAACAAAAGAATCTTTTAAATTTTATTACAAAAATTTTAATATGTATTTCAAAGACTAAATCTGTTATTTGTTATTCTTGAGCCTTTTATTAGAGTTCAAGTTATAATGTTGCTTTAAAAACCGAAAAAGTATTAAAATAAACAACTATATTAAAGTGTAATGGATATAAATTTTTTATGATTATTGCAACAACTATGTTAGCAACTATTTATCTGTGAACAATAATTGCAGGCAATCCTGCCTTTATTGTAAAAAACACCACTTTATTGTAGAAAATACATATATATTTTGAATAAATTCTAGATTATATTTATTACACGAGAAAGAGTTTTAAACCAAATAATTTTGTGCTCTTATCTCAGATAAGCTTACCTAGATATTATATGTAGAGGGTAGCCGCCGGGACAGAATGGATCTTATATTGAAAAATATATTATTTAATGTCGGCAATTATGTATGGAATACAATATCAGATAAATGTTCGCCTCTGTTAGTCTCATTTTCCTTTTGAGCACATTTTTCAATACATTCTCTAATTCTAAAAGCATTTTCGATTACATAAAAACTTTGCATAAGTTATGAAAAGATAATTATCACTAAAAACAGTGAAGTGAAATGACCAAGAGGTTTTTAAGAAACACATAACAGCAATAACTTGCTGCATTAAAATTCCATGATCCAAGATTTAAAATCAGAAAAAAACAAAGAAGATACACAGGCAAACAAACACGTAGTAATAGTGATAACTACGGCATCTGTATTCAAAGCGCTTTCTGCTAAGCAAAGATGCAGTATAATTGTGAACGCGATTAAGTGAAGACACAACAGTTGATAGTTAAAGTGGTAAAGTTACTATCGTGTATTTTTGTGTATAAAGTTAAAAAAAATCATGTAATTTAACTTAAAACTCTAAAAGGTGTGTGTAATTATTTTGCAATAAAATAACGCGATAAAATAAACGTTTATTAAAGGAATAAACATAACAATATTAATATATCTGTTTAACATGTCCTTACGTAGCTGATTCAGTAACAATCAAATGAGAGAGCATAAGAAAATTGGTATCATTAGTTGGCACTGTATTGGTGTTAATGTTACGGCTAGTGCCATTTTGGTACGTATCAAAAATAACAAAGTAATATAAGTTATTACAGGAACCAGCAATATTTCTGTGAATGCGTTCCATAGGTTTATTTGGTACAGTAGAATTTTATTCGTTCCTTATCAGGATGTCCTCGGTGAAGTTTCTTAAATTGCAGTCTTTAAATTTGGTCCTATCGTTAAACATTAAACATCCTGCTCGCATAATATGGAGTAAGTGTTGAAGAAATTTTGCTGTTCCATCCACAGTTAAATGCTGCTATAAGTGATTGAAGCATTTTAAATATATATTTGTTGCAGTGTAGTAGGTAGTGTTTTAAATTGATCTGTTAACATTTCTGAGCAGTCATCTTTCAACGTAGTATACGCAATAATGATATCTTCATCAGGCTTGATCTCCGAATCGATGAGCCTTGACAAAGAATCTACACAACCAAAGTCCTTGGTGTTAATGTATTCGATTTGTATTATGCATCATGGGTTTTAAAGCCCATTGCTGTACCCTATTTTCCGCATAGGCTAAAATACCAGACTGTTTTTCCAAAAATTGTGTAAAGAAGTTTGTCGTCGGTACATAATATGAATTGTCGACCATGTATGTAATAGTGAATTTTTCTTACAGCAAAAATTAAAGCAAGACCCTCTTTTAAAATTGAGAATAGTTTTTCTCTGCTGCAGTGAGTGTGTTCGTATGTGAATGATCTCTTCTGACTTCCATTAAGCGAAAAATGTCATACAAATCTGTGCAAAATATTAAGAGTGTATCAATTTCTACAACAGAAACGCTACATAATTGTACTTGTTCTTTTAGGGTGACTTTGGTCTACCCATTATTATCCGCAAAAATTTTCCAATCATTGATATGTCTAAGGCTTCTTGAAGTTTAACATCAGAAGGATGGTTAGAGGACAACGGGGTGATATTGATATTGCGTCATCTTGTTGGTTAAGAAAACATTTGATTTTGGAGAGTTGCCTTGCTCTTGTAATTCTTGTTATTGTTTTAAGATGGGCTGTTTTGCTCCTGGTCTTTTGCAAAATCCCTCCTTATGAGTAAAAACATATAGATTGCATCTATGATTGATGTATGTGTAATATTTTCAATCGGATGAAAAACCCAAGGCACCTTTTCGTCATAACGTCCTTTTGGTCTTGCGAAAGGTTTTTTGCAGTCATTTTTGCGGAGAGTTTTTTCTCATCCTCAATTTCTTGGTCAAAATCAGCTGAACTCTTCCGCGATTATTCTGACTGTCAACTGACGATTTAACGATCTGAATACATAAAATCCTGGATTCTGTCGACGTTTTCTCATATTCTCGTTTTTTATGATATTTTTTAAATATAAATCTACATACTTATATAACGGACACTTTTTTTGGGCTTAATTTTTATAAGCCCAAAAGAGGTGTCCGTTGGTTGCCAGTGTTTGACGAGATGTGCCGTCGGATTTCTACGAAATTTTCAGAGTACCTTCGTAATGGTAGTTCGCTGGTTTGTGTCTTTATTCCATGCATTTACGCATAATATTGCGTCCACAGTGCGTGTTTGAAACAAGGCAAATTTTTCAAAAAAGTCGAAATTTCGAAATTTTGTTTCCATTGCATACTTCGACTTAATATTTTGTATCAAATGAAATGTGTGTTTTTGTTTGTACGTTGCTGTATGTGTGTGCTTGCACAGAATGCGACGGCAATACAAATCGAAATATGGTCATGTTCATAGCAAGTAGATGTGCAAACAAATAGAAAATTTTGTGTTCCCAATTCTGTTGCATTTTTTGTGTGTGTGCAGTTTGCGTGTTCAATTGTAAAATGATCCATTAGCCGAACGTTTTTCAAAGCAATTGTTAGATATTGGGAATGGCGCAATTCCAACTGACCCTACCACAAAATGGATTACGCTTTCAGATAATTTTTGCCACTGCACAATCAAAACAAGAATTGGTCACAAACGTATTTCTCGGTAATGCACAAAATTTTAGGAACCATGATTAGGGGAAAGAGCTATCTTAGCTGCGAAAAATGCAGATGTTTAGGATATCAATGTGACAATTTTGAATGACATTCCTGGGGAAATTTTTACCTACAAATCGGTTGACTCTGTTACCAATCAAGACGATGTTATAAATTATCCAGCCGAATTTTAAAATTCGCGAGGATGTGTTGATACCACGCCTTCCTATAATTCCTCCAGATTTGCCGTTTGATTTTAAACGGCTTCAGTTCCCCATATGTGCTGCTTTTGCAATGATCCCTGCTTTTCGCACGGTCAATTATATGTATCATATTCACGTGTTAATAAACCAACTGCTTTCTTTGTCTATACCGCGAACCAAAATCGATCGAAGAATGTCGTATATGTAAAAGCATTGCAATATAATAAGACGTATTATATAATCACACAAAAATATTTAATTGTGAAAAAGATAAAATTATTTTAAAAAAATTTAAAAACGACAAAAAAAAAGAAATTGTGTTCTTTCTGATTAATTTTCTTGAATGATTGAATATTTTGGCGCGCACAAAAAAGAACGCTGCAGAATAAAAACAAACCACAAATGACTTGCAAAGCAGTCACGGGCATGCTAGTAGTTATATAAAATATAAAGCTGCGAAAAATGCAGATGTTTAGGATATCAATGTGACAATTTTGAATGACATTCCTGGGGAAATTTTTACCTACAAATCGGTTGACTCTGTTACCAATCAAGACGATGTTATAAATTATCCAGCCGAATTTTAAAATTCGCGAGGATGTGTTGATACCACGCCTTCCTATAATTCCTCCAGATTTGCCGTTTGATTTTAAACGGCTTCAGTTCCCCATATGTGCTGCTTTTGCAATGATCCCTGCTTTTCGCACGGTCAATTATATGTATCATATTCACGTGTTAATAAACCAACTGCTTTCTTTGTCTATACCGCGAACCAAAATCGATCGAAGAATGTCGTATATGTAAAAGCATTGCAATATAATAAGACGTATTATATAATCACACAAAAATATTTAATTGTGAAAAAGATAAAATTATTTTAAAAAAATTTAAAAACGACAAAAAAAAAGAAATTGTGTTCTTTCTGATTAATTTTCTTGAATGATTGAATATTTTGGCGCGCACAAAAAAGAACGCTGCAGAATAAAAACAAACCACAAATGACTTGCAAAGCAGTCACGGGCATGCTAGTAGTTATATATAAATACTTTATGATATTCTCATATTTTATGATATTCTCATAAAATATTTATATTTAAACGAATTTAGTACAATTAATGTAAAATTAACTTAAAAATTTTTGAAAATAATAACTTTTTTTATTGCCATTGCACTTTGTGCTTTTTGTAAAAATTTTTAACAAATATATTTTATTTTCGTAATTTTTCAAATTACATATGAATGGCTTCTAATTGAAATGCTTGTGAAGACAAATGAAAAATATTTTCTTAATTAATATTAATTATTTTTACTGCACCTGGCAATTTATATTTATATAATCAAAATTTAGTAAGAGACTATTTTCTATTCTTGTTAAAAATTAATAACATTTAATTTGATTGTAAAGAAATTAATACTGTGCAGAATAATTCATTTCAATGGAACCCAAGGCAAGTGGTAGTATTGAGCCATCTGTCACAAGTATTTACGTTTATGGTATAACTTGTTTTTTATATCCTTTTTCCAAATTTAGTACATTTACTAACAAGTAGAAATTATTTTCTTTCCATCAACAGTTTTATAACAGACGTCGTGGCATACGTTTGTATAGTGTTTAGAATAGACATACAAAATAAAAAAAGATTATTAGTTAATTAATAAGAAATTATAAATCATAAAATATATAAAATAGTTTTTGAGAAAATTTAATAGAAATTATTGAGTTTGTAGTAATAAAAATGTAATAACAAAAATAAAACGTAACAAAAATATTCTATTGAAAATTAATATGAAAAAGTGTTATGCAAAAGTTATTTTTATATATCTACATAGTTTTATGCTATCAGTAATCGTTTGTTAATGTGTTTTTGGTATAGTCTACCCTAATACCAACAAATCTTAAAACAAAAATACATGTTTGTTTTGTTGTTGCAATGTTTGAAATCCTTTTAAAAACAATTTTTTGTCTCTTTAATACAGCCCACATAAGTAACAGTCGTTTATTGTGTTCGTAACTTAAAGCTGTCGTGCTTAACGGGTATTTTTGATATTCTAAAGCTTTTTGTTCTAAAAACTTCTCTCTTCTTGTTCAAGAGAGAGAGAGAGAGAGTGTGTAGTACCATATCCTCATAGTTGTTGTTTAACAGTTAGTTTGACATAAAGCAATGTCCTAAAATGTGAAACCAAAACATAAATTAATAATAAGCTAAAAAAGATAAAACAACTTAAAATAACAGTTTTAAAAATAATTAATAATATATAAAATATAAACAACTTTTTAAAGAAAGCTTTATACATGTGTAATTAAACAGTGACTATTGCTTATATTTATAAAAAATTATTAAAATTATTTTGGTGCATTCTATTTGTGTGCTTCTTAAACTTTTATCCAGCAGTTAATGCTGCTGTTGTTACATAAGCATTAAATTTGTGCGTGTGTGTGTTCTATTAAATCCCTCAAATACATATGTATATAATTAAATAAAAAATGTCTAGTATTTAAAAATTTTTAGAATCCATGCATATCTCAGTGTATCGTTGAAAATATATTTTTCGAAATAACTGCCAGTAAAACCAGTTTGAAAATATTTTTAATTCCATATAAATGCTGCATTAAAGAAATATTTTCTTACTAAAAAGTATCTTAAAGTGATAAAAAGAAATTATAAATTATTCGACAACTGTACGTATGATTAATAAACACTAATTGTTGGAATTAAGTATTGCAAAAATTTGTTTTCATTAAACCTATTAACAAGAGCAAAAGTGTAAAAGATTTTATAAAAACAGTAGTTGTAAGTAAACAAGGGATACAAAAATAGCATTGTTAAAACAGAGCGATTTCCTTGACTTGTGTGTTTTATTTGTTATCGATAGATTTATTCAATTTTTTCATAATGCGTTATCGTATTAAACATTAATTCATAAACTAAGGAGGTTTTCAACAAGAAGTTTATTTTATTAAACAAAATAATACATAATATTTAGATTAAGATAATTCAAAGAGATAAGTTCGAAAATTATGAATGAAAAATGATATTTGGCAAAAATATCCACCATTCATTCAAGGGAATGATTTTCCGAATAGTGGGTGCACCACTATAGCTGTTAGTTCAAACGATGTTAATGTGTGTGCCAAAGGTTGCATAAGCACGCCAGAACTTTTTTAATCCGATTAGACGACGCAAAAGAGTAGATGAAAATCTGTTTTCATTAAGAAATGCTTAGACATGGGGAACAGTTGTTATTGTAAATGATAATACTCTTTTTTATAGTCAAATTTAGAAGCTTTACCGGTGCAAGAATTTCGCGACAACGTGGTCTTAATAGTATAAGGTCTAACCCTAAGGGGGTTTAACCCTAAGCAGAAATCAAACCCTCGTCGACCGAACATCACCCACACGTACTCGGAATGGTCGGTTTCCTAAGAAGTTGTCCACTATACGGCAAAGGCCCACACCAAATCCCATATCCATCATCTTGAATATAAGCCCATCATCATCAGTATATAGAAAACTCAAGTGTCTTATATCGTAAGCCAAACTTTTTTTTTTAAAGAGAAGTAGCACTTCAGGCAACAATGCATATTTAGTCAAGTACCGTGCTACATTCTTTAGGAAAGGGATAGAGAAGAGATGAAGCAGGTGTTGAAAGTAGAAGGATAGTCGGAAATTAACTGCCGTATAAAGACAGCAACAGCGACCAGTGACTATGCCTTCATCACTGAGCAGCTGCATCGATAGTCAATTTTTATTTTTGTAGTGAAAAAAAACCAAGGTCTTCGGTGGGAAGCGAACCCACAACCCCCATACTGACAAGCTAGTACACTACCTACTAGCCTACAGGGGCACCTAAATTGAATAAATAAAAATAAATTGAATAAATGGGAATTCTTAATTAAACAACACAGCAAACAACAAAACTCAAAAATACTTCTATACAAAAACACAGCACGTGCGTTTCTTTACAAATATTTCTTGTTTTCTTTATTTCGCAAAGGCTTCCACAGGAAACCTTTACAAAAGCTTTATGAAAATAGAAAGTGTTTTTGTTTTCGAAATGAGAATATTATAAAATATTAATTAAAGGAATCTAGCACATATTAACGCAGATTAAATTAAAAATGATTCCAAAAAAACAAAATTTAAGATGTTAAATAGTTTATTTAACATCTTAAAAAGATTAAAATTTAAAAAATACAATGTTTCTAAAATATATCAAGAATTCGTAAGATAACCTGTTGATTCAGACAGCTTTGCAATTCACAAAACAAAAATACAAAACTAAAAAAATACTTAATTGCAAAGCACTTAATGAAATAAAAGGTGAGTTAGACAAAATTCGTGTCATTTAAAACAATTCAGTTAGTAAATTGAAACCAAACCACTTTAGACTTTTACCTCCTAAATTCTACAGTATAAATTTTAGTGCTACTGATTCAATAATATTGTCTCGTTTATACCTTTTATAAACTTTTTGTTGCAAAATAATTAACACCAGTTTTTAGAGTTTTTAAATTAATAACAATTTTATTAACTTTAACTACACAAAGTTGGCATTACTGTACAATTCACTTAAAATGCACGTCTTTACTTGATGAGGTTGAGTTTTATACTGATTGATTATCTACTCAGACGTTTCCCTATTTATACTTGTCCACTTAAAGTCTAGAAGATTTAAGAATCTTCTACTCTCTTTGTATCGCAGTTTATTGTTGTATGTTGTTTATTTGATGTATAGGCGTCTGTGTGTATTGTTGTTTTTGTTTTTATGCTGATAAGGTTTCTTGAGATTTATTTCAATACATTTGTTATTGCTTTTGTAAGAAAGGGTTTCCTAGAAAAGCATGCAGATAGTAAACAACATGTATGTTTGTTGTTGTAAAATAAATTTTTGTCTTGCGCGTTTAGATGGTAAACAGCATACATGTATTTTTTTCTTGCATGCCAGGCAGTAAGTAAACAGCATATTCAATTGTAGTTGTGTGTGTATAAACTTCTACGCAGTTTTTAACCAGTAGTTCGCTTTATTGCTTAATTATTTTATTTTAAAACTTAAGCAAGACACATTCGTAACAATATAAGGAACTTACGAAAATCTTATTTGTTCAGTTCTTATGATTTTTAGCCAATTAATAGCTGTAGAGGAAACACGTATTTCATTACTGCTGATTAGATGACCACGATATTTGTTGTTGTACGGAATTATGTATATTGACTTTTGGGAAGAGAAATAAATTGACAATAGTATTTACCCTAAAATTCAACTAATTTGGAGCAAAAAGGTTATAAAAGCTCTGCCATATATAATATAAAGAGTCTTCTATTTAGATAATGCAATTATTGGGCAATTACGATGGCAATAACAAAGGCTCGAATAGAATGAGGAGCTATTTTTAAAGAAATTTTGAAGTATTACTTAGTGCTTTTTGTAAAAATTTGTTCGGAAATGTTATATTAAATATATTAAGAATACTTTAAAGAACAATTGTTGCATATATAAACCGATTTACAAAAATTTTTTAAAAATATTTTTATTTAATATAATATTTATACAATAATAATTTTAATGTCTCAGCGCTAGTAGAGACTAAAAGGCAAACTTGTCTATATTACACACATATAGAAGAATAATTAAATTCTCTATTTTTGACATTTACATTATTTATAATAAATTAAAATTTAATAATTTAATATAAAATATATAAAAAGATTTAATAATATTATGCTAAAAGTGTTTCGACATTACAAAGTAAAAGATCTTTAATTGATATTTTCTAGGGTTCAGAATTTTTCATTTATGAATATTCAAAAATCAACATTCATTATATTTTTCATAAATGAGACATCAAAAATTTTATATTTATTTTTCACGTTCATAAACGAACAACAAAAAATGTTCTGTCTTATTATTATGTGATGAATGATAAACTAGCTTCGTCTCATTAATGTTCTTTTTCATAAATGGATATGTTCATTTATGAACGTTGAAATTTTATAAAATTTCTCATAAATGAATGTGAAAAAATTTTCTACCTACGATCGCAGTTTTCCGTAAAATGTAGTAAAAACACATGGGTACATATTAACTCAAAATACAATTTTGCAAAATATTCTAAAATAAATAAAAGAAAACATTTTTTTTCTGCATACGCCGACAATTGCGCATTATCAAATATGTGCGTTTATGTACGCGAATGCTTAACGCACATATTTTTACGACCTTTTCATTTATGAAAAATTATCAAAATTGTAAATATTCAAAAATGAACACTTGTGTGTTTCTCATTTTTTCACTTATGGATAGAAAGAAAAAAATAAATCGTCGTATTCACAAATGAGAAAACACAAAATAATTTGTAGTCTCTCACACATGTATGAGAAGAAGCGGCTAAAAAATGACATGTACATATTCACACATGCATGAACAGTGAGAGAACACTTCGCTACTCTAATATTTTCACTGTAGACAAAGCTTGCATATTACGAATATTATTTGGCAGTTGATTATACTTACTGGGTCCAGCATAAGAAATGGTTGTTTTGTTGCATTCAAATTTAGAGTCTGCCTATTACTTATAAAGTGTAATTCATTTTGAGCAAACTTTGTGGAACTACCTCTTCTAATTATTTTGAAAACGAACGTTGAGACTCTTTGTCTATATAAGCCTCTTTCTAGAAGAAGCTTTTTAGTATATTTTTTAAATAAGTTTAACGTTGAAAACTTAGCAAAAGATAAAATACCAGCTTTAAAGTTTTATTTCGAGCAAACTGAAGGGACCTTAGTAAACTATTTACTCTGCAGCCATAGATAAGATGAAAATAAGTTAAATGAGAATGTGTAGATGATTGTTGTATACAAATTTTTACATCAGAGTTAAGCTTATTTTTTTAATTTATACAAAATACCAATTCCACACGAAATAGTAGTGTTTAAATTGAATATCTAAATAGTTCATTATCTTTGATTCTCCATCCATTCTCTCCATCATTCTTTGTTCGGTATGGTTTCAACCTAACAAATTTGGTTTTATTTGGATTTAAAACAGGTCGATTAGATAGTGAAAATTTGCTTAAAATAGCTTAAGTTGAGTTTGAAAAACTCGTTGGTATTTATATCGGAAAAAATTCTACATCGTTAGTATATATACAACCTTCCAATAAAATGTGTGTGTTATATAGTTGATAAACATTTTGAATAATAATTGTCCAAGGAGACTCCTCTGCGGAACTTCAGATTTGACTGGACACTTAGAGATAATATATTTATAAATTTGAAAAAATTGCATGCGGTTTCTTAAATATTGTCGAAATATGTCCATGGTTTTGGTTGTGGCACCTAATGTTGCAAGCTTTTTAACCAACATGTCATGATTTACTAGATCAAACGCTTTTAAATAATCAAAAAACACTCCTGCAACAGCAGTGTACCTATCATCAAGCTCTCCATAAATGTAACCAATAACAATAACTAAGGTTCCTGGAGAAGACAGGAGCTTTTTCCTGCCCACAAAGCAAAACAAATTTCTATCTTAATATGGACTGTACTATTTCAATTTTATTTTCTTACTGACTAAAATATGACATGATTAACTGTTTTCAAAGCTACAAAAATATTTCTATACATGCATATTTGTTGTTTGTCGCCCGCAACATAAGTAGGTACAAAATTATACAGTTTTATATAATTTTGTTAGTGGACAAAAAATGCGTGTTAAACAACCCAGTAGAAAATTCGCGACATCTTAACAAACAACAAATATGCATGTATGAAAATATAGTTAATATTAAAAATGTATAACAATATACAGAAATCTTTAACATTCTCCCCCCTCTTGAAAGTTTAGCTTTCAAAATTATTTGCTACTGTTCAAGAGGAAGTTTACATAATTTAGTTATTGCTCTTTTAAATACACCATCATTTGTTTTTACTGTTGCAACTCGAACAAAACCATCATCGCCAGTGTTTACGTCGATAATTCTAGCTAGAGGCCATTTAAGTGGTGGAAGGTTTTCATCCTTTACCAGGACCAAATCATTAACTGCTAGATTAGGTTGCTTCACCGCCCATTTTGTCCTTTGCTGCAAACAATTCAAATATTCTTTACGCCATCTTTCCCAAAAGTGTTGTCGTATCCACTGAAGAAGTTTGTAGCTCTTTATTGTTGCAGTGCTAAAGTTATTAAAGTTTGGTTCTGGAAACGCAGTTAACGGACGCCCTATTAAGAAGTGTGCTGGAGTTAAGGGTCGTAAGTCATTTGGATCACTTGATATAGCAGTCAAGGGTCGACTATTTATAATTGCTTCAGCTTGGCATACAACAGTATTTAACTCGTCGTAGGTTAAAACAGAGTTGCCAATGGCACGACGTAATAAATGCTTAGCTTGTTTGACCCCGCTTTCCCACAAACCACCAAAGTGAGGCGATCGCGGGGGAATAAATTTCCATGTTATACCTTCCTCCATACAAGCCTCACGTACGATAGAAATATGATCTTCAGAAATAAACCCATCTAATAAGGCTCTTAATTCTCTGTTGGCTCCAACAAAATTAGTAGCATTGTCCGAATATATCGTAGAACATAACCCTCTTCTTGAAATGAACCTTCTCAACGCTGCAATAAAAGCGGTGGATGTAAGGTCAGGTACCAGTTCCATATGCACAGCCTTTGTTGAGAAGCATATGAATAATGAAATGTATCCCTTAATGGGCAAACGACCACGAACCTTCTGTGTTATGGAAAAGGGGCCAAAATAGTCTACGCCACAGATTTGGAATGGGAATGCTACTTGCACCCGATCAGTCGGAAGATCTGCCATTATTTGTTGTTGTGTTTTTGGGTTATACCGGTAACATAGCACACAGGAATGTATTACCCGTTTGATAATATTTTTTGCATTTAATATCCAAAACTTCTCTCTTAATATATTATGAAGCGAAATTACCCCAGCATGGAAATGTTTTCTGTGGTAATAGTTTATTAAAGTATTTATAAATGGGTGATTCTTAGGTAATAGTATAGGATGTTTTGCACTGAATGAGAGTGGAGAGTTCTTCAATCTTCCTCCAACACGGATAAGGCCGTTTGCCAAAAATGGCGATAACTGTAAAATCTTACGATTCTCAAGTGGTCGTCCAGTTCTAAGTTGGTTTAATTCATTAGCAAAATGTGATGCTTGTATAATTACACAACAAGCTTCTAATGCGTTGGACATTTCCAATGATGTTATGGGACCAGAGCACCTTGTTGAAGAACGACATGTGTTAATAAAACGCTTAACATATACTACTACGCGCAATAATTTTTGGAAAGAATTAACAAATTTGTGGGTTTCCAAAATATCTTTGCCCATTGTGTCTGAGCACCTGCAATTTGCTGTTACGAGGGACGTTTGGTTTAATTCAGTATTGCTATCTACGGAAAGACATGGATGCACTGGCCATTTGGACTCACTTTCTCTTAAAAACGAAGGACCTCTGAACCAAAGGTCGCTTTCTGTGATTCCCTTTACTGTTGTACCTCTGGATAATAAGTCTGCTGGGTTGTGTTCAGAAGGGACATGCTTCCATTGCACAAACTTAGAGAGTTGTTGAATTTTAGTTATTCTGTTTGCAACAAAAGTTGGGCGTCCATGTGATTCGCCCGCTATCCATGCCAGAGTGATAGTTGAATCCGACCAACAAAATGAGTTACATGGTTGTTGAGAAAAACAGTTTCGAACTGACTGCATAAGTCGAACACACAATAAGGCTGCACAGAGTTCTAATCTGGGGAGAGAAATCTCCTTTGCTGGCGCTACCCTAGATTTAGCGCAAAGCAGTGATGACACGACACCAGTTTCTAATTTGTTAACCACATAAACACATGCTCCATAAGCTTTTTTGCTAGCATCTGAAAAGGCATGTATACTAGTAAAATTATTAACAAGAACAAACCTTGGAATTTTAATAGTGCATAAACATTTAAGCTGGGTGAGGATTTGCTCCCATTCATTGATTACGTCTTGTGGAACACTTTCGTCCCAATGAAGTTTAAGTTTCCATAAACTTTGCAATAAAATTTTTGCCTTTACAACAATTGGATTGATGAGCCCCAAAGGGTCAAAAAAGGCAGCAGTATGAGCTAATATTGACCTTTTAGTAATTCTTGAGCCCTTATATTGTGGTGTGTATGAAAAGCTAAAAAAATCATCATTAGGAGACCATTTTAGCCCAAGTGTTTTGATGTAATTCATATGGTCAAGTTGCACACTTTCTTCCTTATATTCGTCAGGAATGTCGAATAAAATGTTTTCACTGTTGGAGGCAAACTTGCGGAGAGGGAAACCACCACTTAATAAGAGGTCGACTACTTGTCGTTTTATTTCAATAACTTCAGCTTCACTTTCTCCACCCGTCATTAAATTATCTACGTAAAAGTCTCTCAATATTACTTCTGCTCCCACTGGATATAATTTGGCATTTTCATGAGCCAGATGCTGTAAGCATTTAACTGCTAAATAAGGCGCACTACTTGTCCCATATGTTAATGTTTGCAATTTATACGCTAAAACAGATGAAGGAATGCTCTTCCGCCATAAAATACCTTGCCATTGCGTATCGTCATTATGTACAAGCACCTGCCTATACATTTTTGTTATGTCTGCGACAAGAACATATTTGTGGAATCTAAATCGATTTAACATGGTGAATATATCGTCCTGTAATGTTGGCCCCACACAAAGCACATCATTTAGCGATTTTCCACTCGTCGTACAGCAAGATGCATCGAAGACCACTCTTAGCCGGGTGGTTGAACTTTCAGGTTTCACGACGCAGTGATGTGGTATAAAATACTTTACTTCTTTAAATTCAGCCGGCAGCATATGTTTCATATCAGCATACTCCTTCATGAATTTGGTGTAATCTTTACAAATGCTATTATCACGGAGTAATTTAGATTCCAGATATGAAAGCCTCCGACGAGCCGTTTCAAGTGACTTACCTAGTGTTGACGGATTCGCCTTGAATGGTAAACGTACAATAAACTTGTTTGTTTGGGGACATCTTTCTGTCGTTTCATAAAAATATTTCTCACACATCATTTCTTCAGATGACAATTTTTCCTTTTTACTAATTGGCAAGTCGTCTATAATCCAAAATTTTTCCAGCAATTTTTCTAATAAAGGTTCATCTGATATTGCGATGAAAGATTTGTATTTTGATTGTGGCGTTCTGTTAAGTAATTTCTTTTGATCAGCTGAGTTGATTTGTGCACTAACATTATTTACATTTTGAGACGTTATAGTAGCAACAGGAAAAGTATTTTTATTTGATGATGTTAATGGAATGTTAACAGTCAAGCTTTGCGGCGAAAATTGTACGGCCGTTAAATCTGATGTCTTTCTGTGTACGTTGGTTGATGTTATTAATTGAGCTTTTATATGTGGTGGTAAATGTGGTAATTTTGCATTGACAGAATTAACAGCAGAATGTTGTTTAGCATTACAATGTACTGAAGTAGAAGCTTTTTTGTTTTTTATAACAGTTGCTATAGATGTCAAGCTTTTATTTACAGGAGACGGTTTTAGCGACTTGCATGTATCAGCTAATCCACTTACAACCCATCCTAATTTAGTTTTAATGAAATTTGGTTGATTATCAATTTTTATCCTACCAACCATTAACAACTCCCAAAAAAATTCGGCACCAATTAAAAGATCAATTGGACCTGGATTGTTAAACTGGTTGTCGGCTAATTTTATATTTGGTGGAATCTTCCAGTCTGAGATGTCAATGTGCTGTTGTGGATGCTGTGATGATATGCAAGGTATAACGACTACATCAATTGGTGCAATGAATCCAGTAATAAGTGACTTTACAATAATAGAGCTTTCTTTGGTTGCTGAAACAGATGTATTTCCTAGTGCAGATATTTTGATATTTACCTTTTTTGATGTTGGTTTTAAAAATTGAGCTACTCGCTTGGTGGTAAAATTTAATTGCGAACAAGAATCCAATAAAGCACGAGCTACCATAGACGTGCCATTTTCATTGCATAACTCGACGATGGCGGTAGCCAATATTACAAGGCTGTTTTCTTTTACAGCATTTAGAGTAAGAGGTTTTCTAGACTCATTAGAACAAGACTTATCAATGTCAATAATTGATTTATTAATAGTTCCCTTAGAATTTGTTGGGTTTTCAGTAGCTAAATTTGACAATTCTTCTTTATGTAGAAGCGAATGGTGAGCAGCATTACAATAACGACAGCGGTTAGTTGATGGGCATGATTTTGAGATGTGATTAATTCCGAGGCAATTTAAACAAAGTTTGTGGTGTTTTACAGTTGCGAAACGATTTTGACAAGTCATTTCTAGCAACTTAGGGCAACGATATGCGCTATGTGCTGGTGATGACTTGCAAATAATACATGTTGACGATTGATTTGATACAACTAGAGAAGATGACAAACGATTTTTTAACGCTAAATTATGGCTTGGTGTTTGATACTTGCTTGATTGTGATCCACTGTTGATAATGTTCAAAGTTTTACAACGCCTTTCCAAAAAGGCTGCGAGATGATCCCACGTTGGGAGGTTAAGTGATGAAGATGATGACCGTACCAAATTAGTTATTGATTCCTCCTCCCATTTTGCACGAGTGTCGATATCCAATTTCGATACAACCATATGTAGAATGATACCGTCTGCAATCTGAGATTTGGACGCAATAGACTCTAGAGCTCGTAGGTCTGCATTTATACTATCAATAAAATCGCGAATTACTGATACACTGTGTTGTTTTATTTTTTGTATTTCAAACATATGTTGCATATGAGACTGAAATATTTCACACTTGTTTTCGAATCTTGCTGTAAGCAAACCTAGTGCCCTTTCATAATTTTCGTGTGTAACTTCGAGAGATTGTATAAGTTTTGCAGCAGAACCTACCAAACATGATCGCAAGTACTGGAATTTTGATATAGCTGATAAATCCGGATTATTGTGTACGAGAACACAAAACATGTTGTAGAAATCAAGCCACTCTGTTCGATTCCCATTGAATTTTGTTAACTGTAGTTGCGGTAAATGTACTTTTGGTGATGGTGCTGGCGCTGGATGGGAGCTAGTGCTAGATGAAAAAGCCACTGGCTGGACGGACGTCGTTCGCAAGTTTGCCATACGTTCCAATAACACGGATTTAACTGCAAAGTATGCATCTTCAAAAAGATTGCGGTGATTTTGATCAAACTGCGATTCATCTAAAGTTTCAAGTTGAACTTGAATTTTCTCAAAACTATCGCACCAACGTTCTACCAGAGTAAGTTTTACCTCTAGTTGATGGAGGTTCATTAGCTCGAACTGGAGCAAATTTGCCTTATCAGATAACATTCGCGATATTATTTGATTACGTTGTAAGTCTTTTACCCGTATACTGCCCAAGTTATTGACTGGAGGCGTATGCACCCCATCGTAAATATCTTCCTGCGACATTGGAATTGACTAGCACTAGCCCGATATGAAGTATATCCGGCTCGAAGGACCGTGGAGAAGACAGGAGCTTTTTCCTGCCCACAAAGCAAAACAAATTTCTATCTTAATATGGACTGTACTATTTCAATTTTATTTTCTTACTGACTAAAATATGACATGATTAACTGTTTTCAAAGCTACAAAAATATTTCTATACATGCATATTTGTTGTTTGTCGCCCGCAACATAAGTAGGTACAAAATTATACAGTTTTATATAATTTTGTTAGTGGACAAAAAATGCGTGTTAAACAACCCAGTAGAAAATTCGCGACATCTTAACAAACAACAAATATGCATGTATGAAAATATAGTTAATATTAAAAATGTATAACAATATACAGAAATCTTTAACAGTTCCTATTCCTCTTTTTAAACCACTCTATCCGATCTTCCGTCTAAAATTGGAATATGAGCCGGCGCCCGAAAGTTTATTTTGGAGAGAGGGCCAAGATCTAATTTGGGACAATGGGGTATGCGTGATTTGATTTACATCTGCACCGACTGTGAAGTCATAATCAGATGGTGGTCAAACCACTTGGTTGATTGGACATCACCCACGCCCTAGAAGGCCTTCGGATTAGTATATCCTCCAGTCACTCCTAGTAGCAATTTAGAAAGTCCGGAGTAGGCCGTGCCCTCACTCCTTGCTGAGGAGTTGAAGACTTTCCAACTGCTGGTCCAGAACGCATGAAGCTCTTTTTTATCAAGAACACGACAGCATTCATACTCACTGAACCTGAACCATTCATTGTGTTAATTTGAATGATCCGACCCACAAACTCTCACGAGAGTCCGAAACCACAACCACCACGATACTCCCATATAGGGGTCAACCTCAATAATCAGAACAGTGTACATCTTTGCCTTAAGAGTACAAATAGTGCACTCTGCGAGCTTACTGATTCCCGTGGAAATATGTGGATTGTCCAGGTGGCTCCTACTAGCCTTTGAGGGGCCTGGGCTTCCTTTTTCCCCGCGAGACACCAGTCTAGATGGAATAGTAGGCTCCAAAAAGACTATCCTGTGCCCCCGGGGGGACTCTTTCAGGTATTAAAGTTCGGAAACAGTTTATAGCAGTGATGGGCGAACTGCGGCCCGCGAGAGGTTTCAATCCGACCCGCCGAGCGTTTTTCAAAAAAAATTAATCACCTTTTAAAAATTATGCCCAAAAAATAAATTTACATATGTTTTAAAAAAAATATAAATTGACAATTTTAGCAAAAAAATGCGATGTTTTCATATTATATTGTGTACAAACTGCGTAGTTTTCTGGAAAAAATTGTACACACAAGACAACAATAACTTTCTTATACAATATTCCAAGAAGAAACTTAAAAAGCATGAAACAAAAACCACTAATATAGACCTATTGTATTGTGTCCAAACTGGGTAGTTTTCTGGGAAATATTGTACATACAAGAGAACAACAACTTTCTGATGCAATATTCCAAGAAGACACATAAACATCATAAAACACTAACAACTAATATAGAAAACTGAACGTATAACATAACAACAACTATCATATGTGAGATCTAGAAGATTCTTGAACATTCGAGACAACATGCGCAACAAATATAAAGGGGCCAGCGATGGATTAATCAGCAATCAGTAAAAGTGTAAATCTCGTGACGTAAAGAATAAATTGTGAAGTTAAATTATAAAGTTGCCAACGTACAGTTTTATTTGTGTAATTAAAATAATAAAGTGTATTGTAAATATAAGTGTAATAGTAAAATAGTCTAAGTTTTTCACCCCCATAAATGTCAATCGAAAATAGAAAGAGAAAAAATTGATTCGGAATGTCGAGTATTTCAAGAGGAGTGCACATGGAAGTACTTCATTATGGAATATAACCAAAAACCTGTTTGTCTTATCTGCCAAGAACCGGTAGCTGTACTAAAAGATTATAATCTCACTAGGCACTTTAATTCAAAACATCTTGGGTCGAAGTACTATAAAATGACAGATGAAGGCAAGAAAGTTCATTCAGAGGAATTGAAAAGAAAAATATCTAGTCAGCAAATGTTTTTTAAAAATCAAAGAAGTGTCCAGCGATCCTCCACGTTAGCTGGTCACATTGTTGTCTATAAAATAGCAAAAAGTAACAAACCGTTTTCTGAAGGAGAATTTTTTAAGGATGTGTTAATTAGCATTCGAAAAGTATTATGCCCAGAAAAGGTAAAAGATTTCGAATCTATAGGGCCGTCACGTAGAACGGTCACAAAAAGAATTGAAGCGATTTCTTCTAATTTAACCAATCAACTCGATGGACGTCTTAAAAAGTTTAAGTATTTTTGTCACTATGGACGAGAGTGTTGACAGGAGTGATACAGCCCAACTTTTAATTTTTATCAGAGGAGTCGATGAAAACTTTGTAATAACCGAAGAACTTGCTTGTTTGAGATCTTTGAAAGGAAAGACGACAGGAAAAATAATTTGTGATGAATTTAGAGAGGGGATGGAATCTCTTAATGCCCCAATTTCCAAATTAATTAATTTAACAACTGATGGAGCACCTAACATGGTGGGGAAAAATACGGGGTTTGCAGGAGTTTACAAAAGTCAGAATCCTGAAAGCGAAATAATTTTTTTAAATTGTATAATCCACCAAGATGTTCATCGAAGGCTGCCTTGGATATTAACCACGTACTTAGTATTATTTTAAAATTAATTAAAACCATTCGAGTCCGTGATTTGTTACATCGACAATTTCAAGAGTTTTTATCGGAAGTTGATGTGGAATTTTCAGATGTACTTTATTACACAAAGATCAGGTGGCTGAGTTGTGGGCATGCCTTCACGAGAGTTTGGAGTCTTCTCGAAGAAATTAAAGTTTTTCTAAAAACCAAAACTGAAATTTGGGATGAGTGGGAAATATTGGTGGATAAGAATTGGTGCATCGAGTTTGCTTTTTTCACGTATTTACTCGAAGAAGAAGAAATCAATTTATAGATGAAACTTGGAGCAGTTTGAGGTCTTTTAAAACTCAATTGCTTATATTTTCTAAATGTTTAAGAAAAAAATGATTTGACTCATTTTCCAAGACTAAATTCTTTGAGGCCTGTGAGTGAAGAGAAGTTAAAAGTCTTTTCACAATCTTTATTAAAACTGTATTCAGAATTTGAGGCCAGATTTGCTGACTTTAAAAAAATCCAACCATGTTTAGACATTTTTTCAATGCCTTTAATGTTAATCCTGAGAATGTTCCATCTGATCTACAATTGAAAATTATAGAATTGCAATGTAATAATAATTTAAAACAGCTATTTTTAAATACAGATAAGCTTAATTTCTATAAATCCTTACCAAAAGATGAATTTCCAAAGCTAATTAATCATGCGCAGAAAATTATGACAATGTTTGCTTCCTTATATTTATGTGAACAGGCCTTTTCAGTAATGAAATGCAGAAAAAATTCAATAAGAAATCGATTGTCAGACGAGAGTCTATTTAATTTATTAAAAGTCGCATCCTCCCAGCTGGAACCAGATTTTGTAGAAATTATGTCAAGTCAGAAACAAATCCATGCTTCCCATACATCTGGAAAATCTTAAAATCATAATAAACCACATCTTATAAAATTTTTATGTTGTTTTAAAATATTACGTAGTATAACTAATAAATATATAGCTTAAACCGAACTTTTAATTGAACAGCAACCCCATAATTTTTTAATGAATGACCCTCTATGTTTTTTTTAAATTTAATGGCCCGCCGCAAGATTTTTTTAATTTATTGGCCTGCCACCCAAAAAGTTCGCCCATCACTGGTTTATATTAATAATACTAACGAAAAAATTAGTTAACGCTACAACTTTTTCTTCGTCTTTTTCAAAACACAACAATTCTGTTTTATAACATTGTTTAAAAATTTCCACGTTTTCTTTGGGTTTCCACTACAATTTTCTAAATTATTCGAATAATACTTATTTAGGAGTTTATTGTTGTGTATTTTGATAATTTACCTTATTCTTTTTAATCACTCCGATATGGATTTATCGTAATGATAAATACAAAAGCTTAAACGAAATACCAACAATCAATACATTTTTTCTGCACCTCTCAGTTGGTACAAGAAAATTTTTAATTATAATACGCAGCTTTAACTTTTCTAAAATGTGGTTAAAGGTTCACTTTGAGTTGAGCAATCAATGAAATGGCTTTAGGAACTACCTTTTCCACTAATAATCAATTTATTTTATTTAAAATAAATAAATTTAAAATAAATTTGGATTATTATTACATTAATTAATGTAATATAACTCAATTCATTTATCTGTAATATATACTTGCATACTGAATCTCCTTTCTTTTGTTCCTTTTAGTTCGATTTTCCATGTTTGTTGAAAGCAAACTAAGGTTACTTTTATGTGCTGATCACAGGCAACAAATGCGGTTTTCAAGTATAAAGCTGTTGTAGAAATTGTTTGTCTCTTTTATAATTGAAAAAAAAACTTTCATTTAACTGAAGTCCTCATGATATCTGTTAGCTGACGCAAGAAATACATTTTTTTATTTAATATTTAGAAGTAAAGGTGTAGTAAAGGTGTACTCTTCGAATTTAAAATTAGGCAGCTCGTGGATCACCTTAAAAACCGTGTCTTTTTTCGACACTGAATCCTTATGAAAATGAATGGCCAGAAATGAACAGTTTTTTGGTTGACATTTTTTAATTAAGGTATGTAAATATTCCGCTGTACTTTTAATGTTTAAGTTAAGATTGAGCTTAATATGTTAAGAGTTAAATTTTGGTAAAGAAAAAAAGAATGGGTAGCGAAAAAATGGCTATTTAATAGAAAATTTCCAAGCATCAAACTTAAGATAGTGTCCTTAAGCACTATTGTAATTTGGTGAATTAAATATGGAACTCTTACTTGCTTATATAAGTTACGGATAAGTACGCGTTATAATCGTTTATATAGTTTTGAGTAAAACAAACGTACGTTTTGTTGATGAAAATGTGACTCCATTTTATTTTTAGTACGCGTTATAATCGTATATACGATTTTGAATAAAACAAACGTAGCTTTTTGATGTCGAAAATGTTATTCGATTTTAAGGAAAGCTGTATAATCGATTATAGGATTTTGACTTAAACAAACTTACTTTGTGATGTGACATCAGTTTATTTTTAGTACGCGTTATAATAGTTTATACGATTTTGAGTAAAACAAACGTATGTTTTGATGTCGAAAATGTGACTCGGTTTTATTTTAGTTAAGGGTAATACGTGTTATAATCGTTTATACGATTTTGAAAAAAACAAACGTAGGTTTCGATGTCGAAAATGCGACTGATTTTTTGTTTTTAATTTTTTATAACAACAAAACCGCTTTGAATTACAAAGTTTTAATATGATCATAACATAACTAATAAATATAACATAAGGAATAATTTATTATTATATATATTAATAAATATAATATTTAATTTAACTTATGTATTTACCAAGTTTCATAAATATAGCTTTTATTAAATTCAATAGGATATTTATTACACGGTGCGACAGTCCAAAAAACCTGGGACCGGATATTATTTTTCTTGTAGGGCTTGTCGAGTAAAACAAGATTACAATAGTGAAATATGCCGGACACAGAGTGTGATTTGTTTTACATCCGCGCCTGGCTATACATAATTTGGAACGTCATGCTCGTCCTAGATAGCCAAAGGCATAATTCTAAGCAACAGAACCACCTAGTTGCAACTTTTATGATTCCAGGACAGCGCTGCAAACCATCACACCTTGCTAAAGAGTTGGAGACTTTCCTACTTCTGTCCAGAACACATGTCTAGCATGCTCACTGAACTGGATCATTCACTTTGCGTGTCATTATCAGTGAGGTGATCCTGGCCACCATAATAACCATTATACTGTTATGGGGCCGCAAAACCACAATCACCACGATGCTCCCATATAGGGGCCAACCTCAATGATCAGCCAGAGAACTATTAAATGTATAAAGAGACAAATAATGAACTCTGCGAGCTCACTGATCCCCGTGGAAATAAAGTGGAGTTTCCAGTTGTCTCCCTGTTTGACTTCAGGGGACTGGGCTCCCTTTTTCCCCCAGTTGCACAGGTCTAGATAGTCAAGTATTCTATAAAGACCAATAAATGTGCCCCCGGACCGATAAATGTGCCGGACACCTCCAAAATCCAGATTTACGGTTAAAAAACCGGTTTTTGTACCTTTGCGCACTTATAAGCCTCTACTTCGTTGATAATGATCTGCTGTGCGATAATTTCCTTGGAAATCACAGAAGCGATGACTACAATTGTCAATGAGTTTTTAAGTGCGTATGGTGAAATGGGCTGCAACATGTCAATAAAAATTCATTTTCTGCATTCGCATTCGTTCAGTGATTAACAAGGCGAACATTTTCACCGGGAAATGGCAACTATTGAAAAACGCTTTGAAGGAAAAAATAAGATAAAAATGATTTCAGTATATTGCTGGTCACTTAAATAGAGAAACTGATGATGCCCTACGTTAATTGTATTTAAGAAATATTTAATGCGAATATTACCAAGAAATATTTTTATTTGAAGAAATCAAATATATTTAATACAGATACCCTTACTTTATTAAACTTTTATTTTTTTAACCACTATAGCAATCCAAGATGAATGTATTAAAATAAAAGCATGTTATTAAAGATATATGTAAAATACGAAATACTTTACGCACCTTTATAGATGTAACAGCACCCATAGTAGGTTACTTAAAAGTGCACCGCACCGAATAATATATCAAAAATATCCATTTATAACAGAAAAAGAAACGTTAAAGTTCTTTAAAAATCATTTAAAACGAATAAAAAATAATTTAAACGAAAATTCATTATCATCACAAACAACAGCATCCATTAAAAGAATGGCAAATACAGCACAATTGTTAAGACGTCAAAGCTCTAGAGATATTATATTAAAAACACAAAGGAGTATTGATCAACATGAGTTAAGGGTAAGTAAGCATAGTGAATTCATTCAATTGGCCTTTGTTTTGATGTGAAGATTTGAGTTTCATTGCTCTAGTTCAACATTTCAATCATTTATTCATTGAAAGATTTTCAAAAATATGCAAAATTTAATAAATCATAGACTTTAGTGGAGCATTTTACATACATTCAGGTAGGATAACAAAAGATGCAGCGAAAGTTATTCAATTTATTTGTTATACTTAATAATTTAACAATTATTATTGTTATTATTTACATAATTGCAGCCAGTTCTTGTTTTCTATTGTGATAGCGAAAGGCGCTGAAGAAATTAAATTGCTTTTCATAAACACTGCACAAAAGCTTCAAAGGCGTTTATAACGATTGACCCTGCTTTGTGACAAATAAAACTTTTTTAACGATGTTAATTAGAGAGACTTAGTAATTAATTTAAGGTTAGATCAAAAAAATTAAATTGGAGGGAATAGTTGTAGAAACTTAATTTTACGTTACGAGAATGGGTCAATTAGTCCATAACTTTTTGAATTTCCCGCCCTTAATTGAGTCAACTTTTAGTTGATTGAGGTGTTAATTTAAGCAAGCTGGGTCATTTAGTTTGTGTTTGGCAGCCACTGATAGCAGAATCTATCGCGTTTTGAAAGGAAAGTGCTGCTGTTTAGTCTCCCTTGTGGATCCGCCACAACATACCGGACCCATCCTCGTATATTTAAATTGTTATCATAATTGTGTAACATTATTCTAAACAATTTATTTAAATGTATTTGTTTTGATAAAAGGAATTACGAGGTCGCCTAGTCCCGCAACATAGTACGACAAGTATAGGAAGTGGATCACGAAGTCATCATCATGTTCCACACCATCATCACACTCCAATGTATGGAGCAACAAATCAGGCGTTTTTGTCAGATGCTTTCGATGAGTCATCGGAATTGGAGGAAGAAGGGCAAAGTAGCGGTAAAGCAGTCGCAGAACTGGTAGCCGCAATTGAAAGTGCACCCGTTGATATTGTGGAGGGTGAAAAGGAAGGCGAAGAACGCGAAAGTTGGGATAGTAAAATAATGTTTTTACTGGCGACAATAGGGTGAGTATTGCTTTTTCTAAAAAGTTATAAAAAAGTTTCAAAATATTGATTTAGGGAGAAATTGAATAATTTATTTTGTTTGTTTTGCATGCCTGTTTTTGCTTAAAGAAAACGTTTGTTTCAAAATATGCGGTTAAAATTTGGTGATAAACAACTTTCAAAATTGTCAGGCATGTCACAGAACTCAATTGACAGTGATTTCAATTACACAAATTAGTTCGTTAGAATTATTTGGTATTTTATTTTCTATTCTTATTCCTTGTAGTCTCATCCTTATTCAGAAATTGGTGAGGAAAAATATAGAGTTACAAATTTTGAATTAATTTTCCCACTATAAATGATAATTGAGCTCAAGTTACTTATTTCATTATTATCTTACATTCTTGCCAAAAATTCTGAAAAATTAAAAGTTTTAATATGCTTAAAAATAAGATTTAAATGTGATTAAATGAATGTGGTACAGTAAATTAAAGTAAATAAAAAAAAGAAAAGCACGCCTTGTTTCTCCAAAAAAATTCATGAAGCTATCAGTGAATTTTGCAGCAATTTTGTATTGAAAATTCAAAATCATTATTTTTTAAACAAACTGGTTAAATGATGAGAACTGCAGCCAAGCAAATAAAATTAAAAAATCATAAAAGTAAATATTGAGAAACTATTTTGATTTTTTTTTTTTAGAAAAGTTACGACGATGGTTATTTTATTTGGACAGCTTTTAGCTTTATTATGATTTTGTTAATTATTTAATTTTTTTCAATAAATAGTTGAATAAAACGATTATTGTGGAAAAGAAAATACTGAAATCTATTGAAATAAAATTAAAAATTTTTCACTAAATTGAATGCTGTCACGTTCTCAATAAATATTGTATACATGATTGGATTTAATACACAGACTTTATTACGCGAATTTCATAATTTTCATCATTGATGTTAACATAAAACGACTTTTGTTCAGTTAGAAATTCAACAAAGTTAACAAGTTTATCAATAAATATTTATTTTTACAAAAAAATAAATAAATTTATTTATATTTTTGCAAAATAACCATCTAAAATAATAAAATAAATGCGCACATATGAAAACTCATAGCTGATGCCGATGCTTTGCGGCATCTAATAATTCTAGTTCGAACAAGGTTTGATAACACCACAGTGTTTTTTTGTCGGTTTCAAATCCAATTCCGACCACATTCGATTCTGATGACAGTCCTAAATAAACGAATGTTGAATAAGGAAACTGCAATATGTCCTCCATCTCTTTATGCTTCTAATTATATGAAGAGCTTTGTAGAGTCTTTCAATATAATTTCATAATTTTTTTTTTAATAATTTATCAGATGAAATAGAATTATCTTTTTATAATTGGAACAAGAACAATTCAACACTTATGTCAGTTGAACTTTCTTTTGAATTACTCCTTCTGTTGTATACAGAGTGTAATTCTGTTATTTTATTATTTTCCTATTTTGACATTTTTCTCTTTAGTATAAATAGCTATTTTAAATTTTGTTTTGATGTTGTTTTTAGTATTAAGTTTATTTTAAGTAGATAACAATTCACCGTTAGATTTAAATGTTCTTCAAATAATAAAAATTTGTTTACAAAATTGATAACAAGCTGCATGTCAAAATTATCTTATGTTATAAAAACAATTCCTGTTATATATTTATATAAAAATATAATAAATATATTACTTTTATTTTTATTCATTTAAATATTTTTATATTTTTATTTTTAATTCATTTAAATATGAACTAATCTTTTAACGGTCTTTTAAATAATTTAACGATTTTATTTTTTCGATATTTCGCTTTCCTGTGGAAAGCTTCTTTAGGAAATTATTTTTTAAATTTTACAAAAACAAAAAATTTCGAAATATATCGAAAAAATAAAATCGTTAAATTATTTTAAAGACCGTTAAAAGATTAGTTCATATTTAATTAACTATAATAAAAATATAATAAGAAAAAGTTTTCATAAAATTAAAGATTTTATTTCGGAGTTCGAATCGATAGGTTGTGCTTTTATTGTCAATTCGGAAAAATATTAATATATTAAAATTACAAAAAAAAAAAAAATTTTTTTTTTTGCGTTTTTCTGTAATAACTATTTGTAAGCTTGAATAAAATAAAGAAAAAGGAAAAAAACAATATTAGTGAAACAAGAAAACTAGGAATATATGTAAATAATAAAAAAAAAAACAAAAACAAAAAAAAATATTATGATTGGTACTGATGATAATGACGACGAAAGTGAGGCTGAATGGCAAACCATAACAAATTCAAATGTTAAAAGGCGACATCAATCTGAATCTCCAGATTTATTTCTAAACAAGCGAAGAACAATTCAAAATACTCCAACCACAAGCAATAAATTCGCAGCTCTAGGAACTGAAGATTCTAGCTCAGCAGAACCGGTAAACTCTCCTAAACCCCCTCCATTATATATACCTAACGTAAGCAACGTTAAAGATATGAATATGCATTTCTCTTCTGTAATAGCGTCATCTCAGTATACTTACAAATCTCTTAGAGATGGACAGTTAAGGGTTATGGTTAAGTCGATTGATTCCTATAGAACGTTAGTTAGTTATCTCAAGCTTAAGAAGATAAATTTTCATACATTTCAAATCAAACAAGAAAAAGCTTATAGGGTAGTATTAAAAAATTTACACTATTCGACAGAAACTGAGGAAATAAAGACTTTCGTAGAAAAAAATGGTCACAAAGTCCGAAATGTATTGAACGTTAAGAGTAACTTAACTAAAAAGCCGCTATCTATGTTCTTTGTTGACCTTGAACCACAAGAAAACAACAAAGATATATATAATCTGAAGCATGTTAATAATGCTGTAGTGGTCGTAGAGCCTCCGAGAAAAATTAATAAAATAACACAGTGCCATCGTTGTCAAGAGTACGGGCATACAAAATCGTATTGCAACAAACCTTATAGATGTGTTAAATGCGGTGCAAACCATATAACAGCCGAGTGTACGAAAAATAAAAATAGCCCAGCAATTTGCGCAAACTGCAATGATTCTCATCCAGCAAGTTACAGAGGATGTACGGTCCACCTGGCTCTTAAGAAAAAGCTGCAAAATAGTGTTAACATTCCTAAGCTGACAAGAACAGAAATGAACACTTTCAACAACGAAACTCCACAAACTAACGTTAATATTACCCCTTCTTTCAATAATAATCCTAATATAACATACGCTGAAGCTCTGAAAGGTACCAACAGCACAGAAAACTCAATTTAAAAAAAAATAGAAACTCTTCTTGAGAAACAAATGGAGTTAACAATCACATTACTAAATATGATGTCAGTATTATGTACAAAATTATGTCAGTAGACTTACGTATAGCATCATGGAACGCAAACGGCCTAGTAAATCATTTGCAAGAAGTCGAATTATTTTTAAAAACAAACAAAATTGACATATTTCTTATATCCGAGACTCACTTTACAACCAAGTCTTTCTTCAAAATAAAAAGCTACGACCTTATAATTGCTAATCACCCGAATGAAAGGGCTCATGGTGGGTCAGCAATCCTAATAAGGTCAAATATTAAATATACATTAGAGGAGCCAATCCGCTGTGAGTTTGTTCAAGCCGCTTTTATTAAAGTTTTATGCAATCAAGTCTCTACGTCAATTTGTGCAATTTATTTTCCCCCGCGTCACAATGTCACATGTGACGATTTTGTAAGCTTATTCAGAAAACTTGGAGCTCGATTTATAGTAGGAGGAGATTTTAATGCGAAACACACATGGTGGGGTTCTCGTCTCATTAATCCCAAAGGCAGAGAATTGCATAAATGCATGTTAAAAAATAACTATTTTCCACTGTCAACTGGCAAACCAACTTACTGGCCATCAGATACAAGGAAAGTCCCAGACCTCATAGACTTTTTCATGTATTCGGGCATTGCTAGCAGATTTTTAAGTATTGTTGAAAACTATGACCTAAGTTCCGACCGCTCTCCAATCATACTCTGTTATAATACATTAACAAGATGCAACAATCTCAAGCGGAAAGTCATTTCGAATAAAACAGATATTCAATCGTTTTGCTATTGGATAGAAAAAAATTTGAGACTAGACGTTCCTTTAAGAAATAGCACAGACATCGATACGTCAGTAGAAAATTTCACTAATTTGATTCATGAAGCGGCGTACAGATCAACCCCAATAGAAAATGATGCTCACTCCCAAACTAATGCCTGGATATCGTTAGAATCACGTGAACTGATTAGGAATAAGAGAAGGCTGAGAAGAGCATGGCAATTAAGCCGATGTCCTCTTGATAAACGGCTTTTAAACCAAGCTACAAAAGCTCTCAAAATTCATTTGGCCAACCTTAAAAACGAATCTATTGGAAACTTTTTCGAAAATATAAATACCAGCCGAGATAATGGGCATAAACTTTGGGCGGCAACACGATATTTAAAACACCCAATTAAAAGGCATCCCCCGTTTAGAGATATAGATGGGCAATGGTGTAGATCAGATTCAAGTAAAGCAAAAGCATTCGCCAAACATCTAGCTGAAACGTTCAATACCCATCCATGCGTAGACACTCCTCTTCATGAAAGCATATCAGAGTATCTCAATATTCCTTGTCAAATGAGCCTGCCCATTAAACGCATCTCACCCAGAGAAGTTCAGTTAGAGATTTTAAAACTGAATAATAAGAAAGCTCCAGGGCATGACAATATAGATGGAAAAGTAGCTAAAAGCTTGCCAAAAAAAGCCATTATTTATCTGTCAAATATTTTTAACGCAATTCTCCGCACATATTACTTCCCGTATATATGGAAATGCGCCGAGATCATTATGATTCAAAAGCCAAACAAACCAGAATCCCAAATAAAATCTTATAGACCAATAAGCCTGTTATGTACTTTTTCCAAATTATTTGAAAAACTATTTTTAAGTCGCCTAAAACTTATCATAGCAGAGCTAAACATAATACCAGAATATCAGTTCGGTTTTAGACATAATCATGGTACAGTAGAGCAAATACATAGAGTAGTGGCTACAATTCGTACCTGTTTTGAAGAAAAAAAATACTGTTCTGCGGTTTTCCTCGATATTGAGCAAGCCTTTGATAAAGTCTGGCACAACGGGTTACTGTCAAAAATCAAATCTATGCTCCCAGCACCATTCTACTTCATTATAAAAGCATTTTTGGAAAACCGAACATATTATGTAAAAGAAAATGATGAATTGTCATCTGTTTTTGAGATCAGAGCTGGAGTGCCCCAGGGCAGTGTTCTAAGCCCACTTTTATATATAATTTATACTGCTGACATGCCTATATCCAGTGAAATTAGTATTGCATCCTTCGCGGATGATACTGCATTATTGGCTACTCATGACTCACCTATATTGGCCTCAAACTCAATTCAAAATGTGCTCAATATGTTAGAGGTTTGGTTGCAGAAATGGAAAATCAAAGTAAATGCTCAAAAATCAATCCATATAACTTTTTCATTAAGAAAAGGAGATACTCCAAACCTTAGCATTAACAGTACCCAAATTCCAAGAAAAGATTCCGTTAAATACCTAGGTATGCACTTAGACCGCAGGCTCACATGGAAAGATCATATTAAAGCTAAACAACAGCATTTAAAAATAAAGAATAGAAAGCTTTTCTGGTTGCTTGGTCCTAATTCGCAACTGAGTATTGAAAAAAAGCTAAAGCTATACAAGGTCTTGCTGAAACCCACTTGGACATATGGAATTCAACTCTGGGGTACATTGAGCAACTCGAATGTCGAAATATTACAACGCTATCAATCAAAAACACTACGACTAATTACTCAAGCTCCATGGTTCATAACAAATGATGCAATACATAACGACTTATAAATTCCAAGCGTAAAGGAGGAAATTACAAATTACAGCGATAGTTACTTAAACCGATTGAGCAATCATGTTAATACCTTGGCTATTTGCTTATTAGATGATACAAATGAAAATAAAAGGCTAAAACGATACCACATTTTAGATCTACCATTTCGAAGATGACGACTGCAAATTTCATTTTATCAAGAAATAAATTTCACAGTTACATTTTGGTTAGGAGTATGCGTTCTCAATAAATCTATTTATTTTGTTATATGTTTGTTTGCTACATAATGTTGTTATGTAATATGTTAATAATAGTTTAAATTTTTCTAAATTTGTACATGTTATAATTTTTGTATGTTATTGTTAAATTTTTACTGTCATTAAATTGTAATGATTATTAATTTATAGTTGTACTTCAAAGAGTGCAATTATCAATGTGAATTTATAAATCATCAAGTTTGCTTATTATCTAAAACTAAGATAGATTGCAAATATATATATATATAAAAAAAAAATAAAATTAAAGTTAATTTTAATTCGAAATTAGGTTTTAATTAATAATATTCAATTATAATAATAATAATATTAAATTATAATATTCAATTATAAGATTCAATTATAATAATTAATTAAAAAGCTGAATGATAAACCTTTATCAATTTAGCCAATGGAATGAATGGCTTAAATTTGAAAAGATCCCTTAGATTTTTAAGTTTTTACTTTTTTTTACTGTTACTTTACTTTTACATAAGTAGTGGTACCACTACTTACTACCACTACTTATGTACCTATTTATGTATGTTTATTTCTATTTTAAATCTTATTTTATTTCTATGGCAAACAACATTTGTAACATTTGAAACTTTACTTTGCTTTTGTAGATACGCCGTAGGCCTAGGCAATGTTTGGCGTTTTCCATATTTGGCACAGAAAAACGGTGGTGGAGCATTCTTAGTGCCCTATTTTATAATGTTGTGCATACAGGGTATACCAATTTTCTATTTAGAATTGGCTATTGGCCAACGTTTACGTAAGGGAGCGATTGGAGTGTGGAGTCAAGTTTCACCGTTTTTGGGTGGCATTGGTATATCATCGGCAGTTGTCAGTTATATTGTTGCATTGTATTATAATACAATAATTGCTTGGTGTCTCATTTACTTGCTGCACAGTTTTGAATCACCACTGCCTTGGGCAGATTGTCCAACACGTCTTTATGCCAATTATACATATGATCATGAACCAGAATGTGTGGTAAGAGAAATAAATATATTTTTATATTTTAACATTCGATATTAACAAGTGCTTCTTGTGTGTACTATTTATTTTGTAGGCCTCATCACCGACACAATATTATTGGTATCGTACAACACTTCAATGTTCAGAAAGTGTCAACGAACCGGAAAATTTCAATTATTATATGGCAATAGCATTGATTGTATCATGGTTTCTTGTTTATATTTGTATGGTGCAGGGTATAACATCATCCGGCAAAATTGTTTATATGACAGCAATATTTCCATATGTTGTATTGATTATATTCTTCTTTCGTGGCATAACATTAAAGGGTAAGTTTAATAGCTGTCATTAATGTCATCAATTTATAGAAAATAAAATAAACTAATTTTAATGATGATAATTATTTTGTGGAAAGCTGCATTAATAATACAGTAAAGAGAAAAATTAATTATCATGGTTTGTTGCTTTACTATTTTTGTTATTATTATTAGAAATATTTAAAAATATGTAGCACCCCAAGGGATTTGCTTTCATTGGGAGCAATAATGGTGCGAATCACAAAAAAGGCCTTCTTCCGTTCAATAATTTTTTAATTCGTTTTAATTTGGCAATTGGACAATATCGCTTTATCGATAACGCAGTATAATGTAAGGCAGCCTCTTAATACTTTTAATATCTTCAGATATTTTAAAGTTCGTTCGTTGATCGTCACTCTGTCAAATTCTTTAAGAAGGTTTTTAAAGTAGGGTACCTCAAAAAAGCCATTTTAATGTTTTTAAGCTTTTGATAAGTTCGTAGACATGATTAAATGTGCCACTTCGCTCTTCGAGTTAGCAAGCAACATATTGAATTCACATTGAATCTAATTTCCTATATAAGTATGTTTCTAAAAATATCTTTTCTAAGTTAAAGAATAGATGAATTTCGTAAAGTAAATAAATATTTAATTTTTTGTAAACAGTTTTTATACTTGATTAGTGTGCCCGTGATTGCTTTGCAAGTCATTTGTGATTTGTTTTTATTCTGCAGCGTTCTTTTTTATGTGCGCCTAAAAATTCAATCATTCAAGAAAATTAATCAGAAAGAACACAATCTCTTTTTTTTCGTTTTTATGTTTTTTTAATAATTTTATCTTTTTCACAATTCAATATTTTTGTGTGCTTATATAATACGTCTTATTCTATTGCAATGCTTTTACATATACGACATTATTAATATATAATTGACTGTGCGAAAAACAGTGATATTCCATATCAATACCGCACAATACTAATGATTGACCCCCTGGGTTTTATTGATGGTCATTGCAAAAGTCACACGTATGAGGAACTTAAGCCGTTTAAAATCAAACGGCAAATCGAGAGGAATCATAGGAATGCGTGGTATCAACACTTCCTCGCCCTTATATTTTTCTTTTAAAATTTTTGCTTCAGTCATATTTTTTGTGACTTTTTTGACTACTAAACGTTTCCCATTGCAAAGTCGTGGTTGGTAGATATTTCTAATCAAAATAATTGGTACGTCTTGATTGATAAGAGAGTCAACCGATTTGTAGGTAAAAATTTCCCCGGGAATGTCATTCAAAGTTGTCACATTGATATCCGAAACATTTGCATTTTTTGCAGCTAAGATAGCTCTTTCCTCCAACCAATCATGGTTTCTAAAATTTTGGGCAATACCGCGGAATACATTTTCGACCAATTCTTGTTTTGATTGTGCAAATAAGCAAAAATTATGTAAAAGCGTAATCATTTTTGTGGTGGGGTCAATTGGAATTGCGCCATTCCCAATATCTAACAATGGCTTTGAAAAACATTCGGCTGATGGATCATTTTGCAATTGAACACGCAAATTACACACACACATACAAAATGCAACAGAATGTGGAAAACAAACTTCTCTATTTGTTTGCACATCCACAAGCACACACACTCATAACAACGTACAAACGAAAACACACATTTCATTTGATACAAAACATTAAGTCGAAGTATGCAATGGAAACGGAATTTTAATTTTTTTGAAAAATTTGTCTTGTTTCGAACACGCACTGTGGGCGCACTATTGACGCATGACGCATGACGCTACAAACCAGCGAACGACCATTACGAAGGTACTGTGAAAATCCGACGGCGCATCTCGTCAAACACAACAGATATATATATATATATATATATATATATATATATATATATATATATATATATATATATATATATATATATATAGATAAATAGATATTTGTATTGCTGGTTTAATTCTACAACTCTCCATACCAACATGGGGTTACTGTCACTCACAAAATTATATTTAACGGCAGGAGTTTGCTTCAGGAACCAGGTCTTGAATTAACGCAGATCATAGTGTTTAATAATTCTAAGAATGAAAGTTCACTGTTCACAAAAGATGTTACTGTGAAAGATTCTTTTGTGGTTGTAATCGCCATCATTACTCCTAAAGAAGAGATTTATGAGTAATGTTAACAGAGTTTAAAAAGATGCACTTTCATTTCAACAACTTTAAACGAGGTTGTCGAATTAAAAAAACATTTTTATACGCAGCAGGGCTGTAAATAAATGATTCTTTCGTGAACTAATTCACCAATCATTGAAGCACTGAATTAAAAAATTTTAAATTAATTCTCTTCACACAAAAAAATGGATTGAATGAAATTTGAGATAATAAGTAAAAATGAAATGCAATTCATTTCGAATTTAAATGAACTTCTCAAATAAATTATAATTCGTTTCCAATTCAAATGAATTTATTGAAGCGAATTGCAATTTATTTGAAATTCATTTGAATTGAATTGGTTTTGAATTAATTCGAATGCATTAGAAAATATAATTAGCAATTCATTAACAACTCATTTGAATTGAAGTGATTTTGTAAGTAAATCCCCAATTAATTCAATTAATTTTTTTTATGTTAAAGACACCAAGCATTAATCTCGTTTTGTATATCACCAAGTAGTGTTCAAAGACAAAATATTATTAGATTTGTAGTTCTAATACTACTCTTGTTAGGTAGCGGCAGAAACAAACTCCAAAGACCATGTTTTCTTTGCTCAGGTGAGGATCCAGAACAAGGCTTTTCAATTTTTATATTAAATATTTTCATTTTGGTAGTAGAAATTAAAATTTTTCATTGTAATTAATTTTTAAATTTGAGTGATTGCAACTCTTTTTTATATGATTTATTTGAATTGCAATTCATTGTTCTAACTCGTTCGAATAAATTCAAATTCACTTTAACAAATTCATTTGAATTGGAAACGAATTGAAATTCGTTTATATTAGCCCAAATTTCATTCCATTCTTTTTTGTTGTGAAATAAAATAATGAAAGAATGATTCATTTACAGCACTGATATCCAGTCCAGCTGTTGAACAGATGGATTTTAAGATATTCTTTTGTAAAAACTGTGATGAATTCGGATCGTTTTTAAACCAAAATACTAACGGCTGTATGCATAAAAAAATCTTACTTGAGATTTAAAGTACACGTTAGTTAACAAACACTTTAAGGTTAACAGACGTTTGTTAAAAAATGGTATTCATAAACAGTACTTTAGCTAATGTATGCTTTAGTAAAATTAGTATTTTGATTCTGGCAATGCCACTGTTGTCACTTTGTAGTTAACGATATATAAAAATGAATATTATATATCCGGGTAGTTAGATCCATAAAAAATGTTTTTATTGTTTTCAGCAAAAACAACATATTTTTTTTTGTTTTTTTTATTATTGTTTTTAATAAAAACCAAAGCACCCAAAAAAGGTTAATTTGCAAGGCTTACGAAGAACTTACAAAGAATTTGTTAATTTAAAAAAAATAATTATCCGAATAACGAGCTTTGTTTTGATTATATGTATATCAATAAAACTTTTGTTTAAAATAATTATTTATAATTATATTTTTGTAAAATATCAAATAATGATGTAAAAATGTTTAATATTGAATGGCATGTTATATTTTAGTTTTTATTATTATTTGTATACTACAATTTGTTTTTAATAAGCATTTTTAAAATTTTTTGGAATAACAAAGTAAAACTGTCAATTGAGCCGTTTTCATTGAAAGTGGCATAAGTCACAACTGAACAGTTTTTTTCATTTTTAATAAATTTGAAATTAATAAGTTGAGAAGTATTGAGATTTGTTTGAGAGCAGTGTTGATAATTACGGTATAACAAAAATGTTTATTTTAAAATTGGCGTTAGTCGCTGTACTCAGGAAATTAATTACGGAGCTTAGTGTGAAAGAAATGGAAACATGTAAAAGTGTGTGTGAAGTATTGTTGTGATTATTGGACTTATTTTTATTAGTTCGAAAGAATAGTGCAGTTTACTGAACTATATTATAGTGATATCTAATATGCTACACATAATTAGCAATATTTTGTTATTTTTTCTCAGGAGGTTGCTTCGTGTTGTATAAAATATCTAAGAATGTCACAACTCAAAAGCATATTACTGCACATAGTGACTTATGTAAAGGACAAAATAGTAATAGTAGTAATAGCCCCTTGTCGAAAAAATCCTTCACAGTACACAACATCGAGAAAAAAGATTTTATTTCAACACAATCATTAGAAAAATCCGTTTCAGAAAGAAAAGTAAATACAGACTAGTTGAAATGGCTAAAAATTTAATGGATTCAATTTTACCATGATATTCCCTATAAAATGTTTTATAAACTAATTTAAAATAAAAAAGATGACAATAAAAATGTAACTATGCCACTTTTAAAATAAACGGCTCAGTTTATTGTAAACACAATTTGTTTTGTTTTTGTACTTTCAATAATAAAATTGAACTGTCAATTTATTGTAGGTTTAAAGTAGGTTTTTCATACTTTAAAGTTAACAAAGGTATGTTAAGGTGAAAACGTTTTTTGAATACAACTTTAGGAAATTGTGCTTAACAACGGCAGTTAAACCTACTTTAAGTTTTTATACGGCTGTAAAAGAACATTTTTGGAAATGTGAGAACTAATTTTTAAAAACAATTTTTTTAAAAACAAGCACAAAATTCAACAATTTTGAAACTGATGGGTTTCCAACATATGGCTTGAATTTTTAGTTTGACTAGTTTGCAGATAGCAATTTTATTAAGGAACTAGCAGACTAGAAGTAAGAAAGGGATTGACAAAACTTCATATGTTTTAGGACTTCTAGTATCTTACTTGAATTCACATTATTTGCTTTGTTTAAAGAACTAGAACAAGCAGAATTATGCTAAAATCTTTTTTATTTAGTTGTATCTTAATTGTCCGACGCAGCAAATAACTTCATGATCAAGATTATTTTCATATTCAAATTCCTTCTAAGAAATTAAGATCGTTAACGCCTAAAAAATTTGTTGTACGGAATAAAAAAAAAATAGCTCTTGTGAGCTAATTGCTCAAGTAATCAGAAAATTTTAATGAACGATAATTAAGATGTTTTGATTTACAATAGATTATTTCAATTAATCAAATCCGAAAATACATAAAAAAGTTTTTTAAATTGCGGCATCTTTTTCTTGTTGACAAAATCCTGCACTTTCTTTGTTGTAATACAATAATGGCAGTCGACCAAATTTATCGAAATTTGGTTTTAAGCTCGCAAATTCATTATAGTCTTCCTTTGCACGAATAATATTACGTTTTATTTTTAAGATACGTTTATTTAAACGCCTTTCCTGACTATATTCTCTAAAAATTTCGTCGTCGTTTTTATCCATCGTTTCTTCATAAATTCGATACATTTCATTATATAAACGTCTTTGTTCCTGGGGAAACCAAGTGTACAACCGTTTCCACTTGCGCCTGGCGCGGCCAATGGTTCCCGATATATCACGTTGATGGTGTATTTGATCAGTAAATATAGCTTCCATGATGAAAGTTATTGAAAAATATTTGGTTTTGTTCAAAATAAATTTTTGTTTTCTATTTTACAAAATAGAATTTTTATTTTTAATAATTTTGATTTTTATTTCCAGGCGCTGCTGATGGTGTAGCTCATTTATTTACTCCCAGGTGGGAAACACTGTTAGATCCTGTTGTTTGGCTGGAGGCTGGCACTCAAATCTTTTTCTCCTTGGGTTTGGCTTTTGGGGGACTTATCGCATTTAGTTCTTATAATCCGGCAAACAATAATTGCTATCGTGATGCCATTTTAGTTTCCTTAACCAATTGCGGCACTTCGATGTTTGCTGGCGTTGTTGTTTTCTCTGTAATTGGTTTTAAGGCTACGGCTACGTTTGATCGCTGCAACGAAGATAAAAGGCACTTAATTTCTCTAAATCAGACAAAAGATTTACCGGTGTGTGACTTGGAAAAAGAATTGGCAAATGTAAGTGTTTACTTTAAAATTTTTTTTGGCAGGCATAATAATAATTAGTTGCATGGATGCATCCTTTTTAACACTGGTATATTTTCTCTAGTTCAACTTTTTTCCATGACTTCAAAAAGGAGAACTTTATCAACTTGTTTGTTACTTCCCATACAATACACTTTATTTTGTTGTATCCCTGAAAGTGTAATAAGCAAACTGGTAAAATTTAGTAAAAATATACAAGGTTGTCTCATTAGAAATGTGGTTTTGACATTTATGGCATTATCTTGTGAATCGTAATAGTCAGCATGAATTTAATTTTATCCAGAATATGTATTGGTATGTTCGCCGTAAATAAATAAATTTAAATTAGAGGGAATCCAAATGTTGATTTTTTTTTTTCAAAGAGAAGTAGCACTTCAGGCAACAATGCCTATTTAGTTAAGTACCGTGCTACATTCTTTAAGAAAGGGATGAAACAAGTGGTGAAAGTAGATGGATGGTCGGAAATTAACTGCCTTCATGGCTGAGCAGCCTAACCGGGAGTCAATTTTTATGTTTGTAGTGAGAAAAACCACAACCCCCATACTGACAAGCTAGTACACTACCTACTAGCCTACAGGGGATTTTGTTGTATGTATATGGTAGAAGAACCAGGAATTTGACCTACTGCAAGTTGTTCACAGTAAGTGTTGTATGTGGCGAGGTTCACAGCGCAGATCAATGCAATAACGCTAGAAATGACTCAAGTGTAAAAAAATGTAACAATTGTGGTTGTAACCACACTAAAAATTATAGAGGTTGCACGGTCTTCACTTCTACTAAAAATCTACCAGGCCAACTCACTAGCCAATCAAACACACAAAGCTCAAAACAAAATTCGTGGTTAAGACCAACACAATAAATTTGAATCAAGAAAGCAGGTGATATGAAAAAATAAGTTCTTGCACCAGTTCTTTGTAATTTGCAGCTCTGCTAATTCCAAGAAAGTTATAACATTTCGAAAGCTTCCTATGCTCTCTTTTCTTATTTGCCCAACTTAAATACATACAGGGTGTCCGCCGCCCTTGTGGTGAACATTAGTCTTGATAGTTCATATTTGGCAGTCGCAAAGTAGACACCTGGCAAATTATTTATGGAAAAATATTGGATAAACCAACGTGTTTTGCTCGTTAAAACATTTTATCAAAATTAATCATCAATCACTGTGACGATGAGTAAGTCACGTGAAATTTTTGATAGAAACAACGTGCCAACAAAACGCGCTGTTTATCGAGTAGTGAATGATTTCGAAGAAAGAGGATCTATAAATAATAGGCCCAAGAATGGACCACAACGTACTGCAAGATCGGCTGAAAGCATTACTGCTGCTTAAAAAAGTACTCAAAACAATCCATTAGTTCGAAGCCATGCTCAGGCGCTTGGTCTTCAAAGAACAACTTTGGCCACAATTTTGGAGAAGGAATTGTATTTGTTTCCATATAATCTTTATTTGAGACAAGAGCTTCTTCCACAAGACCATTTACACCGTCGTACATACGCCAATAAGATGAGTGATGAGACACATTTTCATTTGAATGGATATGTGAATAAACAGTAGGTAGGTTCTGCGGAATTGGAAACCCTCAATTTATTCAACAGTCACCTTTGCATCCATTAAAAGTGATAGTTAATGTGCAATTTGGACAGGAGGAATCATTGGTGCTCCGGACTTGCAGACATTAAATAAAACATTTATCAATATAAGATCCATTCTCTTTCATTTAATCAAAAATTATAAACAAACAAAGTTGTATGTATACATTCCCGGCGGACACCCTGTATGCTCTAATTAATATGCCCCGAAGAAATTGCACAATATATGCTTGTTGTGGTTTTTTACCTGTACCGCAAAATGCAAATATGTTGCGCATAATATGTTATTGTGAATAAAATCAACAAATGTGCATAGATTTTCATCATTTATGGCATAAGTAAAGAGTCAATGATAAAAATGCAAGTATGGGAAAAGAGATAACATTAAAAATAACCAACAACAATATTGTATTACATAATGTTCGTTTTTGTGCTTTTTTTTACTTTTTGGCATGAACAGAATGATGAGACCACGTGTAAATATTTAATTTTTACCACAGTTTTCAGTAAGTAATAAAAACTAAAAAAAAGATGGAAACGGGAAAGTGTTTAACCGAGCGAGAGAAAGGAGAAATATTGGCTTTAAAGCACAGTGGACTGCCAATAGCCATTAAAATTGGGCGCTCTAAGGCAGCCGTAAAAACTTTTCTCAGGATGGGGGAGGATTACGGCAATTAAAAGAATTGTGGACAGAATCCAAATCTCTCCGCCAGAGACAAGCGACAAATTGTGGCAAATACGAGCAATACAATGAAAACTGCAAATGAAATTATAAGGTCTTGCAACCAAATGTGTCTCGTTTCACAGTGTACAGAGCTTTAAAGCAATCTGGTGTAATAAAAAGGCAACGAATGGAGAGTGCACCGAATGTAAAAGAGCAGCACAAAGTTGCGCGGGCTGCTTTTGGAAAAAAAATATGGCGATGGACTGGACAAACGTTAGTTTCTTTTTCTTTTTATATTTTTTTTTTTGATTAATTTTTTTTCCTGATTATATTTTTTGATGAAAAAAAAATTTAATTTGATTTTAAATTTTATTAGAGGGATCTGCGCAATGAACCAAGACATTTCTCTAAAAGAAACTTTGGTGGCGGATCATTGACGCTTTGAGGTGGATTTTTTGCGAGAGGAACTTTGGAGCTGCCATTTGAACTCTGCAGAATACCTAAACGTACTGCAAATTATTTTGTTATTCTTAAAACAAAACCGGGACAAAATATATATTTTTCAGCATGATAAGGCGTCTATTCATTGCAGCAGACAAACTAAATCTTGGCTTGATTTGAAAAATATCGATGTCCTAAATTGGCCAGGTCATTCTTGTTAGAAGAACTTGTTGCAATAACAGAAAATACAGTGGTATTGCAGACCTAAAATCAGCTATCTTGGAGGTTTAATACTCTTTGGAAACTGCATGCACGACTAGCATGTCTAGTCGAATTTTTGAACTAATCCAGAATAAGGGAGGTGTTACACATTATTAAAAAGAGTTTTTTAATAAATAATATTTTTGTTTTGCTATTTGGTGAATAAAAAAATTTATTTTTATCTTTGAATCGTTACTACACAGTACAAAAAAATAATTAATCATTTTGTATTGTAATGGTGTAAGGGAGGAAAACACTGTGACCTAAACTATATTTTTGATTTTTATATAAACAATCGTATAAAACATGGTACAGAAATCACGAAAAATTAGAACACGAAAAATTATTGAATGAATTCTTCGTATTATTCTAGCAAATTTACCCAGAATATTTTATCTGCACTAATTTTTTGTTCTTAACCTTTCACAAACTGACACATAATTGAATGTTTTCCAAGTGAACTTGTGCAGTAAATACGAGTATAATACACAAGTTCACTGCCTCGTTTTACAATCTTGTTTTGGATTTTACTTAGTTTTATGCGTAAATAGCACAAACATTGTGAACTTGTGAGAGTGTGGCCTTTGTTATTATAAACAACATTTTATTAAAATATTGTTACGGATGTGTCTTGCTTAAGTTTTAAAATAAAATAATTAGGCAATAAAGCGAACTACTGGGTATGATGTTTACGAACTGTGTGGCTTGCTAAAAAAAACTTATGGTACAACAACAAAATTTCTAGTTACAAACTGCGTAGAAATTTTATAAACGCGAACAACAACAATTTGATATGCTGTTTACTAACTGCGTGGCATGCAAGATAAAAAAATAAATTTCTGTTTACTAACTTTGTAGAAATTTTATACGCGCAAGACAACAACAAACATGTATGCTGTTTACCATCTGCGTAGTTTTCTAAGAAACCTTTTCTACAAAAGACAACAACAAATATCCTAAAATAAATTCCAAGAAGATACTTTATCAGTATAAAAACAAAAATACACACAGACATACTGGCACCTATACATTGAATAAACAACATACAATAACAAAATGTGTAACAAAGGGAGTAGAAGATTCTTAAATTTTCTAGACTTTTAATGGACAAATAAAAAAGGGCGTCGTCTGAGTTGATGGTCAATCAATGTAAAATTAAATCTTGTGAGGAAAAGACGTGCATCTTAGGTAAATTGTTCTGTAGTGTCAACTTTGTGTAGTTAAAGTAAATAAAATTGTTATAAATTTTAAAAATTCTTAAAACTGGTATTATTTATTTTGCAATAAAGAACTCACAACAAAACGTTTATAAAAGGTATAAACGTAACCGTATTTTAGAATTAAATGGAATAATTGCATTATTTGAAATTAATTTGCTTAATTTTTCAGAGTGCTTCCGGCACCGGATTAGCATTTATTATATTTACTGAGGCCATTAACCAATTTCCTGGGGCGCAATTATGGGCTGTACTATTTTTTTTGATGCTCTTCACTTTGGGCATTGATTCACAATTTGGTACATTAGAGGGAGTGACTACATCTTTGGTCGACATGAAACTCTTTCCAAATTTACCCAAGGAATGGATCATTGGTGTAAAGAAATAAAATTAGAAAATCTAATAAATCTTTTATAAAAATATTTCTAATTTATGCAGGCTTTATGTTCCTCTTGCTGTTTGATTTCAATGTCTTTTGCAAATGGTGCTGGTAGTTATATTTTCCAATTAATGGACAGTTTTGCTGGAAATTTTCCATTATTGATAATTGCCTTGTTTGAGTGCATATCGATTAGTTACGTTTATGGTATACGAAGGTGAGTTATATGCAGTTATTAAACTTTTCGTTATTTTATTTAATTTGCTTTCTTCTCTTTGATAAAGGTTTTCTGATGATATAGAAATGATGACTGGTTCCCGTCCTGGCCTATATTGGATGTTATGTTGGAAATATTTATCACCCTGTGCCATGATTACCATACTGACAGCATCATTTTATCAGCTACTTACAGAAGGCAGTAGCTATCCTGCATGGATTGCAGCCAAAGGCATGACCGAAAACATGGAATGGCCTCATTGGTGTATAGTTATAGCTTTTATATTAATATTATCCTCTATACTGTGGATACCCATTGTGGCTATATTAAGGTAAATTGTTTTAACTTTATCTACGTTGATATGTGCTAGATTCCTTTAATAAATATTTTATAATATTCTCATAAAATATTTATTATAAAAACAAAAAACAAAAAAACATATATATTTGAAATGTATTACTGCGGGAAAAGCATATCCATATGGCCATTTCATTACTGCTCAGTGGATTTGACCCCAAAAATTTTTTTACGAATATTTTTTGTTTTCTTTATTTTGCAAATTAAAAGTTAAGAATTTTTCTTCCTTTTATTCAGAAAAAGCTGCTTACCACTGCAGCAATTAATTAAATTTATTAATCGGATTATTAATACAAGGATAATTTATTTAATCTTAATACAACAATTTCACAGAATATAATTTTGTTTTTGTTTTTTTTAAAGAGAAGTAGCACTTCAGGCTACAATGACTATTTAGTCAAGTACCGTGCCACATTCTTTAGGAAGGGGATAGAGAAGAGATGAAACAGATGGTGAAAGTAGAAGGATAGTCGGAATTTAACTGTCTTGTAAGACAGCACAGCGACCAGTGACCGTGCCTTCATCACTGGGCAGCCCCTCCGACATACAATTTTTATTTTTGTAGTGAAAAAAAAACCAAGGTCTTCGTTGGGAATCGAACCCACAACCCCCAGACTGACAAGCTAGTACAGGGGCTATTAAGGGCACCTAACAATTTATTTAATCTTAATATAACAAAATCACCAAAATTATACTTAACAGTACGAACCCGTAAAAGAAAAGAAATAATAAAGATTTCAAAAAATAAAATTGTTTATTTATGTTGTCATTTTCATAAATTCTGTTTTTATTATTTCACTTAATAGAGACATTTTAAAATGACATATAGAAATGTTTTAATGAGATATTTTGTTTTTTTTATTATTTTGTAGATTATGTGGTATTAAGGTAGTAGAAGACTCTGACCCTGCTTGGTTTCCCGAAACAGAACTTAAAGAAGTACATGGTATAGTACCACATGAACCCACTGATCTGGAGCGAACAATATTTTGTTTCAATATGGATGGTACTGAGGGTATGTGCTGTCCGAAATATGGACTACCTGAAAAATCTTTAGAAGAGGAAGACGAGGAGTAGATACCGGTAAGTGTTTCGTTTAACTGAAATATCAACAACAATTACCTTAGTTAACTTTAAGTTATAAAATAGATTTTAAAAACGAATGTACTATACACGATATTCGGTAAAGCAATTAGCAAATAAAATAAATAAAATCTATACAAAATATTACATGGGATAAAGAAATATATGTTTACATAAATATTTGTAAATAAACATTTTACTTATATACGTTTATATTTACTTTACTTAATTATATTTATTAAATATAAAATTAATTTAATGTAAAAGTGTATAATAGTTTTAAAACATCTATATGTGTGTATTCATTTATCGAATATGTTTATATGTTTACGGCCCAGAATTATTTTCGTGAACCCTAAAATAAGAACACAATAATTTATATCGCCACCGATTTTATTTCTACAAATCAAAAGAAAGTTACTGGCAAATTAAAGATTTCATTTCCGGTTTTAAATTTATAAGGAAAATACTTTTGCGTTAAATAAAAAATCGCTGCTTTAACACCTACGGCTTCTCCTATAACCGAATCTGCATGTTAATTTGTTTAAATAAAACATTTGAGAATCAAAAAGATGTAAATGTTGAACCTGTACCATTTAAGCTTCATCCAGCTCTGGACCAGAATAGAAGCAAAATTCATAATCGTTTTATAAACAATTGTTGGCCAGCAACATAACAGTTAATTAAGATAAATAATATTATGATTGTTTGTGAAAAATATCTCATCATCTCTAATACTTTAGAGCTGCTAAAGTTTAAGCTAAATTTAGACTAAACTAACATAACCAATATTAAAAAAAGGAATTATTTTTCCAAAACATAAATTTATCAATTTTTATGCTGTCATTAGATATAGAATTTCATTCATATTATCACGAATTTGCTGCTGCATATAAATGAGTATACTTTTTATAACAGCAGCACTGGCCGGCAAGAAAATAGTCGGAAGCTCGACCTTGTTACATGATTTTTTGTGTGCTGAATCCTGGATCTCTTCACAGTTTTTGACATATTGTTATTTCAATAAAAAATCCACATGTGTTTAGAGATTAATTCTATCACGTCACGTATTCGAATATTAGAAACGTATTTATTATAACAAAAGTAAATAATCCTACACCTAAATGACTTCACTTGCCGTTATATCTTCTTTTTATATGTGCAATATCTTGGAGGAGTCTTTCACCATTCTCATCAGACACCGCAACAAGATTTTCTGGAAAAAAGTCTAAATGCGAATGTAAAAAGTGTATTTTTTATGACATGTGCATCCGAGTTGGTGAAATGAAAAAGAAGTTCCTGCTTCAGTTCTTTATAATTAGCAGCACTTCTATATTCAGGCAAGTTGTGACATATACTTTCTTTATTGACCAACTTAGATTTTAATAATTGGTTTGCAAAATATTCTCTTATTTGGGGACCAACAAATATGTCTTTCTTCAATTTGGCCTTACTTACGCGTGGAAATGATCTTTTCGGGTGTTTATTTAGCCTAATTTAATAAAGTGTTACGTTTATACCTTTTGTAAACATTTTGTTGTGAGGTCTTTATCGCAAAATAAGTAACACCAGTTTTTAGAGTTTTTAAATTAATAATAATTTTATTTACTTTAACTACTCAAAGATGACACTACAGAACAATTTACTTCACCAGATTTAATTTTACACTGACCGACTATCCACTCAGACGCTGCCCTTTTTATACTTGTCTGTTAAAAGTGTAGAAAATTTAGGAATCTTTTACTCATTTTTGCATCACATTTTGTTGTTGAATGTTGTTTATTCAATGTATAGGCGCTTGTATGTCTGCGAGTATTTTTGTTTTTCTTTTTATACTAATGAAGTTTCTTCTGGGAATTTATTTGCAGATATTTGTTGTTGTCTCGTGTAAATAAGTTTTCTTAGAAAGCTACGCAGATGGTAAATACCATACAGATTTGTTGTTGTTTGTGTGTATAAAATTTCTACGCAGTTGGTAAACAGAAATTTGTGTTTGTGCATGCCACGCAGTTAGTAAACAGCATATCAAATTGTTGTTGTTTGCGTGTATAAAATTGCTACTAGAAATTATGTTGTGGTGCATAAGTTTTCTTAGCAAGCCATGCAGTTAGTAAACAACATACCCAGTAGTTTACTTTATTGCTTAATTATTTTCTTTTAAAACTTAAGTAAGACACATTCGTAACAATATAATAGTAGAACAAATATTTGCGATTTGGAATCGCACGTGATTTTAAGGGCCAATTTTGTTGTATGAAGTGACACCCTTTTGGTCTGCTGTCACAATGACCCACAATGCAATAATATTTTGGGTATCTTTCTTGCAATCCCACTAGTACAGACACTACTTTCAAATCGGCATGTATATATTCTACAAATAGAGATTGTACTGATTTCTATTGAGTATAAGTTGCATGTTTTCGTATGTCTTTTTTATATTTACAGCATGAGCTAATGGTGTGGACAGGTAATGGATGATTTTGGACGAATCAGTTAACCCATTGGATCGACTGATTTGCCCAATTACCAAAAATAAATACATCCAGTTGATCATTGCAAAATAATAACTTTAGAGTTTGAAATTAAATTAAACGAGTTAAGCGCAATTTTATCCCGTGCCTGATTCCCTTAAATAAACATTTTATGATATTCTCATAAAACATTTATCCAAATAAAAATAGAAAAAAATAAAAAATAAATTTGAAATGTATTGTAATGGGGGAGAGCATATCCATATTGAAATTTCACTATTGCTCACATAGCTCATCAGTGAATATGTATTGAATATTGTATTGAAAAAACCTAAGAGTCTTATATCCAAAGCCAAACTGATTTTATGAGAATTTTTCATAAAATCAACATAGCATAGACAGCAAGACTCAAAGACACTTCCATACAAACACTACAAAACATTTCAAAAACAACAAAAAACATTGTTTATTTTCAATTATTTCTACATAAGGGTTGCCATTGGAAACCATTCATATGTAATTTGAAAATTCCAGAAAATAAAAAACATTTGTAAATAATTTTACAAAATTCTAAAAAACAACGAGCACATGTAATGGAAATAAGTAATTTATAATCATCCGGAATCTTCTCCAATATAAGCGCAATTTTATCTCGTGCCTGATTCCCTTAAATAAATATTTCATGAGCAATAGTGAAATTGCAATATGGATATGCTCTCCCCCATTACAATACATTTCAAATTTATTTTTTATTTTTTTCTATTTTTATTTGGATAAATGTTTTATGAGAATATCATAAAATGTTTATTTTTTAATAAAAATATATGTAATAAATATTTTATGAGAATATCATGAAATATTTATTTAAGGGAATCGGGCACGAGATAAAATTGCGCTTATATTGGAGAAGATTCCGGATGATTATAAATTACTTAAACGAGTTATTTACTTTCAATATACACAAAATAAATACGATTACAACTTTGCTGTCTTTAATCACTGATGACTCAACTTGAATTAATTCATTTGCCCAGCAAGTGGTGCTTACATAGTTGCTTTAAGCGGTTCTCGCATATACAAGAATACTTTAATATCACTCTATATTCTTTTTATTATCATAAAGTGTAGGCGCCTGGTTGGTTGTGTGTTTTTGTTCTGTGTTAGTTACTTTTGTTGTCTGTTGTTTAGCTTATTTTGTGGAATTTCTTAAAAGCATGTTGTAGCTGTCTTGTCTGTATATTAAATTTCTTAGAAAACTACGAAGTAAAAGTATTTGCCATTTTAAGTTTTTTTATGACTTTTTTAAGGCAAACAAAAATAGTTTTTCATTAAAAATATTTTTTTCAATATGAATTTCTGAATAACTCCAAAGCAGTTGAAAGTGGATAAAAACTATGTAGATAGAAAAGTATAACTTAAAAGGTAATTTAATAATCCAAATCCTATAAACATTTCTTAAATTAATATTTTTCATCATTTATGCTATGGATTCATTATTTGATAACTCCATTAAAAAACCTATACGTGAGAAAAAGAAAATCATTAAAAGGATTTTTAATTTAAACACGATAAGTGTTTCATATAGATATGACAGGATGAACAATAAAATATTATTTTTCCATATGTTAAAGGATAAGATGACTGTTGTATTATGTTTGAATTTTTTTACTGCTCTTTATAACTCTACATTTTTAAAAAATAGGAAATTTTTACGAAAAATTATTTAAATAACACTTACAAATTATTCCTTTGCTGTTGTTTAAAATAGCCCAAACCCGCCTTCATAAATATCCGCCAACTAAAGACAACTTATTTATCGCTCATCCTATATCCCACCGATCATATAGATATCTCTTTGAAAATTTATTATTCAAAATACTATTTAAAATAAGCAACATAAACATAAATAACATATAAATTTAATTAAATTCAGTGACATTGAGGTCTTTTGCTTAATTTTTTAAAAAAATTCTTGTAAAAATTCTTGTAAACTAAGAGTTTGGTTATGATTTGTGGTAAATTGTGGCAAAAATGTATTCCTTCCTAACTTTTTCATATGTATTGTAATTTCGGAGAACTTTGAGAACGATTTAACAGTTTTTTTATACACAATACATTAGAAGATATTTACCTGAAGCAAGAAGTGAAACACGGAAGGTTAAATGTTACAAAAATTAAAAAAAAAAAAGTTGATATGAGCCGTTTTCCTTGAAAGTGATATAAGTGTATATTATATTTAATATGGTGGTATTTAAGGTTTTGCATTGGAATAATTTCAATATGTTATTACACTGGTTTGGTATATTTTAAATATTAAATTGATAAAAATTAATCTACGTTATTTTTTAAAAGATTGCTTTAAATATAAATATTTTCTGATATTCTCATAAAATATTTATTATTCAAAAATGTTTCAAACGTATTACTGAGGGGGGAAGCATATCCATGTGGCCATTTGACTTCTGCTCAACTAGCTCATCAGTGGATTTAGCCCCGAATTTTTTGCCTTTCGACTTTTTTCGTTAGAAAAATCATGTTTTAAAGTAATAAAGATATTTAAGATTAAGATTATTTAAAAAGCTTCAATATACATGATTTTCACGGCCTTAGGTTAGCTGCAGCACTGTGCATAATGCCGGCTTTTGACTGTTTTCGTTACTTTTAAAAATATTTTAAAAATGTATAAAGCATTGGAAAAACAACATTTTTCATTTAATAATAACTTACATGGCCCTAAAAAATCATAATTTTTAAAGTAAACAAGATATTTTTAATGGTTAAAAATCAACTAAATTTTAAATCCTGGGAACGGTGGCACCTTTTAAAATTTTTTGTCACAAAAATCATATATTTTGAATTAATGATATTTTTAAAATTTAAAAAGAGCAGTAAAATCAGGCTACAGTGGAGGCGCTAAAAAGTTTTCAGTCATATCACGATATCGCTCCCCAATCACAGTTAACCAAGTAAGGTCCAATGATTATTTCTGACCAAATTGCACACCTGACTGTTAATTTTAATGGATGCAAAAATGAGTGTTGAATAAAGTGAGGGTTTCCCATTCCTCAGAATCGACTATTCTGTTTATTCACATATCCATTCAAATGAAAATGTACCTCGTCACTCATGATTATGATTTTTTCATAAAAATCGCTGTTGTTATGCGCGAGCTGTAACATCCTATTGACATATGTACGGCGACGGAAATAATATTGTGGAAGAAGCTCTTATGTCAACTGGACCTTATATGCAAACAAATATAAATCTGACCATGGAATTCAGGTTGATGGAATATTTCGAACACTTTTTTGAGGAGTAGTAATGTTTTCAGCCGATCTTGCTGTACGTTGTTCTCCACGCATGGACCTATTACCTACAGACCGTCTTTCTTTCAAATCATTGACTACACAATAAATAATGCATTTTGTTGGCGCGTGGTATTTAATTTTACGTAATTTTGTCATCGTCACAGTAATCGATGATTGATTTTTGTAAATGTTTTAACGATTAAAGCACGTTGGTTTATCGAAAATTTTTTCATAAGAAATTTGCCACATGCCTACTGCACGACTGCCAAATATGAACTGTCAAGACTGATGATGGCAAAACAAAGTAGTATGCCTTCCCGATGAAATGTATAACGCTATATAATGTATAATGATGTTAAGCTATTAAGTATATTTTTTTTTCAAACTAGTATAATATTTGTTTTATTAGCTGCTTCTATTTAAAATATTCATTAACATTGGGAGTGATATCTAATAGACTTAACATATCGGATCTACAATTATGTTCTTTTAAATCCTTTCGAGATCTTACATGTCTTCGTGGATCTCAAGAGGCCGCCAATACTCGTAATTTGTGCAAGTATTCGTGTATCTAAAGTAATTGTTGTCTTTGTTTCTCCATTTCTGGGCTTCTTCTAATAACTCTCCAATTAGTAATTCAATTAAATCTTCATTATGATCCAAAATCTTATGTACCGCAGAAGTAAGTTTCTTCTTAAGGTATATTGAGCCAAAAGTTGGGCAATTTTCGATGCATAATCATCAAACTTTGGGCAATTTACCATTTACCTAGAGCTTATAACGTTTCGGAGAACTGCCAATCTTTTTATAATATGTTTGTCGACCCCAGTAATTCGGTTTGTTACCTCATAATTTAAAAAAAAATGTGGTTTAAACTTTACCGATACTTCAGTAACCCTTGCTTTAGATGGCACTGCTTCTTTTTTGGCAGATGAAACGTTTTTGTATCCAGGAAGAATATTCATATTATGATTTTTTAATGAGCTTTGACAATATCAAGTCCATAAACAACGCTATGGCTTCTTCTATGCTATACTTTGTGGGTAAAGCACTTGGAGGAGTTGGAATACTCTCCTTAATGCTCTGCAGTCGAGCTGGGCTTGCAAGTGCCACAGCTTTTGTAATTTCAGACCTTGATTTATCTTTATCTTTTACATACTTAAGATATAATGTTTCTGAAAGATGTTATTTAGATATATCTCTTGCGGCACTTTGAAGTTTATCTTTTTTTGTGTACTCCGAACTCTCGATTTTAGTTTTTGCAGGTCTTCTGACAGCAGGTCTTCCTCTTTTTGCTGTCAGATGTATGCGGTTCCTCGATGTTTCAATTGTTGTTACTCATTTAGCCACTCTGAGTTCTCTTCCATAAAGGTTTATCTTACGGTTTGATACAAGCCATTTTTGTTTATTAATTTTAAGTAGATGAAGCGTTTTCACTATGAGATTATAACAGATTTCTTTAGATTTAATTTTTGTGGCCAAATTTAGTTAAACTATTTAAAGTATTGTGCAGCAAATATGCTCCCAAAAAATTCGCGGGACCATTTTTGGCAATTTTAAAATATGCTCTATTTTACCTGTGAAAATATAAAATAAATATAGGGTGTTTATAAAACGGCAACTGCCGAAAAAGTAGGAAATCTGATGAACATTCTGACATTTCAATTCTAAAGTGTATTTTTTGTTTTCAAGAGTATCTTTTGATTTTGTTTTCTAAAAAATTGTCGACTTTAAGCAGTTCTCCCAGTTATGATTTTTATCTAATTAAGAAAAACGTTTTTGAATTGGGATCACTAAGAAGCTCTTTATAAGATGTGTTCATTCATTGTACAGGATTTTCTTATCAAATTTTGTACTTTTGCTACGGGTTTGGAAAAAGGCTTCACAGTGCGTAGATTAATGATGTTTCCAGATAATAAAATTGTTTATTATTAAATTGATATAAATCAATAATGTAATTATTTTCCAAGTGTAATTAACTAAAACTTATACTTCTAATGGCTTCAAAAGGACTTGCACCACTTAAAGTCAGCACAAATAAAAAATATTAACTACGGGACGAAATCCTGCAAACAAATAAACAAACCAAATTTTGTTAATGAAATTTTTAATTAAATATTTCAATAATAAAAAAAAAAATAAAAAGGTTCTATTTCAACATTTACTAATCAACCAACGTCATTTATTCTCTTTTTATACTATTAACATTTTTAATTATGATTAAATTTTATAAATATAGTCATGATGTATTGGAAGGACGTATGGTAATAAATCAATAATATTTGTAAATTTTTCAAAAGTTATGGTACTGAAATGATGATAAAAACGAGTTAGTGTTACATCTTCCCCGTAAGGGGCATAAATTCAGGATTGAAAGATCCATTTTCAAATCGCTGTTCATTTTATTCCCTATTATTATTTTATGATTCGTAAAAATTTATGTTTATCATTTTAAACCCGCAAAACTTTTATGTTTCGTTTGCAGGATATTATAACTAAAAAATAAATAAATTTATGCATAATATAACTACTTTTTAAAATCATATTTCACAGTCTTTGTAATTATAAATTTTGAATTATTGTAAGCCTGTCAGATATTCCTTCATTAGTTTGTTCCATTTTTGTTCGTGCGCTGTGTTATTTATTTCAGTCGGTATTTTGTTTAAAATTGCTGACAATGTTACGGAAAGTGTACTTCTTCCATACTCATTTGTCAATCGTTCGAATTTAAATCTTCCTTAAGCTCGTTTCCTTGTAGTGTGGGTATCGTCTATCGGCTTTAAATGTCTATTATCATTGTAGAATTCATTGGCTAAGGTTGCATAGCAGATGTTTTTAATGCTAAGAACACGAAGCTTTTAGGCAAAACTTCCCCACGCTCGGTTATTGAGATTTGTAGAGTTTCTATTTAACTCATTGTTGTCTTTTGAAGGTCCTTGAAAAATTGAAAGTATTGTTGATATTGTTTTCTGCTATGTTGTTTTGTAAATTTTATAATAATTATACCATATGAAATGCACATTTAATACCAACTTAATAGTTTTAAACATAACAATACGTCTCACCTACTTTAAGATAAGTGAACAAATGCGACACATTACTATGTTTGGGGCTTTTAGCCCAATTATAAATATTCGCAAAGAATGTGTTTCCCGAGGAAAAGTCTTTTCTCGAGAAAAAATTCCTCCAATTATAAATTCCGTGGGAATAAAACATTCAATAATTGGCAACGCTAATACCAGCTGTTGTGATTGTTTAGATTAATTTTAATTTATATTTGATGTGCAAGAAAAAATTGGTGTTTTTGTTCTAAATAAATAAAAAAGTTTTAAAAGAAAACGGTAATTTGTCTATAGAACGATAGATTTTTTATGTACTTTGTTCTTACTTGTTCTTATTTTTCTTGCTTGGAAGCTACCAGTTTTATTATTTCTAAGAGTTCTAGTGTATCATAAGAACTTTTAAGGGAATTTTAGGAGATTTTTTTTAAATCTAAAGATTTTTTGTGAGTGTGCTGTAACTGGAATAGCTGGCGTTATGTGTTCTTTAGTTCTTTTAATATTGTATAATAAACAGGGAAAACCGAAATTCCTAAAAACTATAAAATCTTTATATCGTTTACAATATTGCTACAGATATAAAAATGCACTAAAGAAATAATTTAGTACAATTTTTAACTAAATAGTCGTATGTCTTTGAGGAAAGTGGACTTACACCGTTTTAAAGTAATTATATTTGCAACTTTATTAACTACGAAAGTTTGTAATATTAAAAACAATGAAAGTTTTAAAAGATTTTTTGCAAAGCTTTCAAAATAAAAAGTTCATAGTGAATTGCATTCATTTTTCATCAATTACTATTTTTTTTTTAAATGGACTTAGGTCGCTTTGAATGAAAACGGCTCTTAAAGTTAAAATAAATTAAAAAATAAATATTAATAATTAGAATGGACGCGATGTTCAAAATGGATAACTTCGTACAAAATCCCTTACATTGCAGACAATAATCCAAAAGTATTTTCTTAGTTCCATCAAATCGGAATCCGAATCAAAACATTTTCTCTAGTAACTTGCAATATTTGTGATTATTTCATAAACATATAATAAAAACTAAAGACAATAAATAAAATATTAAAAACATTTATTTAACAAATTATATTCATTAGGAAATAAGAAAAGACAATAATTTTTTTCAATTTAGTTGTTAATATATTTAGCATAAAAACTAATAATGTACGATATAGTCATTTTTAGAAAATTATAACATGAAACTATTAAGTCAATAAAGACTGCATAAATAAAGAAAAGAATTAAACAATGTTAAAAAAAAAACCTCCTTAAGCTAAGAATAATAATTGTAATACAACATTAACAAATTGAAGTCACAAATTAATTTTATCAGCCATTTAAAAAGAAAAGTATAAAAGTAAAGAAAATCCTAAGTACCTACAATTCATAACAAAACAAAACTATTACATAAGTATAAAAATTTTGATGACACATATTAATAAATATTTAATGCTAACAATATTTTCAGTATAGAATGAAAGAAATTATTTTAATTATTTAAATTTATATATTCGGTGTTTTTGTTTTTGATTCATATGCAAACAATTTGATTTATTTGTGTTGTAAATTATATTTTTGTGTGCAAAAATTTATTTTTCAAAATGAAATTTAACACTACGTAAGTGGAAGTAACATATCTTATAACAGTTATTAAATTAATTAAACACCACATTATGTTATACGCAAATATTCGTAAATAAATTGATTACATTGCAATTATACCTATTACCCGTTGAAGGTGATCATGAACCCTACATCCAGTATTTGGAAAAAGCATAAATTAATATACCTTTTTTATTTATTTACTAGCTGTAGACCCGGCTTCGCTCGGAAACTATTTGCTAATGATTAATATTTTATATGGAGTTAGAAAAAAATTTCAGTACAAAGAAGAAACGACATAAATTTTTCTCAATTTATTGCTTTAATAGTTCTTAAGGTAATTCATTAAAAAATAAACAAACAAAAAAGGTAAGCAACTATATTTACATATTTTAAAGCTTAATAGAAACAATATTTTTTGTTTTTCTGTTGGGAAAGATTATAAAGAGTGATGACGGTGTACCAACTCTCGAGCATGCAACATACAATTGCCCGTGGAAAAACATTGGGATTCTATGTTTAACCCACATACTTTTAGCAATTGTCCTTGGGGTTTATTAATCATCATTGCGAATGCAAGGCTTTAATAGGAAATCACTTGGTATCAGCAGCTCTTTACCTACAAATTTTTCTATAATTATTATTGCTTTAATCGCATTTGGTATCAGTATTTTAATAACTAATCTAGTACCATTGCATAGTGTTGGGTGACTCGGGTTACGTAACGTGACTCTTACCGCTGCAACCTTAAGCTGCAGGTTATGTGGTGGCATTACCGGTAAGTCCAATGAAATCAGGAACTCTACGGGGTAGGTAACAATATTATCAGGGTCGGTAATGGGATCAATCGATTTATACGAACACCAATCGCCATTAATTAAGCTTTGGATTTTTAAATTTATTTAATCAACGTATTTCTGTTTTGCAGCTATAATGACTCTTTCACTTAACCAAAGTTAATCGCTGTAATTTTGAGCAATGTATGTGAACAGTATTGCAATTAGTTCGCCTGTAGACATTGTGAATTGGCAAAAGCCCATTGGAAAGGAAATCTGGCCTGTTGTAGAGTCAGTCGGTATTTTTCCACTGCCAATGTGTAACAATATCTATGAATAGATAGATAATCATTCAAATTTTAAGAAATGTTGTTGACTGCTAACATCATCGTTCGCTTTTATTTTTTACTTTAGCAATAAAATTTTAGAACAAAAGAATTTTGATATTGGATTTTTGAGCGTATAACCGATATACATATGTACGTATATTTCGTTAAAATTGCATCGAGTAGAAAATTATTTTTTAACTTCAAAGTGAAGTGTAATTGTCGGTGATTTAATATTTTTAAGCCTTCACTATCCAATATGTCAAGGGTTTTTTCTCTTATAAAAATTATGAATTTTAAAATTATGTGAATCAAATCGCAGGAAAAATTTTAAAGCACGGATAATGTGCAAACATACATATGTCCATATGTATCTAGAATATATATTCAAATTTTCACTTTTAGTATTATCCAACATGTCTAAATTGAATCACTGAGCACTGTTTAGGAATTTTATAAAGTTTAAGCGTAGGCTATGTAAAAGAATTAAGAAGTAAAAATGAATTATTTATTAACATGATATAATACATAGTATATTGAAAAGTGAAAATAAAAACATGTATAAAAAAAATTAATTCTTTTTCTTAAAAATGTGTTATAAACTTTAGTTCTTCGAGTTGCTCTTTAATTTTTTTTCATGCGAAGAAAAATTACTTCGAAATAAAGTCTAGTTATTGAAAACGTATCATGTTCGTTGGGCTCTCCTAGCAAATTGTGTAACATAAGCAAAGCTTGCTAATGTTTATTAAAACGTATGTATGTATATGTACATATGTAGGTGAATTTTTTATATACGTAATTACATTTTTTTTTTGTATAAATTTATACACTTTAAGGAAAAATATTTTAAAAATGAAACTTAAAATGCATATTTTACTAAATTGAAAAAAAATTCACTTAAGAATTTGAACTTTATTGAAAAACATGCAATCTATTTCCATACATATGTACATGTGATTTTATAGCGAATTTTAATTGAAGTAAGATTTTTTCCCCAAAATTGTGACGGTATTGTCTCTAAAAGATCTGGCAGCTATGTATAGTAATCAATTCAAAAAAATCCTCAAACATAGCAACACATATTTGACGGTTAACATGTTAGAGCAATTTTCGGTTTCGCCGAAGTTGAAGATGTTGCCTCTCTTTATTTGGTCTTTTATTTTGTTTTCTTTTTGTTTTGTGTTTTTTTTTTTAATTTGATCTACGGGTTTTTTAGCGTATGCTAAAAAACGTATACAAAGTTATTAGCGTACAAACAACGATAAGCTTTATCAAACCAGTTCGAACGAACATGTCGAATCGTGAATAACTTATTCGTGTTTACAACAGCAACAGCAGAAAATTAATAAATGAATTTTTTCGGAAAATTTTATAATTTTTTTTTCATACAAACCATCTCCTGAAAATTTCTAATCGAATAAAACTAAAATCAGCCAAATCACTACAACCGTTCTCACGCCAACTCATTACACACGTGGACCATTTCATTTTTATACATATAGATTTTATATTTATTCTATGGATTCAAAATCCCTACAGAGCTTAAAACTGTAAATAATAATAATAATTTAAATTTAGATGAAAGGTTGGTTTATTATCAGGTGATTCAATACCTTGAAAAAATAACATTCTTATAAATTGTTAATCTGGTTTTCGAAAAGAGCACAGCTGATTAACGGCGCTAGTGAATGTTTCGGAAGATATTAGACAATAAGTTGATTGCGACAATGTTACATATTTACTACTTTTGGATCATTTGAATGCTTTCGACACTGTCGATCATGTTACATTTTACGTAACAAATTAAAATCTTTTCATAAGTAAATTGTTTGTGAATTCAATAAGGTCATGTTTCATTATCACAAGTTTGTGTTTAACCGTATGAAATGCCTTACTAGAGTAGGTGTAAATAACATTCATTTGTTTACGTTGAACAAATAACCGATTGACAAGCGTTTTTAATTCGAAAAGATTAGTAACAGTTGAAAAAACCCTTCTAAAACCAATATAGACGATACTTGAAGGGAAAGTTGATCAGTAATAATATTCTCTGTAGTTGGCAACATTCTTCCTTCAACCAGATTTAAATAATGGAATAATAAAAAAATTCTTCCTTATTTTAGGAAAATTACTAAATTTCAATGATATATTAAAAATTGTTGTAAGAGGTTTTGTCAGTGTCATTGCACATTTGTCAAGTATGCAACTCGGAATACCAAGCGGACCATATTTATATGAAAGTTTAAGCTTTTTTAAACAGCTCAAACTGTTGAATAATCAGAAATTGGAATATATTAATTCCCAATAAGGTACCTCTGATAGTTGATAAGAGCTGGATTCATCACAATTTTTATCAGAATAGGTGATGCAAAAGAAATCTGCAAACAAATTACTTATTATCAGCTCATGATCATTACGTGCCAGATCATAAAACAGAGAAGTTTGTATGTAGGTTTTTTAATCCCCGACCTTTTCCAGAAATGTTTACATATTTATGTTAAACAAATGTGTGCATATTTCATTGAACATAAGAAAGAAAAATAAAATTTTAAAAGCTTTTATTTTAAGCAACAGTATTCACATTGATTTGAAGTTTATTAAGAAATATCCTGAATAACTATCTCGAAAAAGATATTTCGAATATCAAATGTAAAAGCATATAAATTACTATTTAGTTACTCAACAAATACTTCAATGAATTTCATTTTCTTAAATAATAATTATAGTTTATTGACCTTTTTAATATTTTATAAATAATTTTTACTTCAAGCACAAGAACCCTATACATAAAAACTAAGTCAATTTTATTTTTGTTTTCGTTATTTCGTCACATCATCTGGACGAAAAGTATATAAACAATTTTTTTATTGATTTATTAAATTGTTTTTACACTTTAATTTCCTGAAGATGCCGATCAATGGTTCCCCAAGCTGAAAACTAGGGCTTGTGTGAAAAAATTATTTAAAATATTTTATTTTCTTTTAATTGCAATGTTGCATTTTCGGCTATTCTGTAGCATAAGTGGTGCCCGATGGAACGAAAACAATACACGTAAATTTATTTACACAACACCTTTTTTGTAGTAATTTCCAAAGAAAAAAAAATTGTGTGACATAATTTTCGGCAAGAAAATTTGGGAATAGAGAAGAGAAAATATGACTTAAAACTCGGAAATGCTGTTATGTCAATTTTCGAAAAAATCCATTGTGAGGTTAAAGTAAGACAGTATATAAGATTAATTTTATCTTAAATTAAAATATGATGTCTCTTATTTATGATTATTATGGAAAAAATTAAAACTTAAATAACCTTCGCATATCTCATTCTGTTCATGAACTTGTGTTCCTTAATTGTTATAATTTTATTATTTAATTTATTAAAAAAAAATATTCCTTTTAATGCATAGGTAGCAAAATGTAATTCGTTAAAATTTTTGACTGCATTAATAGCTGTTTTAAAATGTGCCTTTAATTTTGAAAGTGTTCTAAGTGGAAAATTTTTTCTTCCAGATATTTACAGCCGTATGCGTACAAACTTAAAGCAGGTTTAACTGCCGTTTGTTAAGTAAAATTGTTTTTACCTTAAAATATCTTTGCTACCTTTAAATATTTTAAAGTAGGAAAAAACCTACAATAAACTGAGCCGTTTATTTTAAAAATGTCATAAGACACTTTGCTTTTAAGCCATCTTTTTTATATAAAGTTAGTTTAGAAAACATTTTATATCATGGTAAAATCTTATCCTTTAAACTTTTATCCAATTCACCTTATTTTGGTCTGTATTTACTTTTTTTTTGAAACAGATTTTTTTAAAGATTGTGTTGAAATAAAATTTTTTTCCTCCATGTTTTATACTGTGAAGGATTTTTTCGACAGGCAGCTATCATGCTATAGTAATGATTTAGAATTTATAAAACATTTGTTTTTTCCTAAACCGTTTCTATCACACCAAAGTCATGATCATTTGATAAAATGAATGTCCCGAAATTAAATATTTATAATCCAGAATTTCATGTAATTATCTGAAGATTGAACAATTTTCATCCAATTTGTTGTCAGTTTTATGTTACTGTTTTATCCTATATGTAATTCACTATATGCAGCAATATGCTTTTGAGTTGTGACATTCTTAAGATGTTTTACATAACAAGAAGAAACTTTCTGAGAATAAAAGTATTTTTAATAAAATAATAGTAATTATGTTACTACATTAGATATCACTATAATATAATTAAAAAAACTGCACTATTCTTTCGCACTTAAAAAAATAAGTCCAATGGTCACAACAATACACTTATTACATATTTTTATATTTCTTTCACAAGAAGCTCCGTAATTAATTTCCTGAGTAAAGTGACTTAAGCCACTTTTAAAATAATTACCAACACTTTTCTACAACAAATCTCAGTAGTTCTCAGCGTATTAATTGAAAATTTTTTAAAAATTAAAAGATACTGCAGTTGTGACTTATGCTACTTTCAAAATAAAGGGCTCACGGTATGGCCAGTTGTATTTTATTATTCCAAATATTTAAAAAAAAATTTAATAAAAACAAATTGTACTATACAAATAATGATAAAAACTAAAACATAACATGCGATTCAAAATAAACAGTTTTTATATCTTTTTTTTATATTTTACAAAACTTTAATTGATGTGCATGTAATCAAAACAATGCTCGTTATCCGAGTACTTAGTAAGTTCTTCATAAACCTTGCAAATATACTTTTTCATGGTAATTTTTCTTATTAAAAAGATTAACAAAAAAAAAAATTAAAAACAAATATGTTGATTTTACTGAAAACAATAAATACATTTATTGTGGCTCTAACTATCCGGATAAATAACATTCATTTTACATATCATGAACTACAAAGTGACAACTGAAAATAGTGGCATTGCCAAAATCAAAATACTAATTTTACTAAAGCATACTATATTAAAAAACTAAGTATTCAGATAACGAACTTTATCTTGTCCGTTCTTTCTCCTACCCAATTTCTTATTTTTTTAAATGACCTTCTTTGCCAAACCTTCAACCCTATTTACTCTTAAGCTGATGACAGCACCATTTGTCATTGCTATTCATTTGGCAATAGCCCGAACCAGTTGGAGGTGGGTTCCAAAAAGCGAAACTTGAATGATACGCTAAATCACGATCACTTTGGATTTAATGCCCGTTAGACGCAATGTTGCATGCTTACCCATAGATCTGCGTTCGGGAATGGTGCTAAATGTGTTATTATGGGTAATATAGATATTACAGAATCGGACTCTCTTGATGTTCTTGTCAAGAAAATTCAGTGTGATGTTCGATAAACTCAACACATTTTATAAGTTTCTAAAGAAGCTTTCAAGTGCTTCAGTTTTCTAAAACAGTGTAAGAAATACTTCACTCCATCCAATCTTCGTAATATTTATAGCACTTATATCCGTTCAAAGATGATATACATTTCTCATCTATAGGCCTGCGCCCCAAAGCCTATTTTAAAGTTGCTCGATCGCGTACAGGAGAGGGCCAAGAGACTTATTGAGCATCGACGCAATGTAGATTGTTATTACAATGGTAAGTGCTCTAACGAAATTAGAAAACTTGTTCTCGTTAACTCGATTTACGTTGAGAGCGCATCCATTTGCGGTCGATTGGCCAGTGAATCGCACTACGCATTACAGGGAGAATTTATTTTTTAGCACAACAGTTCTTGTGTGGATTAAACTTCCTCCATAGGTCTTTCCTGTCACTTTCAATATAGGAAAATTTAAATCGAATGTCCAAAAACACTACCCCCTATTTTCTCCTCCCCACAACCCAATTTTCTAGCTCTGGTACAATGCATTGCATGAGTAGATGTCATCCCCTGAGTGCTGGCCCAAAAAAAATACTGTTTTTGCATACCATTCTTTAACAAAGGTTTGTTAGGCTGAAAGTGTTTATTAACTAATGTGTACTTTAAAGCTCAAGTAAGACTTTTTTTACATATGGCCGTTAAGGTTTAGCGTTACATAAAATAAAAAAATGTTTCTATTTTGTACAGCATTTAAATTTTGAATTAATTGTAATTAATCTCAAATGGTAAAAGGTTTTTTTGCTAATGTGTAATTTATAGTTTGTTTTCGGAAATTGCATTTACTTGGTTAATTTTTAAAATAACTTAACAACCCAACCAAAGAGAAGTAACAAATTATGCAAGGCAATTCATGAATTTTTATTAATTAAAAATGAAAATCAATTTTGTAAGTGTAAAGTAAAAATTAGTGCTTTTCCTTAAGTGACCCTGTATGTAAACCAGTATTTCTATTTCTATTTACTCTTTTGCCGCTTTAACTTAAGAACATTGTTGTAAAGAACTTTAATTGTATTCTAAACCCCGGGAAGTAAGGTTAGTACTCTCTATACAAATCTCGCACTAATGTTGTTTTTTTATTTCATCAAATTTATTTATTTCAAATTTAGTTATTTAATTAACTTTATTTTTATTACTTTGAGCTGTTTATTTTTTAAGCTTTAAGATTCATCAAATACTTAAAAAAAACTGGAAGAGCTTGGAGTAGTTCACCAACTTCCATTTATTTTTGTTTTTTTTTGTTTCGGTGAAAGATTTTAACATCTAATGAGATTAATTTCTCTCATTCATTATGCTTGGAACCAAGAAACAGTTTTGTCAGCAGTATTTTTTTAATCTTCTTGTTATTGGGCCTTCCAATAGTTTTTTGGAAACAAAATTTTATTACAAAATTGTTTATTTTATTTTAACTTATAAATGGCCCGCCAAATAACTTTTTTTTGTTTTAAATGCTAAAAACAAAACTACTGAATATTTTCTTAAATATCTTTTTTTATTTGAAAGCACAATCCTTCCGGTTAATAAAGGAAAATAATTTCATTTAAATGGCTGCCTCGGCTGGCCATGCAGTAGCCTACACGATTGGTCCAATTTTAAAGCACATTATCAATTGTGTGCAGCTGTGTTTCACCAATGGCTTCACGAATATTGTCCTTTAAAGCGTCAACTGTCTCTGGCTTGTCGAGTGAGCTGACGGTGCTTCTCTTCTTCCAAAATCCATACGCAATTTTTGCACACATTTTGCAACATTACCATGATTTTCAAAGTAATGTCGCAATATTTCCCAGCGTTGTTCAAGTGTATACACAACCATATTCGTTCAGCGAAAGGATAAAACTAATTATCTCTCAAATCAAACATGAGCTAAGTGTTACCATTCACGAAATAAGCACTAGTTGAAAAACAAAACGTTAGATGGCGGACCCTTTATGTAGCGAAAATCACAGTTATTTCGTAGGTAGAAATTACCATGACATATATTTTAAATATTATTATTTGTGAATTTTTGGTAACTTAAAATTCAATTTTCAAATATAATTGACTTAAACCATTTTCATAATTAACAGTAATCAAATTCCATTTAACATTGAAATAATAACCATTCATAAATTGTTTCTATTTGACAAATATAATGAAAATTGAGTTGAACTAATTCAATTTAAAGTAATATGTCAAACTGTTTTTCTCTTATTTTCTCACATTTCATTTAAACTTAAGAAAATAATTTAAATGTCTTAAGGCGCAAATATATGTATATGCAAATACATTTGTGTCCATCAGCCATGGGAGTTATTAATTACATTGATAATTCAAATAAAATTATTAAAATAAAAAGGTGTCGAACATGAATTGCTGATACTTTGTTTTTGCAATTTATTTAAATTAAGGCTTAAATATCCGGCCGATGGAGACAAGTGCGAGCATATACCGACAAAAATACGCCTATAGTGCAAATATGTTGCAGAAGCCAATTTTGAATCGTCCTGTCATAACAAGCAAGTCGTTAAATCTAACCGTCGAATTTGCTCTACTGCAACCAGTGTAATAACCTTCGCTTATTGAACTACTTAGTGACCAGTGCTAGGCCTTCGTTTCAAAAAGTTCAGCAAAAGTTAAAACAATGGCATCAGTAAAGCAAAATTTAATTTCAATAAAAAAGGATAGAAGATAAAAATTTTATTACAAAGAAAAGAGCCATAAAGGCCCTGATCTGATCCTTTCTACGCTGAAGCGGTCGGTTGTGTCATCACCGCCTTTCTCCTGTTCACTCTCTTCCCATTCGTAATCAAAAAATTGTTTTCACTTTTTCTATTTGACTCCCTGAAGACAGGCAGGGAGTCAACTGGAAGCTCCACTTATTTCCACGGGGATCAGTGAGCCGCAGAGTTCATTATTTGTCTCTTTAGACATTTAACAGTTCTCTGACTGATCATTGAGGTTGACCCCTATATGGGAGTAACGTGGTGGTTGTGGTTTCGCGGCCCCATAACAGTATAATGGTTATTATGATGGCCAGGATCATCTCACTGATAATAACATGCAAAGTGAATGATTCAGTCCAGTGAGCATGCTAGACATGTGTTCTGGACAGGAGTTGAAAGTGATGGTTTGCAGCCCTGCCCTGGAATCATTAAAGTTGCAACTAGGTGGTTCTGTTGCTTAGAATTATGTCTTCGGCTTCCTAGGACACATGTATGACGTTCCAAATTATACAATTGTGGTTTGTCTACCATCTGATTAAGGCTATGTAGCCAGGTGCGGATGTAAAACGAATCACACTATCTATCCACTTTTATAAAATCTTTTCTTTTATTTTTTATCATTTTTGTCATTTATTTAAAATTTTTTAAACAATAAAACATTTATGTTTATTCTGCTATTTTTTTTAAATATTTTAAAACACAAAACAATATTAAACATTCAAGGCGCCAAATTATTAACATAGACTAAAAAAAAAGAAAACGTTCAAACACAAAGAGAGACAAAACACTCCTCATCTAGGTACGTGTGTCCGTCTGATGCTGTTTTCCATTTGTTCAACAGTATGAGTAGTTTTGCTGCAGAAAAATTGTGTCTAAAGTCGTGTTTACCTGTTCGTTTATAATGTCACTGTTAAAACATTTTGTTTTATAGGTTGTTAGGTTTTCAATAATGTCTAGTCTTCGTTCTTTTTTGCTAGGTTGCAGTAATGTCATACATTCTGTTAAACGTCGTTCTAGTTTTATTGTATAGAAAGCTGGTACAATGAAAAAGTAAGAAACACAAAAATTCAAGTTTGGCATGGTGTAGCTAACGTTCCCGACTAGCTCGATCAGGTTGGTAAGTTGCTTGACCCGTGTCCTTGACGTATTAACATATATACTGAACCCTACATGCCAATTAAAACCAAGAGTTCAGTTAAAATTACAAATTACGTTTCTTTCCCCCTTTTGTTTTGCCTTACCACATTACAAAGGATTATCTGCATGTCTAGCTGTAATGACATGCGAGCACATTTTCCCACCAACACCTTTAACAGCATGAATGCCCTTAATTTAACTGTCCCATTTATCGTTTCCCTTGGTGTGTGCCCGTGAGTCTTCTTCTTTTCGTTTGTATCAGCATATGTGTTCCGTAAATCTTGGTATTAGTGTTTGTCTAGTTTGCTCTATATAATTATGTTTGCAGGTACAAGTAAGTCTGTGTACTTTACTGGAACTAAATTTGTTGTTTCTGTCGATGTTCTGGGATTATGTGTCAGAGTGTTGCTGGTTTTTAATGCCGTGAGTAAACCTTCTTTGTGAAAAAGGTTAGAAATAGATTTATCTATTTGTTTGCGGTAAGCAAGTATTTTTTCCAGAAATTATACCGGATGGTGCAACCCTTATGGAGGACTACCACAACGGGCCGCCCAGGCATTATTTTAAAGGATTCAATGTATGCCACGTTTTAGAAACCCTGAATATAAAAAAGCTTTTAAGATATCAGCGACCACTTTAACATTGGACATAATACTTCTTATAGAACTTTAATCAAAATAAGACGGCTTATTAATAAATTGAAAGCAAAAATAACTAAGTTTTCTGTGGTCGAAATTGACCAGGAAAGAACTATGGAGGGGTTCAATTTAAAGGCGTACTATTTCACTAAGAAAGAAAAAATAATGTTTGTTTGAATTATTTATTTACTTAATTTTTATTTGTCATTGTTGTATTTGCATTTTTGTTTATACAATTTTTGCTTTGTTTGTTTGTATACAAAGCATCACTAAAATTAGTGATGCGCACTTTGCTTTTTGTATACGCATCGATAACTGTTATTATACATTTTGAGATGTTTGACATTGTCAAAGTTTATACGGTTGCATTTAGGCATGCAAGAGTTTGTTCAATTGTATTGCAAATGACGTTTTGGAACTCACCTATAATTGTAATATTTGCAAATCAGTACTCTGCATTTAAGTGCTTTGAACCAACTCTTAAGCATGTAAAGAAACTGAATTATAATTTTACTATTTTGCTTTAGGTTATTGAGGCAACTTTTTATAAATCATAAATATATGCTCCGCTGCTTTTGATGCAGCCTCTGGAAGGCAATAAAGTGATCACGTAACATTCCCATAAATGACCACATTCAAAATTTAAATTTGTATTTCTAAATTTAGCGTTCACATGCTAGACATAAATATATTTAATTAACTGAAATACGTTCTAACGATCATTAGTGCTACATCTACTATTTTTTTGTATTTCCTTTTAGCTTCGCTTAAGCTTTCTTTACAAAGATCTTCAATTATATCTTTACAATTCTAATTATAATATACAAATTATAATGTTCGATGAACGGTTGAAGGCATATATATTATTTTAATTATAATAAATTTATTATACACTATTGTTGCCACAACTTCTTAACATTTTTTCTACTGCGATATAACCACCAAAGCTTCTAAAAAAATCCTCTAATTCTCTAAATTTATGTTTTACTTACCTTGTAATTTAGTTCTAAATATAATTATGTTTACTTTTCCGACTTTTCCCTTGATTTCCTTCACATTGTCCTCTAAGAGGATCAAAATCCAAAATCAAACACTTCTTTGAGAGCGTGCTGCTTCCTTGTGAGCTTGAGGTTTCTTGTTATGTTATGCAGTTTTCTTGGTATTTATCGAAAAGCAGTTAATTTAAAGGCCATTTCACAAAAATTGTTTTCTTTGTTATTAAAAGTAATGAGGAAAGCTCTAAAGCTAAAAACTTGACAACACTTATTAACGTCATGCTTATGTGAACTGCAAAGACCTGCGTTCGTAATCGTATTTTATACAAAATTTATTTTTCAAATATTAGGGTGGTAACTTTTTTTTAATATTTTGCTCAGCAATATAGGTTATACAATATTCACCGAATTAAATAATAAATTAAACTATATTTGTTACAATCTGAAGTGAAAAAATAAAAAAAAAAAAATAAAATAAAAATACTACTTATTGGCATGTTTTATTTAAAATTTTTAAATAAATTAATCTCTTTATTTCGTGCTTGATTCCTTTAAATAAATATTTCATGATATTCTCACAAAATATTTATTACAAAAATTTTGTGAGAATATCATGAAATATTTGTTTAAAGGAATCAAGCACGAAATAAAATTGCTTATATTGAAAATGATTCCGAATAATTATAAATTACTTATAAATTAATTTCTTCATTTTAAATAAAATAAAATGAAAAAGTAAACGAATTATTAATTGTCTTCTCAACTGCAAATTGTAAAACACTATTGTAAATATTTTAGTGACTGAAGGCAAACAACATGAATTATCAAACTCTTTATTGTTTTGCATTATGATTAAAGGTTTTTAGAATTAAACACAATTTTAATTTAATTTAAAATTGGCAACAAAAAATAATTTAAAATAATACAAAAAAGTTTCTTATAAATATAAATTACGTAAAAAAAGATTTCGCAAGTTTTAATAAATGTTGAATGTATTTACTATAACTAAAAGCTATTTATAATAATGATATTACTGGACAATAACGTTATACAAAGTAATTATATAAAAATCAAATTGTTTTAAGATATTTATAAATTTAAAGGAAAAATGTTAAAAATATTTATTTAGTCCCTTTAAAATTAACCAAAACACTATATTTACTGTATTCCATATTAATTAAAGAAAAATGTGTTAAAAACTAAAAATAAATATTAAATTTGTTCACACAAAATTAAAAGTTAAAAATTATTTTTAAAAACAAATTGTAAAATTTAATTATTTTTATGTTTTGTTTTTTTGTTTTGTTTTTAGATTTAGTTTAAATATATATTTATAAAATTATTAAATTATTTGTCAACTGTAAAGAGAATAAAAATAAAACATGGACAATAATAAATATAAAAATAATAAATAATAAAATTTACTTATTAATTGATTTATTGGGCTTCCGAATCTGAAGGCTTTGTTTCATTTAATGCTTGAATTTTAGCCTTTTTCTTGTTACTCTCCTTGCGTCTTTTATGCTTGTTTGATTTAAGATGCAACTGCCATTGGTATTCACCAATAAAATGGCGCTCACATATCTCACAAAAATTAGAAGTCTTTAAAGAAAAAAATAAAAACAAATTATTACTTTCCAACACACTAAAAATATTCCTTACTACACTGTACGAAAAATACTCATTCGTTAAAAAATAAATTTTTTGTAATTTTTGCTTATAATTCTATAAGTCTTGATCATAATTTGAAATTTTTGTTTAATAGAAATGATCAGCAATTCCCATACCTTCGCCAAAGAGAGCGACAAATTTTTCCATACTAAATAGTAAAAGTATTTCCAGTTTACACTATAAAAACGTTTAAAATAAATAACTTATTGATAAATGTGTTTTACATCGGTGTCACCGGTGTCATTATATATAAAATGTTAACAATTTTGCATTTATTATAACGGGTTTTTCAACAAGAAGTTATTTAGTTTTGACATTTAAGTTTTTGACGTATTCGTAGTAGATGCATTGACAATTGTTACAATGAATTCAATTTCGCAGGAAAATCGCATTAAACTAATTAAAATCCACTATGAAAATGGTGGTTAAAGTTACATTTCGTATATTTCGTTATACTTTCGGACAATATAATCGTCCTTCTGAGACCGCTATTAAGAATTTGGTCGTTAAATTTAAGCCGACAGCCTCGATACAAAATATGCAGGTCGTTCAACTGAAAACATCGCTGCCGTGAGCTATAGTGTTAAAGCCGATCCAAATTTGTCAATTCCTCGACGTTCTCAATAAGGATTATACAAAGGATTGTGAAGCCATACAAGGTTCAACTAATGCAGGAATTGAAGGCAATCGACTATTCACATCGCCGTAAATTCGCTCAATTCATTCAGGAGCAACCGGCTGGATTTTTTTTTCGGTCGAAGCCTATTTTCACTTGTCAGGGTATGTCAATAAGCAAAATTGCCGCATTTGGACTTCTGAAAATTCTAGAGCGATTATTGAGAAGCGCTCCATGCTTAACGTGTTACTGTATGGTACGCTTTGTGGTCTGGAGACGTGATTGGGTCGTTTTTTTCGAGGATGAGGCAGGAAATGGGGTAACGGTCAATGCATCACGCTATCACGAGATGCTAAAAACTCAATTTTGGTCTATTATTGACGACGTGGGTATAACTGATATGTGGTTTTAACAGGACGGTGCCACATGTCATACAGCCAATGAAACAATCAATTATTTCGCGACAATAAGCAGTTGAGTGGCCAGCCAGATCATGTGACTTAACATTATTATTTTTTGTGGGGCTAAGTTAAGGGCAAAGTCTATACGGAGCCAATCGAGTCGTTTTCATCCTTACAACGCAAAATCCGCTATGTGATAAACGAAATAGGACCGCTATTTTGCGAAAAAATGTTTAAAGACTTTGATGAAAGAATCGACATCTATCAGCGTGGACGTGGTGGGTATTTGCCAGATTTCATTTTTCATTCATAATTGCCGAACCTTTGAATCATCTTAACCTAAATTTTTCGTGTTATTTTGTGTTAGAAAACGAACTTCTTGTTGAAAAACCATTTATTAGAATTATTATTTGTTGTGGAATTTATATAAATGCTGCATTTGGCGCACATTTTTCTAGAGCGTTGCTCACAAAATCCAAAGCGAAGTTGTGATTAATATTGCTCAATATGGTCCTATGAACAACCCTCCCAATCTGTAATCAACGTTCTCTTCAAACTGATCTACACTACCCATATACTTATTGTACATTTTGACAAGTACTGTGCGATCGATTTGATATTTCCTTCTATTTTTATTGACAACATCAATCGTATCTACTTTTGTTATTGATATCCTTCTGTGACTGTTAGAAGGAATGTTTACGATGCTGTTGTCATGACATTTTGCCACAATTATTTTTTTTTAACAATACGGTGTCTAGAATACCTTGACTGCTGTCTCCTTTACCGACGAAAAAACAGAATTATTAAACGTAATTTCTTTCGTTTTTCTTCGGAGCAGGTTATTGGTAATACTGGCGCCGCATTTTTCACTTCTATTTTTGGTCTGGGATGCACTTCAACTTTTGTGTGTAACATTCGGATATTTCATCTTCAAAATCTTCATCAGTAATGTCACTATCCTTAGGAGGCAATAAAATATATTATCACCAAGCTCACCTTCAGCCTGGTATTTGTACAATTTCTTTCAAGTTTAAACTTTCCATATTGTTAGCTTGAATAGCTCGCAGTTTTTAAGAAACAAATTGTGATACTTACACTTTTGGCATTTTTATGGTAATTTATTGAACACAAGGTATACAATAAATAGAAACACAAAGGCACTGCTGAGAATTTTATAAAAATCCTTTAGCACAAAAAACGCCAATGTTACCAAAATATTTTCAGATAAACAAGGTGTTGTCTATATTGTTACGGATGCATCTTGCTTAAGTTTTAAAAGAAAATAATAAACAGTAAAATAAAAGTAAACGACCTATTGTGCATTTTGCAAATTGAGTAGTTTTTAAGAAAACTTATATACGCAAGACAACAACAACTTTCTAGTTACAAACTGCGTAAAAAATCTTACACACGCAAGCAACTTTAACAGCATAAAAACAATAACAAAAATACACATAGACCAACAGGAAGGAAGTAGAAAATTCTTCATTTTTCTAGACCTCTAGCGGACAAATATAAAAGACAGCATCTGAGTGGCTAGTTAGTGAGTTAAAACATAAACCTCGTGAAGTTAAATTGCTCTGTAGTGCCAACGTACAAATCTTACTTTGTGTGTTGTTAAGGTAATTAATTTGAAAACTCTAAACTCTGGTATTATTTATTTTGCAATAAAGAACTCAGTAGCAACAAATTTATGCTTAAAATACCGTTCTTTATAATCTATAGGTGACACTGAAAATTGCCGGGTTAAAGAAAAATACACTTAGACAACAATGCTAACTTATTCGTGCCGATGAATTAACTTTTTGAAAAGGTTAAAAGGGGCCATTGTAGAGGATATACGTTGGTAAGTAGAATAAAAAATAAAAGGTTTAATTTATTATTCACATTGTTTTTAGAACTTTGTACTAAAGTTTTTGAAGCTGATGGATAAGTTGAGTAGAGATCACTATATTCCACATGTTTATGCTTAGGAACGAATTTTTTTGCAGAACAGTGTAATAATAAAGACTTTCGCCTGTTTGGTTATTATCACATGGATATGTTTTTGAGGTTAGCATATATCTTGTTAAGTAAATTGTTTCTTGTCGCAGGCCATAGTGTTTTAGTATTATATTTCGTATTAAAAACGAAATAACTTGAAATTAAGCTTTGTAGAAAATTGTTCATCCTGAATTTTTTTCTCCAAGTATTAGATTATTTACAAACTCATCATACATGATAATTAAGAAAATTATAGCCAGCATAAGCTTTCGAACATAATAAAACTTAAATAAGTCGAAGAGCATGAAATATTTATTTGCTGGCTAAATCTCATTTCAGCGTTCTTACGCACATTTGAATTAGGTTTAAAGACTCAAGAGTTGAGATTTTATAACAAATTGCACATATTTTTTTTGAGAATACGTAAAACTAAGACTAAATTAATGAAATTTCGTTTAATATGCTCTAAAATAATATGCTCTAAAAATATATTAAATATTGTTACGAAAGTGTCTTGCTTAGGTTTTAAAATAAAATAATTAAGCAATAAAGCGAACTACTGGTTACAAACTGCGTAGGAATTTTATACAACAACAATTTGATATGCTGTTTACTAACAGCCTGACATGCAAAACAAAAAAATATGTATGCTGTTTACCATCTAAACGCGCAAGACAAAAACTAATTTTACAACAACAAACATACATGTTGTTTTGTATAACAACAAAAAACATGCATGTTGTTTTGTATAAAATTTATAAGAAAATAATATTCTTAAAATTATTTTAGAGAATTTTAAGAAATAAAATTAAACTTGATGAGAATTATAAATTATTTTAGCAATAAAAAACTAACGATAAATCTTGTTTAAAAAGGATTTAAACATTAATAGACATGAATAAATTCATTCTTTACTTGTAAATGATAAAAGAAAATTAAAAAAAAATTAAATCTCATTTGGCTTTAATTGCCACTTCGACTAACTCCATGAAAAATTAGTTGAAAAACACAACATTTCAGGAATTCTTTATAAATATTTAATCCAAATGAATGAAATGGCCTTTTCGAAATCATAAAAATTTGTTTCGAATATTGTTACAGTTACAAATAAAAAAAATATGCAGTTAAGCAGTTTTAAAATTGAAAAATTTTTTGTATTATTGAAATGGTGATTGAACAATTTAGGGCTTTTGTTACAGAATAGAAATAGAACCTGTGTGTTTATGCTCTGGATTGGCAATTAAATGAATGCAATAGTTGATGATAAAAAAAATATTTATTAATATAAAAAATTAATTTTCATTGGTTGGGGAGAAAACTCGTGTTTGTTCCGAGCGATGATACTAAGTCAATAATTCTTAAAACGGAAATCTTTCTTTTAATTCAAAACATGTGGAAAACTCTCCACTTTCTTACGTTACGTGCTAAGTCTAATTCAATTCACAATATTCTTAAAAGGGAAATCTTTATATAATTCAAAACGTGTGGAAAACTCTCCACTTTCTTACGTTTCTATTTATATGAAAAAAATACATTGAGAGAGAGAGAGAGTTTGAGAATTGAGAGAGAGAGGGAGAGAGTTTGAGAATTGAGAGAGAGAGAGAGAGACAGAAATGAGGGTTTTAAATTTGTGAATATAAATACAACTTAAAGTTTCATTTTGTTTCGAAAGTGGAAGTTCACTTTCAGAATTTCACAATTTACTCCTATATAAACTTATTCATATAAAAGGTGTTTTTATAAGCTAGATAGAACTTTAAATTGTAAAAAGTAACACAAAAAATGAAATTTTGATGAAACATTTTTTTTTATTTGTTTCAGTATATTCTGACAAATCATCATGAATAGACTCTCGCTTGAACAACGCTACGAAATTATCCAAATTTACTTTGAAAATCAGTCGTCGATTCGCGCAACTTATAGACGACTTCGTCATTTTTATGGCGTACATAATCGTGCATCTGAACAAGCCATTCGTCGAACTGTCGATAGATTTCGGACCACATACTCTCTAGAGGATGCAATAACACGTCGAAGGAATGTGCGTACTGAAGAGAATATCGCCGCTGTAAACGAAAGTGTGGAAGAAGATCCAAATTTATCAATTCGTCGTCGGTCGCAGGAATTGGGGCTCTGTCCGTCCACTACGTGGAAAATTTTGCGCAAAGATCTCGGCCTACACCCGTATAAGATCCAGCTGGTGCAGGAATTGAAGCCACGAGACCATTATATGCGTCGTTCTTTCGCCGATTGGGCTCTAGAGCAGTTGGCAACTGACCCGTTGTTTTATCGCAAAATTGTGTTCAGCGATGAGGCGCATTTTTGGCTTAACGGGTTTGTTAATAAGCAAAATTGCCGCATATCGAGTGAGACCAATCCACAACAGACCCTACAGACTCCATTACATCCAGAAAAATGCACCGTTTTGTGCGGTTTTCACGCTGGTGGCATCATCGGACCTTATTTCTTCAAAAATGAGGCCGGAGCTCGCGTTACGATCAATGGAGATCGTTACCGCACCATGATCAATGATTTTTTGTTTGAAAATATGGATGACATTGATCCGGACGAGATGTGGTTTCAACAGGATGGCGCTACGTGCCATACAGCGAACGCACCATCGACTTATTGAAATCAAAATTTGGCGATTAGTTGATTTCGAGAAATGGACCTGTCAATTGGCCTCCAAGGTCGTGCGATTTGACACCACTCGACTCTTTCCTGTGGGGCTACGTGAAGTCACTGGTTTATGCTGATAAACCAGCAACAATTGACGCCTTGGAGGACAGCATTGCTCGTGTTATTCGTGACATACGCCCAGCAGTGCTCGTAAAAGTGGCCCAAAACTGGACGTCCAGAATGCGCTTCGTCAAGAACAGCCGCGGTGCCCATATGCCCGAAATCATTTTCAAATGTTAATGTCACGTATTGATCCTTCGAATAAAAAAGAAATTTTGATTACAATTTAATTTTTTGTGTTATTTTTTACAATTTCAAGTTCTATCGGGCTTAAAAAAACACCCTTTACAGGTGAGCCCAGTAAATTGTATGATACATACTCCTTGCCTATCGCCGTTTAAAAATCATTTTCTTTTATGTTAAAACTTTAAAATTTTTATAGATATTTTTGTTAATTTTTTTTATTTCTATAATCGACCTTTTTATATCTTAAATAAATATCTGTTATTCTTTTTAACGGTCCTACCCTTTTCTACAAAAGCAACAACAAATATTTTGAAATAAATCCCAAGCAGAAACCTTATCAGCATAAAAACAAAAACAACTATACACACAGACATACAGGCGCTTATACATCGAATACACAACATACAACAACAAAATGCGATACAAAGGGAGTATAAGATTCTTAAATCTTCTAGACTTTAAATGGACAAATATAAATAGGGATAGTCAATCAGTGTAAAATTAAACCTCATCAAGTAAAGACTTACATTTTTAAGTAAATTGTTCTGAAGTGTCAACTTTGTATAGTAAAAGTAAATAAAATTGTTATAAATTTAAAAATTCTAAAAAATGGTGTTATTTATTTTGTAATAAAGAACTTACAACAAAACATTTATAAAAGGCATAAACGTAAGCATATTTTTGTTTTAAAAGCGCTTATAACTGTATTATTTGGTTCTGCTATTGTTTTGGTTAAATTTTCCAATTTTACTAATTATTTAATATTTAGATTCTGTATAGATTGTATTTCTTTAGAAAACTTATTTAGGTGTGGAAATTTTGTAATTAAACAAGAATTTTATTTTTTTATGTGTAGCAGAGCTGTAAATGAATCATTCTTTTTTGATTTTCATTCGTTACGAAATAAATAAATTTTGAATTAATTCTTTTCACAACAAAAAAGAATTGAATCAAATTTGAATTAATTAAAGTGAATTAGGAAGAAATAAATTTTAATTTTTTCCCAATTCAAATGAATTTGTAGCATTAAAATTTGTTTTCAATTAAAATGAATCCGTAAAATGAATTACAATTCATTTTCATTTCAAATGAATTTGTTAATATGAATTACAATTAATTTTCAAGTCGAATTCTATTAAATTAATTGCAATTTAAATAAATAGTTAAAAAATCAGTTGCAATCAATCAAATTCAAGAGCAAATCTACGGGGTATGAAAAATGATAATTTCTTCTACCAAAATGAAATTAGCCAGGAAAAAATATAAAAGCCTTGTCCTGGAGCCTAATCAAGAAAACTATGGTGTTTGGAGTGTTTCTTGTAGAAGATCTGATTTTTATTTTGAAATATGCTGAACGACAAAATACATTTAATACTCAAGAAACAAGTAGTAATTTTTGAAATTTTATGACCCACGACCACCCATCGACAAACTCTTTGGTAATATTTATATTATATTTCTTTTTTTTATTTTTTACAGAAAAGTAGAGCACTTCAGGCAACAATGCATATTTAGTCATAACCATGTTGCATTCTTTAGGAAAGGGATAGAGAAGAGATAAGATAAGGTGGTGTAAGTAGAAGGATATTTACATAGCCTTTAAGCTCTTATTTTTTTCAAGCTCTTATTACCTAGATTGGTAGGCTAAGTACACTACCTACTAGCCTGACGAGGCAGCTTTTATTTCTAGAAGGCCCATATTATCGGAAATTAACTGTCGTATAAGATAGCACAGCAACCTTCATCACTGAGCAGCGCCACCGACGGTCAATTTTTACTTTTTGTAGTGAAAACAGCCAAGGTGGGGAATCGAACCCACAACCCCCAGACTGATAAGCTACCTACGAGCCTACATGGGTACATAATATATACTTTGACATAAATATCTATGACTATGAATATTTCTTCCATAAAACTATAAAATTAAACAAAAAAAAACATAAAAAAAACACAAAAACTTTCAAGATCACTTGTCCAATTTAAACAGGTTGAGACTAAGAACACGATTAACAATAAGTTAATAAAAATATACTTTGATATTTGTTTCAAAAACGAGTACAGCTTCAACAGCAGAAAATGTTATGTTGAGACTCGAAGTTGCTAGAATCTTTGAAAGTTGATACTTTTTCTGCCGCTACCTGATAATTCCAGTAGATTATGGGTTTTTCATATCTAAGAAATTTTTGCTCTTGGGCTCTACTAGCTGATACTCAAAACGAATAACAAAACGACAGTGATGTTTACTACATATTTACTTACAAAATCAATTCAAATTTCAATTCAAATGAATTGGTAACGATCGCAATTATTTTTTCTAATTCATTTGAATAAATTAAAAATCGATTAAATTTAAAATTCAAATAATTTGGAAATGAGTTGCAATTCATTTTAAAAAATTCATTTGAATTGGAAACGAACTGCAATTCATTTACCAAATTTATTTGAATTGACTCAAGTTTCATTAAAAAGTTCATTTTTTTGTGTGAAAATAATTAATTAAAAATTTGCTAATTAAATGCATGAGTGATTCGCCAATTGATTCATTTACAGATCTGATGTTTAAAAAAAAAATAAAATATTTTCTTTGTTGTTGTTATCTTTACAAATTTATTTCACAATGCAAAGTAACAACACATAAACCAACAATTGTAAAGTACACGCGCAACAATTTTAAAGTGCACTTCGTATATTTTACAAATAAATAAATTTTTTCGTACAAGAATTTTTTGAGTATACTTTATTGTTTTTACCTCTTCGTTTAAGCCTTCACCCGGATGTTGTCTCTTTTTCATGGGCTCGATTTCACAAATGTTTCCTTTGCGGTAGCATTCGATTATAGTTTCTGCTGGGCAATAAACTCTTTCATGCCACTGACTAACATCAGTTGAATCTAATTCATACAGATCGGGTACTTGACGATCTTTGCTGGCCAAAAAGCGATTATTTATCCATTTGTTTTGTTTCTTGGAATAGCGGCGAGTGACTAATTTCAATTCATTTAAACATGAATTTAATACCTCCAACCCGGGGGGTATTTGATCATTGGCATCGTTTAAGTTAAGTGAGTCATCAGTAGAATGTATTCGTTCGTTCATTGAACTGGCATATGATTTGAATTGTTCTGTAATAGTTTAGAAAAAAAAAACATAATTTCATTTTTAAGTTTAAAAATCTCACACTGTGCTTATGATATTTAAATACTTATTTTTAAAATTATGTGAATCTATACAAGCAAAAGCAAATAATACAAAAGGCAATGATGCTGAAGAAGTTTTTATTTACGTGGGAGATTTTTAGAGCTTGTAATCAAGTGAAAATGTTGACGCTAAGTTTCTTGAATTAATGTCAATATCAATGTTTATTATTCATTTAAGCATATACAATAGTTGGGAGTACGTTTCTTCTTATAGTTTTTCTTTTGAATCAGTGAAACAAACAAAGAAATCGTATAAAAGTCGATTATCTCCACTTTCGTAATGTTTGCAAATGTTAGTTTTAAGATAACGGCCATTAAAATCGAAATGATAATATTGTTTATTTATTTTATGAATTTTAATCAAGAACGGGATTGCACTATTTTCTTATAATTTCCAACTTACCTCGTTACCCGGAGGTGCATGTGAAGCATGTACTCATATGTATAGCCTTAAATAAAGAACACCCCTTTATAAACGTTTTACGGTGCACCCAAAAAGAGGGAAAACTAATGAAATAATTTTATTCGGCTTTAGGACTAAAATGATGATATAACTATAACGAGGCATTTCTTTTTATAATTGGTTCTTTCTTTATTGGTTCTAGGTATCCATATAATGCTATTTACTAGCTAAAAAGTACACATTATACTGCAGTTCTTTTTTTATAATGCTGAAGTTAAAAGCAGACAATAGAAAATTTTATTCCTGGGCAAGTTTTGATGCTTTTATCTAGATGAAATACCTCCTCATATAATAATAAATCTACTGCATTTTTAAAAAGCCTGCCTTTCTTCTAATCTAATCACTACACTTGTTCCTGAAATATATTGAAAGATTTGTCGAGTACAACAATCTTGAAATGATGGATTTCTTAATAATTAAAAGAACCTTTAATAATGTCAATACTGCGAAAATATTCATGAAACACATTAGGCTGGACTGAGTGTCGATCTAAGCAAGGCTGAACCTTTTCTTAATTTGATTGATTACTCCAGCCTGAGAATTTTCTTATCAATAAATTTTCTTCGTGAAAAAACCACCAGGGATACTAAAGGGTTTTACAACAAGAAGTTTGTTTTCTTAAATAAAATACAACAACAATTTTTGATTAAGATGATTAACATTTTTATTGTATTACGAAGAGAAAAGTTCGGCAATTATGAATAAAAAATGATATCTGGCAAATGTCCACCACGACTACGTTCCTGGCAAAATGGCGGTCCTTTTTCGTTAATCACATCACGGACTTTGTTGGATAGGTTCCGTATAGACTCTGCCTCATAAAAAATAATCCAGTGGTGTTAAGTCAGATCATCTGGCTGCCCACTTCACTGCTGATTATCCCCCGGGGTACATATATATGGTCTTTATAGAACTTCGACTATCTAGACACAGTGCAACTGTGGGAAAAAGGGCGCCCAGTCCCCTGAAGTCAGCAGGGGTACAACTGGAAACTGCACTTTATTCCCACGAGAATCAGTTCATTATTTGTCTCTTTAGACATTTAATAGTTCTCTGGCTGATTATTGAGGTTGGCCCCTATATGGGAGTATCGTGATGGTTGTGGTTTCGCGGCCCCATAACAGTATAATGGTTATTATGGTGGCCAGGATCATCTCACTGTTAATGGCACGCCAAGTTAACGATCCAGTCCAGTGAGCATGCTAGACATGTGTTCTGGACAGGAGTTGGAAAGTCTCCAACTCTTAAGCAAGAAGTCATGATTTGCAGCCCTGATCTGGAATCATTCAAGTTGCAACTAGAAAGTTCTGTTGCATATAATTATAACTTCGGCTTCCTAGGACGAGCATGACGTTCCAAATTATGCAGTGGTTAGATCCACCATCTGATTAAGGCTTCATGGCCAGGTGCGGATGTAAATCGAATCACACAGTTCACTGCTAATCGTTGTTATATTAAGCAATCGGAAAATTTGGTTTGCAATAAATTGATCGTTTCATTGGCTGTGTGTCATATGGCACTGTCCTGATGAAACCATATCTCAGTGTTATCCAAGTCATAATAATAATGGGTGAAAATTAAATTGTTAGCATCTCGCGATAGTGTGAGCCATTTACGTGATAAGATTTACATATGCGCCTGGCCGTAGGCCTTAATCAGATGGTGGCCAAACCACTGTGAATGAAAAGCAACGTCATTCACGCCATAGGAGGCCGAGGACTAATTCTAACAGCAGGTCATTCCTAGTAGCAATTTCATCGGTTCCAAAGCAGCATTGCAAATCACTACTCCTTGCTGAAGGGCCGTAGACTATCCAACTCCAGGTCCAGAACGCATTAAGCTTAATATAATTAAGAACACGACGGCATTAATACTGACTGGACCTGGACCATTCATTGTGTTCATTGTGAATGATCCGACCCACAAACTCAAACCAGGGCCTCGAAACACACAGCCACCACGATACTCTCGAAGGGCCAACCTCAATAATCAGTCAGAGAACAGCTAAAAGGCTAAAAAGACAATTAATATAGTGGATTTTCCAGTTGGCTTCTTGCTAGCCTGTTAGAGGACTGGGCTCCCTTTTACCCCCGCAAGACACAAGTCTATGTCGGAGTATGAGCGATTGACTGTTACAGCATTTCCAACCTCATTTTCGAAAAAACGGCAATTTTGCTGAAAAGGGGCTTTGTCCGAAGAAAATGATTTTTTCAGAAAAATTGAGCGAATTTACAGCGATGTGAAAGGTCGGTCGGCTTCAATTCCTGCACCAGTTGAACCATGTAAGGCTTTCAAGTCTGCGACGTTTTCAGATAAATGACCCGGTCGAACACGCGTTGATGTTCGTACATTTTGTTTCGAGTCTGTCAACTTAAATATAACGGCCAAATTCTTAATAGCGCTCTCAAAAGGACGATTATGTTGTCCGAAAATATCACGAATTTTACGAAATGTAATTTTAATATTTTTATAGTGGATGTTAATTATTTTAATGCCAATCATACCCAAATAGCCAATGCATCTGTTACGAATACGCCAAAAAACTAAATATCCAAACTTCATTTTGTTAGTGTTGCTACAATTGAAAAACAAACTTCTTGTTGAAAAACCCGATACATATAGTATGAAGTGTGAGGTGTCTTGATATTAGAATTTGTTATAACAATAACTTCCAGACTCCTTAATGAATGCACTATCCTAGAGGCCAAAACTTTTGCCATTGAGAGTGTGACCAATTGGCTAATGTGGATTAATGATATTTGCAGGTATCTTTGAAGTGTGTATATCATATCAAATCTGCCCTAAGCACTTCGAGCTTCCTTAAACGTACCGGATGCTTCACTCTGACTTAAACGAATCTACGCACGATTTTATGAACTTCCTTTTTCGGCCTGCAGAAGCTGCACGGGGTATGCCCCTAATGGGCGGGCATAGCGTAAATTGAAAATTAATGTTCTTATTACCTACTGCTGTAGTGATCGTAGTAACATACATGCTGTTTAATTTGGATGACTAAAAGACCTCTGTGAGAATACCTTTGTTAATTAAATTTACTGTGACTTTTGTTAACGAAGAGGAAAATTGAAAATAAATCTTCAGTTTTAAATAAATAAATAAATCCTGAGTAAAACTTTTGAGGGAATGCGATGATTCTTGATTTTTTTTGAAAAAGGAAGGGTTGTAAATGGAGCAAAATTATAATTCAAAAACACTTATTGCAAGTGAAGCTAGCGAAAAGCCAAGCAAAATAATGTAGAAATAATTCATAGCAACTTAAGATTGATAAACACACGTAAATACATTAAAAATATATCTAAAACATTGAGGCAGATCACAGATGGCAATGGCTACGGAGCTTTATAATAGATTTTTTGCTTACCTTCTGTTGGCATTTTATATTTATTTGCTTTTAAGTATTTTTCAATTTTTATATCATTTGCTGCATTAAACTGATCTAAATACGGTACGAATTCTTTAAATCCAATAGTTTGGAATACGCCCTTAGTAAAGGATAAAGATACTGGGGTTAATGATGTCTTTGACGAACCAGCAGCATTTGAATTCTCCGCAGCCCTGAAATAGTAATTCATTAATAGTTGTTTTTATCTGGTGGTGGTAATTTTGGCAAGCATTGTTACAGTTGGCTAATGCAACATGTAAAAAATGACTTACAGAAACAATTAAACAGAAAGAAATGTATAAAATAAACATAAATTTATAAATTTGGGAAACATAAAAATTAGTAAATCAGTAAGGATAAATATCGTTCTGTCACTTGAAATACTAATCAGTATTTTAGTATTTCATTATATTCGAACATTATTTACGAAAGACTGAACAGAAGAAAAATTTAGTTTTTTACTTTTTTTTAAATGTATGTACCTCTTGTTCACATTGTGTTCATTGTAAAATGCTCGTAATTCATTTAGTAGACCCTGTCCCAACATTTCATCAACACGTTTATCTAAACGTTTGTTCAAAACATCCTGAAATTAAAAAAAAAAAACAATAATTAATAATAATAAATAGTTATTTGACGTTTTAGTATTTTGAATATGTAATTTGATCGACTACTTTAGCAAATACCGTTTGTGTGTTTTACAAACTCTCACAAAATTTAGTTAATTGTTTGAGAAAAAATCCATATTATCAATCTATAGCATTTGGGACCACCATGGTTGCTACGGGTAACGATTCAATTCGATTCCGGAGAAGGAGCCTGAGAAACAGCTGCTACATCTAAGAAGAGAGCAGGCGCGTAAATTACGTAATCCCAGCCCGGGGAGTTAGTGACGAAAAATAACAACAAAGGATTCTTATTGGAAGCCCTGTAATCGGAATGAGCATACTTTAAATTCTTCAACAAGAACTCCAGTTCCAAAAGCGTATTTTAAAGTTAAAACGTTTGTAGTTAAACTTGCGCCTCATGTATGTAAGCGTATTACCGGTGGAGTTCTCATACGTGTGAAATACACATATTCTTCCTATTTAAGCTTGATTCAGTGCTCTTCACCGAGTGTTGTTGCGGCCAGTACAATTACTTTGAACAAATTAGAAAGCTTAAAGCAGGATCCTAATGCCTGAATATTTTGTGCATGGAATAATGAAATAAGATCCCTGGTAATGATTAATAGAAGTAGTTTGGGGGCATTATAATGCGAAGCAAGAGGTAAAATTCTTGGACCCTTACACAGTGGCGCATTTTGTGAGTTGGTATTTGACTGGATCCTATCCATTTTTAATGGATTTTTTTGTTGTTAAAATTGAGCCTTATTAAAGTTATATACGTTAAAAAACTGATTTTTAAAATAATAGGTATTATCGGTATTAAAAAAGAATTAATTTGGAAATGTAGTGATTTTGCATTGAATTTTATAAATAGTAAACGTTAACTGAACTAAAAAATTATCTAGGAAATTAATCCGTCTACCCCAGTCCATTTTATTTCGACTTTTAGCACACCTTTTCAATGAACCTTTTAGAACATGGTTTTACAGCTCATAAGTTTTCTAAATATATTAAAATTAATATAACATTTTGTAAAATAAGTTTTAATTTAATCCTTAACGTCACTGTAAAATTTTAGAGCAGTCGGCCTACATTAAGTCTTAGGTTTTTGTAAGTTCAAATTCGGAAAATAGACCTGGTAATCATAATTCACTGACAAATGTAAGTTCTGATAATACGAGGACTGTAAATTAAGTAATGAGACTGACAACGCTAGAGGCGCTGGCCTTAGAAGGGCGGCAGATAAATTAACCAGCAAATTTGTAATAAAATTTTTATAAGAAACTGATTTCAATACTAAAAATTTTAGGAATAATTTTCCTCTTAGTTTTTAATTTTATTTATAACACCATTGCACTTTGCACATTTAAAGCAGTTTTAGCATGAATACTATTTGAATTGGATTATTAAGCACATCACTCATATTCCACCCGTCATTCAACACAACATTTTTCTACTTTATATTATGTACTTGAAACTATCTTACGAGGTCTCTAAACTATCTTGAAACTATCTTAAGTAATTAGACTGGCAGCGTTACCCTCGATCTGACAACACTGGAGGCGCTGTGTTTAGAGGGGCGGTATATAAACATGTGATTTACCTTCACTATGGGTTTGACATTTGTCGAGTCATTTGGTCTTCAGTAGCGATTTTTTTGTGAAACAGTTTTTTCTGTTGTGTGTATTCTAAAAATGACTAACATCAGTTTCGAACAAGAGTGTGCTTTCAGGCTTGAGCACAGCGCAACGGAAACTCTTGCTAAACTTCAGCAGTCCTATGGAGATAGTGTTTTGTCAAGAGCAAAATTTTTTCCGTGGTTAAAGGCATTTTCAGAGGGAGAAGAATTGCTTAAAGATGAACTTAGAAGCGGAAGGCCTTCATTGTCACGAGCACATGAAAACATCGACAGAACACGGAATCTTGTACGTTCGGTTAACAGTCAGACTGATCGGGAAGAGTTATATTTGTCTCACACCACCGTTCATCAGATTTTGACTAATAGTTTGAAGAAAACTTTTTCAATATCAAAAGGAAGTCAGGAAGAAAAGGTGCTTTGATTTGACGTCCATGTGTCATTATTCGTGACGAGTCTTGGGTGTTTAAATACTAGCCAGAAACCAAGCGCCACAACTTGGAGTGGCACATTTCAACCGCTGCAATACCAAAAGAGCAAGGTGACAAACTCAAAGATCAAATGTGTGGTGATTTGTTTTTTGATATCCACGGAATCTTTCACAAAGAGTATGTACACCTCAAGGCCAAGAAGTCAATCTATTATTGTGAGGTAAAAGACTTCGAGGCCCCTCAGCCTCCATATTCGCCTTCAGTTCATGCAATTTTGAGAAATTATCTCAAGAGGACTCATTGGTAACGTTCAAATGGCTGTAACCATTCAGCTGAAGGCCATTCCCAGAATCAGAGTACTAGCACTGCTGTGAGGAGTGGAAGAACATTCTCCAGCGCTGTGTGGCTTCAGAAGGAAGTTATTTTGAGGGTAATAATTTAAAATTGTAAGTTTTTGGGAATGAAAAGAATTTAAATAAGCAGTCTCATTACTTAATTTACAGACCTCGTAAATACGACAGCTTTAAATATTAATATTATTATATGAACAATATTATATTTTTTGAACATGATATTTTTTTATCATATATTTTTAGAAAACTTTTTGATTCCAACTAAAATGATTTTTTTTTAATTTTTTAATATTTATTGTGCTATTTTACTCATATTTTTATGTTCATTTCCAATGGAAAAATTTTTAATTTAATTATCTTACTGAAAATTTCATCTAAATATGTTTTCTGTTTATCTTCAAGGAGCTGTTTGGCATCTTTATCCAATTCTAGGGCGATGGAATTCCATTTGTGTCGAATGCTGAAAAAATATGTATTAGAGGTCCACAGTAAAATAATAAAGAGGCCTTCATTGGTACTATATCTAGATATTTTTCTTTTGTTGTGCTCTCGAATTAATCTATAATTTTTGCTCCTGTTTTCTTGTGCTTCTTCAGAAAGATCTCCAATCGATGACATATTGTGTTGAATAATATTTTCTCCATGATATAGTATTTTATGGACTGTCGATGGCATATTTCTCCAATCATTTATTTTATTATATAGTTTTGCTGTTTCATTAGCATACTGATAAAATTTTTTTGCATTTACCTTCTTATTGCATGATATTTATTACTTGCAAAATGATTTTATAGCGTTTTTTTATTTAGATGCAGCAGTTCCAGGAACAGAAATTTTTTTCGTGCGTTGCAATCGTTGGGTTTTCCTTCTACTTGCGCTAGCTGATCGAGCTAGTGCTCAATTCTAAATATTGTTGCTGCACGCGTTTCTTTTTTTCTTCTCTTTTCCCTTTATTTTCGTCACTATTTCGCACTGTTCCTTTAAAACCAAAATCTTAGCTTTATTATATCCTCAATAAATCAAATTTTAGCATGGATTGGGGTAAGCCAAACTTCTTTTGAAAATACTGTATTCTCTTGGAAGTTGACTTAACTGGTTTGCAGTTTTTTTTGCAAATAACACAGCTCGAAGATATTTTATTTCAGTTAAGGCCTGTGCAACTTTTCTATCAATCATTGTAAGTAGCATTTGATAATTTAATTGAATCTCTTGATCGTTGTTAAATAACAAAGTTATGGTTTGAAGTTTTTCTATTTGTTAAGTTTAGATAATTCTCTTAATATTACATCTAGCAATACCATTTTTAATTACCTAAATTACAAAAATGCATTTCATAACAGCCAATTATTTAAAATTTTTTTGTTATAAAAACTTGTAAGAAAAAAAATACACACACGTATTTACTCGTATGTATATATGTATATAAACCCACTTTCATATACTTAGAATATACAACTTGCAAACAAAAATTGATGTAGTTCCTAGAGCTACAAACACACATTTAAAAATGAACATAAAAAACCTTAAAGTACGTACTATAACATTATGTATAACATGTTATAACATGAATCATTTTACGAAGTTTTTCGTAAAACAAAAGTTGCATTCCATTTGACATTAAACTTAGAGTATATTTTAGACCTTCTTCTCAATGCCCAGATCTAGAATTTAAGCAACGTAATGTTAACATTTTTTAAAGTGTTTTATAATTACGAAAACATTTTGTGTAACGAAATAATTATTCAGAAATATACAAAACCAAAAAAGTGATGCCCACTTGAAGTTCAAAAATTTTCCAATTTTCAGCTTCTCTTAAAAAGGCGCATTTCTGAGCACCGTATTCAAATATATTAAATAGATGCTTTCAAGATTATGGTGTTTGAAGCTATTTGCAAGCTTCACTTATGAGCATAGTAAAATGTGATAAAGGAGTTCTACAAAAGTGGAGCCGCATTTATTGGTTTGTCCCATTATAAGGACACTAGCTTTTAAAATGGACAGATTGCGTGTAGCAATAATGAGATTTAGCAAAATTTGGTGTCGGTGATAATTTCTCCAGATTTATATCGGTTGTTCTCAGGACATCACATCGCACATCAGACGAGTTCAAGATTAATTCAGGGGTATCGCAAGGTTCCGTTCTTTCTCTTACCCTATTTTTTATTTTTTTAAATGACCTTCTTTGCAAAACTTTTAACCCTATATACTCTTTCGGAGATGACAGCACCATTTGTCATTCGTATTCATTTAATAGTTCACCGGAGGTGGGAGGTGGGTTTTAAAAGGCGGAACATGAATGATACGCTCAATCACGATCTCGCAACAATGGAATGGAGCCGGGCGAATAGAGTTGATTTTAATGCCCGTAAGATCCAATGTTGCATGCTTACGCATAGATCTATGTTCATCGGTTACTATGGGTGATATAAGTATTACGGAATCGGAAGCTCTTGATGTTCTTTGCATAAAAATTCGGTGTGATGTTCGATGGACTAAGCAAATTTTTCAGGTTTCTAAAGAAGCTTTCAAGTGCCTCAGTTTTCTAAAATGGTGTTAGAGGTACTTCACTCCATGCGATCTTCATATTATTTATACCACCTAAATCTTGCCAAAGATAGAATACAACTCTTATATATGGGCCAGCGTTTCAAAGTCTATTTTGAAGTTGCTCGACCGCGTACAGGAGAGGGCCAAGAAGGTCATTGGCAACAGTAGGGCATCCAATTTTATTGATTCTATGGAGCATCGATGCAATGTGGGTTATATTTCCCTGTTTTATCGTTATTACAATGGTAAGTGCTCCAACGAAATTAGGAAACTTATTCCTGAAACTTGCACGTTTTTTGGTTTAACTAGATTTTAGTTGAAAGCACATCCATTAGTGGTAGATTGGCTAATGAAAGGCACTACGCATTACAGGGAAATTTGGTTTTAGCAGAACAGTCCGCATGTGGAATAAACTCCCTCCAGAGGTCTTTCCTGCCACTTTCAATGTAGGAATGTTCAAATTGTATCATCACAAACACTACTCCCTCTATCATCCTTCCCATAACCTTGTTTCCCAATTCTGGCAGCATGCATTGCATATATAGGGCTCATCCCCTGGGTGCTGGTCCGAAACAAAAAAAAAAAATAACAGGCCTATGATACCCTTAGATATCCTCGGCTGCACGCACGCTATAATGAAAATATCAACGTGTATTTCATAGACCGCGTAGTCCAGCTAAACCGCTGTCATTTTCTGGATTGTAAACTGAAACTGTTCACATGAACTTGGAATTCCTAGTGAGAGTCATTAACTCACATTTTTTAAGTCCCTGCCCTTTGTATATATCGTCAGTCACTACTACTAATTGAATTATTTAGTGATGTCTTCGGACGTTATCACTGTAACACCTTGTGTGTTATGGTTGTTCGCAAATTTAATGAAAATTTTCTCAGCATGAAGAATGTAGAATACGACTTCCACTTTAACGCTCCAATACAAAAATCCTTGGTTTTCCTATAAAGCAGCAACTGAGAAGCATTTTTCTTTTTTGAAGCGAATTTTTATAGTACTGATATCACTGCTGTCAAATAAATGGAATGAATGACCGATATGAAGTTAAATGTACAAAAGCACATGTAAATAATGTGTTTCACTAAGCTTAGAAACACATAGAAAAATTATTTATGTGAGTCAAATATTGATTAGTTTATTAAATCTATAATGCCAACACGTTCGATATGTTAAATTTAAAAATAGAATTATTTTATTTCGATATTTTTAAACGAAAAATTTTGACTTTTTTTAATTCTAATTTAATTGAATACAAATTATAAAATTATATGGTCAAGTTATTATCTATCATTTATGGCTGACTTGTGGGAATGTGTGGAATTCACTTCTAGCTTATTTTAATTAATTTAAAAGAAATTTGCTTAATTCACTCACCTCACTATCGCTCTTTTTTTCATTATATGTTCTGGTTACTTTGCTATCCACCAATTTAAAATGGAATTTAAAAGTTATAAAATAAGTGAATTAAAAAAACGTTACCAAAAGTTTTCCAATAAACGTAGTTTTTATGACAAAATTTGTATTCATTTGTGGTAGATGTACGTAGAAGTTCGGAAAGAGTTGTTGTTGTTTTCAAACAAATTTAAGGTTAGTGCTCTTAAAATTGCAGATGATAAATGAATTTTTATTTTTCATGTGGTTTTTTTTTTGCTTTTTACTTTATTTAATTTTGTAGAATAACGAATTAGTTTATACTTTCAAATAATACTCTCGATTGAAGATACTAAAGAGAATGACACAAATCTATTGGGGTTTTCTACGAATTTTAAAAAGAATTTACCATTTTTTTTTTACAAAATATAAATTTTATATATCGGCTTTTTAAGACCACATAGATTTGGTACATATTTTGTGCGAACTGTAGCCTCAAGCAAATTTTAAATTTTTAAAATAATATTAAAATATTTAATAAAAAAACATCCATTGTGGATACATTAACTGTTTCTTTAATGCTGCTTAAAAATTTTATCCACCGATGCACAGTGGATCATTTTACGAGAAGGCGGCCAAAAGTCCTTTTTTTCATGGTCCCCAATTGTAAAATTTTAAAGTTCGTTCGAAAGTAGATACTAGTGTACCTCGGGAGCCAAAAAATTAAAACTTTATTTTAACTATATCACACTAAACAGGGTGATTCAAAATGAGCATTTTCAGTATTTTGCTTAAATGAGAAAATTCTTGGTAAATTTTTGATTTTTAAACATTTATAACTCTTTTGTTGTACAAGGTTTTTAAACGAAACAAACTTTGTATAATACCTTTGTTAGCTATTAGTGTAAGGAAACTGACATGTTTTTGATTGATTTTTGATTTTTAGAAATTAATTTTTTTAGAGGTCCAATTTTGTTCTAAATTCTCCTCCTAAATAGACAATAACTTCTAAAGTTCGTTAGGGAGTGTAAAAGCATTAGCACTGTGTCATAGCCCTAAATGTCACCTATACGCCTCAACCCCAATGTATACCCGGCACGATCCGACCGTGGCCACCAGAACAATTTTTCTGACACAATGTCGAAAATTTTTTGCAAAATGGAATTAAACAATTTTTTTTCTGCTTTGCTATTTTCTAAGCATTTTATTTATTTTTCAAAACGCTCTATGAGAGACGTTGTTTAGATGGATGTGCGTATTTTTAGAAAGAAAACAAAAATTTTTAGTCAATTTCAAAGTCATGCACAGTTGGTCACAAAATATTTTGCCTACTTAAAATAACGTCACAAAATACTTTGCTTTTAAAATTGATTTGCACTGATTGTAAAATAGTATGGAAAAATGAAATACCCTCGTCAACAAAATATTGCAGACCAATAAAATTTACTTTCAAAAAAGAAACAACAGAAGTCATAACTGAAGAAGTCCGAAAAATAAAAGATGCTTTTAAATACCTTCAACCTGTTATATTTACTGTTGATGAACAGGAAATCGAAGTAAATTTTAAAATGTATCTCACAATGATTGATGGAAAAGTTGCACAAGCTTAAACTGATACAAAAGCATCATCAAGCTGCACTATATGCCAAAAGTCATAAAGTGAATTAAGCCATCCAGTTCCAGAAGATGAGACTTTTAAGGCAGCATACGAATTTGGATTATCCCCTCTTCATACTAGAATACGTTTTATGGAGCATATTCTTAAATGGGGTTATGATTTGGATTTTGGTCCGTTAGGCGAAACAGTGAGAAAAAAATATGGAAAATGACGAAAAAAGAAACCAAAAAAAAAAAAAATATTTAGAAAAAAGCCTAATCATCGATCAGCCAAAGCAAGGGGAAGGGAATGATGGAAACACTGCAGCATCTATCACAGCAGTAGATTTGGAACTAATAAGGAGATTGAGTATTATTTTACAAGTTCTAGTATGCAGCAGAAAGATAAATGCAAAACAAAATTGGAGAGTACGGCAAAAAAATAGCTATACTTTACAATAAAAAATATTCTCGGAGATATATGCCATCTACAGTTTATAAAATTGTGTACCATAGGGAGCAAATAATTCAACACAATATTCTACCAATAGGAAATTTGAATCTGAATAGGCGCAAGAAAAACAAAACAAAGACTATATATTGTTTTTTTATTATGCACATCAGGCCCCTGTATGTCCAATATCCGGCAAGCATGAAAAACTACTGCTTTTGAACTAGATGTAGAATCTAAACTCCTTCTAGAAGATGAAAGTCAAGGTTATTTAGAAGAAATATTTACTAAAATTGTTTAATTAATAGCAATTTTTCCAAACACAAGAGTTATCTGTATGTATTTCATACTTTTACAATTTTTTGTACATTAATAAAGTATTAATTAATTTACAATAAAAGTTTACATATACGAGTAGTATTTATGTTTATTTTGGACTTAAATACTTCCTCATCTAAACTAAATTTGAACCAATGGATATATTTTTTAACTCAAATTGTTTCAAATAACCAACATTTGCTCTTCGTACTAAAAATTTCACGGAGGCCAAAGGTTGGCCCTACCTGATTAAATTTAAGTTTTTAATAAGTATAAGTTCTAAACGTGTCTCAAAATATAAGACTTTATGTAAAACCTACTCTTTGAACAAGTTGAAATACTTTACTTTCGTACCAAAAATCAACTAAACGCTAGAACGTATTTTTAAACCTATCACAACTATTTTTCTCACCGGTCAATTTTAAATTTTTATACCTTAAACGAAAGCCTATGATCTCACCTAGTAGACAAAGAAAACCGCGTATCAAAATTACGATCCGTTCAAAAGTTATATATTTTTGACCGCCTTCTCGTAAAATGTTCCCACAGTGCGATGTATTAAGATCAAATAACATCCTTTGCTGTTGTACATGGCGAGGGTATGATCATTAGTCTTTCATCTATATCTTGTACAATTCACTCTGATCTCCAAAATTTGAAAAAATTTAACAAGATCAAGATTACGTGGGCTCCATCGCAAGTTGCAATACCAGCTAATCAATAGGCCGTCACCGTAGCTGCGCTAGCAAAACATATGCATGTGTCTAGACCTTTGAAAATTATGATACTTTGAATATAATTCCAAACTCCCATACAAGCCGGAAGGACATGTAATGGTCCAGCTACCAGCATGCCTACAAGTGGAAGACGATCAAATTACCCTAAAACATGCCCTAGAAGGATTTCCAACCTTATAGTTAGAATGAGAATTGGCCACATATGTACTAGATAGATCGTAACGTCCTTTTTGCTTCACCTGTAATACGCAACTTACTATTACGCATATATTGGACGAATGTTAAACATTTTACAATTTTAGAACAAAACTCTTCCAATTTATGCAACTATCAAGCTGTTTAAAAAATATTAACTAACACAACATTGAAATTCTCCACAAATCTTCATCACGAATTGTAAAACAAGTTTATCTAATTATACGGGAAGATAGCCATAGTAGCTATTGCTCTTTTCCCTTTATTAATTACTATTATTGTATTATTGTAATTAATTATTAAAAAATAAATAAAGTACTTAAAATCACTTGACCAGTAGTGGTCATTTGGTCTCGCCTTGCACTACGGTTCAATCAACCATCACTTAAGATGATCAGTTACTACTGGTGCAACGTAAGCGTAGTGATTGTCAATTCTACTAACTCCTATTATTTTCCAATGGATTAAGAATCGATATTTGGAACAATCATTTATTAGTTTTCAACACAGAATTGTTCATGCTATTAGGAATACTTGAGGAAAGCATTTTTGTCCGGAATGAACTTTTAAAGCCAGAAAAACCTGTCAAATGTTTGGGAAATACAGAAAGCTCTCGTCCACAATATTTCACGTAACTGCATTTCTCTTTTGTTTTGTCATTCATAGTTAAAATTAAAAACTAAATCTACGTAATTTAAATGCAAAAGTGTAGACACGAATTTTGTTTTTCATTTGTGGCAACACCAGCAACATGATAGTTTTGACATTTAGCTTTTTGACGTATTCGTAGAAAATGCATTGGCAATTGTTATTATGAATTCAATTTCTCACGAAAATGGCATTAAAATAATTAAAATCCACTATGAAAATGGTGGTTCGGTCAAAGTTACGTTTCGTAAAATTCGTATTATTTTCGGACAGCATAATTGTTCGCTATTAAGAATTTGGTGGTTAAATTTCAGTCGACAGGCTCGATAAAAAATGTGTGAACATTAACGCGTGTTCAACTGGGTCTTTCTACTGAAAACATCGCAGCCGTGAGCTACAGTGGTAAAGCAGATTCAAATTTGTAAATTCTTCGACGTTCTCAACAATCGGAGTTATCCTTATTATCCTTGACGTTCTCAACAATTGGGATTTTGCAAAACCACCACATGGTGAATTTTGCGTAAGGATTTAAATTTGAAGCCTTACAAGGTTCAACTGGTATAGCCACACTACCATTTAAACCGCCGTAGATTCGCTACGGGTTTGTCAACGGGCAAAATCGCCGCATTTAGGCTTTTGAAAATCCTATAGCGATTATTTAGAAGCCTTAGCATGCTTAACGTGTCACTGTATGGTGGCCGATGGATCACGCTATTGCGCGGTGCTAACAACTCAATTTTCGTTAAATATTGACGACATGGATATCACTGACACGTGGTTTCAGTAAGATGGTGCCACATGTCACACAGCCAATGAAATGATCAATTTATTGCAAACCAAATTTCCCGATCGCATATTTTCACGACAATCAGCAGTTAAGTGGCCAGCCAGATCGTGTGATTTAACACCTTTGGATTGTTTTTTGTGGGGCTATGTTAAGGACAGAGTCTAGACGAAGCCAATCGAATCGATTTTAGCCGTAAGATTCAATATCCGCGATGTGATTAACGAAATAGGGCCGCCATTTTGCTATAAAGTGATTAAAAACCGTGATGAAAGAATCGACATTTGTCAGCGTGCTCATGGTGGACATTTTCTAGATATCATTACTCATTCATAGTTGCCGAACCTTTCTCTTCGAAATACCATTAAAAATGAACCATCCTAATCTAAATTTTTTGTTTTATTTTGTTTTAGAAAACAAACTTCTTGTTGAAAAACCTTTTTTTTGGATGGAAACTAATAAGTAATTACTTAAAGGTAATAAGATGACAGTTTTCCTTATAAAACATAGCGTTAGCTAATTTTTATTTATTTAAATTTTCGGTGCTCACGCTTTCGGCGTCTAAAAAGTCCTTTGAAGTTTGATAAATATTTTTGTGGAATTACGATTTCTGGCGAAGATTATGTTTTCAAGGTTCCTCTTGAAATTTCGATTTTTGGAAATATTAAATATCAAAATTTTAAGAGACATCAAGTGAATTTTATAAAAGTTTTTTATTACTTTTTTTCATCACAAAAAAGTTCGAAGAAGAAGTTTCAATTTATATCAATTAATTTTGAATTTTCTTTTTTTTTGGAAAAAATTTATTCAGTAGCAGTATTTTAAGAAATTTATAAAACTTCGAATGCTATTTTGGTAAAAATATTTGTTTTTTCTTAGTTTCGATTTAAGGACAACAAAGTTAAAAAAACAACAACATAGGGAAATGTACAAGAAATAAGGGCACATATTGCTTTTAGGAAAAGTTCACAAACGGATATCTTGAAACAGGTGAATGCTAAATGTTGTTGCAATCAGGTACTGGAGAATTTGAAATCGAAATAACCTAAAGAAATTGCATTTTCATTTCAAATTGACGATGCATAGTGGGGCGAAATAAAACGAAATGGGTTAAGCATCTGGAACTTTTAATCTGGTTACTGGATTAACGCACAATGAAGTGCGATCCACATTTGACACATTTTATGTCTCGGTCTATATTTTTAATGTAAGTAATTGTTTTTAAATGTATTCTTATTTTGGTGGAGAGCATTATAGTTTGCATGGGGAAATTCAGCAATGATTTTTGTGATACTTGTTTAGAAACGTATTTTTTAGTTTTATTTATGTTTCTAAATTGAAATTTATTTTATTTATTTATAATTCACTTAATCTTCCATTTCTAGTAGGTAATTAATTATTATTTATTAATTTTATTTTATTAATGATATATATTTTATGATGTTAATTTTATTTTAAATTAAAAATACCCAATTCGAGGAAGAATATACTTCCCGGTTTTTCCCTGGTTTTTAAATCCCCAGAATCGCATTTCTTGGCGCACGTATACAAACTTTCTATCAGTGAATACGTAATTATGTCTACTATTTGGCTGTGTTTAAGTTTTTCAACGGTTTTTGAAAAAAATACTTCAAAAACCGACGCTTACTTAGAGACCGACAGTATGATTTCCGTAGGTGGCGCTCTACGGGTAACTAGCTGGCTTCCTATCGGAACAATGGTGCAACTCCATACATCATTTGTTAGAAAGTAAGGTGGTGGCTTTAGATATTTTCAAGGAGTGGAGTGTGGCATGATGCACTTCTGTCAAAACTTGTTACATTTGGTGTCGGTGATAATTTCTCCAGATTTATATCGAGTTCTCTCAGGAAATATGAGTTGTTATGGATGGGATTTCATCAGATGAGTTCAAGATTAATTCACGGGTACCGCAAGGCTTCGTTCTTTCTCCTACCCTATTTCTTTGCAAACGTTTCAACCCCATATACTCTTTCGCAGATGACAGCACCATTCGTCATTCGTGCTCATTTAATAAAAGACCGGACCTGTTGGAGGTGGGTTTCAAAAGGCGGAACATGAATGATACTCTCAATTATGATCTCGCAACAGTCTCGGAATGGGGTCGTGTGAATATAGTAGATTTTAATGCCCGAAAGACGCAATGTTGCATTCTTACGCGTAGAACTGTGTTCGGTAATGGTGCTGCATCTGTTACTATGAGTGATACAGGAAGTTCTTGATGTTCTTGGCATGAAATTCAGAGTGATGTTCGATAGACCAAATACATTTTTCAGGTTTCTAAAGAACCATTCAAATGCCTCGGTTTTCTAACACGGTTTAATAGATACTTCGCTCTATCCAAAGTACGTACTCCAAAGTCTATTTTGGAGTTGCTCGACCGCATACAGAAGAGGGCCAAGAAGCTCATTGGCGACAGTAGGGTATCCAACTGTTTAAATACACGCACATATTTGGTACCAATTTTGCCATGAAGGTAATTCTTTTTTATATAAAATTTCCAATTAAGAAATATTTGTATCGTAAACCTATAAAAGTCTAAAACAAAACTATTTTTAGATCAATTTTTCTTATACATAAAAACTTAAGAAGATCTAGTAATTGTAGATGTGTATTAATAGAGGTATAGAATTTTAAGTTGGCACCACTTTTCTAACTAGCGCCTATTTTGTTAGCTTCCAAGTGATTTATGTTTAGTTTGGAATTTCAACACGACTAGATTGACGCTTAAACAACAGTATAAATTGTGCAAAGATTGTCATTGGTCCCGCTTTTTATAAGCAAATTCTCTTTAGCGATAAAATTTCCTATTGTTTGAATGGATACGTTAATAAACAATCCTTAAGTGTATGTTGAGACACCAACATATCCAGAAAAGCTGACTGTTTTGTGTATTTTGTGAGCCATACTTCTTTAAAAATGACACTGGTCAGTACTTTACAGTCAATGGTGACTGCTGTAGAGCTATAATTACTGTTTTTTCGTTTATTAATTGGACAATCAAGATGTACAATAAGACGGCCGACCATGTCACACATCTTGTGCTAAAATTAATTTACTGAGGAAAATGTTTGAAACGGTGCATTGATCTTCAAGATCATGTGATTTAACACCGCTAGACTATTTTTTGTGGAGATAAGTGAAGTCGCTAGTCTACGCCGATAAGCCAGAAATGATTTACTACTTGGAAAACAACTTTCGGCGCGTTATTGCCGATAAACTGCCTTTAATGTTTGGAAAAAGTCATTGAAACTTGGACCTCAGAAGATTATCTTTTGAATAAAGTAATTTTAGCGTTAACTTTAAAAATACATCTTGTGTTATTCTATTTCAAGAAACACCCTTCATTTTAAATTTATCGAAAATTAGGAAATGTTACATATAAATAGCATTTTTTTTTATTTATCTATGCACAGTGGTTTGAAAAGGTTTTTTTTTGGAAATAATTCGGTAGCTCATGAACCACATAAGATATCCAAATGAATTTCACAGAGGTCAAGCAGAGGTATTTCTGAGTGAAGTTGCGGACGATCGGACCGATAGGATAAAGAGGGGCTTGTGGGTATACCCCAAAGATGGGTAACTCCGGTATAAAAGTTTTTTTTGAAATGTCACAAAAACGTTTATTTATTACTCAATTGTTAAGAGCTTTTGAACTTTTTGACCTTAAAAATATTTACAAAAAATTAGCTTACATGTCTAGCTCAGTTCTTTACGGTTGGGAGAAAATAGTGTTGGAAATTGTTTTTCTTTTTAATTCTTGTCCGACGTTAATTTAGTATTTTTATTTTTTTTTTAACTTCGGCTTATTATTCAAAGACATTGTTTGTATTCTTGATAAAATCAATATTAGAAAAGTGTTAAGTTTGATTCTGATAGCATATTTCGTTAAAAAGTTACAAGCATATGAATTTGAAAAATGTTAAAACTGCTGTTTTTTAGGGTTATCCCCGAAGAGGAGGTATGATTTGCTTAGATAATTGAAACTTACTTATTTAAGACAACCTACATCAAATGCATCTAAAATAGTAACGTTTCACCCTCCAGCCCTATCCAAATTTGGTAAATTTTAAAACAAAAGTATGAATTACATCAAAATTCCTCAATTGAAAAAGAGTAAACAGATTGTTAAAGCTTTATCTCTTGACTACATACTCCTCTAAAGGTTAGCAGGAGCCAACTGCGCAACTTCCACTTTGTTTCGACGGTAATCAGTAAGCCCCAGAGTTAAGATGTTGCTGTTCTCTGACTGATTCTTGAGGTTGGACCTTCGGAGAGTATCGTGGCGGATGTAGTTTCGCAGGCCCTCATGAATGATCATCTCACTTCTGACCAAGAACGCAGGGTTAATGATCCGGATCCAGTAAACATGCTATGTCATATGTTCTAGACCAGAAGTTGGAAAGTCTCCAACTCTTCAGCAAGGAATGGGGGTGGTGGCCCTGCTCCGTACTCCCGAAATTGCCACTAGGAGTTACTTGTTGGAGAGTATTATGCTTCGGCTTCCTAGGGCGGAGTTACCAAAGCCAGGGTGGCCAGTTATATAAAAAAAAATTGTTTTATGAACATTTTCCCCCGTTTAAGGAATTTATGTGTTCAAATGAAAAATATTGAAATGTTATTTTACTATTTGATTGATGGCTCTTTTTTGCTTTAATTTTGTAAGAATATCTCGATCCGTTTAGATTTTGTGACTATTCAAATGCGATCCGTAAATTTTTTTTAATAAATTGTTTATGTAGAAGTCATAAGCTTTCCTCTCATACCATCAACTTGTAAACAGAACATATTCTTAAGTTGTAGGAGCTTCGAAAACCTCGCCTTCTAGTGAAGTTTTCTTCTTTTTTATATGTAAAAATAAAACATGTTTATAAACAATTTCATTAGGATATCTTAAGCACTTTGTTTTCAAACTACTGTGCTACATGGGTTGCTACAAAAAATTAAATTTTGTTGCAACAGGTTAACATTTAAAGAAATTATAAGCATTATCTAAAACATTTTTCATAGTAAAAGTTGGCGGCTTGGGCGCTCTGTGGGGCTACTCGCTTCTGAAATAGATGTTATCCAAATGCAATACACAAATTTCTTAACTCCTTCTTTGCAAATCGTGCGAAGTTTCATGCAAATCATAAAGAAGTTTTGAACAAGAAGCCTGGAGTCTTCATTCGTTTTTGTATTTCAAGCCACTGTGTATTGCTTACACTATTTTCTGCTGTCTGCGCGCTTTTAAGTTTAAACACATGAGAAATAAGAAAATGTTTGAAAAGAGGTTACGATATTTATTTAATAAACAAAGTAGTTTCGAATAATTACTCATTAACATGTTAATCAATTAAGAATTTGTGTCTTGGTATCAATTGCCTAACCTCCTCCCATCAATAAATTTAAAACAGGTTAATGTACGAGTAATTTTGGGATTTTAAAAAACATAAAAAAATGCAAAGTGAAAGGAATGTGTTCTTTGTTGGGGTTTATGCTTGTTGGCATCAGACATCATATGGAAATGAATTAAAAATTGAATTGAAAAACAATTTTGAAATACCTGCTACTTTAGATGTTTAATTGATTTTGGGTTTCATATCACTAGTAACAATATTGACATAGAATTATACTTTTGTAATTGATTAACTTTGTTTTATTTTTGAAGCAAACAAAGTTAACGAGGGCACAACAATCGTACACAGAAAAAATATATGAGAACATAAGTTGTTAGCAATCGAATTTTATCGATTACTAGCGTGCCTGTGACTGCTTTGCAAGTCATTTCTTCGACATTTTTTGATCGATTTTGGTTCGCGGTATTGAAAAACAAAGCACGTAAACGTGATACATATAACTGAAAGTGCAAAAAACAGGGATCATTGAAAAGCAACAGGTATGGGGAACTGAAGCCATTTAAAATCAAACGGCAAATCTGGAGGAATCATAGGAATGCGTGGTTTCAACACATCGCCCTTATATTTTTCTTTTAAAATTGCTTCAATCACATTTTTCATGACTTTTTTGAGTACTAACATATGTCATTGCATCTGCCAAGTGTGCATACAACGCCATCTACTGGCAATATAGCATTTACAATCATGTTTTTTATGGGTTCTTGAGTTAAGATAGCGTTGTAAAAAAAATGTATGTGAAAATGAATTTTCTTCATAATTTTTTTTTTGGGAAATTTTCCAAAATTTTCTTCAAAATATTGTATTAAATAAGGAAAGCTGATAAAAGCTGAAGAAAATTCCAATATTTATGTTACTAAAACTCTAGTCACATATGTCATTGCATCTGCCAAGTGTGCATACAACGCCATCTACTGGCAATATAGCATTTACAATCATGTTTTTATGGGTTCTTGAGTTAAGATAGCGTTGTAAAAAAAATGTATGTGAAAATGAATTTTCTTCATAATTTTTTTTTTTTTTTGGGAAATTTTCCAAAATTTTCTTGTGTATTCTTCTTATTTGGCCGGAGACCTGTCCGAATTGGTGCTAATCACCGAAATCGGTCCAGGCATTCTCGAGTTATAAGCGTAGTAACTAACATCACTTTCTTTTATATATATAGATACGTAGTATGTGGGATTCATTTATAATAACTGTGGATTAAACATTATTGTGAATTAAATAAGAGAATTTAATGTTTTCATATTTGCATTTGTTCAAATAATAAATAAGAGTAGTGTATAGAACATAATATATATTTAATATTATTTATGCCGGTCTTCATGCCAGACCGCAGTGTATGTTACTAAACATTTGTTTTTCAACAAAAGCAACTCATTTGGAGTTGGTACCAGATTTTGTCTTCTCTTAAAAATTAAATCAAAATAAAACATTAAAATTCGTGGGAAACTAAACAACGCAACTCACTTTGTAGGGACAAAGAAATGAATTGACGTAGCTGCGTCGTTAGTTTTTGATCAAAAAAGGGATCTCTAAGTACTAACGCCAGCTCATTTTGTAGTAGGGTCATCGTTAGCAACAATTCTAGAACCAGATTTACGTATTTACGTTTGTTATATACACAGGTTTTTGGAAGCGAACCAAATCATACATAACACTATTGCAAAAGCGGTCAAAGTGACGTTCAAAAACGTAAAAAAAGGCACGATGGTACCTTTCGTGTTAAAGACAAACAACAACTTAAAGAAACTGCATTTTCTTTACGAATTGACGTTGCATAGTGGGGCGAAATAAAAAAGATTGATTAAGCATCTGGGACTTCTAATCGGTTAGTCAATTAACATGCCACGAAGTGCTATCCATTATTGTGAATTAAATAAAAGATAATTATATAAATTTAATATTATTTAATTATAAATATTTAATTAATTATTATTATCATTTGTCCAAAACTGGAATACAACTCTCATGTATAGACCGGCGCCCCAAATCCTATTTTGGAGTTGCTCGACCGCGTACAAGGGAGGGCCAAAAGGTTCATTGGGGATGGTAGGGTATCCAACTCTATTGATTCTGTAGAGCACCGAGGCACAATGTGGGTTGTATTTCACTATTTTATCGTTACTACAATGATAAGTGCTCTAATAAAATTGGGCAACTTGTTCCCGTTACTCCCAACACGGTTCTGGTTGAGGGCCCATCCATTTGTTTTTGTAAAATATTTAAACAGAATGTCCACAAATACTACTCCCTCTTTCCTCCTACCCACAACCTAATTTTCTAGTTCTGACACAATGCATTGCATGAGTAGTCCCGAAACTTAAACAGGATATTATTCGCGGCATTGATTTTTGGAATAAATTTGGATTTAGAATTATGACTCCTTTAGGTACAGAAGTATTATCATTAGTTCCCATGAATTCTTTAGTTAATGAAATCACTTCTGACAATAGTGGTTCAGAATTTTTAAAATTGTGTCCACCTGATCAGATAAATATTGATTCAGCTATTGCTTCTTTCCCTTTCTTCGCAGAAGAGGGATTGGGGTCAACAGGTCTTATCGATCATGTCATAGATACAGGCTCAGCTGCTCCAGTTAAGTAGCGCTACTACCCTATTTCCCCAGCTAGGGAGAATAATTTTTATGTGACGAGATAGATAGAATGTTGCAGCTAAGTGTCAGAGATAGCTCGCCCTGGTCATCCCCGGGGGTTCTATTAATAAAACCAGGGAAGTTCGATTCTGCCTTGATTCTTGTAATTAAATGAGGTCCCTATACCCTATTCCAAATATAGATGTTTGATTTCCCGTTTGCCTCCAGTGCATGCGATATTGAAGGGAGATCAGAAGGACGCATTCTGGCAAATCAGTCTGTCAAATCGTCCCGTCCTAAAACAGCCTTTACTGTCCCCAATCGGCTACTGTATCAGTTCGTGAGAATGCCCTCTGCAATACCCCGCGAACTATGTGCCAATTGATGAACGACCTGAAAAACTATGTTTTCGTATATTTGGATGATCTACTTGTGGTATCACATTCACTGAATGAGCACATTCAGGTAAAAAGCTGGTCTCACTAGAACATTACGAAGAGTCGGTTTGGATTAAGCAAGGTGAAATATTTGGAATATGTGGTGGGTAATGATACTTTGACGGTATATTCTGTTAAGGTCAAGACAGTTTCTGATTACCCCATTCCTAAGACTGTAAAGCAGATGCGTTAATTTTAGACTTGGGGGTGATATAAGTGTTTTGTGGACAATAATGCTGCAATTATATTCCCCTTAACGGAGCTTTTATCAAAGAAAAATTTTTTCTGCTAAAGCGCTGATGCACAAAATTCTTATGAAACGTTGAAGAAAAGTTTGACAACTGCTCCATTGCTTGTTCATCCGAACTACCGTAAGTCGTTTATTGTCCAATGTGATGGTAGTCAGCATGGTGTAGGTAGTGTTTTTGCTCAAAGGGACGATAATGGTGATGAACATCCCATAGCGTTCATGCTCCATAAATTAAATCGCGCGCAGAGAAACTACTCTGTTACTGAGATGGAGTGTATGGCGGTAGTACTGGCCATCAAGAAATTTCGCTCATATATTGAAGGCCACCAGTTTACAGTAGTAACAGACCATGCCTTAAATGGCGCCCAAGTTACAAGGATTTAATTATTCCATTGAGCACCATAAGGGAAATAAAAATGTTGTAGCAGATGCCTGGAATCATTGATGCAGATGGTGGAACCATTAAAATTGGAATCATTGCTAATCATTGATCTTTCTTCCGAGTTTTTCGCTTCTTCAGAGTACAGTGCACTAATAGAGATATTTGTGAATTCAAAATTGCCAGATTTTATATCAGCTAACTGATTTAGACAGAGGATTGAGTAATACTATGGAGAGGTGGGAACTTTTAGTTCCAGAAAGAGTAACAAGAGATGTTTTAGTAGTTTCTCACGAACAATCATCAGCATCACACGGAGGCAGTGCTAAAACTCTTGAAAGGATACGTAAATAATTTTATTGGCCAGGAATAGTAGCAGATATTCGTTGCAAACTATTCAATACCTCCAAACTTTCAACAAAAACATGGGACAAATGTCAGAATCCGAAAGACCATTTCAGCGTTTGTACGTAGATTTTATAGGACCTTTTCCCCTTAGCAGAGGGAATATAGGTGTATTTATTATTCTAGACCACTTAAGTAAATTTACGTTTTTAAAACCCCTTAAACATTTAAATTCAAAACTAATCATAAACCATCTCAAGGAATTGAGATTGCTTGATTGCTTCGGTGTCGCGGAAACTATAGTTTCGGATAATGGTCGCCAGTTTAAAAATAAGGACTTTATTGCATTTTTAAGAAATTAAACATATTTTAACAGCTGCGTATTCGCCTCAGGCAAACGACAGCGAACGCGTTTACCGATGTTTAATGAAGCTTTGCGTTCACACTTTGTAGTTTGTGTAACAGTATTCTCCACACTTTAACGTCTTTGACCATAATATGATAACGGATGACAATGATTACAAAGCTCTACGTAACTTAGGGCTTCTGACCGAACAAATATCTGTACTGACTCGAGAAGATAAGTTCCAGTTTATTAAGGATAAAATAAAAGATCGTATGAAAGCCGCATATGAAAAAATGCCCATAATTATAATGTTCGCCTTAGAACCAGAAAGTTTGAGGTAGGTCAAATAGTTACACGAAGAAATTTCAACCAGAGCAGTGTGTTAGAGCCCTTTAATGCCAAACTGGCTCCTAGAGGTATTAAGTGTAGAGTAATTGAGAAATTGGGAACCTAATAATTTGTTTTAAGGGACTTGAAATCAAATATTCAATCCACTTACACATTTCTATAAGTCTCTAGTAATTTATGTCGTTGACTTCTGTAGAACTAATGATTTCCCGCTTTTTCAGCTATTATTTTTCAGCTTCCCTTAACTACCAGCTGTTTTGTGACAGGTGAAATTTTTAAATATTTAAAACAATTGTTTAGACTGAAATTCAAAAATGTTTGTCAGTGAAATATTAATCATGTTATTTGATTTGCATAATATCGGTCAGCATATTATTTCAGCTAGAAATGTTTATTGTCCCTTTCTGTTATATGTAAATTGCATCTAATTCAACTTGTTTTCTCTGAGAAACAATTCGATAGGCAGATAATGTAATTGTAAGCTCAGTTCCACACATCTGATTAATATAATCTTAGGATTAAGTGGCAAAATTTACACCTGACTGGAGATTGTGTATAGGTGGTTGTATATTTTAACATATTTAGAAGCACAAAGATGTTCCCTTTTATTTTCAAAGGTTGTTAAGCAATACAAATTAAATAACAATTCAATATTATAGGTTTTATAATTTAAACAAAAATTGGTTAAAGAACATTAAACTGGCTCTCTACAACCGCTCTACAAGTTATAACAAATAGAGTAATTAAGTAAGGCTAATCTATAATATAAATATAAGTCGGGTTTTCCTTCTTGACGCTATAACTTCAGAACGCACGAACCGATTTCCACGGTTTTGCATTCGTTAGAAAGGTCTCGGGCTGTGAAGGTTTATAACAAAGAAAATTCAGGAAACATTTCAGGAGAAAAGCAGGAAAACAGGAAAATTCTTTTTTCACATACAGCGCCATCACTGATACATAGCATGTACTACAACGGCACGAGTACGTAGTGTGTGAGTATCCCTCACGAAAATAAGTACGTCCGACATGCAAATAACCAATGAAATATACAATGAAGGATTGATTCTGATTGAAGATCAATGCTTCACTATTGCAAACAAGCTACTGATTAAAGTAGGAATGATTGCGCCAAATCGATCGATGCACGATGCCTTCAACCAAGAACTAAATTGAGAGCTGCAATACAATGTTGATAGATTGCAGGAATTCGTTTGAAATAAAGTCAACGAGCAATTCTCGCCCCCAAAGAATAATGAATTTCACCATTCAATCAAAAATCGATGGCGATTTGGTGACATACAAACCCGTTGATTCCATAACAAATCCCGATGATGCAGTAAATTATCCAATGGAGTTTTTGAACTCTCCGGAGTTACCAGGATTTCCACCACATAACTTGCAACTCAAAGTTGGTTCAGTTATTTTGATATTGCGTAATTTGAAAAACAAAAAATGTGGTTTACCAAAGAGCACTTCAATGAAACGATTAATTTGCGGACACGTACAACGCTTCGATTCACTTTCATTTTTGCTAAGAGAAGTTCAACTAAGTTCCATTTCATTTTTGTAATCGAAATGAATTCATTACTGTTGTGCAATAAAATAAAATTTTTCCTTTTCAAATATAAAACAAAAAAATAAATTGTCTTTACCTTTTAATCCTCAAACGAAATGTTACAAAAAACGGTGCCATCTGGTGGTGAACGGAGTTCGCCGGGTTTGCTAGTTACATATAATATGCATTGAGAAATAAGTAACGACTTCAGTTAAAGAATTTCTTATGTATTTTAGTAACAAAGTAACAAATGAAAGCACATTTTTCTTAAAATTTATTACAACTTAAAAAAAATTTTCAGATTAAATAATTAGTTCAGTGCTTCTATTATATAGAAATGAATGACAGTTTTAATAATGAGTGTTATTTATTGTAAAGGCATAAGAGGGAATTGGCTTGCTGAACGAAGTATATCGATATATTTCAACGCCTGAAGTTCATTTCCATGTGGACACTGTTTTGAAGCCAAATCAAATACAGTAGATGAAATTTTAAGGTAAATGGAACTAAGTTTTATTATAGTTATTGTGTCCACAAAATAACGAAATATAATTACTTTGCCAGGACCAACGGTTATTATGCGAAGCGTTGGTATACGGCTGTTCTAGATGGTATAGAGGAACATTTTCCCTTGCAACTAATTTCGATCAATTAATGGCGATTCCCTGCAGTGTACAGCACTTCAAATTACTGATCTAAAGCAGAATACGCTGTATCTTATCACCTATATCTCAAATCTTGATCTTGATCGTTTAATTGGACAAGTGTCCAACTTAATTAATAAAACTAACCATCTTAGTTCACAAACGTTTATGTTCGAATTTTTTTATATGTAGTGATGCATTAAAATGTATTACCAAATTAATCACTTAATAATTAAATTTTACCTGATTATGAATTAAAACTAATCAGTACCATCTTTTTGCAAATTTTAAAACCAGTGAACACTACACATCAACACCATCAACTTTTCCAACCTACTAATAAAACAACAACAAATATGTAGAAATATAATATAAAGGATCCGCCAAATACCTTTTTTTGGTTTAAATACTATAAACTCCTGAAGCAAGTGAGCTTTGTATGCCATCATACCAAGGTCTTTATACAAAATTCGTCTCAATGATGTCTCTAAAATGTTCAATTGTTCAATTCACGACGGTGAATTGATGTTGATGGCGTTTCACGCACACTTTCTGCCACAGCAGCAATATTCTCGGGTGTACGCACTGTTTTTGGCTTTTCACACTTTGGTTTATCGATGAGGATGCCAGTTTCTTTCACTTTTTTCACAAGATAACGAACATACGGAGCTGACGGTGCTTCTCTTCTTCCAAAATCCGTACGCAATTTTCGCACACATTCTGCAACATTACCATGACTTTCAAAGTGATGTCGCAATATTTTCCAGCGTTGTTCAAGCGTATATACAACCATATTCGTTCAGCGGAAGGATAAAACTAGTTATCTGTCAAATCAAACATGAGCTAAGTGTTACCAAACACGAAATAAGCACTAGTTGAAAAAAAAACGTTAGATTGCGGTCCCTATATTAATATTCATAATTAATTAAGATTTGTTAAATTTCCCCAAAGAACTACCAAAAACCCTAACATCTAATTTAATTACAAAATAACACAATTTCTTTACAAGAAGGGATAATAATCATTAAGGTCCATAGATTTATCAGGCCTGTTTGAAATCGTGAGATATGTATCATGTAAGGGATATATTTTAATTTAAATTTAAACTTAATTCAAGTAGAAGGCATCTTAAATGATGTCTCTTTAGAAATAAAAACTCTCTTAAGTATTTACTTCTCTTTTTTTTTCATTCACTTATTTTCTCACATAATTTTATAAATTTGTATTAACTTTTGGATTTTGGTAGATTAAAGAATTAATAATCGCTCTATAGTTTTAAGTTAAATTTTTAAAGTTTTTTTGGGAAGTATCCCAGCTAACATAAAGTTTAAAAAAAAAAACAAAAAACGTGTCGTTTTTGAATACACATGTGTATTTTTTTCACTTCTTTTGTAAATTTTATTTTTAATTATAAATAAATATTGTAATGTATGACGAAATGTAGCAAATAAATTAAGATAACAACAGCATCATTAAGACATTCTGAGATTCAAATAGAAATTTTTTACTGATTGGAGTAACGTAGCTCAACCAAATTTGTTTCAACACGTAGCTGATACCGAACAAAGTGTATTCCTAGCTCTACTGTAAGTGCAATTTAAAAGTAAATAACTTGAAAATTTTAAAAATATTTAAGTAATAATTTGTTTTCAGTTAACCTACGTTAACCTCGCTTCATTCAATTTATAAAATATTTTTAGCGTTAGATTTTTTTCCCTATTTAAACTCTTAACAAAGAATCTTTGCAGAATAATTACAAGAAATTTTGTATATAAAACGACTTTAAGAACGCTTTCTAGGCGTTTACCGTTATTTCAAAGAATGATCTAATTTTTTCTAAAATATACATTAAGCAGTCAACAATTGAAAAACAGCGCAACTCCTCTAATCGTAAATGTTTTGCTGAAGATCAAGATTAAGCAGTGAGCAATATTTTAACCCACGAAGCTTTCTTAACCCGGCAATTGCAAATTTTACCGAAAGGAGCAAAATATTAATGGCATTTTTAAAGATGAATACAGACATCAGCGGCAAATACAAATAATATTTACATACAACACCTTGCTGTATGTTTAATATTATTTTGGGAACGTTGGCATTTTAGTTACTATAGGATTTTTAAAAAAAAGCTTAACAGTGTCTTTATGTTTGACATATTGTGTACCTTGTGTTAATTAAATTGCCATAAAAAAGCCAAAAGGATAAGTATATCACAATAATTTTTTTTCTTAATACTGCTAGCTATTCAAGATAACAATATGGTGTTGAAGAGTTTTTGAAAAATTAATTATATTCTAGCCAAAATTACCTACTGCTGACATTAGGTATTATACATATTGTTACAAAGAATATTCGAAAATAATTATTAGTAAACAAGTAAACTAAACTACCCATTGTGGATTTTACAGACTGCATAGTTTTCTAAGAAATCGTATACACACAAGACAACAACAATATGCTTATAAGACATTCTACCAAATAAGATAATTAACAGAAAAACAAAAACAACTACACAGAGCAAAATAAATCACACAGCCAAGTTGGTGCCTAAACTGAATGACAATAACAACAACAATATGGGGTGATGTTAAGGAACATGCGAGAACTGCTTAAAACAACTATATAAGCACCACTTGCTAGACAAATGAATTAATTAAAGTTGAGTCATTAGTGAAGTTTTCAATTGTGGCAACGAAAACAACTACATGATAGTTTTGAGATTTAGTTTTTTGACGTATTTGTAGTAGAAGCATTACCATGAATTCAATTTCGCACGAAAATCGCATTAAAATAATTAAAATCCACCATGAAATTGTTAAAGTTACATTTCGTAAACTTCGTGATATTTTCGGACAACATCGTCCTTCTTAGACCGCTATTAAGAATTTGATATTTAAATATGAGTCGACAGGCTCGATACAAAATGTGCGAAAATTAACGCGTGTTCGGCAGGGTCGTTTAACTGAGAATTTCGTAACAGCCGTAAGCCACAGTGTTGAAGCAGATTCAAATTTGTTGATTCCTCGACGTTCTTAACAATTGAAGTCTTACAAGGTTCAACTGAAGCAGGAATTTAAGTCCACCGTCCATTCAAATCACTGTAGATTCGATCAATTTATTCCGGATTAACCGAGTGGTGTTTCTGAAAAAATCATTTCTTTAAACGAAGCACATTTGCAAATTTTAGAGCGAAAGCTCTCTTGATTGGACCATTTTTTTCGAAGATGAGGCTGGAAATTCGGTAACGGTAAATGGATAACACTATCGCGCGATGCTAACAACTCAATTTTAACCTCTTATTCACGACGTGGTTCCAACAAGATAATGCCACAGTCAATGAAACAATCAATTTATTGCAAACCAAATTTTCCGTTCGCATAATTACAAGACAATCAGCATTTAACTGGCCAGCTAGATCGTGAGATTTAACATCCCTGGATTATTGTTTGTAGAGCGATATTAAGGACAGAGTCTACGCGGAGCCAATCGAATCGATTTCAGCTTTAAAACTCTAAATCCGTAATGTGATTAATGAAATAAGACGGCCATTTCGCCAAAAAGTGATTAAAAAATCGACATGTGTCAGCATGGTCGTGGTGGACATTTGCGAGATGGCATTTTTCATTCATAATTACCGAACTTTTCTCATCGTAATACAATAGAAATTTGAATCATCTTAATCTAAATTTGTTGCTTTATTTTGTATTAAAAACCGCACTTCTTGTTGAAAACCCCTTTATAAGTACCGCAAATAGTTCACCAACTGTAATAATATTTTATTTCACCACTGATAGTCCAATTTGGGCGGGTATTCAAAGCGCAGAGAAAGCAGTGCAGAGATATGAGTGTAGAATTTCATAGTAAAATGACGCAGAAAATGAGAAAGAAACGGGAACATTCTCGAATGTATCATCAAAATTATTTCATGATAAGTTAGGAAAGTGCTTATTTCTTGGGCTTAAAGAATCTATGAACAAACTTAAGTTTAAATTTTTCTTTGATTTGTTATCTGTTATCTGCTTTTGTTATTTCTTAGATATTCAATATGATTCTGGCAACGCCACAACTCATGGCAAAGGCAGGCCAAAATATCTGTACGGATATGTGTACGTACATTCATATGGATTTGTGTGAAAGCTTATGCATAAAACTTTTGTTGCAAAATTGGTGAATAATTAAAGAAAGTTAAGTTGTTGAATGCTAATTTCCGTTTTTTGGTATCTCTGTTGTTGTTTTTGGATTGGAATAAATGATAAATCTTTTTTGTTTATGGCAGCTTAACATTATGCGTATAGTTTTGAAGTTCAGAAAGGACATTTTAACGAACGTGGGATTAGTAGAGAGATAAGATGTACTTTTTGTGCATATAACGAAATTTCAAAAATATTTTATTTTTTTTTTACAAATTCCTACAAGTGCGGATGTCGTTTAAAGTAAAAAAATAACGAAAATAAAAACACTATCATTTCTAAAAACAAGTTTAAAACCTACAAAGATATTATACATTTGTATCAGAGTATTACAACAATTTGAGTGTCGCGATATTTAAATATATAAACCAAAATTTGTTTAATATTTTACTGTGGGTAGATGTTTTCCCCTGACTTCGTTAAGATAAAAATATAATAATACGAAGTTTAACACTAAATTTGCTTATCATGAGTTTTCTTTAGAGCACTTATTTAATTAGATCTCAATATTTTATTAGCTATTGGATCAATATGTTTAAATTAAGTTTTTGGTAACAGTTAAGGGCTTAATAAATATCTGATTTACGCACAATCTGTTTCTCTAAACTTTTTAAACACTAGACTTGAGCTATCTTACTTACAAAAATATACGTTTTTTTAACAAACATTTGATTGAAGTTAACAGAGTTTTATTTGTATAATAAGCTGGAAATTAATTCGCATTTGTATCTGCTTCTAGTAAAATGCATCTTTTCTAGCCGGCATGGCTTTTTGTGTGTCATCTTGAGAACTGTGTCATGATTGTTTCACATCTTTTACAATTGAGTATTTAAGTCTTAGTTGTCTTTGGAATCTTTTAAAGTCAATTATGCTCAAGGGACCGCTAGGAGTTCGTCTTTAACATTTTCAGAAAAATTATTGAAATATATTAACTTAATTTAATACTGACCTGATTACATCTAAGCCAAAATAAAATTGTGTGTGGATAACGAAGAGGACCTCCCAAACGATTGCCACCAGGTTGCTGGCGTTGTTCATTTATTTTTGAGCTTAAAGTTTGACCGCTTTGTTGAAAAAAGTCAATGGCCCTAAAAATAAAACCAAATAAAACACAAATTTAAAATCTTAAAAATTGTTTTCATCTTGCTATAAAACATATATATAAGTAAGTATAATTAAAAAACGACAATATATTTTAATTAATTATAGGCCGAAGATTTTCCATTTACAGTTCTTGACTTTGCTTGAAAAATACAATAAAAAAAAGCCTTTTGCAATTGACAATTTTTAACAGTTCATCCATCATCTTTTCTTAAATTTCTTCAAAGACTTCTGACATAAAGATAAAATAGTTTTTTCCAGTTTACTTACCAGGAACAGGGGGTTCATGCACATGCATGCATTTTTCTGCTAGCTTGACAATAGCAAGTTGTTAACAGTAAATGATTTGCTTAAATCCATTTTACAAATTTAAAACAAAATACTTGCACAAAGAATATAGGAAATCTAAGGCAACATCCTAACTTGTAAGGCGAAAGAGTGATGCAGACCATACACTGCACTAGTATGTTACTTTAGCTGTGTAGTAAATTTGTGCAGTGTAAGGCGAAGTTTGTGTTGTTTATGTAATTAACTGAGTAAAATTAACACCAAATTTGATATTTGCTCAAACTTGTAAAACTGTATAAGGAAATTGTACAGTGCATGTTGAGATCATTTAATTGTATCGCAGTTTTTCAAGAGTTTAGAACAATAAATGACCTTAGAAAAAAATTGTGAATCGTAAAAAATAGGGATCGACTTCTTAGAAATTTATAAAGAGTTCTTTTAATAAATTTTATCTGTCCCCTTTTTTAAGACTTTCTTTACCATACAAGTTTTTTTTTTCTTTTTATTCCTTTAGCAAGCCATAATAGCTGTGTTCCCGTTCTTTTTGGGTAAAGTTTGGACAAATGAGAGTAATGAAAAAGTACTCTCAATTAGAGACTAAAACGTTTAAAAGTACGGGAACACTAAAAACCAAATTTTTAGCCCGAAATAAAATGTCAAAATTATTTACTTGTTTTATGTCCATGGAAATATGTAGATATGTAGTTGTCTATGCATGTATACATATATATCTCATTAGTATGTTTTTCATACATAGATATATAAGTACATAAATAAATAAATAAAAAATTTAAGCATTTACTTACATTTTTCAACATTCTTCAATAAAAAGTTTTATTTCAACTCTAAAGAAAACTTCTTTGCTGACAATTTTTATTGTTTATTTTATGCAACAGCTGATTGATTTACAATCTTACCAAATCAGCCCAAAGAAAAAGTGCGGGCTGTTTTGGGCAGCAAGAAGAAGAATATTATTCTCTCAAATTCTCTCTCACTTGCCCAAACTTTGTGTAAGGGAACGCTTTTGGGAAAATTTGGGAACCCGAAAGTAGAGTACGGGAATAAACCTAATGTAACTCAGTTTATTTGCATTCAGCATTATTCTTAACATAAAAAAGTGCCTTTTACGCAGTGTCAAACTTGAGTAATGAGCTTGTGTAATAAATGACTGACATATTTAAATAACATTTAAATTGTGAAAGGAGGAATACATCTATTGCCAACAATAGTGCCATAGACGATTAAAATTACATTTTACAGAAATTCTTGTTGATGACACAAGTTGAAAAGAAGAGTTAATTATTGTATAATATCGAACGCGGTGGTCGCAAATAAATCTTAATTACAAATTATGATAATTGCATTTATAAATATATTTAAAAAGGAAAAATTTAAAAAATACTGAGTAAATTTGACAATTCGAACAGTAACAATATTTATAGAAAGTTATCCAGATTTAAATCTTCCGGCTTAACCTTGTAGATGCTTTCGTTTATTATGCTAACTACTTTGGTCAATTCCAGGATGTAAGATATGATTTAAATAAGGAAAACAATAAAGGAAATAAAATAAATCGAATATGCAGTCAATTAAGAAGGTACGTTTCTTATTAACAAAATTATTGAACCAATTAAAAATTGTAACGATTGTTGTTTTCTCTGGTAGCTGGAGTATCCTCAACGACGTCCAGGGTCGTGTTGTTCCAAATCAAATGAAAGAACTTGTTATTAATCTTCCGGCTTTATTTACCACTGATTGCTTTACAGCAGGTTGCTTTACCTGGCTCCATCTGCTGCGCAGACGTGTGTGGAGGTATAATTAGTGGCCAAGGGATATATCCTGACCAGCGGAAGCGACGCCAATTAAAAACGTCTAGCACCCGATTTCCCGCTGCTCCTCTTATCTGCAGATCGCCTGCTCACTACTAACTAAGTGCGGAGGTTCCTCTGTATATACCTATTTGCCATCACACATAGCTGCACACCACACACACATACACCAGCTGGTGACTGCGTTTATTATCAGCCGCCAGTTGTACCATCACGCAAAGATGACGCTGCCACGTGAACTGCCGTTATATTTAAATCTTAATCGAAAATAAGAGAGTTGCAATAAAGAACGCCGAAAGTAAAATTAGGAATTCATTAATGTTAGGTATAGAAACAAAACTATACGTACAATTATAAAATCAAAGGCAATATTATATGTTGTCTTGCTAAAAACGATCGCCTGGACTAATAGCGTTACAAAATTTTTAACAAATCTTTAAACAAAATTATTATGGGTAACAGAGAAGTTGCTATAAATTCAGCATAAGTTAATGCGGTTATCAAATAAATAACAGACATAATACCGTAAAATAATTGGCTTTAATTCTTGTGATTAATTCCTTAAATAAATAAATAAACAAGTATATTTTAGCATATAATTAGATTCTTTAAAATATGCTCCGATTACATTCGCGAATATTTAAAGATCGTTGTCAATGTAAAGTGTTTTTATGAAGATAAAGAACTTTGAAATCAAATAAAGCAAAAATGAATTTTAAATTGACATGAAATTTACTTTATCCAAAGGAACATCTTCTGCTATTATAATTTAAATATGACTTTTGGTATATGACCGCGACGGCTGGCTAGGACGGAGTCTAATCTAAAGGTTCAATTTTCAAAGACTTTTTTCAACATTTGCGGCCGTCTATCGACAATAAAGCGACAAATGTTGTCTTCGTTTCTAGAGTATCAGCCTAGACTAGCGGCTTTACATATTTTTCTAAAATATGGAAGGATTGTTTTATTATTTCATTATTTAAAACTAATTGTAGGACTAATGTTGTCAACTACAGAGGTATTGCTAAACTTAGAGCAATACCTGAACTTGTTGAGAAAATTATTACTGATAAACTCTCCCATCAAGTATCCTCTATATTGGTTCTTGCGCAGCATGGTTTTAGAAGGCGTTGTCCACGCGTTACTAATCTTTTGGAATTAACAACGCTGGTCAATCGGGGATTTGTTTAACGTAACCAAACTGATGTTATTTACACCGCCTTCAGTAAGGCATTTGATAAGGTTAACCACAAACTTCTGATAAGGAAACTTGACATTATGTGATTCTTAAACAATGTACTTTCATGGCTTAATTTTTATCTTTCAAATAAAGCTCAAAAAGTTTGTTTTACCACGCTTACTTTTAAGGAAATTATTGTTTCATCTGGTGTGCCACAGGGTAGCCAGCTGGGTCCTTTATTATTTACATTCTTTATTAATGAAATATCTTATATATTTAATGACATTATAAGATATTTCGAATATATAATCGTCATGCTGATCATATTCTCCTGCAAAAGGACTTAGATGTATTTCTAATGTAATATTTATCTTTTGGAGTCAAACATTAAAAAGTGCAAATACATATGTTTCTTCAAACAAACGTGCAATATATTTTAAATGGCTACGAACCTGAGAAACTTAAATCTTAGTATTTAACTGGATGCTAAATTAAATTTTACACAGCATATTTCGTTAGCCACTAACAAAGCACGTGGGGTTCTTGGATTTATAAAACGCTGGGAGAAGGAGTTTAGTAACTTTTGGTTATGATTTTACGTCAGTTTAATAACTTTGAAGCCTTACAAGGTTCCACTGGTGCAGCAATTGAAGCCGACCCACCATTCACATCGCCGTAGATTCGCTAAATTTATTCAGGAATAACCTGCTGGTTTTTCTAAAAAAATCCTTTTATAAGACGAAGCCCAATTTCACATGTCAGGGTATCTCAACAAGCAAAATTGCTGCATTTGGGCTTCTTAAAATTCTAGAGCGATTATTGAGAAGCCTTAGCATGCTTAAAGTGTCACTGTAAGTTGCGCTATGTAGTCTGAAGGCGTGATTGGGACGTTTTTTTTTTTTTTTTTGAAGACGAGGCTGGAAATACGATAACGATCAATGGATCATGCTATCGCGAGATACTAACAACTTCATTTTGGTCTATTAATGATGACTGACATTGGTTTAAAGTGGCCAGCCAGATCGTGTAATTTCACATCATTGGATTGTTTTTTGTGAGGTTATGTTAAGAAGAGAGTATATACGGACCCAATCAAATGGATTTCAGCCCTTAAATTAAAAATCCATAATGAGATTAGCGATAAAGGGTCGCCATTTTGCCAAAAAGTGATTTAAAACTTTGATAAAAGAATCGACATCTATCCGCGTGGTCGTGGTGGACCAGATATCATTTTTCATTCATAACTGCAGAACTTTTCTCTTCGTAATACAATAAAAATTTTAATCATCTAAACATAAATTTTTTGTTTTTTGTTTTATTTTATTTATAGTAAAAAAAGGAAAACATATCTCTTATTAAAAAAATTAACAAGTATTATTGCTTTTGGCACCTATTAGAACACTTATTTCTAGTAAACTCTAGCATTGCTAGTTTTCAGCTACGACCTTTCAAATTATGTATGCAGTATATCCACACATACTTATTTGGTATTTTTCAATGGTGATAGGGTGAGTAAGACCTGAACTGCTATGACTACCTTAGACAGAACTATGTTGGTGTTGTTTAAAAATTTTTCACACCCAGTGTATTCGAGCTTAATTCCGCGCTTCTCGATTTTTTTTGGCACAAAAAATGTATTCTATTGCAAGGCTATAACTGTGAGACTAAGCAACACACTCATCAGTACTCTCTAAAAATGGTACCGCTTACCTGGCTATTCTGTGCCACCTGACGTCCAGCCGTAGTCTTCTTATTACTTTGAAAAGGCTACAACTTAACATACGAGGTCTGTAAGTTAAGTAGTGAGACTGATTATTTAAATTCTTTTTATTGAAATAAAATTACAATTTTATATTGTCACCCTTAAATTAACTTCCTTCTGAAGCCATACAGCACTGGTGACGGTTCTTCTACTCCTCATAGCAGTGCTGGAACTCCGATACGGGAATAGCCTTCAGCTGGTCGGTTATAGTCATTTGAATGTCGAGTTCCCTTGATGTGATACTTCAACTTCGACAATAGGAAAAAATTACATGGATTTGTCAGGCGAATATGGAGAGTGGGGAGCCACAGGAATGTGTTTACTTGCCAAAAACTCGTTTATTGAAATTGCTGTGTAACAAGGAGCACTATCGTGATGCTAGACCCAGTTGTTCTTGATGTTCGGCCTCACACGAATCACCCTCTTTCGAAGTCTTTCAAGAACTTCCCGGTAAAAGTGTTGATTGATTGTTTGGCCTTTAGGTACATACTCTTTGAGAACGATTTCGTCGATATTGAAAAAACAAATCAACGTGCATTTGATCTTTGACTTTGTCATCCTTGCTTTTTTGGACCTTAGAGAGGTTGAAGACTTGTCACCAGTAATGACACGTTCCAAAAATGCAAAAAATTCAATAAATTTTTCTTATCCCCAATTCATTGGTCAAAATATGATAAACGGTGGTGCTAGTCAAATTTAACTCTTCTCCGATCATTTCATGGGTTCTTGGAGATGAAGGCCTTTCGCCTCGGGCTCATCTTCAATCAATTCTCTTCTGAAAATGCCTTAAACCACCGAAAAACCTGGACTCTTAACTAAACACTATCTCCGTAAGCCTGTTGAAGTTTAACAAGATTTTCCGTTGCACAGTGTCCAAGCCTGAAAGCACACCCTTGTTCTAAACTGATGTCACTCATTTGTAGAACACAACAGAAAAAACTGTTTCACAAAAAAAAAACGACCAAATGACTCGAGCGATGTCAAACCAATAGTGAAGGCAAATCACATGTTTATATACCGCCCCTCCAAACACAGTGCCTTCAGCGTTGCCAGATCGAGGGTAACGTTGCCAGTCTAATTACTTAGTTTACAGGCCTCGTAAGATAGTTTAAAGTAAATAATGTAAAGTAGAAAAATGTTGTATTGAATGACGGGTGGAATATGAGTGATGTGTTTGATAATCCAACTCAAATAGTGTTTCATGCTAAAACTGCCTAAAATGTGCAAAGTGCAATGGTGTTATAAATAAAATTAAAAATTAAGAGAAAAATTATTCCTAAAATGTTTTGTATTGAACTTAGTTTCTTATATAAATTTTATTACAAATTTGCTAGTTAATTTTATGCTCTCATAGTGTTACTTTTACTGGAGTGGAGCTCGGGAGATGTATAAATTACGATTATAATTAAAAATTCTATTCATCAAATCAATTTTGTTGAATATTTTTAATGCAAGTCATAATGCAGCAATTCAAATTTCAAACTTTTTTTGTTGCTGCAGCGCATGCGAGTACTTACTTTTAACGTTTTTTTTTTTTTTGTTAACATTAACAAGAGGAGAAGTTATTTTTTATTTACTAGTTTTAAAAGCAAATTCTTAAATTTAAACATCAATTTCAGTGAGGCAAAACAGCAGTTTAAAATGTGGATTATGGCAATCAAATAAACCAGTTTTATTACTTAACAAATCAACTACTCCCAAGATATTGCAATTGATTCAAAACTATTATAGCAAAAACAAAAACAACAAAGACTATGACTACATTGTGTTGGTTTATATGAATTTTTATGATTTCAAAACTATAATAGCAACATAAAAAAATAATAACAATAAATGAAAATTTAGGTTTTATGGCAGAATACTAGAATTATATTTTTTGTTTTAGTTGGGCGGCAACAAAAAGAGGAAGTGGGTAAACATTTTAAGCAATTGGTAACAAATTATAGCTTAAGGGGAATTTCGATAACATTGTTGCTGTTAACCGTTATGAATGAAATTTATGTGATTTTTTTTCACAATTATATAGATAAATTGCAACAAGGTGCAGCATTGAAAATTAAATATACACATGCCAAAAAACAAAACTAGTTCAAGTTGTAGCATAGCGACCCAGTTTTTACTTATTGCATAAGAAAAAACTGTTGCCAAGAGCAAATGCTTCTTCGTAAGTTTATAAAAGTTATTAAACTGTAATAATTGAGTTTTTAAACGCCTTAACATGAATTATAAATTTTTCTTTAAAAGCACTTTTTATGTCAACACCAACAACATGATAGTGTTGACATTAAGTTTGTTGACGTATTCGTAGTAGATGCATTGGCAATTGTTACAATGAATTCAATTTCGCACGGATATCGCAATAAAATAACTAAAATCCACTAAGAAAATGGTGGTTCTGTTAAAGTTACATTTCGTAAAATTCTTAATATTTTCGGACAACATAAACGTCCTTCTGAGGCAGCTATTAAGAATTCGGCCGTTAAATTTAAGTCGACAGGCTTGATACAAAATGTACGAACATCAACTCGTATTCGACCGGGTTGCTCAACTGAAAACGTCGCAGCCATGAGTCACAGTGTTTAAGCAGATTCAAATTTGTTAACTCCTCCACGTTCTCAAAAATTCGGGTTGTGCAAAACCAGCACATAGCGAATTTTGCGTAAGGAAAAATGCCGCATTTGGGCTTCTGAAAATTCTAGAGTGATTATTGAGAAGCCTTTGCATCTTCAACGTGTCACTGTATGGTGCACTATGTGGTCTGGAGGCGAGATTCGGCCGTTTTTTTTAAGATGAGGCTGGTAATGTGATAACGGTCAATGGAACACGCTATCGCGAGATGCTAACAACTCAATTTTGGCTAATTGTTGACGACGTGGATATCACTGACATGTGATTTCAATAGGATAGTGCCACAGTCACACAGTCAATCAATTTATTGCAAACCAAATTTAAGTGGCCGGCTAGATCGTGAGATTTAACACCACTGGATTATTTTTTGTGGGGCTATATTAAGGACAGAGTCTATGCGGAGCCAATCGAATTGATTTCAACCTTAAAACTCAAAATCCTTAAAACTCAAAATTTTGCCAAAAAGTGATTAAAGACTTTGATGAAACAATCGACAGCTGCCAGCTGTCATTGATAATTGCCAAACTTTTCTCTTCATAATACAATAAAAATTTGAGTCATCTTAATCTAAGCTTTCTGTTTTAGTTTGTTCTACAAAACAAACTTCTTGTTGAAAAACCCTTTACTCGGAAAAATCTCATTATCTGCCACTCCGTGTTCATTAATAATCTTTTTCGCTGCAGCTTAACTTTTATAATTAAAAATAAAAGTTATTGCAGTAATGTTATGTTAAATAGTTGTTGTTGTCTACGCTAATCGACCGATTTGTTTAAAATTCACGTCTTCTATTGAATATTTAAACTTTCTAAGAAATTACTTTGGATATGGCCAAATTTACAGCCATTTTATAATAAACTCAGCTGCGACCGCCACAATTTGGTGTTGTTATTTTACTTTCAATTTTATTTTAGTGTACAGACGCTTTCACCACCACTACCCAGCGTATGTTTTCGCATTTTACTCGAATTCCAGTGCGACTTGAATTGAACAGATGCTTACTTTTAAAAACTTATCGGCCACAATTCTTATAATGTAAATTCTATTCTTTGCTGAGATTTGAACTCTGCTCTTCTGCGAAATAAACAAGCACAGACCACAAGCAACAGATCGAACGTGACTGCTCAAAATGTGTTAGCTACTATTACTTTATATTCTATTTACAAACGCTTCGCTCTCTTAGAGGTGAAAGTAAATGCTTATTCAGCTCTGGTTGTCATACACACATGGACAACACCAACATTAGTTGTGATTTTTACAGATGCGTTAAAGATGGCCAGCAATACACATATATTTCTTCTTCTTTCCTACAGCTACAGTTTAAGTTTTCTGATTTAGTGTGTTATAGAAGAAGATAGAGCGACAGAAACCCTGCTGAGGGCTTATGAATTGGAGTCAAAACTCTTTCCGCCATGACATTTCTTCAAGTTTGGGGGCAAAAAAAAAATCATGCGGGACTAAATTTGAAGAATAGGGCGGATGAGAGAGCAATTCGTAGCCAATGAAAACTGCACATGCAGTTGTGGTCGATTGTGAGGAAACCCGACACCCATCTTACGGAAAGCTTTCTCATATATAAGTGATCTTTTAAAATTGCCTATGACTCCCGCAGAGTCTCTCACTTTCAACGTTTGATTGGGTAAAACCATGCCGAGAAGTTTTACAATTGTTTCGGATTTAAAGACTTCAACTGGGTGGCCAAACTGTTCGGCATCTTTAGTGCTTGTACGGCCAGAGAGTTACCATAATATTTATTAAGCTAAATCTTGGTTTGAGTGATAGTCTTTTTCGCAAAAAACAATGCTTAATGAATACACGAAATACAATTTTTTTCATTTTCTTCTCAAAACGTACAGAAGTCTGCTATCAACGGCAGCACAAACAAAATGACACAGCTTTTTTAAACTTAAACGACAGTCAACGAACACTTGCCTGTTGACATGAGCAATGCTGGTATTTCAATTAAGTGGCGGGACTTATTAAACCGCCCTCGAATTCGTTTAACATTTTTGCAGTGTGTGTTGCTAAGCTGGTGTATTATTAAAGTTATCTTATTGAAAATTTGAGCTGTCCCTCAATTAGTTTTAAAATATTTGTAAATTATATGTGGACAAAAAGTTAAAACTTAACATATATTAAGTATAACAGAAGTGGCAAAACAGTTCATCGATATTTTTCTCACGCTTCTCGTAAACACTTACCATAGTCACTTAAGCTATAATGTAAATTGTATAAATATCGCACTAAGGCTTTCCGGTTAACAAGTGCTTTGTAAAAGGTAAACAAACTTAAAGATATTCTTGTGAAGCAAATCTCATGATTAAAATAGTCAGCGAAATCATATTCTCTATTCAAAACATATTAATTGTATTTGAATAAATTATAAATATAAAAGATTAGTTAAGTGTTAAAATACACAAAAATATAAACATTAATATTCAACTACTAACTGAGCTACATTAGGCACTTCAGTTCAGCATATTATTTAAAGTGTTTTTCTTATGGACCCATTGATTCTTTATTCATTTGGAATATAAAAAAAAGTAGATTTAATTGAATCAAATAATAAATCGTGTGTGCAAGCACATACAAGATATTTTCGCATGTATACTTTATATTTTTTTTAATAACGTAGTTATACAAATGCAAACAATGTAGTACACGTGCAAATAGTAAAATAATAAATAAATAATGTGTATACAACTTTGCCATAAATAGATACATTTGTAGGTTTTAATTGCAAATAAAACAACCAAACAAAATTTAAAACCAAAATAAAAAATACTAATAAATACTAAACTAAATACTACGATATTTTCATTCATAAAATCGATTTAAATGGTGTGGGAGTTTTGTATTAAAATCACAATACATAAATAAGGGGAAACAAGTTTGAATCGAATAAACGCGATACATTAAATATTACTTTTTTTATAAATAATTTTTTTTAAATCTTATTTACTAAAAAAACTATTTGAAAGGAAGAGACGACGACATCTTATTTATTTATGAGCTGATTTTAGTCAGTTTTATCCGAACCAAACGGAAAGAAGGTAATCAATTTGTTTATATTTTTACTTTAAATTGTCTTAGCGTTACTTCAGGGCTCAGCCATATTGGAATTATTTAAAAATTAAATAATGTTAAACATTTAAGATTGCTTCCTTTTAAGACATGTGAATCTAACGTTTAATTTAAGCCATAATAGACAGACAACTTTTTTTTTTTAAAAGAGAAGTAGCACTTCAGGCAACAATGCCTATTTAGTCAAGTACCGTGCAACCTTCTTTAGGAAAGGAATAGAGAAGAGATGCGACAGGTAGTGAAAGTAGAAGGATAGTTACGGAAATTAACTGCCGTATAAGACAGCACAGCGACCAGTGACTATGCCTTCATCGCTGAGCAGCCCCACCGATATTCAATTTTAATTTTTGTAGTCAAAAAAAAAAACTAAGGTCTTCGTTGGGAATCGAACCCACAACCCAACTTGGAATGCAAAAAATGATTACTTCCTATATTCACTTAAAAATAATTCATATTTTTATTTTTTATTGTGTCTGCATACCAAGTGAGTTATAATCTCAATAAAACTTCCATTAGCTCAGACATTGTTTAAATTGTTTAAGACGACTAGTTGACAAACAAAGGACCAGATTTACAGCCACGCCAGGAAGAAGGGAGCCAAACTGTGTAAAACCTCGTCGGCTATGGTGGATATGACGCCTTTTAATAAACAGCATATCGTAAGATCGGATCATACCAGATTCATATAATAATATGCGCTGGTTATCAAACATTATTCGTGCGCACTTCAACTAAAGGGCTTTTGAAGAAGAAGTTTGTTTTTTAAAACAAAATAAAACAAAATTTAGATTAAGATGATTAATCAAGAGAAGAGTTCCGCAATTATGAATGAAAAATGAAATCTGACGGATGACTTTTTAGCAAAATGGCGGTCCTATTTCGTTAATCGCATCACGGATTATGAGTTTTAACGCAGGAATCGATTCGATTGGCTCTGTATAGACTTTGTCCTTAACATAGCCTCCAATCTGGCTGGCCACTAAACTGCTAATTGTCGTAAAATAATAAGATCGGGAAATTTGGTTTGCAATAAATTGATCGTTTCAGTAGCTGTGTAACATATGGCACCGTCTTGTTGAAGCCACATGTCAGTGGTATCTACGTCCTCAATAATAGGCCAAATTGAGTAGTTAGCATATCGCGATAGCGTGACCCATTGACCGTTACCGCATTTACAGCCTCATCTTCGAAAAGAAAAACGGCCCAATTACGCCTCCAGACTATATAGGACACCATACAATTACACATTGAGCATGCGAAAGCTTCTTGATAATCACTCTAAGATTTTCAGAAGATCAAATACGACAATATTGCTTGCTGACATATTCTAACAAGTGGATGTGGGGTTCGTCTGAAAAAATTATGTTTTCAGAAAAACCAACCGCTTGTTCCTGAATAAATTGAGTGAATCTACGGCGATGTAAATGGTCGGTCTGCTTCAGTTTCTGCATTTGAACCTTGTATAACTGTTATGCTTTTATTTTATTTTTAAAATTAATAATAAATTATTTTCTTGCTTTTTTTTCCAAACTTTTCGGTTGGTTGATGTGTGAGTGTGATAAGTGAACTGCCTATAAAAATCCATGAAATTCCTAAATCGTTGTCGATGCGTCAACCGTATAAGAAGCAAAACGTTGCCACTTTTAAACCTAAAGTTGCCATAAAGCTGCTGTGTTCTAAATTAACGACTAAGACTAATTCCTGCCAAAACTACTAGATGGTTGTAGTTGTTTAGGTGCTCAATTTCTGCGAGTTCAGAACTATATGATATTAAAAGGTGTCACCAAAGTGTTGGATTATCCCTAAACAAATAAGATAGCGATGAAAAAACGATAAATATTTATTTTAACCGAATTGAAATGAAAATCAATGAGTGAACTCCTGCTTACATGCATACAAAAGAATTCAACTGCCTAAACAAATAGGAAAAATATCAAGATTTATTATATTTAATTAAAAACTGATTTCAATCATAAAAATCACACGATTTGGCTGGTCACTTAACTGCTGACTGCCCTGAAATTATGCGATCGGGATGTTTGGTTTGTGATACAAAGATCGTTTTTTTGGCTGTGTCAAATGTGCCACCGTCCTGTTGAAATCACATCGTCAATAATAGGCGAAAATTCAGTTGTTAGTATCTCACGGCTTCTTAATAATCGCTCTAGGATTTTCAAAAGCCCAAATGCTTGTTGACATACCCTGGCAAGTGAAAATGGGTTTTGTCTGAAATAATAATTTTATGAGATAAGCCAGCCGGTTGTTTCTGAATGAACTACGGCAATGTAAATGGTCGGACGGCTTCAATTACTGCACTTACGCAAAATTCGCCATGTGGCTGTTTTGGATAACCCCAGTTGTTGAGAATGTCGAAGAGTTGACAAATCAGCGTTGTTAGCATCTCATCTAGCGATACCGTGATCCATTACCGCATTTTTAGCCTTATCTTTGAAAAAACTGCGCAATCTCGCCTTCAGACCACATAGCGCACCACGCAGTGACACGTTGAGCTTGCAAAGGTTTCTCAATAATTTTACTTGTTGACATGCCCTGACAAGTGAAAATGGGCTTCGTCTGAAAAAATGAATGATAAATTTGGATCTGCTTCAACACTTTGGCCCACGGCTGCGATGTTTTCAGTTTAACAACCCGGTCGAATACGCATGTCGACTTGAATTTAACAATTAAATTCTTAATAGGGGTCTCTAAAGGACGATTATGTGCCCGAAAATGTCATTTTACGAAATGTAACTTTAACAGAACCACCATTTTCCTAGTGGATTTTTATTATTTTAATGCGATTTTCATGCGAAATTGAATTCATTGCAACAATTGCCAATGCATCTACTACAAATACGTCAAAAAACTAAATGTCAAAACGATCATGTTGTTGGTGTTACCACAATTGAAATACCCGATACATGGTCACAAATGTTGGCATCAAAATTATACCTACAGGCCACGTCCGAACCGAGTTTTATATAACTTTATAAAAAATACCTTATACTACTATTAAAAGAAGAATTAAATTTTTAAATTAAGTAGTCAGGCTTTATCGTTATACAATAGTTTTGTAACTTATTTTAGTACTTAGTACTTTTAGTATTTCTGGTAATATTTATTTAGAGCGGGCGGAAACTTCGTTAAAAAAACTCAAGTACACCAAATGTATACAAAATGACGAATAGATTGGAGTTTGAAATTTTTTGTTGTTACAATTAAATTGCCTAATCTACTTTTTCAGGTTGTAATTAAAATTCACAATGTTTAACAGAGATTAAACACACTTCGAAATTTAGTGAAATGAATGCCAGTGAGTTCGAAAGCTTAAAGTTGCGTACTTTTCTGGGCAGCCTTGAACAGATTTTCAGCATTTTGGCATCAAATTTACTGCTCTCTCTGGCAGAAACAACCAATCCAGTTTAATCTAGTCAAATAACAACATCGCTGTTTTAGGAATATTTCGAACTGCTTTCGCATTTTCAAAATTTAAATGTCAATAATTTGGCAAATTTTGTCTGATATTTGTGTTAGTATTTATAACACTGTTTATGCAAAAGTATTTGTGTTATTAATTTGAGGTACGTCTGATATTTGTTGAATGTTGTACGTTTGTCGTTCAGCGGAAATGACGTAACATTAAATAAAGTAGCAACTACAACAAAAAGTGTATGAGAACGAAAAACAGATTTATGCTTTAAGATAAAAATTTAAGTATCACGATACGTAATGAAATTGAGTCGGTTAAAAAGCATACATTTTTTTTATTTATTTTCTTGGAAGTGTACAAAAAATAAATACAATTAAAAATTTAAAAATCTAAAAAATTCTTAAACGGCTTCAAAATTTTAAAATATTTTGCAAACTTTAGCAAATAATAGACGATAATTATAGAGTTAAATAAATTTTAAAATAATATTAATTAGAATAAGATTTACTACACACATTTCTCAGAAAATAAACGAGTTAAAAAATAGATTATTTAGCACTACTGGATATTAAGAACAAACTTTTATTCCTCTTCAATTTCTTTGCAATTTACAAAGTTTTATTAGTTTTTCTGTTGAAAATACCTTTTAATTTGAAATAGCTATAAATAGGATAACGAACTATTTAAGGTTAATTGACTTTTATGTAATTAAATGATGAAGACATCTAATTCTGACGAATACCAACCAAGATGATTAAACATAAAATTAACAAAAAGTGTAAAAATCTGACAAGGCCATATGCGACAGACAGATCTTGGATAATTAAATTTGTTAATTTCAATGTTTGAATAGCAATAGCATAGTTTAGTAGTACAGTTTACAAATAATTTTATTCATTAACATCAGTTTCATTGATAAAAATAATTGTTGTATGAGAATTGCAATAAACAAAAAACTAACTTGTTTAGCATTTATTAACTTCAAAATGTTTGAAAAAATATTTGAAAACAATTAAAATAGACAAAAAACAAAAATCGAATAATTGCATTCACAAATCAATCATAAGCAACAACCAATTATTCTTGCTCACTAATGCTTTACGAATACAATTGTCATTGTTCACTTGCAGTTTCGATTGTAACCAAAGTTTTATTTTTGCGATGGCTTTAGCGTCAACATTGGCTGCGGCTGCACACAATCAATTGCAACTCAGCAACAACAACAACAACAAAAATCGTTACTTAAACATTCAATTCAATCCATTAATAAATAATAGAATTTGTAAATTTAATAAACGGGTGCTTATTTCAAGATAAATTCAGACTAATAGTTTTTTTTTTAAGAGAAGTAGTACTTCAGGCAACAATACCTATTTAGTCACAACCGGGCTACATTCTTTTAGGAAAGGGATAAGACAGGTAGTGAAAGTAGAAGGATAGTTACATAGCCTTCAAGCTCTTATTTTTGTAGTGACAACAACCACCCCTAGATTGATAGGCTAAGTACACTATCTACTAGTCTACCGGAGCAGCTTTCATTTCTAGAAGGCCAATGTTATCGGAACAGGTGGCAGCACTATTCCCCCCGTTATGTTATTAAAGTACGTTTGCCTAAATAATTGTAGAGATTTTTGAAAATTAAATAACTGTCGAATTAAGTGCGCGAGACAAAAGACGAACTTTTCTATAAAACGTTTATTCAATGAATAATCTTTTATTTAATTTACAAAGTGACATTTTAGACTTCGACAAGTATTACAAAAGTGTGTGGATTGAAAAGTTAATTAATCGCAACGTAGTACTAAGAATATTGACATTGATATTTAACTAAAAAATACTTCTTAGAATGAATAAAAATGTCGGCATTTAAAGATTAAAGTAACTTCGGCAGCTCTAATTAATCGAAATTGTACACAACAGCACTATCTGCATTTCAAATAGTTTTCGCTTAAATAGTTTTCATTAACTTTCATTTTTTTAATTTAGTACCTTTCAGCCTAAAAACTCTTTTCAAGTAGTTTTTCCTTGCCAAGTAATATCGAGATTTTTAACAAGAACTTTGGTTTTCAAATGAGGCAACACCAATATGATAGTTTTGACATTTAGTTTTTTGACGTATTCATAGTAGATGCATTGGCAATTGTTACAATGAATTCAACTTCGCCCGCAACTCGCATTAAAATAATTAAAATCCCCTATGAAAATGGTTGTTCCGTTAAAGTTAAATTTCGTAAAATTCCCTCTGAGATCGCTTTTAAGAATTTGGTGGCTAAATTTAAATCGACAGGTTCGATACAAAATGTGCGTCGTTTAACTGAAAACATCGCATTCGTGAGCCACAGTGTTGAAGCAGATTCAAATTTATCAATAATTTTTTCCGACGAAGTCCATTTTCACTGGTCAGGGTATGTCAATAAACCAAATTGCCGCATTTGAATTTTTGAAAATCCTAGAGCGATCATTGAGAAACCCCTGCATGCTCAACGTGTCACTGTTTGTTAAGCTACGTGGTCTGGAGAAGTGATTGGGTCGTTTTTTCGAAGATAAGGCTGGAAATTCGGTAATAGTCAATATTTCACATTATCGCGAGATGCTGACAACTCTATTTAGGCCTATTATTGACGACGTCGTTATCACTGAAATGTGGTTGTAACAGGATGATGCCACATTTCACACAGCCAATGAAACGATCAATTTATTGCAAACCAAATTTCCCGATCGCATAATTTCACGAAAATCCGCAGTTAAGTGGCCAGTCAGATTTAACACAACTGGATTATTTTTTGTGGGGCTATGTTAAGGACAATTCGATTTCAGCCTTAAAAATTAAAATCCATGATGTGATTACCGAAATAGGACAGCCAATTTACAAAAAGTTTATTAAAAACTTTGCTTAAAGAATCGACATCTATCAGTGCAGTTGAGGTGCCAGATATCATTTTTCATTCATAATTGCCGAACTTTTCTTTTCGTAACACAAAAAAAATTCTAGTCATCTTAAACTAAAGTTCTTGTTTAATTTTGAAATTAAATTTGAAAATCCTTAATTTTCAAAGTTTTTTGTTAATGAAAGCTTTTGCTGTTGAAACGACATATAGAGTATGTTTGAAGCGAATTTCCTTTCGTCGAAAGATGTCAAGTCAACTTCTTGTTTTTTAGTAATTAAGAGAGTTATTTTTGTTTCTTTGCTTTATTTACTAATTATATTAACCGATAAATATATCTTTTCCAATTTAGAGACTTAAATTTACATTACCATCCAATTTAACTGTCTAGGGTTTTTTCCAGTCTATGTGCTATAGTATAATGACTGATGATATTTTCGGTGAATGCTATGAATTCATTTTATGTATTACGACAAAAATTCTTCAGAACCACTTAAGTCTGCCTACGAATCCAATTTATTCATTGATATTCTTAGTGATTTCCAAATTCGCCGCTACACCTTGACATTAAAACTAGTTTATGCTCGTGTTGATGTATCTTATCTCAGGCGTAGCTACGAACTAACTGTAGGACTGTATTTCCGCATCACAAATACCAATTCAATTGAAAATCTACGCCAACATAAAAACAAACTTTTTTATTTTTTTCAAAAATAAAGTATTTATGTTTTATAAATAGTGTTCATAAATGTGCACATTTATAAATAGCACTTTATTCTTTAGATCAGATTACTCAGGCGAATTTAATAATTGGACGATAATTTTATTTGTATCAGACTGCAAAACCTCTCCATTTTAAGAATATTTTTATTTTTTTCTTTAAATTACTGTTGCGTTAGAGTTCCCCCCGATTGTATGCAGTCTTAATGGTTCTACTTTTGGGGGTAAAAGTCGACACCAGTCGCCTGGGTTAGCAAGAGCCCGAAAATGGAAAAGATATAAGGCTCCCGAAGTCTGACCAATAGCTTATTATACCCACACTGGTACCACGATAACCAATTGCCCGTAGGTCTATGGCCCTGTTTTAGTTATTGTTGAGGCCCCTCGGGGAGAAACGTGGTGGCTGTAGTTTAATCGGGTTTTGCAGAAAGTTCCGAAGAGGTGCTAACAAAAAAGTTAATATCCAAAGATCTAGCTTGCACATGCAGGTTGGACATCTTCCAACTCCTTAGCAAGAAGTAGGGGCACGGCCCTGCTACCGTGCACTAGAAAATTGCTACTAAGGCATTTATGCATCTAGTGTGTATGCGCCTTAGAAAGTGAATGGACGCTTGGTGGTAAGACCACCGTCAGATTAAGGCCTCGCAGGCAGGTGCGAAGGTTAAACCTATCACGTTCTGATGCTTTAGAGAATTTTTAGTTTAGTACTAAAAATTGACATTTTAAAATAAATTGTAAAAGCGCTTTGCAGGAAATATGTTGTAATACAAACTTTTTCTAATATCTTCTTCGGTATCGATACTGGCAGTATTGTTTAGGTGCAGCAATTTTTACAATTTACAATGAAGTGTTGAAATATAAAATAACACAGCTATATAAATCAGCACATAAAAAATATACGTACATATTTGCTACAGCAAAACTTATTTTGTAGTGACAGGCAATTAAATGTCATTCGTTTGGTTTAATACAAAAAACCGGTATTCACGTTTCATAAGCGGTGCCCAGCTTTGACGTCTCAGATAGCAATTATTTCATTATTTTAAGACAAACAATGTGCTTTTTAGAGCCATCTTAACATTATCTGATTACTCACATGAGTTTAAGGACTACGAAGTATTCAAACTTATTTGATAAAGTATCATTAATAATTACTATTATTAATTTTTAATTTGTTTAAATCATTTTTATTTATTCATGTTTATGTTCTTATAAAGAAGCGGACTAAACCATTTTTTAAAAACTTTTAATTCTAAATACATGCAAAGGACTTTTTGCAGCAAACTCTTATGAGAACTCAGGCTGTGTTAAGAAATACCAATAGTGCTTAATCCAAAGCCAGTTTATTTAAATATTTAGAGTATACAAATAATTATAATATACAAATATTTACAATATATTAACACAATTAAATGGTTTAGATTGTTATATTTTAATGTTTTAAAATTTCAAATTTAGTTTCGTCTAAGAATTTATTAATTGGAAATGAAGTGGCGGTTTTTATTGCTCCTTTTTTAATGTAAAAAATGTCTTTTAGTTTATCAAATTTAGACAAAGAAATATTTTCACAATTACCCCCAATATTTGCATCGTGTCAACTTGCCTGTGACTGAGTTGTTGTTGGCTTAAATAACAATTTCATAAATGTTTACGTCGTGCTGAATCTGAGCAGTTTGCCATTAAAGTTTAAAGCGGCTGATAGATTTTTGATTATGATTGAGCTGCAACCATAAATAATTTAAGAAATGTAGGCAGATTAGTTGACTTTTAGTTTCTTATGATTATAAGAAATTCTACTAAATAAGATAAACAATAGAAAACAAAAACAACTAACACAGAACAAAAACAGAACATACAGCCAAGCAGGCGTCTGAACTGAGTGATAATAACAAGAACAATATGGTGTGATGTTAAAGTGGAAAGCTGCTGAAAGTTTCGATTGTTAGTAGAAGCTTACAGTCAAGATGCGTGATAAGATTTACGTCAGTTCCTAGCTGTGTAAGCCATAACCTGACGGTGGATCAAACTATTGTGGATGATTTTAGCGTCACCTTCGCCCCAGGAAGGCTTCAGTCCTCTATCCTCCAGTCACTCCTGGTCACAACTCCGATAGCTCTGAGCGGGCCAAAGCCATCACTCATTGCTGAAGAGTTGGGGGCAATCCAACTCCCGCCCTAGAACAAATGCAAGCTTAATAAAATTTCAGAATATAACCGCAAGCATTCTCACTGATCCAGGACCATTCACTGTGTTCATTGTGAATGACCCTACCCACAGAACTCAAACGAATGCCACGAAACCACAATCACCACGATAATCCCGAAGAGCCAACCTCAATAATCGTCAGAGAACAGTTAAAAGGCTAAAAAGTTAAAAAGCCAAAAAGCTGAACTCTGAACTCTGGGACTTACTGATTCCCGTGGAAATAAAGTAGAGTTGTCCAGTTGGCTCCTGCTAGCCTATTAGGGGACTGGGCTACCTTTTACCCACGGTGATATATGCAATGACAGTGAGATTCCATGAAGAATATGCTTGTATGTGCGAGAACCGCTTAAAACAACAGCTGCTGAAAGTTGTCGAGTGCTAGTAGAAGCTTACAGTCAAGATGCATCAACTTCAAAGTAACGATACTTTGCGCGATTCCTGACCCTGTATTTGGACTAATTTGGACTAATTCTAGCAACAGGTCATTCCTAGTTGCAATTTCAGCGGTTCCAAAGCAGGGTTGCAAACCACTACTCCTTGCTGAAGAGCTGGAGACTATCCAACTCCTGGTCCAGAACGCATGAAGCTTAATATAATTAAGAACACGACGGCATTCATACTCCATGGACCTGGACCATTCGTTGTGTTCATTGTGAATGATGCGACCCACAAACTAAAACGAGGGCCAACCTCAATAATCAGTCAGAAAACAGCTAAAAATTTAAAAAGACAATTAGCGGAACTCTGGGGCTTTACTGATTCCCGTGGAAATATAGTGGATTTCCCAGTTGACTCCATGCTAGCCTTGAAGGGGACTTGTCTCCCTTTTACCCCCAAAGACACAAGTCTAGATGGTTTTGTGATCCATAAGTCCACAGGGGGATATACGAGGCTACAACTGTGTGTGATTAGATTTACATCTGCGCCTGACTATGTAGTCTTAATCAGATGGTGGTCAAACCACTGCATAAATAGGGACGTCATGCTCGTCCTAGGAAGCCGAAGACCTATTCTAGCAACAGGTCTTTCCTAGTTGCAACTTTAATGATTCCAGAGCAGGGCTGCAAATCATCACTCCTTGCTGAAGAGTTGGAGACTATCCAACTCCTGTCCAGAACACATGTCTAGCATGCTCAATGGATCTGGGAACATTTCACCAGGTAGGTGTTATTAAAGGTGAAATAAACCCGGCAACCATATAAAACTGACCTGTCTGTTATGGGGCCGCGAAACCACAACCACCACGATACTCCCATATAGGGGCCAACCTCAATAATCAGCCAGAGAACAGTTAAATGTCTAAAGAGACAAATAACGGAACTCTGGGGCTAACTAATTCCCGTGGAAATAAAGTGGAGTTTCCAGTTGTACACCTGCTGACTTCTGGGGACTGGGCTCCCATTTTCCCCCAGTTGCACAGGTCTACATAGTTGCTCTCCATAAAGACCATATATGTGCCCCCGGGGGGGATTTACGAGGCTACAATCTTTCATCATGATAAAGTTTAGCCACGTGTTGTAAGACCGGTCAAAAATTATTTGAAAGTAGATGCGAAGTTTTGGCTCACCTGCCGTATAGCTCAGACCTTGCCTCTTCTGACTACATTTTGTTTTGATCGCTGTAGAACACCTTTACTGGATTACGTTTCACTTCAGAAGAGGGCATCAGAAATTGGCTTGATTCATTCTTTACCTTAAAATCGGAGCAGCTTTTTTAGGGCGAAATTCACATGCTACCAGAAAACTGGAAAAAAGTAGTGGCTTACGATGGAAAATATTTAGAATAGTGTACAAACTCATTTAGTTATTATAATAAATACATTTTGAAGCAAACAAAATCGACATTATTAACTTGTATATCTATTAATTTGGCTTTAATTGCAGCAACATTTTAGTTAAATTTGAATTTAATTAATTTCAGAAAACATTTTATTTACTCTAGTGCAGGTATACCGCCAGCTTTAAATAGGTTATCTTTGTTATGGTTAGGTCTTTTACCTGCCACCTTTTTTGACTGGATAAAATTCTCATTGTCTATTTTTTCGAACAGAAGTTGATTAACAAAAAACGTTAAACATTTTCAGAAACCTTCTTGATTTTCTAAGACTTTCTACGAAGCAATAAAGTTGTTAGAAATTGTATTCAGGGTTAAATTACTTTTGTTCAATGGCAAATAAAATAATAATAATAATGAAAAAACTTAATATCTATTATAAACAAATTCTGATCTTGAATCCCTTTATACTTGTTCGATAAAACGTAATTACTTGGAAGATTGATAAGAAAACAAAAGTCGGCATTTTGATTTAGGTTTGTTGTATTTGTTGTTTTTTTTGTTTGTTTGTTTTTTTTGTTTTTGCTCTTTTACAATTGGGGCATCAACAGAACATTTCTTAACGATCAGCTTTGTTATTGTCTTTCTTACCATCTAAGAGACTGTGAGTCTAAATGATTTGCAATAAAATGGCAAATGAAAGTTTAAGAAAAAATAATAATAAATAAATAACGTATAAAATACAAAAAGATGCTTTAAGGGCAAAACGTGATTATGAAAAACAACAACAACAAAAAAATAATAAAAATTTTAATTCATTCAACAAAACAAAATCGTTTAAAAAAATCTCTAAAACACTTCACAGTGTAAAGTTGAATAAAGTTGCCTTAAGCAGTTGAGTTTAGTGTAAAAATGTTTAGACCTTTTTTGGGCAGACTGCCGAAATGTTTAACGTTTTTACTCATTCAAATAAATTCGATAGTTTTTTTTTTATATATTTATATTCTAGTGAAGGAAATAAAATAAAGGCTTGATCAAATTGGTGCATGACGTTGATTCTCTGAATTTTCACACACGTAAATAATGATGTTAATTTGTTATTTTGTACTCGTACCATTCTATTACTGCCTGCATATTCTTTTACTTCTGACAACATTTTTTACTCTTATTTCAGTTTATTAATATATTTATTATTATTAGGCCCCACAGGTTTTCTTGTGGACTATTTCAGTGATATTTTTGAGTTAAAGAAACAACACATACGACTGTGTTACATTGTAACATTTTGAGAGATAGATTCGTGTAATACACAACAAAACCGGAGGAAAGATAGAAGTGATATTATTCCCATATATAAAATAATTACAGTGGTCTGCAAAAAAATTGGTCCCTGAACATAAATATTTGGAATACAGTGATTTCAACTCACCAAATTCAAATCCCCTTTCAGTTTTCTCGTATCACATACAGATTTTTTGCATGGACAGGGTTAATATATTCCCCTAAACAGGGCGACAACGCTAACTTATTTTAATATAACTTTTTAACGGCTTATTCGATTTGACTTATTGTTTGGATTTGTTCCTCCAATGAATGAAATACTGTTGTAATACCTTTCGGTGAAAACGCATTGATTGCGCTCATCGATCAACCCAAAGAAACAGTTAGTAACGAGGGTTTTCACCAAAAGGTATAACGACAGTATGCAGGATTACCCAATTACCTTACCTAATTTTTTTCAGCATTTTGTAGCGAAAAACATATTTTTAATGAAAAACTATTTTTTTGCTTTCAAAAACTCGTAAAAAACTATGTCCTTATTCCGTAACAGAAAAGAGAAGACTCCAACTTGGCATTACACCTTTAAAATCACGAACACTTACTTAGGGAAATAGATGCATGTATGACTTTACTGTACCCTAGCACAATAAAAGGAAGACTAGACTTAATTGAAAACATGGAATTTATAAAATATAAAGTTTTGACAGCGAACAGGTAAACACAACCTCAGACGCAATTTTCACACCACTAAAACTAATCATAAACTCAAACAAACGGAAAACACCCTCAGACAGACACTCATAACTGCACAATAAAAAAAAGGACGAATATACTTTAATTGATCCCCACATAAAAATGCCAGATGGCTGACATTCTAACTACGTAGGTAGATACGACGATTATGGGATAAATACCTAGACCAGAAACACGGATTCACCAGTACGTAATAGAATGTGACTTGATAATGATGTATTCACATTGAAAGCGCTCTCCATTTGGAAACAAACAGCCAGGAAGGACGTTAAGAGGAAGAATTGAAAACATTAGTTCATTCTCCGGCGGAACAAACCCAATGTGTTCACAATGAATGGTCCAGTGAGCATGACTGAAGTTGTGTTCTTATTAATTTTATTAAGCTTCATCCGTTCTGGACCGGGAGTTGGATAGACTCCAACTTTTGAGCAAAGAGTGAGTGACTGCGGCCTGCTCCGAGCTCTTGAAGTTGCAACTAGGAGTGACCGGAGGATATACGTATCTGACGGCTTCCTAGGGTGAGGATAACGCTACAAGAGACATACGAAAACATGAAATTATTACTCAATCGCTATTTGTGGAATATATGCGCCGATTTAGAGTAGTGGCTACGTGAGCGGGATCCAAGAGCATACACAAAATATTATTGATTATTATAGGGGACAGCAGAGCAAAAGGATATCACTTCATACATTGGCTCATTGGCAGGAACTCGAAACTTAGCCTAGATTGTAAACTTCTAATTTACAAGAGTATTTTGAAACCAATATGATCTAACGGAATCCAACTTTGGAGCACTGCCTCAGCTTCAAATGTGGATAGAATTCAACGTGGAGAGAATAAAGTTTTACGGTTAATAACTTCCGCTCCATGGTACATCAGAAATTCAAACATACATTGTGATTTAGACATACCGCTGGTAACTACAGAAATCATCAAATACGCAGGCAAATACTCAATGAAGCTTGAAGACCATCCTAATCCCCTTGCTCGCAATATCTTGGATTATAGTGGACATAGCCGATTAAAAAAGAGGGATACCGCAGCTTTAATCCTCAATGCTACAGATGACACATCTTAGAAATATTTGTTTTGTTTTTTTAATGTTATTTTTTTTTTTACCCAAAAGATTAGTTCTGACATGGTGGGGACTAATGTAACTTTTTTTTAGAATTTAAGATTTTAAAACTTATTGTTAGTTCAGTTTCTTGAAGATACAATAAATAATTATTGAAAAAAAAACTTCATACAACAACATTGACCCTTAATATAGAATGCGGTTCTGGGCAGCAAAAACATTGCAAATGCAGCTTAAGTGGACAAACAGAAAATATTTTTGCCACCACTTCACATCGAATTATTCTTAAAACAAAGTTTGATAGAATGTAAAAATACAGATAAAGAAGCATTTATACACCTGAAAAGTATATTTTCATGCGTTAGTGAGCCCAGATTGAAGGAAGGCATGCTTGTTGGTCCCCAAATAAGAGAAATCTTTAAAGCCCAATTATTAAAATTAAAGTTGGTCGATAAAGAAAGAAGAGCATGGGAAGCTTTCAAAAATAAGTATGTTACAACTTTCTTGGAAATAGAGGTGCTGCAAATTACAAAAAAACTTGTGCTGGAATTTCTGTTTTAATATCACCAATTCCAATACAACATGTCATTAGAAATACACTTTTTACATTCGCTTTTAGATTTTTTCGCAGAAAATCTTGGTGCGGTCTCTGATGAGCATGTTGAAAGATTCCACAAAGATATTGCGCAGATGGAAACAAGATGTTGCGGCAAGTGGAGATCAAAAATGTTAATTTTATTTGGGTACGGTTTTCCGTCGACCCTCGTCAAATTTGGTTTGTGAACAAACCGGTTTCGGCTGTTTGCCATCTTCAGTGTTCTTTTCGTACTAGTTGTGTTCTATTGTTAGTTGTGTTTATATAGTTCGTGTCTCCCTTCGTGTTATTGCGTTCGTCACTTACTGTCTTTTTTGCCTGCATCTCTCTCTCTCTCCTTTTTCATTTGTCTCTTTTTACCTAATTTGTCGCTCCCTTTTTCATTCGTCTTCTTTCCCAACTAAATCCTTTTACGATCATGCTTGTTGTCCGTTTTTGTTAATGTGTGAACCCATTGGGTTTTTCCCTTTTTCCCTCCTTTATGTGACATAATAATCTGTAATTGTACGTTTATGATGTTCTTTATTGCCTTGGTCTTGCGCACCTGCGTAACGTTTTTGTGCTGGTGTAGTGTTTGTTTTCCTGTAAAAATGTTTCAACGGTTCAAATATTGTGTCCGAAGCAGTGTTTATTTGTTCATTTATTATTCGTCCGTCAAATGTTTTTTGTTTGTATATTTCCATGTTTTCTAATACATTTAGTCTCCTTCCTTTGTGCTGGGTATGAAGCAGTTTAACCGTTGTCTTTATATGTGCTGGTGTACATTTGTTGTTGAATATATGGTTCGCAAAGTTTGATTCTGGTGTTGATTTTGGTTCTCGTAGTTTTTTGTTATAGTCTCTGATGTGTTCCCTAAATCTGGTCTTAATTTTTCGTCCTGTTTGCCCGATGTAGCTATAATGGCATGTACAAGTTAATTTGTACACTCCTTGTTTGTCTAGTATATTCGCCTCGGTTGTTTCATTCCGTAGTATTCTGCCTAGGTTGTTTCTTGTTCTGAATGCGGTATTGATGTTGTGTTTTCCAAAGAATTTCGCCAGTTTGTACGTTGATGTTCCCATATATGTTAATGTAGCCCATTTTTTCCCTTCCTTCTCCTGTTCTTTGTTCGTTCCAATTTGTTTCTTGATGTTATCTACGAGGCGCTTTTTGTATCCGTTGTTTTCCGCTATGGTGTATATTGTTTCCATTTCCTTCATATACATATGTCGTGTTAGTGGTGTTCTCTCGAGTCTTGTTATTAACTGCCTGATTGCTGCGTTTTTGTGTTGCTGGGGATGATTTGATGAGTTGTGTATTATTGTGTCCGTTGCTGTTGGTTTCCTGTATATTTCATATTCGATTCTGTTCGAGATTATGTTCCTCTTGATCGTTAGGTCCAGATAATTAATTCTCCCCTCCTCTTCCTTTTCCATTGTAAATTTTATGTCCTTGTGTCTTCCATTCAAGTAATCCAGAATTTGCTCCTCGTTATTTCCTTCTAGTATACATATTATGTCGTCGACATATCTTGCGTAGAATATTACTCCGAAGTTGGTCTTTAATTCCCTTACGTATTCCTCTTCTAAGTTCTGCATAAATACTTCCATGAGGGTGGCAGATGTTGGATTTCCCATCCCTAGTCCTGTTATCTGCCTATATATATTGTTGTTAAATTTAAAGTAATTCTGTTCTAGTGTCGCTTTTAGTGTGCCTGTAATTTGTATTGCTAGTTCCTTGTTTTCCGTTTTGTTTTTTACTGTCCTATGAACAATGTCCAATGTATCCATTACCGGAATTGATGGATACAAGTCCTTCACGTCAAAAGAGACCAGTTTTGTTTTCCCCGTTATTTTCACATTCTCCAGTTTACTAATCAGTTCTGTAGTGTTGACTATTGTATGCTTATATTTCAGGTCTAAGGTGTCTTTCAATATTGTTTTCATATATTTCGAAAGTTTGTAGCCTGGTGCAGATTTGTAATTAATTATGGGTCTCATTGGTATCTCCGGTTTGTGTATTTTCGGTAGTGCTATCATAGATGGTGCGGATGGATTCATCATTGTTAATGTGTGCGACATGTCTGGTCTTATTATCCTTGTCGCCTTTTTTATAATTTCCTTAATTTTCGTTTGGTATTCCTCCGTATGATCTTTACCAATTCTCTTGCACTTAGAGTCTTTTATTAACTGTTCAGTTTTTTCGATGTAGTCATGTTTACCGATGAGCACCGTTGTGTTTCCCTTGTCTGCTTTTGTGACTAAGATGTTGTTCGCTTCCAGTTTACGTTTTAGTTTCCTAATTGTATTGTGCTCTCCGTTTAAGTGTTTTGTAGACTTGGCCTCCTTTTCTATTATCTGTTTGCAGATGTGCCTGGCTTGCTCTTGTTCTTCGTTTGGGATCATCGCTATTGCGACTTCTGTGTCCACAATGGTTTGTTCTATTTCCTTTTTCTTGTTGTTTTCTGTGATGTTGTGTTTTAATCCCTTTTCCAATAATTGAGCCTCTTGCTTGCTGATGGTGACCTCTGTTAGATTCAAAAATCTAGGGTGGAAATTGCCGTTTTTGCGCGTTTTGTTGTTTGTTGAATGTGTTAGTGTCCCGAGTTTCTTGTTTAAAGTTGCGTATTTTCGTTCTATTGTTTTCGCGTTTTCTGCTCGTATTTGGTCTAATGTGTTCATGAGTACGTCGGTTGGGAGTCGTTCTGCTAGTTTAAGATGAATGTCTAGTAATTCCGAGTTCGTAATTTCTTTTTTGGCATAAAGGTTTCTGATCTCGAATTTCACAAAGTCTCTTTGTGCTCTTTTTATTGTCTTCCTGCTTGCTGTGGTGTTGATTCTAATCTGTATTCTGGCATATTTTGGTGTAACATTCGATGCGAGGCATTGTTTGTTGAACCAAATGTTTGCCTTTGTTGTCATAACTTTTAATTGTCGTCGTTTGTAAATTGTTATCAGTCCAATTGTGTCTATATGGTAGGCCTGACAGGCATTTTTCGATATGTGCTTGGCTTTTCCGACGGGGTTAATTTTAATTTTATTTGGGTACGGTTTTCCGTCGACCCTCGTCAAATTTGGTTTGTGAACAAACCGGTTTCGGCTGTTTGCCATCTTCAGTGTTCTTTTCGTACTAGTTGTGTTCTAATGAAAAAGGGACGACAAATTAGGTAAAAAGAGACAAATGAAAAAGGAGAGAGAGAGAGATGCAGGCAAAAAAGACAGTAAGTGACGAACGCAATAACACGAAGGGAGACACGAACTATATAAACACAACTAACAATAGAACACAACTAGTACGAAAAGAACACTGAAGATGGCAAACAGCCGAAACCGGTTTGTTCACAAACTAAATTTGACGAGGGTCGACGGAAAACCGTACCCAAATAAAATTAAAATTAACCCCGTCGGAAAAGCCAAGCACATATCAAAAATGTTAGCTGATTTCTAGTGGGAAATTAATCTTGAAACTGCAGAATAGAACTTGTAAAAGAAAGCTATGTACGAAATAATAATAAATTTTAAATGTTAATTAATATTAAATTAAATTTCAATCAAGATATTAGTTTATACAATAGAATAGTTTTGTTATAATAAATTTATATTAAATATTTCAATATCAGTATTTTATAATTTTTATAGTTTTTTAAACGATCTTTTTTATCTTTAATAAATATCTTTTTCTTTTTTTAGATCTTTTTTTATATATTTTTTTTCAATATTTCGCTTTCCTTTGGAAAGCTTCTTCAGGAAAAAAATTTTTTTTTCTTTTTTTTTCTTCTTTTTTTCTCTCTTTTTTTTTTTTTTCTTTTTTTTCCTGAAGAAGCTTTCCAAAGGAAAGCGAAATATTGAAAAGAAAAAATATATAAAAAAAGATCTAAAAAAAGAAAAAGATATTTATTATCAGTATTTTATTTAAATACAAATATTTCAAAAAGTAGTAGACGTGATAGAATCAATCTGTAAACAAATTCCATTAGTATTTATTGAAATACAACATCTCAAAAACTAGACGCGTTAGAATAGAGAGATAGACGTAAAATTTGTGAACAGATTTGGAACCATTACCATTAACAAGGTTCGAGCTGCCGATGTTGTTCTTCCCGACCACTGATATTCTTTAATATAATTGAAATTGAAATATGCTTTTATTATTAGAAATTAATTAATTGCTCATAGTTAGATTCCTTAGCGCATTAATATATTTTGTGATATTTTCATATAGTTTCGAAATGTTTACTATCTTTATATATATAATTCTACTGTACGTATGTTGTGACTGAACTCCTCCTAAACGGCTGGACCGATTTGCATAAATTTTTTTGTATACGTTTGGGTGGCGCCCCGGGTGATTTAGATTTACAATTCGGTCCAATTGGACAAAGGGGCGTAGTACCTCCCATACAAACCAAAAAATAAAAATCTACTATTTCTGCTCCTGATAACGGTGTTTGAACAAAATTTGGTACGTCGGTTTGGTGTGCATTTTTCAAGTGCTGCTGCAAATATGGATCAGCTAGTATTTTTATATAAAAGATTTTTGAATTTTGTTGTCTTCTTATTTAATTCTTATTTAATAAATTCGACTTGAGATATAAGACTCTTGAGTTTTCTATACAAAATTTAAGCAGTTGCTATATGAGCAGTAGTGAAATGGCCTTATGTATATGCTTATTTAAAATTTTTAAATAATAAATATTTTATGAGAACATTGTAAAATATTGATGCTTAAATTAATGTAGGTTAACCCTGTAAAGCAGTTGAAACACTGTTAACAGCGATCGCAATTCATCATAGGATTTCAAAGCAATCGCTTTGAAATTTATCGATTTCCACAATGTGACAGTTGACTTTTTAACCTCTAACACGTCGTCTGGTCAATTGAATCAACAATAATAATATTTGCTTAAATACTAGTACAAGCCTTTTAGTTTTAACTTAAACGACATCCATTTATTATAGTAAGACAGCAAAAATAAGTTTACGGCATAAAGACGTGCCGAATGGAGTATAAAGGGCAGTCACTATTTACATATTTAAAGAATCTTTATTAATTTTTCGCGCAAGAGAACGCACCATTGTAATAAAATTATTACTTTACAAACTTGCTGCCACTATTATTTTTACTACGAAAGAGCAGCAAATCCATGCCGATTATTATTATTGTAATTACTTTCGGCTCATAGCCGAAACCGGTCTATTTACAAACCAAATTTGACACGGGATGACGTAGAATCATACCCAATTAAATCTATTAAAATTACCTACTATCTACTACCCAGGCATACTGTGATAAACAGTGGATCTATTTATGATATTGTTAGGTTTATACCTTTCATAAACGTTTTGTTGTGAGTTCTTTATTGTAAAATAAATAACACCAGTTTTTAGAATTTTTAAACAAACAATTTTATTTACTTTAACTACACAAAGTTGACACTTCAGAACAATTTACTTGAAATGTACGTCTTAACTTCATGAGGTTTAATTTTACACTGACTGACTATTCACTCAGACGCTGCCCTATTTATATTTGTCCATTTAAAGTCTAGAATATTTAAGAATCTTCTACACCCTTTGTATCACATTTTGTTGTTGTATGTTGTTTATTCGATGTATAGGCGCTTGTATGTCTGTGTGCATTTTTGTTTTTGTTTTTATTCTGATAAGGTTTCAGCTTGGGATTTATTTCAAAATATTTGTTGTTGCCTTTTGTAGAAACGGTTTCTTAGAAAACTACGCAGATGGTAAACAGGATACATGGTTGTTGTTGCCTTTCTCGTATAAAATTTCTACAAAGTTAGTAAAAGAAATGTCTTGCATGTCATGCAGTTAGTAAACAGCATAACAATTTGTTGTTGTTTGTGTATAAAATTTTTACGCAGTTTTTAACTAGAAATTTTGTTGTTGTACCATAAGTTTTCTTAAGCAAGCCACGTAGTTCGTGAACAACATACCCAGTAGTTTGCTTTATTGCTTAATTATTTTATTTTAAAACTTAAGCAAGACACATCCGTAACAATATTATAGTATCTTAGATTCCTTGTAAATGTATAACACTTATTACGGTGCTGCAATAAATCCTTATGGTTGTGAAAGTGCTTCTAAACGAGCGACAACAAATGACTTAAGCATTTTCTTTACCAAAATTTAAAGACTTTAAAAGTTTTGTTGTCAAAAATAATATTCCTGCAAGATTTTATAATTAATTCCTCTGTAGTTCTTTTTAACCATTAAGGAATGTTGTAACTTAACATGTCTGTTAACCACTCATGTGTATGTAATTATAAAACTTTAAAATAAATAACATTTTTTAATAGAAGTGCACTGAGTTCAGGCAAAGAAAGATTAAGCAAAACTTTTTTTACAATAAATGTAAAATCTTAGTTGTTTTTTAAATGGATTTTAAGACATTTACTTTGTAATATTGACTAATTTAATTTAAATTTTAAGTTTATATTATTTTAAGGTTATTATTTGTGGTAAAAAATTAACGCAAAACTAACATTGTTTCGTTCTAATTAAAAATATCTGAAGAATATTTTCTAAAAATTGCGAACATATTATGCTGTTGCAAATAAGTTCCCACAATTCCAAATTTTCTGAAAAAATTAGAACTCATCTTTTGGTCTATTAGATATTGCCGAGTCAATAAGGAGTAAAATAAACGAAAACAAAATCTCTGTTTTGTTCCTTTCCGACCGTTCTAGGGGTTTAGATTATGAGAAAACGATAAGTAAGCTAAGCTCTGATTTCAGAAATTCGTGAATGGCGTGCTTACTTCTATAATCATATTTAAACGGTCGACAACAATTTGTTTCTGTTGATGGTAGGGAGTCAAATTTCCACAAAATTAGTTTGGGAGTGGCTCAAGGATGGCTTCGCTTTGGGCTCTTTGGACATATCTAGGGCTTTTTATCTTGTTGATCATAAGAAAATGAGAAATAAGTTTAGGTCTGAGTTCAAGTTTTTGAGAATGGGCATTCTTACATGTATACTCATATTTAAGCGGTCGACAATAATTTGTTTCTTTAGAAGATTGCAAGTCAAATAACCACAAAGTTAGTTTGGGAGTGGCTCAAGGATCAATTCTTTAAATAAGCTTAGCTCTGAGTTTAGGATTTCGTGAATGGCATGCTTACTTGTTTGCTCATATTTAGGCGGTCAACAACAATTTGTTTCTTTAGATGGTCGGAAGTCAAATATCCACAAAGTTAGTTTAGAAGTAGCTCAAGGATTCATTGTTTTTGGTCTCTTTGGACCTATCTAAGGCTTTTGATTATGCTGATCATGATAAAATGATTAATAAGCTTAGCTTTGAATTCAGGTTTTCGTTAATGGCATGCTTACTTTTATACTCGTATTTAAGCGCTCGACAACAGTTTAATTCTTTAGAAGGATGCAAGTCAAATATCCACAAAGCGAGTTTGGGAATGGCTCAATGATCAATTGTAAAATAAGCTTAGTTCTGAGTTTAGGCTTTCGTGAATGCCATACTTAGTTGTATTCTCATATTTAAGCAGTCGGCATAAATTTGTTGCTCCACAAAATTAGTTTGAAAGTTGATTATGAGAAAATAATAAATAAACTTTGCTCTGAGTTCACGTTTTCGAGAACGTCATGCTTATATATATACTCATATTTAAGCGGTCGACAACAATTCGTTTCTTTAGAAGATTGCAAGTCATTTGACTTGCAATGCAAAGTTAGTATGAGAGTGGCTCAAGGATCAGTTCTATAAATAAGCTTAGCTGAGAGTATTTAAGCTGTCGACAACAATTTGTTTCTGTTGATGTTCGGTAGTTGAAAATCCAAAAAGTTACTTTGGGATTGGCACAACCATCCCTTCTAGGACCGTTGTTTTTTTTTAATATATCTAATAGCTTAGTATTAATGACTCATAATTTTGTATGGTTTATGCATTTGCAGATGACATACAATTATTATTTCACCAACATCAATCATTACTTGAACTGCAGATTGACAAAAATTGTAAGCTACATGATGCCGAAACTTGGACGATATCGAAGAATTTTTTAATTAATCCTTCTACGACAAGGACTTTGAAATTTGATCCGCTGTCGTCTGACGAGATAAAAATCTCGGTATGTAATTCTGAAATTATATCTGATAATAACTTCCAAATCTTAGGTTTTGTATTGGATAATAAGCCTTATTACTCGGATCATATAAATACGGGTTGCTCCAAAGTAATCTTTACTCTTCATCGCCTGTATTTTCTCAATAACTACCTTCCTTATGTGTTGCTAATGTCGCGGATCTTACACTGTCTGAATGTGTTTATCTGCACCTCGTTAAGTGATATTTATAGAATTTACATCATAATTAATAAACTAATAAGATTTGTATTTCAGAGATCATGTTTCAATAACGAATTTTAAAGTGTTCCTTCTATGATTTTCTAACTATTAAGCATCTGTTGAACATTTACACTATTGTTAAAACCCAAAATCATTGTTCTTGTCGCAACGGGTAAGTTTTAATCTTTCTTCTAGAAATGTACAAGTTTTTATTCCTAGAATAAACAATTCGCTCTTTGAAGGATCATTCTTAATATTAATTGCTTGTTATTGGAACAGATTAGGAAGGGAGTTAAAGTCGTTTGATTTATCACTAAATATTTAAATCAGAAACATTTATTTAAATTTATCTAAATATTATACGAGTTGGGTGGAAATGCTTTATATTATCATTACTGCGCTGGTGCTATTTTTATTCTTGCACCAAGGGTGCGTTTTCATTGAAATGTTGTTGTAAAAGGATGTCATTTACATTTCAAGTTTAGTTCTATTTTCTATTTTATTACATTTTATTGTAAAGTAATTTTTTTCTTTGGCCATGAGACAGATTTTGTTATTACGAAATAAAAATAAATAAAATAAAATAAATTAGAAAAAAACATTGATTTTACGTTATCTATACGTTACGCAATTTCTGCGGAAACATTTTAGTTTATCCTGGTAGAAATGTTGACGTCAAAATAAACTTAACTAAAAAAATCTATACGTCAGCCTTACGTCAAACGACTCTATAAATTAAATAAGCCTAAGTTTATATTTTTCAAAAAAATTTTTTTTTAACTTTTCTTCTATAATTTGTTTTTTCGCGGGTTACGTTATTTGAGCGGTTTATGTTCGATATGTACAAACATTCACACATATTTATTACTTCATTTCTAATTTAAAATAAAGCTCCTTTCATTTCCCAAAATTTAATATCAAATTACTACATACATAGAAATATGTACATACTTACATATATGTAAAATCACAATACAATTAAAACAGTGGATTCACTTCAAAATACCTGCCAAACAATTAATTTAACGTTTTGTTTTATTCACAAAAAACCGTTAAAATTTCTGTACTCTGGTGACACTTGCCGAGTAAATTTTAGCAATCAGTTAATGCTCTTTAATATAACAAATAATCTCAAATGAGATGAAAAGTCTCAAGAGACTTGCAACTCACTCAACTACAGCCATGTGAGCAGCAAATGAGAAAATCATTAATAAGAATAAACCGGCATGACATCAACACCGGGAAACACCCTTTTACAGAACAACGCCACAGACACAATGCCAAATGAGGAAGAAATAATAAGAGACGATAACAAACTTCAAAAAGCTTTTTAATGTCTACAAATTGTTAAAACGAAAAAGGTACAGTTAAAACAACAAAATCGCACACAACACTGCGAAAAAAACATGATATTTGCTGAAAAGAAAGAGAGTTGGATCAGAGAAACTGTTTTCCATAGACCCCCAAAAGTTTATCCATACGTGCATACATACATACATATGTATTCGTATATGATTCAAGCAGATAGAGAAAGATAACAAGAGAATAAGTTACGCCGGTAAAAAAAATATGAAAAAGTAAATACAAATAGAAGGAGAGTAACAAAACAAAATATTAAAAGCAAACAGAACGATGAAAACAAAGATTGTACTTTTCGTTGTTGTTGTTGTTATTGTTGTTGTGAGCAAATAAAAGCTCATGTTTGTGTCTAGTGTGTCTACTATTCCAAAGAAATACTCATTGTTAGTTTTTGTTTGGTTTATTTATTTCGTTACGTTTTGTTCTCTGCTTTCCGAAAAAGGCAACGTGTGAGTTGTGTGCTTTAGTGTAAATTCAGCAAATGTTTTTGTTAAATGCGGGGGGACAAGTTGTGGAATAAGTATGTTTACTATATATTTGTGTGGTATGATGATATAAGAGTACACACATACATAACTACATCTACTTATATTGATGGATATCCATACGTAAATATGTATGTATATTAAGAATATACATACATACGTTTGTAAAAATACTTACTGATGTATGTATACCTAAGTATGATGCCGTATAGTACTACAAGCCATTAAATGCAAAATACATACGTACATATGAAAGTATGTATGTGTATACACATTCATACATGTATGTATGTATGAAAATACTTTTGTGCGATGTACCTACATCCATACAAACAGTTGTTTCTAAGTTGGTTGGTTTACATACATACATATTCTGCAGTCGTCTGCTGAGTAAACTTACGTTATCTACTACATTCATATGTAAATAGGTATTTATGTACGGATAAATATATATGAAAGCACACATTTACATTCATACATACTTATGTACATACAATGTATGTATTTAAAACAGCCAAACATTTGTAAGGATGAGATATCATCGTGAGGAATCTGCGTCATTTTTGGCGCCAACAAGAAAAACAAAACAGGCTATCTAAAATTGCAGAATCGCCGTGGAACTTAACGATTAAACTCGCCCTTTTGAAGCATTAAGCATTAAGAAAGTTAAACAAAAAATGTGATATAGGTACATACATACATACGTTAGGCGTTATGTTTTGTCCCTTTTTCACTTTAAAACAATTAAGAATTTGATTGTTTTCATAAGCAAAAATATTTAGGAAAACATTGCGTATGTAGCATGCATAAGGCGAATTCGTTGTTTTGTTTATTGGGTTGAGTATTTCAGAAAATGCTGCTTAAAATATAAAACATAAATAAACTAAAGCAAAAAATATAAACACAAATTTATAACACTTTTTATATATTATTTTTTCTTTAAAAAATCTGTCATACATATTTTAAATAATTTGTGACATTTTCAGACCAAAAGAAACTTTATCTGCTATGAAATCGCTTTCGTATAGAGGCACACGTGGCACAATAATGTACCAATTCATTCATTTATAGGTATACCAAAATTCTAAATTCTGCGTTAATTTTTTTATATGAAGCTTGACATTAGGAATATTGGCGAAAATAAATGAATTTGTCTCTGCCACCACATGACATATGATCCCTCCTTATATGTACACTTTCACGCACGATTTCACTACAGCAAACAATAATTTTTAATTGTGAACTTTTAAAATTGTTGTTATATTAAATAAAAATAACATATTTTTAAGCTCTTAAAATGCAAATAACAAGGACTATAACAATAGAAAAATGACAATAGAAAAATTTATTGGATCATCTGTTATAAATGGTACTATTAACTAAACGAAAAAAAAATATCAAAATCTGTTCTAATAAATTTAGTGATATATGTGTTTCTGTATTTATGAACATTTGGTTTTCCTATATACTTATAACAGTTTTATGCAAGGAATTTCTCACTTTAGTGGCACTGACCTTATTACTCCTAGCGATAACTGTAAAAAGAGATCTGTGTAAATGCGAGGTCTTTATTGAAGAGTAGCTTAAAATGTAGAATCGTTATTTTAGCAAAAGTATGCACACAGGTTTTCAGCGAAGAAGAAAAAGTTTTCAAAATAAAAGTGAGACAAAATTTAAACCAAAAAATATACATTTTATTATCAATATAACAATCTGGATGACTTTAACAATTATCGAAATGTTTAATTCAATAAACGCAAAGCAAATGAAAGGCCGTTTTTGTAAACCAGCTAATAAAATTGCGGAAAGTGCAAAAACCAAAAGTATGCAAGTATGCAATTGCTAATAGCCATAAAAAGAAGGGCCAATAATTGATTAAAGAAGTGCGGTTAGTCGCACATCAGTGGCGGCTCAATAAGAAAATAAACTGCATATTAATGAAATTTCTTGGAAAAAATACATACTAATGCGTATTTCTTTGTATGTAGATAAAACTTTCATATACGTATGTATGTACTTACATATATGTATACAAAAACATTTATATAAATGTCTATTTAAATATGGCTATTGACTTCATTCATAATTAATTAGTTTCTACTGAAAAAGACTAGTTCGGTTGTTTTGTGTGTTCTCACGCATGTTTTTGAATGCTTGATTAGTAAAAAATATCCCTCATATTTTATTTACATACATATTTTATTTACCTCTATAATTCGTTTTTGCCGCCCAATTTTGTTCGATTTTGTTCGAGTGGCTGCAAGCAATTATTCGTATTTTTAAGATTTATGTATTTGTCTTGTTTTAAGCCAGCTGCGGCCCCTCTTTGTATTTCGCTATGAGACACTTTAAGGTACTTTTTATATTTTTGGATTTTAGTTAATAGTGGAAAAGTAAATAAATGCAAGTTTTACGGTCTTACATTTCATGTGTGTTGCAAATAATAAAATAATAATAAGAATAATAGAGTGCGGAATTAAAACAATTAGCTAATTCGTAGTCTACATTAAAATTTAAGTGTCATAAAAAACAAAAACAACTGTAATAAAACTATAAAAGCAAAATTAAAGGAAATATGTCTCGGATATAGTAATGACAATGAAATAATTAGTGATAGACGCGTTATGTTTTATTTTGTTAAAAATGTTATATCTAAGAGATCGAAATTATTACAATAAATTACATTAATATTTCCGAATAAAGGATTAAGTAGAGGATGCTGAAATATGTTGAGGGCAAAATAAGCAGCATACCTATATTAAATGTACAATTTTGCTTCTCTGTCTTAACACAGCACACATTAATAGCCATAAAATATATTATTTATTATCAGAAGTTTAGGAAGAAAATATTTTTTGCTTGATTTATTAAGTAAAATAACTTATTTCATTTTTATTTAACAACTCTCCAAAATAGTTCCTTAATTCGTTTCTTTTTAAATAGCAGAAAACACATACGTACGTAGGCAACAAGATGGCATTGCCATAAAATATACATTTATAAGTATATCTAATTGCTCCACTGTTTCGATACCGAACACAGGGCATGTGGGGGCACCAAATACACCACTATTTATTGTACGATTTTCGTGAAGATTATCATCTAGCAACAAATATCTATCATAAAGACTTTCATCGGATCTTAGTTTATTTTTTACAAAAAGTGATCAATTTCTGTAATTCAGTTAGATCTACAAATATAAGTTTTAAGATAACCGAAAAGATTATATATCGCCAGAGTGAAAAACTAAGGGAAGGCTTATAGATTTACAAAATCTTGAATATTAACTTAGGCGTTTTAAAGGTAATTCCCATAAATGCCCTTGAGACGATTTGCTTCACAATTGTTTTTATTCGAAATATTTTAGCCGATACTCCTGAGTAACCGAACGTAAAAAATATCACATAAAGGTACAATCATGTAGACCTATTATACTTCTATTAAATATGTAAAAATTATTTTATAAAACCGAAAATAGATGCACTCCATACATTTTAGCATTTAAAAGACAACATAAAACACATAGGACAAGCACAGAGTAAAAGCGATAAATAAAGCTTTCGAGGTCAAAAATAGTACGCAGCGCTTGTCATTGATGTTTCTTAAGGAAGTTAAGGCTCAAAAAATTAATATTTAAATTGAAGGGTTGTTTTAACGATATAATATATTTTAGAAATTAATTTAGATAATTAAAAGTTCATGCTAAGATCGTCTCAGTTTCTTAAAGCCGTAGTTCCTGAAGGCAGTAAACAGGAAACTATTTTATAAATTTCGAACAGCATCCTTGTCCACATGTTAACTTTTTCTAACGACAAAGCTCTCCTTAGAACCCACGAGAGCTTCATGGAGCATATTTATATTTCCAGAAATTAAATGATCCAAATTAATACTGATTATATATGAATATTTTTCGTATACTTAGAAAATTGGTTGGTTATATAAATTTATAATGTGTACCACCTAATCACCTAACAAAGGTAGATGCGAGGAATTCTGATGAAAGATATAACGATTCAAAAATTGCTTTATTACATTTTATTCCGCTGGTGTTTAACTTTTTCTAGTTTCTTTATAAAGTCTGCAAAAATTCTTAAACAATTCATCTTAAAACTATAAAAGCTGAAAAGGATGTAATGACACGCTTTTCCTGGTAGCTGAGGTATGCTCAGCGGCGTCCAGGGTCGTGTTGTGTCGATTAAAAAAACAAAACTTTGGTTACATGCTTGTTCTCTATTAAGGAACGGATTTAATTATTCCCGGTTTTCTGCTTGACGGCAGCTCGGGCTTCAAATGTAACGGCACGATTCCTCTTGTAGCCGAGGTATGCTCAGCGGCGTCCAGGGTAGTGTTGTGTCGATTAAAAAAAACAAAACTTTGGTTACAAGTTTGTTCTTTATTAAGGAAAGAATTTCCTTATTCCCGGTTTTCTGCTTGACTGCAGCTCGGGCTTCGTATCTTGTGCACTGGTGTGTGTGTGCAGGCGGCTTAGGTAACTCTCTTCTACGTCACACGGGCAGAATTCGAAGAACGTCACTGTCGGTGGCGACTGCGGGCACAAACTCGGCTGGGTATGACGACGGCTCTGTATGTGATCGCTCCGTCGAAATTTGTCTGTACGCCGCCAGAGCCAAGGCACTGTAGGCTGGGCAGCGTATTACCACGGCGCAACCGTTCACTGTCGGTGGCGACTGCGGATACAAACTCGGCTGAGTATAACCACGGCTCTGTCTGTGATCGCTCCGTCGCAATTTGTCTTGTCTCAGGGTATAGTTTCAGTTGGGTATTACCACGGCTCCATCTATACCCTGACTACCAGTCCAAAAATAATAAAATAGACCTGGTCCCGGTCGCGCACCAATTCTTTTATTCCTACTGATGTTCGACTTTTTATACTTATTTTTTCTCCACACACCAACGTTATTTCGCAGCAGATACTCCGCAGCCGACGGCTGTTTTCACCACTGAGCTGCAGTCAGCCTTACAATGTAAATATATGATCATATGCCTTCGTGGCTAAATATTACAGAACTTAATCTCACTTCATTTTACTTAAACATAAATTCTTATTTCAGATTTCTTAGTAAATAATTCTATAAGTAAATATGTGCGTATATAAGTAAATTGTATAAAAAAGAAAAATAGCAATTGAAACGTGACTGCTGATTGACAGTTTGCTGTGTGGCCAGAAACGACCCTGGACTTTTGGTCGTTACAAGGGGAAAAGTAAATGTAGCCGAAAAAAAGCAATTTGTATTATGTTCAACAAAATCTTAAATAAATTAAACCAGTGATAATCTTAAAATGTGCTTCTGACACCCTCAAAAAAAAAAAAATAACAGGGTGTGAGAGTAGTTTGACTTCATATGAAGTCCCGATATTTGAAGCTGTGAAAAAAATCAGAAATTCAAAAATTAAATAGAATTATTGTACAAAATCCAAAGCAAATTGTGGTCTACTACGATAAGAACTTTGCCAAATAACAAAACCATTATTGAGAAATAAAAAGTTCATAAGAAGTTTCTGAAATATTTTTTTTATTATTAATATACTTATAGCGGTCGCCGCTTGCATATGAATTTGTTATATTTCTTTATTTTTTTTTCAATTTTACTTTATTAACAAAGATTATTTTAAGACGGTATTATTAATAACAGGAATATATGTACATATGAATATGTAAATAAATGACTTTCCAGTTTTATTCAAAATATTCTGAATGGCCCTACTGTCTTATCCGCAACTGTGCGTACAAGAGGAGTTAGTTTGTCTCTATTCTCACAAAATAGTTATATTTCATCTTTGTACATATATTTTCAGCTGCAGAATTTTACAAAAACAACAAAAAAAGTTATACAAGAGCAAGAGATGGCAACTTCTGTTTGTGTGGATGGAAGAAAGTAATTTTAGTTTTAGAGAAAAAGCTTTTTTTTTTGGCAAGGAATTTAAAAAATGGCATCAATGTTAATGGTTTTGTATGTATCCATTCGTACAACTACGAATATTGCGCTATTCTCCATCGCTTCTTCTTCTTCTTCGCTTCAATTTGCTTATTTAATACTTGTTGGGGCAGGGTATAAGAATCAAAAAGCCGGTTGGCAGGTAGGGTATGAAGAACTAGCGTGCATATTTACTATGTGCAAAAACAATGATGATGACAAATCAATGTTTAAATGTGACCAACTGAAAATGGGGATTTTGAATAAAATTATAAAGAAAAGACAGAAGATGTTTCAAGCACAAACTACGTTACGAACAAATGTTACACGCAAATAGTGCCTGCTTAATTTAGTAGCTGCAATAACAGCAAAAATGCAAAAAACGTAATCCTACACATGTCCGTCTGTACGTCAGCTAGTCATAGCCATCTGTCTATTGAACCATAGTTGGTAGTCTATTTATTTTTTTTTATAATAGGCGTATATATCTATGCTACCATAAAAGGAAATATTAAAAAGTAAAAGGTGTTCCGTTATTTATGTGATATTCATAAAAATATTGAAAATATTGTTACTTTTTGCCCTGTGGTAGACAGTCACGTAAAGTTTGCAAAGTTTATATGAAATTAAGTTCACTACAACAATAAGTAAAAAAAATATACTTTAAATTAAAGGGTGCTCCAATAATAACAAGAATTTTACGTTTTTAAGTATTAAGTACAAGAACAGGTAAAAATTAAGTAAAATGTAAAGAGTGTTCCTTTAGTGATGTGATTTTATTCTTATTTTTTGACCGTAGCAGGCAGACATTTCGCATTTAAACAGATTATGTACAAATATGACATTTATAAAAATAAGCGCAAATGGTTAATTTAATGAACTGGTGTTTCCATTCATTAACGAATTTGATTAAAACTGAATGAAGAATTATAGAATGTATTTTATACTTTTTCTAAAATATTGTTACGGATGTATCGTGCTTAAGTTTTAAAAGAAAATAATTAAACATTAAAGTAAACTACTGGGTATGTTGTTTACTAGCCCGCAGGCTTGCTAAGAAAGCTTATGGCACAACAAACTGCGTAGACGTTTTATACGCGCAAGACAATAACAAACATGTATGCTGTTCACCATCTGTGTAGTTTTTTAAAAAACTTATCTAAACAAGACAACAATAAATATCTTAAAATAAATTCCAAGAAGAAACTTTATCAGTATAAAAACAAAAACAAAAATACACACAGATACAGGCGCCTATGCATTGAATAAACAACACACAACAACAAAATGTGATACAAAGGGAGTAGAGGATTCTTAAATTTTCTAGACTTTTAATGGACAAATATAAAAAGGCAGCGTCTGAGTGGATAGTCACTCAGTGTAAAAATAAACCTCGTGAAGTAAAGACGTGTATCTTAAGTAAATTGTCTTGCACTGTCAACTTTGCGTAGTTAAAGTAAATAAACTTGTTATTAATTTAAAAGCTCTAAAAACCGGTGTTATTTATTTTGAAATAAAGAACTCACAACGAAACGTTTATAAAAAGTATAAACGTAATAATATTATTAATTTCTGAAACTAACTTTAATTTTGGTTACTTTTTAAATAAAATTGATGGCATTTAATACAATTTGAACTGATGTTGGTTTTATTTTACTATATTGCGAAATGGCTATCCAACTGCACTATATTAATGAAATTTAATCAGGACATTATTATGCTTAAATTTATTTAACATTCTGAACATCGAGACCTAGGCTATTATAGCCACACGATTATCTGGTGCTACATTTTTTAAGAAAACGAAAGAGATGAGACAGATAGTAAAAGTAGACGGAAAGAGAATAATGATAAGACATCATATGCTGTTTTGAAGCAAATCTCTACTTTAATAATTATTTTACCTCATCAACAATTGCGATATGGAGAAGTTTCGACCAAGGTTGTATGCAGTGCTGTAATATGTCAAATTCTGCATATATATTTATATGATTAAGACAAAAAACAATATATATATATATATATATATATATATATATATATATATATATATATATATATATTGTTTCTTCTTGGCTGCTGCAAGAGTTAAACCCAGGCCAAAAGGTATTTAAAGTAATTGTAATCAACATGCTTATAACCTAAACTCCAGCAGTCTAAAGACAACTTTTCTTTGGATAGTTTAGTGTTCTTAGTTTGATGTTCATGAGTTTTATTTCCCTTATACAAATTTAACTAAAATATAGAACGATGGAGTGGCCACATTTACTACTTTTAAGACTAGCATCCTACAAACTTGAAATAAAATGGCAGCGAATTTTCGATGACAACTTGGAATGAAGGAAAAAATCACCTCTTTTTAAAAAATAATATAAAATGTTAACAGCTAGCCACACCCAGACTTATACATATTTTTACCTATTTTTTGGCTATTATAAATTTGACATTTTTTCTTTTAAGTGGAGTTAACAATTTTTACATCAGCGACAAAAAATAATTTAAATAATGTTTGACCAACATTTTAAATTTCTGAGCCATTTTGCTCTCTATTCTCTCTAGTCTAAGAGAAAATAATAAAACTTTTTTATTAAGACAAATATACTATTTTACACTTAGTAGATATGAGAGTGCCATATAAAGATCAGGTAAATATGCTGCATTTTATACATCAAATGAAAAATTCGATCCTTTTTATAACCTCTACTAGGCTAAAAAATTAAAGTTGTAAATTTTTCTAAACAAAAAAATTATATGCTCACAATTAAAAAGTTAAAAATAAAAATATTAAAATCGCATGAAGGGCATAATTTTGAAATAGCATTATATACTAATTTAAACACATCTAGAACTTCTAATATAGGAGGTATAAAGGTGCTTAAAACCTTGACTGCCTCTCTATTTAAGCGGTTACCTTTTCAAAATAATAACACGATTGTATTCATTCGCTGCTGCGGCTGCTCCATGATACTTAAACGTCAGCTAATAGCAATAAAGACGCTACAATATTCTCTCTCTTGAATACTAGATTTTTTTGTAAAGTGTTTACATACTTTTAAACATGTCTCTAAAGGCCACGTTTTGAGAGTCCTGAATAAGCAACTACGCATACAAAGAATTCACAGCACTATTTTTTTGCTTTTAATTTATTAGTACCAATTCGGTCTACTGTTGGTATCGCCAAGCACGAGGAAATATGTTTGTAGTCGACCCACGATGATGATAATGAGTGACTATAACTACAACACAAAAGACCTTTTACGCCGCTATAGAGTGCGAAGGGAAGTGAATATAACATTGAGTATAGTAAAATTTTATACAAAGTAGTAAAACTAAAAATAAAACAGCATACTACTGCTACTACTATTATGGCTACAACAATTACTTATACTATAGAAATATCTAAGTTCAATTTTACGTGGCTGTGCATGCGACTGGCACAATATTGGGTACACAAAAGTTGTAAAAAAAAAATAAAAGAGTAGTAGAATGTAGTAAAGCTCTTTTCTTCAATATTGTTTTTATTGTTGCTTGTTGCTAAGGAATGTTTTCTTTTTTCTATATTATTTAATATGGGTGTGTTTGGGTATAAGAGTTTCAATGAGATATATTCTAGTATTTTCCTTTTTTGAATGGGGGGTTGAAACACATGCTCGAAACGTCACGTGAGGATATGACACAGACAGATAAATACTTAAACATATTTTTGTCCAAATTGTATTTGATTCATTTTTTATATTTAAAGTTCTTCAGTTCTTTATACATACAGCATTTATAATTTTTTTTTTGTTTTGTTGTTGTTAGGGCAATAGTTTTTATGTGAAATTGGATTTTTTGTTGTTTTCTTTTTTTTTTCAGAAAAAAAATCTTTATTAAGAGGAAGAGAGAGCTGGAACATGAAAAAGAGTATGAAATAACTTAAAAGAGAATAGCAGCTCCTTGCTACGATACCAGAATTTTGATTGTATGATAGATGTTGCATAAAAAATATTCAGGGAACAAATAAGTATTTTAACATGTTCTTAAAACTCCTAAAAATGTACACGTGTTTCTTAGCGTCTTAAGGAAGAGGGACTTTAAAAGTTGGTATTATTTTTTGTTTTTGTTATTACAATGTCTTTGTTTTGTTTTAATAAACATAAGTAGCTTTATAAAAAATTAAAATTTGTAAAAATAATTTATCAAATAAAGTACACAACTGAAGAGACGATAATACTCATTGACGTAACTTGAATAAAAATAATAGTGTATTCGCAGGCTTGTTCATAATTGAAAAGAGATTTCGATTATATTTTATTTAATTAAGTGGATTATGGAAAAATAATTTTATGAATATTTGAGCCAGTTCACATTGGATTAGTTGTGCTGGCAGTTTGTTGGCATTTTCGGTGAGGGGGGTAGTTTTTGGTTGAAACAATTTTTCTAGCAGCTTCAAAGCCGCACAACGAAAACAAAACTAATACACATGCATTTATGAAAACACAGGTCTTGTGTGTTTTTTTTGCAGAGCGATTTTTAGTCTTCAGTTGGCTATTGCCTTGTCATTTAAGTATGAACGCAAAAGTAGAAGGTGGTTGGTCGCGGCAACTAACATTAAAGTTGATAAATCTGTATAGACAACAAGTGGCGTTGTTTATGCTATTTGTTTTTATCATTTTTACCTGTAACCTGAACAAATCACAATTGAATTCAAGTTTTTGTTATAATATTTTTATATTTTACAGAAAATTAAATATGTGTTAATCTTTTAAACGGTATTTTTAATTAAATTTTAACGATATATTTTTTCAATATTTTGCTTTCCTATGGAAAGCTTCTTCAGGAAAAATTTATTTTTAATAACAAAAATTATTAACAAATTGAAAAAATTTTTTTTATTTAATTAAAATAAAAAAGGTCGAATAAGAATAAAAATAATTTTACAGAAAATAAAATTAGAAACAAACTTTTCATCATCACTTACAGCCATATTTATTTTGTAATGCGTATACTGTGGTGTATACCGAACGAAAAACAAACATGAAATGAATAAAAAACACTAATACACACAAAGATGTGTATACGTATAGAATTTTGTGCTAAAATAATTAGTATAGTGTGTTTTGGAAAGAACTAAAGTTGTGCAAAACAAATATTAATCCAATGTGAACTGGCCCTTTGAAAAGTGATTGTGTTCCGCCTTTAATGTCTATGTATATTTCGTTTCGTTTAAGAAAAAACATAAAAACATTAAATATTTTAAAATAATTTATTGTTTTAGCGAGTTACACATCTTGAAAATAATTTTTTTTAACTTAAAGTTATCAAATTTTCTTAAACAAAATGTAAAATTTAAAAGTTACAAAAGTGACAATTTCAAAAGAAGTTTTTTTTTAAATGAATCCGAAATAGTCTTCTATAGTATCACTATTAGAGCACTTATCAGAGCTTGCTTCTGATAAGTGGATAATCATTTAAAATTTTTTTTTATTTATCTACAAATTCCTTCTTTAGTGTCAGTAAAATATTTAATACTCTGCCAATGGGGTTTTAAATCTCAAGCTGTTGAACATATTAAGGGCCTTTTTCAAAAGTTACACTAGTTCGCCCCAGTATATACTTGTGTTTTGATACCTTCAGATTATAGCGATTGTGATTTTAAAACTGGTAAATTTAATTCGCTTCGACGAGCTCAAAGGGGTAATATCATGACTTACGCTGCCTTCAAGTAATTGTATGCAAGCTACATGTGTGTATTAGTGACAAAAATTACAAAAATGTTTCTTAAAAGTATAATTTTTTTTCCAAATAACACCTGCTTGTTATCTATCGGGTGGCTGAACAATTTTGCTACATTAAGAAACTCAAAAAACCTTTTTTAAAGTTTATGCAATTTATTTTTTAGTAATTCATTTGAAAAATAGTACATTTTTATTAAAGTAATTCATGAAGTTTTCAAAATAATTGAATTCAAATGGCCAGCACCCTCGGTGACACATGTGCAACATCTTATCAAAAAGTTATTCACTATTGCCTGAAGTGTTGCAGCGGAAGTTGTCTCAATTACTATTCGAATGGATTGCTTTAAATCATTCAAATTTGTTGGGTTTCTTTTGTAAACTTTTTTTTTGCAATAACCTCCAAAAGAAAAAAAGAATGTGGAGTTATTTGAAATCAGTTTATTGTGGAACTTTTGCCGCAATTCTGTCATAACAGGCGTGGCTATGTGACAAGTTGCTCCATCTTGTTCAAACCAAACAGAGTTAACAAGGATTCTTTTTCGGCGTAATTCTGGAAAGAAAAATTCTTTTAACATCTTTAAGTAACGGTCTCCATTGACCGTAACAATAAGACCGCTTTCTTCGAAAAAGTAGGGCCCGAGAATAAACCTTGAAGAAACTGCACAAAACACTATGACGCGAAGTGGATCCCCCCACCCCCCGGGGGCACTTTTATCGGTCTTTATAGAACTTCAACTATCCAGACCTGTGCAACTGGGGGTATAAGGGCTGAGGTAAAACTGGATGCTCCACGTTATTTCCACGGGAATCAGTAGCCCGCAGAGTTTCCGCTATTTGTCGCTTTAGACATTTAGCTGTTTCTCTGACTGTTTATTGAGGTTGGCCCTTCGGGAGTATCGTGATGGTTGTGGTTTCGCGGCCCCATAACAGATCTGTTTTATATGGTGGCCAGGATCATTTCACTTTTAATAACACCTACTTGGTGGAATGACCCTAGACCCAGAGAGCATGCTAGATATGTGTTCTGGACAGGAATCTGGAATCTTTGAAATTGCTCTGAAATCTTTGAAATTGCTACTACGAAGGGCCTGTTGCTAGAATTAGACTTCGGCCTCCTAGGGCGTGATTGGCGCTGCTTTTCACTCACAGTGGTATGACCACCATCTGATTAAGGCTCACTGCCGGGTGCAGATGTAAATCTTATCACGTAATGACGCGAAATGGAATTAATTGCATCTGATGGAGTATCTGTGGGTTAGAATTACTCCATATTCGGCAATTTTGTTTGTTTAAATCAAAATGTGGCTTGTCCGACGTCAAAATGCAGTTTTCATTCTTTGACGCCATTTGAATGATCTTCTCACAAAATTTCAAGCGAATCGGGAAGTCTCTTGGGTTCAGTTTGTTTGTTAATTGAATCTTATATGGAAATAAGTTTAAATCTTGAATCTGCAGTGACTGTCTGCTGACACCCATTTGAGCAGATAAGCTCCTTGGCGAAACTCGAGAATTGGATTGTATGGCAGCAGTTACAGCAGCGATAGTTTCCTGCATCCGAACTGAGGCATCGCGATGATAAGGCCTTCTTGAGATAATGCCACGCTCTTCACGAGCCTCATTATAGTCCATCTGCTAGGAGGTGTGCCACCAAACGTGCGCCTATATTCTCTTTGGACGGAAACTACGGACTCTAAAGCGTGAATGCATTGCACTATACAAATTCTTGTTTCATGGCCCCAATTCTCCATTTTAGTTAAATATAAAGATCAATCTATAAAATAAAATAAAAATGGAACAGGTTGCTCAGCTTTTATCAGCCGCCCTGTATAAAAACAGAGTCACCTCCACGATAAATCCACAAGCATGGGAAATTGCAGCCATCATACCTATCCAAAAACCCAATAAAGAGGCTTGCATAATATCTAGTTACAGACCAGTATCTCTTTTACCATGTATAGGCAAGGTAACAAGTAGCATTTATGAAAAAAAGTGTACGGACGATGACCTCCTTAGCATACACAGCACTTTATTTCAAACGCATGACCAAGCAAAAACCATATAAATATATTATCTACTGAGAGCATTTGATCGTATTGGAAATAAGGAAAAAAATACGTTTTCTTTAATAAAAAGTTTTTTAACAAACTGTAAATTCTATGTAAGAGTTGATAATGTAAACCTATCCCATTAATATAAAGGAATACCACAAAATATCAATTATTTTATTAATAATTGCTTTCAATCAATTTAGTAAAATCATCTCCAGTAGATGATTAGAAATATTGACCATGGAATTTACACTGACGATGCAATTATTTTCACTACGATTTATCCTTGATCTTAGCAAAGCAAGTGAAAGCTTATTAAAAATCCTTAGAGATATTGATAATTTTTGCTTTTTATTACACGCTCGTTTAAAATATAACTGTAACAGTTTTGATATCGAAAACGAAAATGTTAAGATAACAAGAGTTAACCATTTGCGAATTATGACAATAAAATTTGACAAAATTTTATCATTCAAAGAACTATCCTCTCAAACTAGCATACGTTACATCCTGCGATAAACTTACTTACTGAAGTTGTCGGGCACGCAATAAAACATCGTACCTGTAAACTGATCTATAACTCAAGTCCAAACTTTTTCACGTCATAAGAAAATTTATTTGAAACAAACAACAAACTCCTAGAATCGGCCCTTGCATTCTACGAGGGTCTCTCTCCAACTTTGTTCTTATTTCCTAAAACAACTATCAGAATCTTCATGTTTGTTACACCACTCCTCATACATACCCAGCAGGCTCAACCTTCCTAAAACAACAACACCAACTTTCAGTTTTTAAAGCTACCTTTACCAATTTATAAATCAGAATTGGACTTTTTAATACACTGATGTATCCAAATCGATAAATTTCACAGCCTTTGCAGTTATTCAACAAAATAATAAAATTAAAAACTGTGGTCATACTGAATACCACTGTTCCATTTTTACGGCCGAAGCTAAGCAATATTCATTGCAACCAATGCTGCAAGCAGATGATACGAAATAGATAATTTGTAGTATTCTGGCTACGAAGAACATTAATTATGATTTCCATTTAATAAACAATATACGAAATCCACTCATTCTTAATTAAAACAAGCTTAAACTTGTCGCATATGCGGACGTTCCTGTGTCTGATGCTGGAAATAGACCTCTAATAATAATCTTTTGCACATGGGAATTAAGCGATGCCATCAACTCAATCAACTCCAAACAATAACAACAAAACTACAAAAACAGTAATCCCCTTGGAATTAAACCGGTTTACCATAATCCTGCTCAAAAATCAAAACCAAGTTAATAGCAAGACTCACGCTAAGCCACAGCAAACTCTCGCACAACAAAAATTTTTGAAATTACTATGCGGCTTCTAACACGCTCAAGGTGCATAACACACCTCAGGTGGCAATTTTATAAGCACAGCCGGCAGGGGCGTTCCCACACTCCTTCCGTCGCTCCAGCATAGCGACATCGCTAAAGAAGAAGCCACACATTTCCGCGGTGTTTGGGTATGAATCACAACCATCACGTTACTTCCCGAAGAGCATCACCTATAAGCAGTTCATGGCCGTAGCCCTGTGCGTTACTAACTCCCATTGTAGCAGTTTGATAAATCACTGGTCGGATCTCGAGTATCCAATTTTTCCAATTATAGACTCTTGCTAGCTAAAAGCTGCTAAAAACCTACCTAACATTGACTGATTTTTCGACAATCCTTAATTAACAAAAGTAATTGACCAAATGCAAGCTTCAATGATGAACAAAATCTGGTATGGTAAATCAATATGAAGAATAATTGTAAACTTTAGCTATGACAAAAATTACTTTATTAAAAAAACGACAAAACATATTACACATATCATGGTTAGTACAAAGAGAACACTGAAGATGACAAATAGCCGAAACCAGTTTGTTTACAAACCAAATTTGACGAGGGTCCATGCTGCCAACTTATAGCCATTAGGACGACATAAAATTCATTAACCCTGTACATGTTATAACAAAAGCTAATAACGACCCTGTGTGTCATGAACAGATCAGAAAAATCAAAAACTTCCACCTCAAAATGTCGTAGCTGTTAATAGAATAAAATGGAAATGTTGACGTCGACTGCATCGGTAGAGGTATGTGCTTTTTTTATCGAGTGGATAATTTGTTTAAAAAGGCGATTTAATGTAATACATCAGTTAAAACCTCCCGATGGTGATTCGATTTACATCCGCGCCTGGCCATGAAGCCTTAATCAGATGGTGGATCTAACCACTGCATAATTTGGAACGTCATGCTCGTCCTAGGAAGCCGAAGCTATAATTCTATGCAACAGAACTTTCTAGTTGCAACTTCGATGATTCCAGAGCAGGGCTGCAAATCATTACTCCTTGCTTAAGAGTTGGAGACCTTCCAACTCCTGTCCAGAACACATGTCTACCATGCTCACTGGATCTGGGAACATTTCACCAAGTGGGTGTTATTAAAGGTGAAATGAACCCGGCCACCATATAAAGCTGACCTGTCTGTTATGGGGCCGCGAAACTACAACCACCACGATACTCCCATACAGGGCCCAACCTCAATAATCAGCCAGAGAACAGTTAAGTGTCTAAAGAGACAAATAACGGAACTCTGCGGGTCACTGATTTCCGTGGAAATAAAGTGGAGTTTCCAGTTGTACCATTGCCGACTTCAGGGGACTGGGCTCCCTTTTTCCCAGTTGCACTGTGTCTAGATAGTCGAAGTTCTATAAAGACCATATTTATGTGCCCCCGGGGGGTCCCGATGGTGGTGTAGGCGTCTGAAAACAAGAAAATCGTATTTTAAATTTTAGCCGGACTTTTGAAGTCGTAGGTGAGTTTTTTAGGTCACCTTACGCCATAGCGTATTGCGGCCTGGATTGCTGTGAAGATTAAAAAAATATATATGTTTTTCGAACAAGACATCGAGAATTTCGATTCTCGCGTAAGACACAGAATTTTGTGATGCAGCTAGAGTTACAACATAAAAACAGAAGTAGTATAAAATAAAAAATAAATAAGAAAAGTAAAATAACATTTCAAAAGATAATCTACTTTTTAGGGTTCTAAAATATTTTTATTTTTCAAAAGAAAGTTTTTATCCGAAAATGGAATTAAATAGCTTCCTACAACTAGCAACAACTAACTCGAATTGACAAACGAAAAAAATACATAAAAAAATAAATAAATTGCACTGTGTGGGCGTAGAAATTTTTATTTTTGAGTTTTATCTCCTGGATGAAATTTTATGATATTAATTGTACTGTTGTTGTTTTTTTTCTAATACATTGATTTTTTAAATATTTTTGTGTGTACATAAGTGTTTATTATCTGTCAAAAATTGTTATGTCATCATCAACAATTTTTGTTACACACATTTTGTAGCGAAGTTTTTGTTTTTATCTTAAGAATTTGTTCTTTTAGTTTTATATGCAGAGCAATTGAGTTTATTGATTTTGTGGATTTTATCGTCTGTTTTAAAATATTTGTATATTAAATTTTCTCTGTTAAGGTTAAGAAATGGTTGGTGGCAGTTGCAGAAATTCACCCTATATGCTAAAGGTTTAATATTTATTAAATTTTTACTTGATTTTAGGTTTTTATTCATTCATTTTAAAATCCAGTTATGCAAAAGAAAAGTTTAAAATTATTATAAAATTATATTGGAAGATTCTAAGTAAGCTTTTAATTTCATTATAATTTTTGGCTTAACATTTTTTAAATCGTCTTAATATTTTTGGAATGAAAAACTCAAAAACATCTTAAATTGCTGAATTTCAAAACTATCATTTTTTACTCCAAGAAGACTTTTGAATGAATAAATTTGGACTGTAAATACAGCTAAATTAAATACATAAAATAATAAAGAATAACTTAGTGAAATGTTTACCAAAGAAGTTGTTTAATATGTGCTTGGATTTTCCGACGATGGGCAAATTCTGGATTACTTGGATGGAGGACACAGGGACATAGAATTTACAATGGAAAGGGAAGAGGAGGGGGGAATTGATTATCTAGACCTAACGATCAAGAGGAACATAATCTCGAATAGAATCGAATATGGAATATACAGGAAACCAACAGCAACGGACACAATAATACACAACTCATCAAATCATCCCCAGCAACACAAAAACGCAGCAATCAGGCAGTTAATAACAAGACTCGAGAGAACACCACTATCACGGCAAATGTATATGAAGGAAATGGAAACAATATACAACATAGCGGAAAACAACGGATACAAAAAGCGCCTCGTGGATAATATCAACGAACAAAGAACAGGAGAATGAAGGGAGAAAATGGGCTACATTAACATATATGGGAGGATCGACGTACAAACTGGCGAAATTATTTGGAGGGCACAACATCGATACTGCATACAGAACAGGGAACAACCTAGGCAGAATACCACAGAATAGGACAACCGAGGCGAATATACTGGACAAACGAGGAGTGTACAATTAACTTGTACATGCCATTATAGCTACATCGGCCAAACAGGACGAAAAATTAAGACCAGATTTAGGGAACACATTAGAGACTATAACAAAACACTACGAGAACCAAAATCAACTCCAGAATCAAACTTTGCGAACCATATATTTAACAACAAATGTACACCAGGACATATAAAAACAACGGTTAAACTGCTTCATACACAGCACAAAGGAAGGAGACTAAATGTATTGGAAAACATGGAAATATACGAACAGAGAACATTTGACGGACGAATAGTAAATGAACAAATAAACACTGCTTCGGACACAATATTTGAACCGTTCAAACATTTTTACAGGAAAACAAACATTACACCAACACGAAAACGTTACGCAGGTGCACAAGACCAAGGCAATAAAGAACAACATAAACGTAGAATTACAGATTATTATGTCACATAAAAAAGAAAAAGGGGAAAGGGAAAAAACCCCAATAGGTTCACACATAAACAAAAACAGAAAACAAGCATGATCGTAAAAGGATTTAGTTAGAAAAAAAAAAGACGAATGAAAGAGAACGCCACAAATTAGGTAAAAAGAGACAAACGAAAAAGGAGAGAGAGAGATGCAGGCAAAAAAAAGAAAGAAAGTGACGAACGCAATAACACGAAGGGAGACACGAACTATATAAACACAACTGACAATAGAACGCAAATAGTACGAGAAGAACACTGAAGATGGCAAACGGCCGAAACCGGTTTGTTCACAAACCAAATTTGACGAGGGTCGACGGAAAACCGTACCCAAATAAAAATATATTAACTATGCTGCCAACTTATAGCCATTAGAACGACATAAAATTCATTAACCCTGTACATGTTATAACAAAAGCTAATAACGACCCTGTGTGTCATGAACAGATCTGAAAAATCAAAAACTTCCACCTCAAAATGTCGTAGCTGTTAATAGAATAAAATGCAAATATTGAGACGACTGCATCGGTAGAGGCATATGCTTTCTTTACCGAGTGGATAATTTGTTTAAAAAGGCGAATTAATGTAATACATCAGTTAAAACCTCCCGATGGTGATTCGATTTACATCCGCGCCTGGCCATGAAGCCTTAATCAGATGGTGGATCTAACCACTGCATAATTTGGAACGTCATGCTCGTCCTAGGAAGCCGAAGCTATAATTCTGTGCAACAGAACTTTCTAGTTGCAACTTCGATGATTCCAGAGCAGGGCTGCAAATCATTACTCCTTGCTTAAGAGTTGGAGACCTTCCAACTCCTGTCCAGAACACATGTCTACCATGCTCACTGGATCTGGGAACATTTCACCAAGTGGGTGTTATTAAAGGTGAAATGAACCCGGCCACCATATAAAGCTGACCTGTCTGTTATGGAGCCGCGAAACCACAACCACCACGATACTCCCATATAGGGCGAACCTCAATAATCAGCCAGAGAACAGTTAAGTGTCTAAAGAGACAAATAACGGAACTCTGCGGGTCACTGATTTCCGTGGAAATAAAGTGGAGTTTCCAGTTGTACCATTGCCGACTTCAGGGGACTGGGCTCCCTTTTTCCTAGTTGCACTGTGTCTAGATAGTCGAAGTTCTATAAAGACCATATTTATGTGCCCCCGGGGGGTCCCGATGGTGGTGTAGGCGTCTGAAAACAAGAAAATCGTATTTTAAATTTTAGCCGGACTTTTGAAGTCGTAGGTGAGTTTTTTAGGTCACCTTACGCCATAGCGTATTGCGGCCTGGATTGCTGTGAAGATTAAAAAAATATATATGTTTTTCGAACAAGACATCGAGAATTTCGATTCTCGCGTAAGACACAGAATTTTGTGATGCAGCTAGAGTTACAACATAAAAACAGAAGTAGTATAAAATAAAAAATAAATAAGAAAAGTAAAATAACATTTCAAAAGATAATCTACTTTTTAGGGTTCTTCCTGTGAAATAATAAAAAGCTATGGAAACTCAAACCCAGTAAATTAATTTGCAGACGCAAAGTTTAACAAAAATTCTCAAATATTTTTATTTTTCAAAAGAAAGTTTTTATCCGAAAATGGAATTAAATAGCTTCCTACAACTAGCAACAACTAACTCGAATTGACAAACGAAAAAAATAAATAAATTGCACTGTGTGGGCGTAGAAATTTTTATTTTAGAGTTTTATCTTCTGGATGAAATTTTATGATATTAATTGTATTGTTGTTGTTTTTTTCTAATACATTGATTTTTTTAAATATTTTTGTGTGTACATAAGTGTTTATTATCTGTCAAAAATTGTTATGTCATCATCAACAATTTTTGTTACACACATTTTGTAGCGAAGTTTTTGTTTTTATCTTAAGAATTTGTTCTTTTAGTTTTATATGCAGAGCAATTGAGTTTATTGATTTTGTGGATTTTATCGTCTGTTTTAAAATATTTGTATATTAAATTTTCTCTGTTAAGGTTAAGAAATGGTTGGTGGCAGTTACACAAATTCACCATATATGCTAAAGGTTTAATATTTATTAAATATTTACTTGATTTTAATTTTTTAATCATTCATTTTAAAATCCAGTTATGCAAAATATTGAAGTTTCAATAGAAAAGTTTAAAATTATAATTATATTGGAAGATTCTAAGCTTTTAATTTCATTACAATTTTTGGTTTAACATTTTTTAAATCGTCTTAATATTTTTTGAATGAAAAACTCAATATTTTTGATTCCAAAAACATCTTAAATTGCTGAATTTAAAAACTATCATTTTGTACTTCAAGAAGACTTTTGAATGAATAAATTTAGACTGTAAATACAGCTAAATTAAATACATAAAATAATGAAGAATAACTTAGTGAAATGTTTACCAAAGAAGTTGTTTAATATTTAATTAAGAAAAAGTACATCAAAATATGGAAATGCATCTGTGTGAGTAAATAATTTTTGTCAGAGATAAAAAATGCAATCAAACTTTTAAACATATATTTGATATATTATTACAAAGATGGTTTATTAAGTTTTAAAACAAAATAATTATCAGTAAAAAAATTGCATTTTACAAAAAACACACTTATAAGAAATTCTACCAAATAAGTAAACAACAGAAAACAAAAACAACTAATGCAGAAAAAAAACAAAACAACAATATGGAGTGCTGTTATGGTAGAATATTCTTGTATGTGCGACAACCGCTTAAAACAACTGTATTAGCACCACTTGCTGGGCAAATCACTGAGTTCAAGTTGAGTCATTAGTGAGTAAAACCAACAAAGTTACCATCGTGTTTATTTTGTGTGTATTGAAAGTATATAAATCGTTTAATTTAATGTAAAACTCTAAAGTAGTGTGCTATTATTTGGCGGACAAAAATTGGAACTTTTACGGTGGATCACCCGAATAGATTTTTATTCACTGATCGTTTTCTTTGTGTATTAGCGGAAATTTGGCTGCCTAGTTTGGTTCTAGTCACATCAGTAAGTTTACAAGAATCTGAAGGAGATAATAACTAGCTATGGTTTTTTTTTTTAGAAAGAATAAATTCGTAAATGTTGATTTTTCCGTGATTACAAATTTCTAAGATAATCCTGTGCTCTGCGTATGTATTGTGATTCGCTGACCCATTTTCTTTGGTATTAAGTAAAAATAAAATATTTATAAAGCACTTCTCGTGACGAACCTATAATAATTTTCCGTCTAGGTTTTTATTTTAGTCATAAAAAATACGACCAACTAAAATTGTCGTTTTACAAAATTTTCTTATGGATATTAAAACTGATTATAATGAAAACAACACAAAACGAAAACTTTGTTAATACCATGTACAAAAATTTTAATATTTTCTGCTTTATGTTTTTGAAAACATTGAATGGAAAAACACATAACTTGAGTAAATGTGTAATATCTCAACAATGTTTAATGATTACAAAGAATATAGTGAACATAAATTCAGACATATAATATTTAAATTTGGTAGTTTTATGAGTAGCGTGATGGAGGAAGTAAAAATATAACAAACATTTGCTTTTTTTTGGAAAGGGTTGAACAACACTATTCACACATGAATCAATGATTCCAATAAAACTTTCTATAATAACAATAAGATATCGTCTAAATTTAATAGGCGAAAAAAATATGTTCCATCACTTTGATGAGGTATAGAAAGCAAGTAATTGATATAGAAAATTAGCCCCAAAAAAAATCACAATAAATTTTTTTGTGTATGACATTATTTTCCTCTTGGCTTTCAGCATATTCTAGAAAAATTCTCTAGCCACGCTTATGACGAGCATTAATTATAAATTCGTCCCACAAAGTATTACACTGGATTATAAAATATGTTAACATCAACGACAGTTACGCAAAGGAAGTTTTTAACAAACTTGTCTTCTAATTCGATTTACATAAATTTAATACGAGAGCATAAATAAAAGCAATTCTTACATATTGTTACGTTTATTTCTTTTAATAAACTGTTTGTTATATTAACACAGTACTTTAGTGTTCTAAATTAAATTAAACGGTTTATTTACTTTCAATACACTCAATATTAACACGATGGTAACTTTGTTTTCTTTACTCACTGATGACTCAACTTGAATTAATTTAAATTTGTTCAGCAAGTGGTGCTTATATAGTTGTTTTAAGCGGTTCTCGCATATACCAGAATAATCTACTTTAGAATCACTCCACATTATTGTTGTTATTATCATTTAGTTTAGACGCCTGTTTGGCTGTTTTGTTTTGTTCTGTGTTACTTGTTCCTATTTTCTTTTGTTTATCTTATTTGAAAGAATTTCTTATAATCATGTTGTTGTTGTCTTTGTCTATAAGATTTCTTAGAAAACTAGGTAGTTTGTAAAATGCGCAGTGGGTCATTTCGTTTACTTTTTTTACTGATAATTATCTTGTTTTAAAACTTAACAAATCATCCTGATTTAAAAACTTTATTACTTATTGTTTTCTTTTTCCCTGGGAATCTGGCTTACTTTTGGCAGCAATTGAGAGAGTAAAATATTTTAAAATTTGTTTCCCACATCAACATTTGATAACTGAATAAGTATGTTTTAGGCAGTACAAATTTCAGAATATCAGCCGCATTGACTAAGTTTCAGGCCACTTTGCCATAAAATTTGTTTTCAAACTATCAAAGTGACTTTTCCTGCATATTGTCGATTTTATTAATAAATTGTAATAACGATAAAAGAGTGAAATACATCTCAGATTGCGTCGATGCTCTAGAAAATCAATAGTATGGCGGACATGAATACCCTACTGCCCCAATGAGCCTCTTGTTCATCTCTTGTACGCGATCAAGCAACTCCAAAATAGACTTTGCAATTTTGGTCAGTTCAAAAATCAATAATAATGCGTCGGTTTACAGGACTTATGAACCACTTTATTTATAATATATGATTTACAACATTTGTAAGGTCATAAAAAAATTAAAAATCCACGTTGAAACTTCGAAATTATTGGCATGTAAAAAATCTGGACAGTATACCTTATCCACATTTTTTATATGCCAAGTTAAGTTCGGCTTATTTTAAATTTCAAAAAAACTAAAACTTGTAAAATCTCCATAAAGTTTTAGTTAAAATGGAACTACACGAAACTTGTAAATAAATTTGCTTGTAAAATTTAAAATTCCTTCTCTGCATAAAATTGTTTTGTTTACGAAATTAAATGCTGAAAGTTGTAAAATAAATATTGATTGTGGGAACATGTAAAACAAATTTTCAATTATTGATTTTGGTATTTGGTATTGTATCTGTTTTTGTATCGTATGCTATGGTTTAAATTGACTGCGTATATTTTGTATCACTAAATATAAATTTATTGTGTTTGAGATTGAATAACAAAGTAATTGTTAACGCCCTCATATTGTCGAAATTATAATTTAAATAACAAATATGCAAAAAAAAAACACAATGTTCCGATTATCTTTATTAAAATCTTAATTGGTTAAAAAAATTATACAAAACTCCAAAACAAATACCTATATACGAGGGTGGTTATAAAAGTCAGAAAAGCAAAACTCTATTTCTTATAAAAGGGGCCACCATCTAACGTTTTTTTTTCAACTAGTGCTTACTTCGTGAATGGTTACACTTAGCTCATGTTTGATTTGACAGATAATTAGTTTTATCCTTCCACTGAACGAATATGGGGGAGAAACTGGCATTCTCATCGATAAACCAAAGCGTGGAAAGCCAAAAACAGTGCGTACACCCAAGAATATGGCTGCTGTGGCAGAAAGTGTGTGTGAACCGCCATCAACATCAATTCACCGTCGTTCTCAACAATTGAACATTCAGAGACATCATTGAGACGAATTTTGCATAAAGACCTTGGTATGACGCCACACAAAGTCCAATTGGTTCAGGAGTTGAAAACAAGTGATCATCCAATGCGTTTTCTCTTCGCTAAGCGGGCCTGTGATCGACTTATAGAAGATGCCGATTTTGCATCTTTTCAGATGAAGCTCATTTTGATCTTGGCGGGTATGTAAACAAAAAATTGCCACATTTGGGTAACAGAAAACCCGCAAGCATACATTGAAAAGCCGACGCACCCAAAATGAGTGACTGTTTGGTGCGGATTTTGGTCCCGAGGCATAATTTGGCCATTTTTCTTGGAAAATGAGAAAGGAGTGGTCGTTACAGTCAATGGCGATAGTTATCGGGCCATGTTGAATGAATTGTTGTTCACAAAATTTGAAGACGATATATCAGGACAGATCGTATAGGCTACTGCATGACCAGCCGAGGCAGCCATTTTAATAAAATTTTTTTTCATTATTAACCGGAAGGATTGTACTTTCAAATAAAAAAACAAGTTTTAAAAAATATTCTATAGCTTTGTTTATAGCATTTAGAACAAAAAAAAAGTTATTTGGCGGACCCTTCATTACACTATTTAATCAAAAGTAAAACTACTAATTATTTTTTTTTTGTTTAATGTAAAGGAACCTCATCAAACATTAAAATGTTTAGTATTATTTATATAAAAATATTAATATTTTATTTAAAGTGGAAATAAACGTCAAATACGTCAAATAGAATAACAAAATAATAACAAATATGTTATTGTAATCTAAAGTCTTCTCAAATTTTCTACACAGAATCACACTTGGTGGAAGTGATAATATTTATATGTAAAAATTCTTGGCACAACCATCGGTTTTACAAATAACGCCATCCCACAGATAATTATTGAATTGATTACATAATCAATTACAAAAAAGTTATTTAATGATTCATTAATATAATCCCTTTTAAAAGATACTGTATTTCATTATTACGACTTATCTAGAATAAAGATTTAACATGAATATTACAACAGATTTACAAAAATAACTTTTTCATATTTTTCTTAATTTTTCCAACAACAACAAACACTTAGCCACTTTCTTCTTCCGTTTAAGGGCGTTTGCTTAATGAGACGGACGCAATTAGTATTTTACATCAACTACTCTTGGTTAGGTGTCATATAGTGTTGCCACTTTTTTTGTAAGAACTCGCGCCCCATCGCTTATTGAAGTAAACTATCGTCGGCATATACAGTATATAAACTCATTATACAAACATTTTTATTTTACCATTAATATTGAATGACAAAAAGTTCAGGTAATTAACTCTTCTTATCGTAAAACACAAAAATACCAATTTTTATAATATATCAATATATTTATATAATATCTTAAAGAACCGAGTGGACAAAGAGGCGTGGTACCTCCCATACAAACCAGAAATTAAAAATCTATTATTTCTGCTCCCGATAACGGTATTTGAATAAAATTTGGTACGTCGGTTTGGTGTGCATTTTTTAAGTGCTGCTACAAATATGGACGGAATTGTAGAAAGGGGCGTGGTACTTCCCATACAAACCACAAATAAAGAATCCAATATTTAGGCTTCTGCTAACGGTATTTAAGCAGAATTTGGTATTTCGGTTGAGTGAACATATTTTAAGTTCTGCTGAAAAACATAAGCGGGATTTGATAATGATGCGTAATACCTCCTATACAAATCTTCTTTATGTATATAACTCTACTGTAGGTGTGTATGTCACTGAATAAATTTTTTTGCAAGCGTTTGGGTGCCACCTTTGGTTGTTTATAATCACAAACCAGCCCGGCAGATGACGCTGCAATCGGTATCCAGGTTATTCAACTACACTGCAACTATACGACTGTATCGACTTGAATGAATTGTTGTGTATTCATTCATTCAATGCATTTAATTTTTTTTATGCGCTATGTTTTGATACTATATGGTATCGCGTTATCGTAAATATTGAGCGTTGTTTACTTCAAAAATACACAAAAATACAAAAAATACTTCAAAAATACAATGTCATAAATTCGTCGCCATCCGCCAACTGCTACCAATGTGTCTTGGTGGATGACGATGAAAGGCCCAAAGTAACATGGACTCGATTACTGCCGCCGTTTAAAACGGTCGTGGTGGGCATCGAGCTTATTTGCTTGCGTCTCTTCTTTGCGATCTCACAAATTCGTTCTTAATGGGTCAGCTAGTTCTTAATAGTAAAAGAACTTCTAGTTTACACTATAAAAACGGTTTAAGATAAAAAATATTGCTATCTGTGTTTTTACACCGTTGCCACTTATAAGTTGACACTGGCCTTTATTATCTAAATGCTAAGAATTTTACATTTAATACATAAGAATTATTTGATTGTTGCGGAATTTATACCAATATTGCATTTGGTATACATTTTTATAGAACGTTCCTTACAAAAACCGAAGCGACGTTGTGAGCAAACCTACTCAATATGAACCTATGAGAATCTCTCCCAATCTGGTTTCATTTAAAACTCCCAACACAATGGAAACACCACAATTATTGTGTTTAGTTGGCTACGTTCTTTATTTTTACGAATTCCGGCCTGGCCGTAAGCCGTATTCAGATGGTGGTCAAACCACCAATGAATGAAAAGCTATGTCATTCACGTTCTAAGAAGCCGAGGACTAATTCTAGAAATACGTCATTCCTAGTTGCAATTTCAGCGGTTCCAAAGCAGGGTTCCTTGCTGAAGAGTTGGAGACTATCCAACTCCTGGACCAGAACGCGTGAAGCTTATTATAATTAAGAACGCAACAGCATTCATGCTCACTGGACCTGAACCATTCATTGTGTTCATTGTGAATGATCCGACCCACAAACTCAAACGAGGGCCTCGAAACACAGAGCCACCACGATACTTCCGAAAGGCCTACCTCAATAATCAGTCAGAGAACAACTAAATGCCTAAAAAGACAAATAGCGGAACTCTGGGGCTTTACTGATTCCCGTGGAAATAAAAATAAAGTGGATTTTCCAGTTGGCTCCTTGCTAGCCTAGAAGGGGACTGGGCTCCCATTTAGCCCGGCAAGACACAGGTCTAGATGGTTGTGTGATCCATAAAGACTTAAAAATGTGCCCCCGGGGATATTATTTTTACGAATATGGTAACACGATTGCCCTACGAAATTCACACTAAGTTCAATTATTATCGCATTTTCGACATTCGCCAAGCATTAGAAAGTATTGAAGTGTCAGATTAGTACAATACGAGTTAATGTAACTCCTTTTCATTACGAGTAATTTTTATAAACCTGTAAATGAAATAAAAATTTAAATTTGTAAACAAAAACATAAAAAAACAATCAGCGGCTAGTCCAAGCTTAGAAAGAAAAATCCAAAATTTTTTTCCAACCAACTTATACTTAAAATGCACTTTTACAAGTGCTGGGCAATTGACTTGAATTTTCTTTCTCTTTTTATTGATAACACCAATACTATCTACTTTTGTTATTGTTATCCTTCCGTGACAGTTGGGAATGTTTACGATGCTATTGTCATTCCTGATTTTTTTATAATCAGTCACACTATGGTGCCTAAAAGATATTGATCGCTGTCCCTTTTATCGCATGAAGAGAAAGCAGGCAGTTTTTGGCCAATTCTTAGCCGTATTTTATTTTTTTTTTATTGGAGCAGGTGCCTGGTCTCAATGTATTGTGATACTTGCGCCGCACTTTAATCACTATGTACAATATTCGGCTATTTCATCTCTAAAATCTTCATTAATAACGTCACCATCCTTAGGAGGAAATAAAATGATATCATCAGGGTTATCTCTGGCATATTGTTTGTATAATTCATCCAAGTTTAATATTCCATTAAACAGAGAAGCAATAGCAAAATTTGCAAAATATATGCATGCGTATGCATATAGACATATGTATGTATAATACCCAGTGTCACTTGTAGGTGACAATTAATAAACAGTCTATAATTTTGCTTAGAATATAATTAAGTTTTTAAAAATTCTTTCCCACATTGTTAGCCTGAATAGCTAGCAGTATATAATAAAAAAGTTATTATGATCTTTACCCTTTTGGCATTTTTATAGCAATTTAATTAACACAAGGTACACAATATGACGAAACACAAAGACGATGTTTAGAATAAAAATTCTATAGTAAATAAAATGCCAACGTTGCCAAAATAATATCAGATATACAACAAGGTGTTGTTTATATGTAAATATTATTTATGTTTGTCACTAATGTGTGTAATATGTTTAAAAATATCATTCATCTTCGTCATTTGTAGGTGACACTGGAAATTGCCGGGTTAAACAGTTGATTTGAGTTTTAATCTGCTTTATGGCAACAATGTTACTGTACATTGTTGCTAATCAAAAGGCAGCATAAAGATAATAGTTATACAAGTAAATAATATCATTAGCCAATACTTTTTCTCAGTTTTAATAGTATATTGAATCCGCGCCAAACGAACTGCTCCGATTTTGAGGTAAAGAATGAATCAAGCCCATATCTGATACCCTCTCCTGAAGTAAAGCGTATTCCAGTAAGGGAGTTCTGAGTCGATCAATCAAAAATGAAGTCAGAAGGGCCGGTGAGCTAAAGCTTCTCATACATTGTTTTTGACCGCTCTTGCAACATGTGACCGAGCGTTGTCATGATGGAAGATCTGGTAACTGGTTGAATATTCAGGTATTTTTTCGTTGATTGCTGTGTGCTAACGATTCAATTGTCTTTGATACAGGGCACCTATAATCGCCTGACTCAATTTCAACAGCTCTTAATACAAAACACAATTCTGATCCCACTAAATAAAGAACATTACCTTGCCGTTATGGATAATCGTAGGCTGGTTGGTAGGCTGGGCTTTACACATGACTTATTGCGCTTAGGATTGTCGTAATATATCCATTTTTAAACACCAGTAACAATACGAAGCAAAAATGACTTCTTTTTGTAGTACTCAAACATTATTTTTGACATGCGTAATCGCCTTTCAACGTGTTTAGGCTTTAATTCATATGGACCCAATTTCCTTGTTTTTAAATGCTTATAAATATAGGGAAATGGCTTGTTTCGTGACTCGCAATGTAATGCAAATTCCTCTTGCCTTTGAAACCAATATTCGTCGAATAATGCTTCTAATTCTTCATCGACTGATCAGGCCTCCTTTTCATGTCTTCTGGGTCGAAATCACTACTTTTGAATTGCCAAACCACCGTTCACAAATTTTTGAGTTGACCATAAGTTTCTACCAACAATCGATAACTTTCAGCCAGCAACTGTTTTCTTGAAACGCAAAAAGGTTATCAGACTTCCCCGCAAGACATGTTTTTAGGCACAAAATTCGATATTATTATAGCGATTGAAAAATGTGTGTTTACACGTTGGCGTTTATCAAATACTGAATTATATTGACAGAAGTTTGGTTTACCATAGAAATGACCATATTTGTTATTATATAGTAGTTATGCCTATGTTGTCCAAATTGATATTATTAACTTGTATATAAAATTGTAGAAAATTAGACAAAGGCATGGTTTAAGACGAGACAAACAATTAAGCCTCGTTAGAGCCGTAAAGGTTTATCAACAGTAAAACTTTCAAATAATGCGCGAGGAAACAACTATGCGAATACCAAATTACATAATATTGTCTGTCCAATTCCAGGCAGTAAACAAATTTGTCTGTATATCACTCCTATTTTGACTCGAATGGGTATTTATGTTTATAATAACGCAGGTGGAGAGGGTGTATAAATTTGATTATATAAGTTATTATTTTTATAAATATTTTTGTTATTTATATAGGCGAGTCGATTAAGTATTTTTCCGTCTAATCATAATCGGGTTGAAGTTAGTTTTGCCAAGGACCCAGAAGAGCTACAGAAAATTTAGTCCCAACAATCTGTCAAGAACACTTTTATTTTGCTATAAAATACGAATTTCACTCGCAGTTGGAAATTTTAAATTTCAGTGAAAAATATTCATCACTCAAAAGTACTTTTATTATCGGACCAGGACTGAGGGAATGATCCCTACACATGCAATTCATTGTGCCAGAACTAGGAAATTAGGTTATAGCAAGGACCGTGGAGGGAGTAGTGTTGGAAATATTTCTGGAGGGAGCTTAATCCACATACGAACTCTTTTGCTAAAAAACAAATTTTCCCTGTAATGCGTAGTGCGATTAACAGGCAAATCAACCAAAAATGGATGCGTTCTCAACGAAAATCGAGTTAAACGCTAAAACGTGAGAGTAACGGGAACAAGTTCCCTAGTTTTATTAGAGCACTTACCATTATAGTAACGATAAAACAGTGAAATACAACCCGTATTGCGTCGATGCTCTACATAATCAATAGAGTAAGATACCCTACTATCCCCAATGAATCTCTTGGGTCAATACATGAGAGTTGTATTCCATTTTTGGACGGATACAGGTGGTATAAATAGTTCGAAAATCGGATGGAGTAAAGTATCTCTTACACCGTTTCAGAAAACCAAAATACTTGAAAACTTTTTTAGAAATCTATCAATGGAACATCACACTGAATTTTCATGCCAAGAATATCCGATTTCGTAATACCTATATCATCCATAGTAAAATATGCAGCACCGGTCCCGAACACCGATCTATGTGTAGGCATACAACTTTGCGTTTTATGGGCATTAAAATCGACTCTATTCGCACGACCACATTCTAAGATTGTTGCGAGATCAGAACTCACCTCCGACTGGTTCGGTATATTATTAAATGAACACTAATGAAAAATGGTGCTGTCATCTTTAAAAAATTCTAACTCAATTTATCATCAAATTATAACACTTTTATCCAAATTTCACAAATTAATAATTTTACTAAAAAATTTTTGTTGTAATTAAAAATCTTAACTTTCATTACTAACAATAAATTTAAAAAAGTATGGTAAACTTAACAATTTCACCATTTTAACATTTCAACTAAAATTTCTGAAATCGATTCGATTAGCTCCGTATAGATTCTGTCCTTAGGCCAGCCCTACAAAAATAATCCTGTGGTATTAATTCACACAATCTAGCTGGTCACGTAACTGGTGATTGTCGTGGAAATTATACGTTCGGGAAATTTGGTTTGCAATAAATCAATCGTTTCATTGGCTGAGTGACATGTGTCACCGTCCTGTTGAAACCACATGTTAGTGATATTCCTGTTCAACAATAATAGCCCAATTTGAGTTGTTAGCATCTCGCGATAGCGTGATCCATTGAACGTTACCCCATTTTCAGCCTCATGTTCGAAAAAAAAAACAGCCTAATCACGCCTTCAGATTATATAGCGCACCATACAGTGACACGTTGAGCATGCAAAGGCTTCTCAGTAATCGCTCAGAAGCCGAAATGTGGCAATTTTGCTTGCTGACATATCCTGACAGCTGATAATAGGCTTTGTCTAAAAAAATGATTTTGTGAATAGTCAGCCCGCTTCAATTCCTGCTCCAGTCAAACCTTTTAAGACTTCAAAGTTCGCCTTGTGGTGGTTTTAGATGACCCCAATTGTTGAGAAGGACGAGGAACTGACAAAATTTCAGGTGCCCTTGTAGACTAGTAGGTAGTGTACTAGCTTGTCAGTCTGGGTGTTGTGGGTTCGATTCCCAACGAATACCTTGGTTTTTTTTTCACTACAAAAATAAAAATTGACTGTCGGTGGGGCTGCTCACCGACTATCCTTCTACTTTCACTACCTGTTTCATCTCTTCTCTATCCCTTTTCTAAAAGAATGTAGCACGGTACTTGACTTTTATACAAAAAAAAATTAACAAATTTGGATCTGCCTTAACATGTGGCTCACGGCTGCGATTTTTTCAGTTGAACAGTGTTTGCACATTGTATCGAGCCTGTTGACTTAAATTTAACGACCAAATTCTTAATAGCGATGCTAGAAGGACGTTAATGTTGTCCGAAGATATCAGGAAATTTTACGAAATATATAGTGGATTTTAATTATTTTAATGCGATTTTCGGCGAAATTGAGTTCATTATAGCAACTGCTGTTGCCACAATTGAAAAAAAAATCTTGTTGAAAACACCGATTGATAAAATTTGTAAAAAGCAAATCTTGGGTCAATAAATGACCTGCTTCATAGCAGCGAAAAGTAGGGAAACAGTCAATGGATTTTCTACAAAAAACATTAGCTTGGCTTTCTCAAGGTATGTTGGCTGTAATATTTGTTATCATTTTTATCGTAATATTCATTATATGCATGAAAATGAAAAGCGTGAAAATTCTATTTTGTGCAGAATTTGCTGATTAATGAAAACCGTTTGCTGCATCTCATATCTACTTCAGTCATCAGAAAATAAAACAAGTGCTGATTAAAACTCGTAAATCAAAAATAAAAGTCCTTTGTGTTGCTTTTAGGTAACGGGTGTATTTATCTGAATGTCTGATGATGAGAATTTGAAATGATTGCCGGAGGCAAAGTAAGTCAGTCATAAACAATTTTTTTGTCTACATCGATAGGAAATTTGTTAATATTTATCAACACTTACAAATCTTTTGCTGCATGCGTGGCAGTTTTCATTTACAACAAAAATTATATTGAAATATGTATGTAAGTATGTGTGTGTGCCTTTGGCTATTTCGCTAATTTTGCACATAGAACTTTTCTGATTAAATGGGATAACAAATGTTTGTTCGAGTTAGTGGAATTTATAAAGATGGAAATATGGTTGCTCTCATTATAGCTTGTATCTTCCTAACAAACAAATTCTGCCTCCACCTAATAAAGTTATTAATTTTATCTGTTAGTTTGTCTGTCTGTCTATCTATCTCTAGCTTTTGTTGTTGTTAAATATTTTATGTACAACTTTCCTCTGTGGTCGTTTATTGTTGTTGTCACTATGTACTTATAGTTAATGTTGCTTCAGTTATTTGTCATCTTTATTCGAATATTTAACTTTCTGTTTGGCTTTTTTTATTGTTATTTTTTCTGTTTCTTTAATTTATAAGTTGACATTTATTTGTATTTTATTATAATTTATTTTTTAATGTCTTTTATAATACTGTCTGCATTTCTATAAAAAGCATTAGAAATGACTAGATGATTAAGAAGTATTTTTTTTTTTTTGGAAATTTGAAAATTAATAACTTTTGGAAATATTAAGTGGGGAAGGTCAACTTATAGATATTTTAATTACACCAGCAATTTACATTGAAATATTTGTATTAGGGTATCAACTTGTAGGCTGATTATTTATACAGTTTGTTTTCACAAATATGATGAAAGCATCGGAATTTAAAATTATAACGAAGTATATTTTCATTGCCATTAATAATTTTCAAACTGAATGTAATGAATTCTTGAGTTATTCTAATTGTTTAAAAATAATTAAAAATTTTATAGCTTTCATTATTATCTCGAAGTATAGTAAGAAACGGAAGTCGAAAAAATTTTATGTTATTTAAAAGTTGTCGTAAATCGCAATAGAAAATAGAAATGAATTTTTTTTTGTTGTTTCGTTTTTATAAATCCGTATTGCGCATCATTCAGTGAATTTCCAAAATTTTAGGAATCGTTCGCTAAAATAAGACATAAATCGATATTTATTGTAAAGGGTTTTTGAACAAGAAGTTTGCTTTCTAAAACAAAAAATTTAGATTAAGATGATTCAAATTTTTATTGTATTACAAAGAGAAAAGTTCGGCAATTATGAATGAAAAATGACATCTGGTAAATGTTCACCACGACCACGCTGATAGATGTCAATTCTTTCATGAAAGTTATTAAACCCTTTTTGGCACAATGGCGGTACTATTTCGTTAATCACATCACGGATTTTGAGTTTGAAGGCTGAAATCGATACGATTGGCTCCGTATAGACCCTGTCGTTAAGATAGCCCCACAAAAATAATCCGGTGGTGTTATATCACACGATCTGGCTGATCATTGTCGTGAAATTATGCGATCGGGAAATTTGGATTGCAATAAATTGATCGCTTCATTGTCTGTGTGACATGTGGCACCATTCTATTGAAATTATATGTTAGTCATATCCACGTCATCTAAAATAGGTGAAAATTGAGTTGGTAGCATCTCGCGATAGCGTGATCCATTAACCGTCACCGCATTTCCAGCCTCATCTTCGAAAAAAAAAAACGGCTCAATCCCGCTTTCAGACCATATAGCGCGCCATACACTAAGAGAAAAATCGAATTTTAAAATCGAAGCATATCGTAGTTGAAACAAAAAATTTTCAACTTTAAGCATTTCAACCTTAAACTGAAATAGAACAACCTTGAAATAAAGAAAAACCACATGAAATCAACATAGTACAGTCATAAAATTTATATTTGATTAAAAAACAAAGAAGTATTTTTTTAATTCTAAAACGTCCAACATTGAATTAAGAAAAAAAATAACATGAAATTCTCAGACACGGTACTTTTACAAAGTCAACTTTGATTCAAAAATAAACCAACGTATTTTCAATTTAAAAGAAACTTTAATTTAAAAATGCATGCTCTTACCTTTAATGCGTGCGTCTTTGAATTTATTAATAAAATGATGGATTCAAGATATCGGCAACTTTATTTTAATGACGTGCGTTGTTTAAATCATTTTTAATACGAAGTATTATGAAATTAACGCCGTTGCATTCTTAAAGCAATAATGCATTGTTGAATTCATGTTGGACATTTTTGAAATGAGTTCGAAAATTTTACTATCCACGTTGTAATACGTAATTATACAACTTTTTTTTATCAAAACGTTCATTAGTCAGTGGCAGACAGGGAAATAGACAAATAGAGTATTTAATTTTAATGTTTATTTATTTGATAATTTTTATAGTTTTTTAAACGATCTTTTTTATCTTTAATAAATATCTTTTTTCTTTTTTTAGATCTTTTTTTATATATTTTTTCTTTTTCAATATTTCGCTTTCCTTTGGAAAGCTTCTTCAGGAAAAAATTTTTTAAATTTGAAAACAAAAATATTATTAACAAATTGAAAAAATGTTTCAAAACATTCATTCATTTTTTCAATTTGTTAATAATATTTTTGTTTTCAAATTTAAAAAATTTTTTCCTGAAGAAGCTTTCCAAAGGAAAGCGAAATATTGAAAAAGAAAAAATATATAAAAAAAGATCTAAAAAAAGAAAAAAGATATTTATTAATGTTTATTTATTTATTTTAAAAATACAAAATGGAAAAATTCTAGTTACTGAAAGTGAAATTTTAATTAATGGTGGCTTACAACCAGTGGACGAAATTGGCACAGTTTTTGATGTGGAAGATTGCGAAGATCATGATTTGGAAAACTTAAAAAAACTATTAATGGATTTTAATGTAATGCAATTATTGCCAGTATTGTAAGGTAAGGATATAAATTTCAACTTAAACTTTTGACGCCGCACATGGTACAAAAGCTTACAAATTTCAGCATGTAACCTAACATATCGGTGCTTACAATATGTGAGCAAATAAGACCTCGTCGAAGCGATTCCACACTTAGGCCTGCAAATGGAATTTAGAGAGAAGTTATTCAAATGGCATGCATTTATTTTTTTCAGTTTGGAATGGACGACGAAACTATTTCTAATCCGACGAAAGTTCAGGAATGGATTAATAGAGATTTTTCAAATGTGGGATCACCAATTTCTTCAGGACCTTCAACAAGACGTGTTTTAAATAAGGTTTGTATTGTAAAAATAATTAATATACACACATATTTATGTCTGCACTTTTATTTTTTATATTAAAGCCAAGATCAAAAGGCCACTCCTGTTTAGATTTTTATAAAGAGAACAAAATTGTAACAGATAACAAACGTAACGAGATTAAAAATATTATAATAGAAGAAATGGTCTGTAGTTAAAAATTTGGTTAAGCCAAATGAGATTCTTGGCATTGCTGATGACATATGTGAGATTTTTCCCAGTGAGGTGACTGCAAAGGTAAACAATTTTTTTTTAAATCGGTACAAATGATAAATGAAATATATGTTTTATGTTATCCATTACCTTTAAGTCAGTCTGATACTCATTTTCAATGTTATGAATTAATAAAAGAATTTGATTAAATTTATTTTTAAATATTGACTATTTTAATGGACAAAGACTTATATACGACCAAAAACTTTTTTGTAACTTTTTATAACTGTAATTAGTTTTTATGTTTATTATTATATTGTTACATTTATTATATATTCACTATATTTATAATTTTTAATAAAAAAAAAAAAACAAAACATAAAATAAATTTTTGATTTATGAATGGTAAAAATGTTGGTAAGTATATTATTAAAATATAAACCTCTGTCCCACTGTAGTGCGAAAATATCAACCTTAAATCGACGGTGGACGTTTTTAATTCAAAAACGCTACCATGTTAAAGTGAAGCTGTGCACTCTTAATTTGAAAAAGTTTCTGTTTTAAGTAGACGTAGAAAATATTTGATTCAATATCGCTCTTTTTTGGCTTAAAGATGCCATTTTTTTATTTAACTCCGAACATTATTAAATTAGCGTTGAATCTGCCTCGGTTTCGGATTAACTTTGTTTTATGTTAAACGTTGTTAAATATATAATTTCCAACCTTAGCTCATTTTCACGGCTTTTTTTGTTGATTTAAGGTTGAAATTGTTGATTTCCTGCTGTTTTTTCTATGAGTGTACAGTCATACGTTAAGCATACAAAGGGTTCTCAATAATCGCTCTAGGATTTTCAGAAGCCCACTTGCGGCAATTTTGTTTGTTGACAAACCCTGTCAAGGAATAAGGGCCTTCATCTAAAAAAACCAGTTGGTTGTTCCTCAATTAAGCAGATCTGAGGCAATGTGAATGGGCGGTCGACTTCAATTTCTGCACCAGTTGGATCTTGTAAGACTTCAATGTCAAATCTTTATGTAAAATTCGCCATGTGGTGCTTTTGGATAGCCCAACGGCAGCGATGTTTTCAGTTGAACGACCCGGTTCAACACGCGTTGACTTTCGCACATTTTGTATCAAGCCTGCCGACCCAAGTTTGACGACCAAATTCCTAATACCGGTTTCAGAAGGACGCTTATGTTGTCCGAAAATATTACGAATTTTACGAAATGTAACTTTAGCAGAACCACTATTTGTTATGTTAATGTGATTTTCGTGCGAAATTGAATTTATTTTAACAATTGCCAATGCATCTACTATGCATACGTCACAAAAGTAAATGTCAATGTAAATGCTGTTGGCAGTGCCAATTTGAAAATAAATTCTTCTTTAAAAACCCGATACCTTCAAAACTATTAAACTAACTATAACCTTTCAAATTTATAATTTACCAACTTTGTTTTATTAGTCTAGGCAATGCTATAAAAAATAGTACGAGGACTGCTATTTATATTTCTGGCCTGGTAACACTGACTGTTCACATTGTTAAACATAACCTCAACCAAAACATTTTGTCATTTTATTGTTGTTAGTGTTAGTGATAGTAGGTTGAAAAAGCAATCTTAGGAGAAAATGGAATTAACTCTTGAACATTTTCGTGCAATAATAAAATTCATAACTTTCGACGTGGCCTGACACGACAACAGTACACAGATGAACTTAATTCCTTATATGATAATGAAGAGCCTTCTTCATGTAACATATCGCAAGATTGAGGCATCTGTAGGGATTAGTATGACTAGCATCAATAAGATCTTGCATGAAAATTTGCATGTAACAAAGGTTTGTTCACGGTGAATACCGCATAACCTGACAAACGCACAAAACGATGCTTGTGCTGATTGGTGCAAGAAAATGTTGCAGAAATTCGCTCAAGGTGCATCAAAAGCAGTTTATAATATCTGCACAGGTGACAATCATGGATATACTCATATGATCTTGAAACAAAACAGCAATCCACCGTATCTTTCAAGACGAGCGAAATCTCACCAAAGTTGTTCGTGGAAAAAGCACATCAATTCAAATGGTTGCCTGTTTCTTCGGCATTACCGGTCATGTGGCGACTATGTCATTAGAGCAACGTAAGACAGTTAATTCGGCATGGTACACCACTATTTGTTTGCCAGAAGTCTTTGAGAAACTTCGGGAAAAGTCAAAGAAAAGACGCATCATTCTGCATCACGACAATGCGAGCTGTCACCGATCGGCTGAAACAATGGAGTTTTTGACAGGGCAAAACATTGAATTGATGGGTCATCTACCGTACAGCCCTAACTTGGCACCTAATGACTTCCTTTTGTTTCCGAACATCAAGAAAAAGCTACGTGGGCAACGGTTTCTTACACCTGAAGAAGCAGTTTCTGCATTCAAAACCCATGTTTTAGAAGTACCTAAATTGGAGTGGAAAAAGTGCTTTGAAAATTGGTTCCAACGCATGCAAAAGTGTATAAATCTTTATGAAGAATATTTTGAAAAACAATAAAATATATTTTGTCTTTAAATGCTTGTGTTTTCATCCTTAGGCCACAAATGTAAATAGCAGCCCTCGTAGTAACTGTTAACATTAGGATTCATTAGTGTGATTTAAGATTCAGTAAATAATGTGTCTTCTCCTTAACCGTAAACTTTAAATATGCTACGGTCTAGGGGGTTGGAACGCGTTTCGAGCTGCCTCAATTCATTTGTAATATTTTAACTTAATTTATATTAGCTTAGGTTTTATATGAATTTCTCAAGTTAAGCCCTTATCCAGATGAACACCGAGGTGTTTATTTTACGTGATTTATAATATTAATCGCTTATTTATATTAATAGTAAATGCGATAACTAAATATTTTTTGCCCATTTTTCATAAAAAAGCATTTGGTTTTGCAAATATTTTGATGCAAAGAAAAACAAAAGTCGAGATATGGATACAAAGATTAGTTGGCATGAAAAATGTATGCAAGTATAGCATTGACGCATTGACTAAAGGCAACTCTCATATAAAACGACGGTTTCAATTAGCTGGGGCAACAAACATTAATAAACGAATATCTAAAGACATTTCAGTTTGAATGGAGCAAATTCTTCCGTACGAAACAATATTATTTTTTCTTAAAGTAGCTTTTTATCGCACGCACTAATTCTAGTGGCTTCATTAGTTTAGTGACTTAATCTATCTTTGTGTAATTTTTTCCTGGTTTACGTATCATGTTGATGTGTAAAATCTTTTATTCAGTGGTTTAGACGAATTACAACAGTAAAAATATACAGAATTTTTCTTTGATCCTAACTTTAGGTAGCTCTGTAATTGTTTGGTCAATGCCAGAGCCTTTCTTCCTGCTTAGCTCAGCAGTTGCATATTCAATAGCTCTTATAGTAAATCTAAGCTACAAATTATATGCTGGAAGTCTGCTGTTACAATCGTTACACTTGATGTCGTTCCTGCTCACCCTCAATTAGAAGTTTATATTGAAGCCAAAAGTAGTTCAATAGAGGTTCAACTTACTGTTATACTTTGCCAAAATGTTTTATGGTTTTTTTTTTGGCCGTCATAGGTATAGACATGCTGTTTTTCAAGGTGACTTTTAAGTTTTGGCCTTTTTAATGGCCATAGCTTCGGATTTCATCATTTTTCAGCTATGAGACGACCGACAAAAGCAGATTCTTAGAGTGCTAAGGTATTTTTTGTGTATTTCAATCAATTTACGTAATCACCTTTCCTTGGTTTCACGCTTACCTAAGGTTACAATAGCCGGTGGATGGTCTGTCCGTACTTTCAATAAGGTTTCAGCTTTTATCGTTTTTCTGGTAAAGCTAGTAGAGCACCAAAGTGAATAACAGCAGGTATATTTTTTTGCCGAGCAGTGAGCAAGAAAATTAATTCCGCCCTTGAGATTAAGTCGAATCCCTTTTAAAAACTGGATACAAACAAAATGCAACCTTTCGAGGCAATAAAGCCGCAGAAATAACTTAGGCCAGATGAAATTCTTTCAGGCAGACATTTATGACTTAAAGTTAATACTCAGAAGAATCACACAACAAATAGCGCATCATTAGTGATTTTATGCTTGGAATATTCTACCATGGGGCTCTTTCGCATCATGAGGGAATACGGGAATCCCTTGTTATAGGTGGTATATAGTATATTTTATACTGTTGTCATTCGGTGAAAACCGTCATTGCTGACTGCATGTGTGGTGTCATCGGCGAGCGCTTTCGATGTAAAGGCAACATTCTCAAGCCGTGTTCTAATCTGTAATGGTGGCTCAGCCGTGTTCTAATCTGTAATGGTGGCTCAGCGTTCAGCTTTAGATAGTTCTGTTGTCAGGGTCGTATCCCCCCCGGGGGCACACTTATGGTCCCTATGGTACGTAACAGCTATCTAGATCTGTGCAACTGGGGGTATAAAGGGAGCCCAGTCCCCTGAAGAAAGGCAGGCAGTCAACTGGAAACTCCACTTTATTTCCACGGGGATCAGTGAGCTCGCAGAGTTCATTATTTGTCTCTTTAGACATTTAATAGTTCTCTGGCTGATCATTGAGGTTGGCCCCTATATGGGAGCATCGTCGTGGTTGTGGTTTTGCGGCCCCATAACAGTCTATGGTTCTATGGTGGCCAGGATCATCTCACTGATAATGACACGCAAAGTGAATGATCCAGTCCAGTGAGCATGCTTGACATGTGTTCTGGACAGGAGTTGCAAAGTCTCCAACTCTTTCGCAAGGTGTGATGATTTGCAGACCTGCACTGAAATCATTAAAGTTGCAACTAGGTGGTTCTGTTGCTTAGAATTATGTCTTCGGCTATCTAGGACGCCTGTATGACGTTCCAAATTATACAATAGTGGTTTGTCCACCATTTGATTAAGACTACATAGTCAGGCGCGGATGTAAAACAAATCACACTCTGTCAGGGTCGTATCTGCTCATTTAGTTAGAATGTCATCCATCTGGCACTTAATCCAAGGCTGATTTTTAATATGCCCATCTTTTATTATTATCTAGGTACGCACGAATAGTTTTAGTGGTGTAAAAATTGCGATTGAGGTCGTGTTTACCTGTTTGTTTATAATATCACTGTTAACAGATTTTGTTTTGTATATTTCCGTGTTTTCAAGAATGTTTAATTTTCGTCCTTTTTTGCTAGGATGTAGTAATGTCATACGGTCATCTATTACCCTTGGTGTGTATCCGTGAGTGTCAAGGTGTAATTCAAAGTTGGAGTATATAGAATATCAATAAAAAAAAACTCTACAAACAAAAATGTGTTGCGATTAGTCGTTGTACTCGAATTGTTAAACAAAAAAAAAAAATTATGACCATGTCATTCATAATTAATATTGCGGTAGTTTCTAATAAAAACTTTCCTTTAAGTTTCAGTTGAACATTAATAAAAACAGAAATAAATAGAAATAAATAATACATTAATAGGATCTAGATTAGTTCCGATATGTCAAATAAACCCACACACAAAAATCCAAAGCTGTTCAGTGAAATGAAAACAAAGCTGCTGTTTTATTAATTCGAATTGTTCAATAAACTCAAATTACAAATTCGAAAATTAACAGTAATAATACGCGTTCAATAAAACAAAAACTAGGTGGAGTTTCTAATGAATTTGTACATTGAAATTATGCTTTTTTATAACTAATGTTCATTCATTGCATTTCTCTTTCTGCTGCTGCTGTTGTTGTTGTTGTTTTAAAGACACAAAAAATCCGTTGTCTAATACTCTTATTCATAAATACAGTTTGGCACATAATCAACTCTAAGGAATGAATGAATGAACAAAGCTTTGTAGAAAAGTGTACATTGTGCAGGTATTTTCAAACAATTTAAGTGACATTCCATTAAGTAATTAAGCTCTAACATAAACAAACACACACACACACTCAATCAAATGTAGAGACTTTTGTGAAAAACGTTAAATAGCAAAAAAAAAATATAGACATAAATACGTACAAGGTTGACTAGTTAAGCTTAATAATTAAAGTAACACTCCGGGTGCAGCACGAAATAGTTTCAAGTATTAACTGGAATTACACTTTAATCATACTCTAACCCATAGATACGACTACGAATAATAACTAAATAGCAAAAACACGACAGAGAGGCCCAACACTGAGAGTCACATATGAGCAAATCAAACAAGTAGTTTTTAATTTTATGACTCACACACAGCTTTATGATTAGTTGCATTTTTCAACGAACACAAAATGTTCACAAACATTTTCCAAGATGAAGAAACTGTTTTGATAGTTAGATGCATTAATTGCTGTTGTTACAAAACTAGCTGAATAAATATGACTATATAATTTCGAAAATATTTGATTTAAGAAATAAAAACACTGTTTATTTCTTATCTTATGGTCGGTAATTGTATTCAGTGTGATAAACACAAGAATCTCTTTTCCTTTAAAGAAATGCAGAAATATGTGAATTAAAAATCTTTTCATATTTTATAGCGTTTTTGTAAAAAATGTACTGTGGCCGTGAAATAAACTGTAGTGTGTGGCAAAGTCCATAAGTCTTCAGCAAATCATATTTTTATGAGTTCAACTTGGCCCCTTTTAGCTCCCGAATTAATACCATATTCCAGACAGTGTTGCTGGCGATTGTGAAAGTCTGGATATTAAATAAAATGATGCGATTTACTTTGCATGCTCTCGTGGAAAGTGAAAATGTTTTCGAGAGATTATAGCTGTTTAATATTTGTAATGACGTAGTTTCGTAAAATGTGGCGCCTTTTAATGTGTAAAATAATAGGAATATTGAAGACGAAAAAGATAATGCAGAAATGGAAATCGGAATGCGATTAGAGTATGTTATCAGCGTGCCTAAACTAACAAATAGGAAAATCTGTGAAAAAAAGGCGAGACCGGCAGAGAGTCTATTCTTGCAAATCACCGAAATTGCATAGAAATAGCTTTAGGCCCAACAGGGTATAGCGCCACATTTTATCAAATGCAAGGCTGCTCAGTGATGAAGGCGTGGTCACTGGTCACTGTGCTGTCTTTATACGATAGTTAATTTCCGTAATTATCCTTCTACTTTCACCAACTATTTCATCTCTTCTCTATCTCTTTCCTAAAGAATGTAGCACGGTACTTGACTAAATAGCCATTGTTGCCCGCAGTGCTACTTTTCTTTTTAAAGAAGAGAAAGAATTCTAATGACTTAGACTCATTGCTAACATATAAATATCCTAAAAGTAATATATGGGTGCAGCACAGTGGCACATTTTAGGAGAAGGTGACTAAAAATCTTCAAGAAATTTTATTATGTGTCACCGATTTAAGTGTTGTTTTTTATATTATAACGTTTAGTTCTTTTAATAAAAGTTTTAGTTTATTTTCTATAACTGCAAAACTCTCACTGCTGTGTTACACTTTAGAGTTTTAAATTAAATTAAACGATTAACTTTCAATACACACAAAACAAGCACGATGGTAAGTTTGTTGTGTTTTTTCAACAATGATTCAACTTGAATTAATTCATTTGCCCTGCAAGTGCTGCTTTAAGCGGTTCTCGCATATAGAAGAATATTTATTCTACTTTAACATCACCGCATACTGTTGTTGTGGTTATAATTCAGTTCAAGCTTGACTGGGTGTTTTTATGTCTTTGTTCTATGTTAGTTGTTTTTCTTTTCTGTTGTTTATCTTATTTCGTGGAATTTCTTTAAATCATATTGTTATTGCTTTGTGTGTGTGTATAAAATTTCTTAGAGAACTACGCAGTTTGTAAATTATACAATAGGTCATTTCGTTTACTTTTTTTCACTGATAATTATCTCTTTTGAAGTTTAAACAAAATATCTTTTCAACATTATAAAAGAAAACAAACAAGAACCTCGAGATCAAGAAACGTAAGTTTTTATTTCGTTTATTTCTCCAGCGTGCTCAAAAATGTGCTGTTTTAAGAAAATCTGAAATTCAATATATTTTAGAAATTTTTTGATTTTTAAGTGGACATAACCGCTTTGGTTTTGTATATGTTTGGATAATTTTTTTTCTTTACACAATGTGTTTCTCTAGTTATAAAATATTTAAGAAAATGTTAACCCTTACGTTGTTCCAATTCCAGTTCTGGACATTGCAATAACGGTCTAAAATATACCCCAAACTCAATGTTAAGTGGAACGCTACTTTTTTTTTAAAAAAAAAAACTTTGTAATATGACTTATACTATGTTAGAGGACGCCTTTATACTTTAAATTTATGTTTGCGGCTCTACGAAGTACAAGTCGTATAACACATGTGTGCGTGTATGTGTGTGTTTTCTTATAAATTACTAAAACCAAAAAATGTAAAATAAATAAATTTTTCGAAAATGCATATCCGATGGCTGGCCACGAGTATGTTTTGTACACGGATGCAAGCGGCTATCGAAAAGGAGGATTACTTTCTCCGGTAGTTAATTCAACCGAAAAAGTCATTGGGTGTTGTAGTCAAATGCTGTTCAAGTCGGAAAAAATTAAATTATACTTATTTGGTCAACACTTTATTTTAAAGGCGAAGCGCTCAGCAGTACGGTGGCTGCTGCAATTTAAAAACCCCGAAGGGCAGCTTGCAAACAATTTAAACATAAAAAGTGTTTTTGTTTTCGAAATCTTTCTGTGTTTTTGCATAGAAGTGATTTTGAGTTTTGCTGTCTTTTTGCTGTGTTGGTTCAATGAAAACTCTCATTTAATCAATTTGACTTCAGATATAAGACTAAACAAAATTTGGAGTAAAATCTTCTGATAAGCTATTTAGCAGTACTGAACGGCCATATGGATATGCTTTCCCCTACAGTAATGCATATCGAATATATCGTTTGAATAATTGATATCCTCATAAACTATTTTTTAAAAAAATCTAGCATCTTTTCTTAAAACTACAATTAGCTTTTAAAATAAACAATTATATTCAAATAAACAGTTGTATGCTTTACAACCTCTAATAATGAAGAATAATCCATGATTTAAAATAAACTGTTAAAATCTTTACAAACTTAATTGGACCTGCTTTTGGATAATTATTTCGGAGGATATGACAGAACAGTTTCTTATAATATTGAGTTAAACGAAGCGGAACATTGAAACAGATATTAAAAATCAGGAATTCGGCTGTAATTTTTTACGGAAATTAACTGTCGTATAAAACAGCTCAGTGACCAGTAACTATGTCTTCATTACTGAGCAGCCCCACCGACAGTCCAAATTGACAAAAGAGAGCCCTGTCGAATAGCTCGGGTTCAACTAACTTTACTCAGAATTTTATTCGACTTTAATTAATTGAGATACACCCAAAAATTCCGCAAAGTGAGTTTTGGAGTCGCATTACTTGGCCAGAATTTTATTCGTCAAAAGTCAAGCCAGAATCCAAGCCAGTCAAACTAAACATGTTCGGGCAAGTCGCACGTAGGCTATCACCAGTTAAGATGCAGAAGAGTTGATCCAGAATTTTATATGCATTAACAACGGCAGGCCGTAACGTAGTGACGTCGTGAAAGCCGTGATATATATCCCCACAACGACGTTATTTTTTTTTAAAGAGAAGTAGCACTTCAGGCAACAATGCCTATTTAGTCAAGTGCCGTGCTGGAAAGAGATAGAGAAGAAATGAAACAGGTGGTGAAAGTAAAAGGATAGTCGGAAATTAACTGCCGTATAAAATACAGCACAGCGAACAGTGGCTATGCCTTCATCGCTGACCAGCCCCATCGACAGACAATTTTTATTTTTGTAGTGAAAAAAAACCAAGGTCTTTGTTGGGAATCGAACCCACAACCCCCAGTCATGTAAGCTAGCATACTACCTACTAGCCTAGTAGGGCACCTAATTAATATCACTTTGCAACGATAAGATAAAAGATGAATTCCAGGCTGCCGTGTTGAACCTCGTAAACAAAAAATTTGAAATTGTTTCTGAATCGATTTAACATGGTTACTATGCACATTATGTTATGGGCCGCATATTACTGAATTATATTCTAAAATTGGACAAACAAATTTTGTATATATAATGGAACAGTGAACTCTTTAGCTCACGTTTTAAATAATACAAGTACACCTCAAGCCTTATTGATTTGGTGTCCATCAAAATTTCCAAATCTAATATGTTATCTACTAATTGTAAGTGAAAAATATATTTTAGCATCATCTGCGTACAGCAGAATACTGTAGAATTGGAAAATGTTTGCGAGATCATTAATAAAAAGGGAAAATAAAATTGGCCCAAGGAGACTTGCCTTGGGATACTCTACATATAGCTGAAATACGATTCGAGTGCTGCTCTTAAGTAGGACGGGTTGTTTCCGATCGAACATATATGATGAAATTCTTTAAAGTGAAACAGTTTCTAAACATTCAAAAATTTGTTTAAATTGTCACAATATTTATTAGCCGAATCAAATAACAACAACAATAACGTTTTAAAAAATTTAAACTTGAGAAACAAAATCAGTTACAATCACTTTTTCAATTGAACCAGTTTTTTTTTTAAATTTTTTATTTATCACAATATAATAACTTTTACATATCGCAGTAGCAGTAGTTTCTCTAAAGTAGATTTTAGAACTACTTTTATATTAAGAAGAGGAATACAATTGTATTTTTTGGAGGAAAAGTAAAGTAAATAAATTGTAAAACTTATACAGCGGATAGATATGAACACAGTATCTCAATTTCTTGTAAAGAGTAAAAATTTAAAAATTTAGAATTGACTTTCTTTAGAGGAATCAATGCGATGTGTACATATCTTTACCGTTAAAAAAAAGGTGTTTGTTTGAACATAAAATATTTTCCGAAAGTTTATTTTGAACATTATTTCTTTAAATTTTTCTTTGTCTATGTGGATATCACGTAAAATCCACTAGATGAGTTTAAAAAAAAAAATTATGGATTTGTAAACTGTGAAAAATTGTGGAAAAGAAAGCAAACAATTAGAACACTAGTGCGGTTTATGAAACAGTGACGAAACAACGGGCCGCTTAACGACCTGATCATGGCTTTTATGACTCTTTTTTGTTCTTTTCCTCTCGAAATTTAAATTTTACCTTACAGTTGCCAGGGGATGCCTTTTGTATCTCGCGTAGAAACAAAAACGCAGATACTGATGGGCTATGCAGAAGGGCGAGATTTTCGTGTGCCAATGTACTAAAGCGGGTAAAAATCTGTCCGAGGAGCGCCTTCGTGTTAAAGTTCTTACTAAAAAAGTAAGGGATACGCTAGTTCTTCAATTCCGACTCTTTTTAAGAATGACCCAGAAAATACTGACACGGTTGATAAAGCTAACCATTTGGCTGGTTTTTTTGTAAGTAATTATTATTTACCAGAAAGAAGTCAACCACCACCTGAGCTCGACAAAGTATAATTTACTATGCCGAAAATATTCTTTCGACCAGGAGTGGTTAAAAATCTAGCAGACTCAACGTCAACAAGTCTCCTGGGTCGAATGGAATTGCAGCACTGGTGTTGAAATAGTGATTTTCGACACTAGCGCGTCTGTTAGCAGTCCTATTTAGCACGTTATATCTTGCTGATGTTGCAAGGTTGCTAATGTAATGCCAATCCCCAAAAAGGGTGAGGCTAACAATCCTGGAAATAACCGCCCAATTGCAAGTTGTACTGCACTTTCTAACGTGATGGTTAATTTTCATCTTGTGAGGAACCTAGAGTCCAACAACTTAACGATCGGCAGTATGGTTTCCGTGGGGGTGCCTCACGGGTGACTTGCTGGCTTGCCTGTCGGAACATTGGTGCAACTCCATGCATCTCTTCTGGGAGAGTTTGTGGCATGATCCATTTTTGTCCAAACTTGCTGCTTTTGTTGTCGCTGACACTTTCTTCAGATTTATATCGAGTTTGCTCAGGAATTGCACTATACTAGTTGTTTGATATATATATATATATTACGAATCGGAAGCTCTTGATGAAAATTCAGTGTGATGTATGATGGGCTAAGCACATTTTTTAGGTTTGTAAAGAACTTTCAACTACCTCGGTTTTCTAAAACTGTGTAAGAGATACTTCACTCCATCCGATTTATATCACCTATATCCTTTCAAAAATGGAATAAAGTTCTCATGGGGCGACGCCCCAAAGTCTATTTTGGCATTGCTCGACCGCGTACAAGAGAGGGTCAAGAGGCTCCCTAGAGCATAGACGCAATGTAGGTTGAATTTCACTGTTGAATTTACAGTGCTCTAACGAAATTAGAAAACGTATTCCGGAAATTCACACGTTTTTGCATTTGACTCGATTTTCGTTGAGAGCGCCATCAATTGTGGTTACGGGAAAAATTTGTATTTTAGCGCAATAGTCCGTATGGGCAATAAACTCTCTCCAAATGTCTTTCTGTCGCATTCAGTGTAAGAATATCCACAAACACCACTCCCTCTTTCGTCCTCTCCGTAACCAAATTTCCTAGTTCTGGAACAACGTATTGCATGAGTAGAGGCCATCCTCTGAGTACTGGTTCGAGAAAAAAATTAGTAACCGAATCTGTATAGAGAATATTTTGACCCGAAGAGAATTAAGAAGCAAAAAACTGCTCTGCAGATTTGAGTTGTTTAGTTTATTCTTTCAGCGTTACTTATGAGTAAAACGCCCAAGACTTATTGGGAAGGATTGTAAAACTAGCGTTCATAAAACATAAATGTGTCTTACATATATTATGCAGCATCAAAGACGGAACAACATCTATATATTTATTTTTGACATTTAAACGTGATTACTTTGCTCACACCCGCGTTTAATCGATTACTTTGTGTACTATACAATATATCCATTTTTAATGGGTATGGTGTTAACATGTTGTAATGTGCCCCTATAGGCTAGTGGGTAGTGTACTAGCTTTTCAGTGTGGGGGTTGTGGGTTCGATTCCCAACGAAGACCTTGGTTTTTTTCACTAAAAAAATAAAAATTGACTGTCGGTGGGGCTGGTCAGCGATAAAGGCATAGCTACTGTTCGCTGTGCTGTATTTTATACGGCAGTTAATTTCCGACTATCCTTCTACTTTCACCACCTGTTTTATCTCTTCTCTATCCCTTTCCAGCACGGTACTTGACTAAATAGGCATTGTTGCCTGAAGTGCTACTTCTCTTTAAAAAAAAAATAACGTCGTTGTGGGGATATATATCACGGCTTTCACGACGTCACTACGTTACGGCCTGCCGTTGTTAATGCATATAAAATTCTGGATCAACTCTTCTGCATCTTAACTGGTGATAGCCTACGTGCGACTTGCCCGAACATGTTTAGTTAGGTCGAAAAAGATTCTGGCTTGACTTTTGGCGAATAAAATTCTGGCCAAGTAATGCGACTCCAAAACTCACTGCGAAATTGCGAAATTTTTGGGTGTATCTCAATTAATTAAAGTCGAATAAAATTCTGAGTGAAGTTAGTTGAACCGGACCTCTTCGACAAGGCTCTCTTTTGTAATTCAATTGAGTAAATTTAGAACTTACTCACAGAAGATGACCTGCCCGGTTGCTTGCTCGTGGCCAGCTAACTCATTAATTTGTAGTTTGACTGCCTCATACCTTCCAATAGGTACACATACACACCCAGATCACTACAGTCAGCTGCTTGCAGATGTTTAGAGTTGTGTTTTAATTGTATGCTTTCAAGGATGGATTTGTTACTGATTGATAGGTGGCACTTGTTAACAGCTATTCCCTTTTTTCTCTTTCTTTTAGTAATAAAATTGTAATATAAAGTAACGGAAAATTTTATTAAGGTATAAAAACAAGCAAAATAAGGAAAGATATGAATGAACTATAGGTTTCTTCAGAACGGACAAACGTACCTGTCGACTTTTGGTCGCCACAAATAATATTGGTGGCGCAAATTTTTGATAATCACACAATTTTATGCAACTTTTGAAATTATATTTTAATTATGGAAGAACTTTTGTAATTTATTTAGATACAAGTTTCTTATAGAGATTTTCAATTCTAAGGAATAGTGAAGCAATATACAATAATAATTTGTCTGCAAAAAAAAACAAATATGCTTTAATAGGTTTTTTCATTTGAACATTTATATGAGTTAAGTATTATTTTGTAATTGATAACTTTGTATGACGGACTAACAAGAAAAAATATTCTTTAACACATTCGTACATTGAATGCAAAAAGCTCATTTTAAAAGAAATAAATAAAAAATGAGAAATAAAAATACGTGCAGCATAAAAAATATTAAAACCGTGTTGTCTGTGTTCAGCAGAGCTCAAAATTTAAATGAACAAGACCTATGAACGGTAGAAATATAACTCTTTTTTAATTTGATAATAAAAAAAAATATTATTTTTTAATTTTACAATCCATTTGACTAAGAAGCTTAAATTAAATAAACTACACAAACAGGCACACCACGCAGTACAAATTTTCATTTGAGATGCATTTAAATAAAATAAGAGAGTTTTAATATAAAATAATACAATTAAATTTCAATATCTAAAGATATTTAATACTAGTTGAACTTTAAACTAACTTTGGATAAGGTAGGGGCGTTCATTAAGTAATAGTTGAACCACATGCTTTTTATACTTTAATACTAAAAATATTAATAATAGTAATAACAATAACGATGATAATAATGATAATAAAAAATAAAAATTTTATAATACCTAAACAAATTTATATTTATAAAAGGATTTTTTAAGAAGTTTATTTTCTAAAACAAAAAATTAATATGATTCTAATTTTTATTGTATTATGAAGGGAAAATACTAAAATCTGGCAAATGTTCACCATCACTGTTTGTACCTTTTGGTCCTATTTCCGTAAACACATCACGGATTTTGAGCTTTAAGGCTGAAATCGATGTGATCGTCTCCGTAAATTAAATTACATGATCTGGCTGGCCACTTAACTGCTGATTATCGTGAATTTATGCGATCGAGAAATTTGATTTGCAATAAATTGATCGTTTCATTGTCTGAGTGACATATGGCAGCGTTCTAGTGAAACCACATGTCAGTGAAATCCACGTCGTCAATAATAGGCCAAAATTAAGTTGTTAGCATATCGCGGTAGCGTGATCCATTGACCGTTGCCGCATTTCCAGCCTCATCCTTGAAACAACCGGCCCAATCATGCATAGAGTACATAGTGTGATGAATTGACTGTTACCTTATCCTAAAAAAACCGCTTAATCACACCTCCAGAACACACAGCACAATACAGTTGGCAGTTTGAGCATACAAAGGTTCCTCAATAATCGGTCTAGGAGCCGGCATGCGGCAATTTCGTTGTTATACCCTGACTTGTGAAAATTGACTTCGTCTGAAAATATGTTTCTTTTTTCTAAAAAACACCAGCCAGCTGTTCCTGAATGATCCCCCCGGGGGCACATTATAGTCTTTTTGGAACCTACTATTCCATTTAGATTTGTGTCTTGCGGGGTAAAAGGGAGCCCAGGCCCCTTAAAGGCTAGTAGGAGTCACCTGGACAATCCACATATTTCCATGGGAATCAGTAAGCTCGCAGAGTGCACTATTTGTACTCTTAAGGCAAAGATGTACTCTGTACTGATTATTGAGGTTGGCCCCTATATGGGAGTATCGTGGTGGTTGTGGCTTCGGACCCTCGTGAGAGTTTGTGGGTCGGATCATTCAAATTAACACAATGAATGGTTCAGGTTCAGTGAGTATGAATGCTGTCGTGTTCTTGAGAAATAAGAGCTTCATGCGTTCTGGACCAGGAGTTGGAAAGTCTCCAACTCCTCAGCAAGGAGTGAGGGCACGCCCTACTCCGGACTTTCTAAATTGCTACTAGGAGTGACTGGAGGATATACGTATCCGAAGGCCTTCTAGGGCGTAGTTGGTGTCCAATCAACTAAGTGGTTTGACCACCATCTGATTATGACCTGCACCAGTTGAACCTTTTAAGCCTTCAAAGTTAAATCCTTGTGCGAAATTCATCATGTTGTGGTTTTGGAGAACCCCAATTGTTGAGAGCGTCGAGGAATTAACAAATTTGGATCTGCTTAAACACTCACAGCCACCCAATCGAACACAGGTTGGCGTTCGCACATTTTGTATCGAGTCTGTCGACTCTTATTTAACGAACAAATTCTTAATAGCGGTCTCAGAAGGACGATTATATTGTCCGAAAATATCACAAAGTTTACGAAATGTAACTTTAACAGAATCACCGTTTTTATAGTGCATTTTAATTATTTTAATGCGAGTCTCGTGCGAAATTGAATTCATTGAAGCAATTGCCAATGCAAATACTACGAATACGCCAAAAAACTTAATGTCAAAACTATCATGGTGTTGGTGTTGCCACAGTTGAAAAACGAATTTCTTGTTGGAAAATCCGATATATTTACTGATATGTTCAAGATGCAGTAACTGTAGTAACTGCAGGAGCAGTAGTGCTCAAGTTTACTTTGTAAGAAGTTAAAAATCAATTTTTGATTAATGTTAAGATACTGTAAGTTTAATAAAACCATTAACACTTTCTCTTAAAATCGCCACATATACCATACAAAAATCATTTACTCTGCAGTTCTGTGCCTTGCGTACAATTCGGCAGGATAAAAAGAGTTCCGGGTTCTCAGAAAAATAGAATCATAGAGAAATTATCTTTTATCAAGGGTGTCTAAGCGTTTGAGAAAGCATGATTAAATAAGTTGAACTCTATTCTGAGGGAGAAAGGATGTGTTATGGAGCACTAATTCGGATTTCTAATACAACATAGCACAATTCAGCAAACACACATGCTGGTTAATAACTTTCTTAAGTGTGATAATGTATGGCATGAAGCTTAATATTAAAGCAAAATACTTTTAAAATCCTCTACAAACTTTTAAAAATTATTGTAAATTTGTTATGAAAGAAGGGGATATCATAAACTGCTCATCAGACAGTTGATGCCAGAGTTCCATAATAAAACATCTTGGCACCAGTGACACTAGGTCTACTACACTAGGCGCACATCGAGGTCAAAGTTCATATATGAGCAAGTTCACTCAGCTAATATTAAATAAGATTGAAAAACTCATTAATTTTATACATTATTTTAACACAATATTTTATAATTAAACCTGGGAAGTCATTTGAGTCCTATTAACCCCCCGAACGATATTATCGCTAAATTCTTTAATTTAATTCGGAGAATATTAAGAGCCATCTATATCAAAGTCAACCATAAAGATCAACATCTGCAATTACGGGTAAAGTAGAAGATCGCATGGCTGTAATTGCGTCGCCTCTAGGCTTAGAACAAATTATAGATAGGTCTAACTTTCCTAGTTCATCTGGAATTGAGATTTCTGCTGCAGTTTTTGAGGCGTTGGAAAGTAAAAATCTTTTGGAAAAACGAGAGTGTTTGTTTTTGATAGGACAGCATCATTTCCAAGAAATGATTATAAAAAGTTTTTGGAATTAGTTATAATATTGCATGGTTGTAGTCCTTCTCCAGGAATACAATTTTCAATACCTTATTATCTGATTTTATTAATTAAGTGATATTTTTATATTTTACAGGTGGTAGCAGAATTCGAAAAATGCTAATTTACAATCCTTACCAAAAGACTGTGGTCTATTGTTATTTAAATCAAAAATTAAATAAAGCTCTAAATTTCTATCGTACAATGAAGAAAATTGAAGAATTTAGCGATGATATAGTTTGGAGGGTTAATTTAATCCAAATGACATACAAGGGTTAATTTTCATATAGTCCGTTTTATTGTCTTTGTCGTTAAAGGAAATAGCCTCCATATTGTGTTAAAATAATGCATAAAATTAACGAGTTTTTAAAATTTATTTTTATTATTTGCCCAGAAAGCAGTATCCGATTTGATCGAAATTTTTAGAACTAAATTTTTGGACCTGGCTTCAAAATATTCTGGCCGTCACCGTTCAAAGTTGCAACAAAAAATTTCTTTTATATAATCAAACGGTTATCACCCTAATGCACATATCTAATCTTTAAATAAAGTCTAAATAATTCTTAACAAATGACTTACTAATAAAAGTTGCTGCAATCGATTGGGATTGTCCTCTAACATTCGACCGAAAAATCAATACATGTCCTTTTCAGTTTAAGCAAATAACATGTGATTCAAGTAGAGATACTTTTTTTCAATAGTCTGTTTTTGACAGATCGCGTGTGAGTCGTGTCATGCTATTTTTGTTTAGTATTGTTTGATATTTCATAATGCAAAGACTTACGCGTGAACAAAGTTTACAAATCGCTCAACTTTATTACGAAAATACACGTTCTATGAAGAATGTGTTTTGTACACTTCACTCAGCTTATGATCAACACAATCGGCCTGCTCAGCGAACTATTCGCAACGCCGCCACCAATTTCGAGATCCAGCATTCAATATTGGATAATATTCGACCGAATAGACTACGTCCCGCACGCAGTGAGGAAAATATAGCGGCCGTAGCTGAGAGTGTACACACAGACCGTGGAGAGTCGACTGACCTATGAAACGTCTTGGCGCCTGAAATTGAAGCTCGTGAACTCGGCGACATTTGGTTTCAACAAGACGACGCCTCTTCCCACATATCGCATCAATCAATAGATTTATTGAGAGAATACTTCGGTGAGCAAATAATTTCACGTTTTGGGTCGGTCGATTGGCTACCAAGATCGTGTCATATCACACCGTTAGACTTTTTCTTGTGGGGATATGTAAAGTTTAAAGTTTATGCGGACAATCCCGCTTCGACTCAGGCCTTAGACAACAACATCACGCGTGTAATTCGCCAGCTACAACTGGAAATGCTCGATCGAGTCATCGAAAATTGGACTCAACGGATAAACCATCTGAGACGTAGCCGCGGCCAACATTTAAAAGATATAATCTAAAAAAAAAAAATAAATGCTAAAGAATGTACTTGCAAATGATAATAAACTTTCTCCATTAAATTTCAATTTTCTGTGTTTTTTGCTTAAAAAAAGTAGGGAATCGCGAAATGAATCACCTATTACAATAACTAGCGCGCAGGCAAAAGGTAGAATGTTTTTCTAGCTACTTCATTGCGTTGCTGCTGGTTTTACCATTTCGGTATTAAGCACTACCTAATGTAGTAGGTATACGAGTGCTCATTCTCAGAAGTTTAGTTTTGCACCTTTAAATGATTTTCTTAATGTGAAATAATCGCATTATCAAATAGAAACTTACAACTTAAATAAAAGTAAACTTTCTAGCTATGACTCACTTTTCAGTTTACAATTTAATTTATTTAAAGATACGAGGGTGCTTCCGATATACTAACACTTATTACTACTAAATTATTTAGTATATTTTTGTGTTTTTTAATATATTATTTAAAAATATTTTAAGTATGTATACAATATAGGTAAATTAATATATTTTAGTATATTTTAATATATTTTAGTATTTTAAAGTATACTATTTTAATATAATATATTTATGTATATTTTAGAATATTTTATTTTTATTTAGTATATTTTAATATTCAATACTAATTTAATTATATTTAAGTATGTTTTAGTATATATACAATTTATTTTAGTATTAAATATACTAAAACATACTAAGACACATATATTGAAATATACTAAAATATTGTTACGTTTATACCTTTTATAGACGTTTTGTTGTGAGTTCTTTATTGCACAATAAATAACACCAGTTTCTAGAGCTATTAAATTCATAACAGGTTTATTTATTTTAACTACACAAAGTTGACACTACACGTTGTTTAGTTTTATACTGACTGACAATCCACTCAGACGCTGCCCTTTTTATATTTGTGCATTAAAAGTCGAGAAAATTTAAGATTCTTCTACTCCCTTGTATCACATTTTGTTGTTGTATGTTGTTTTTTCGATGTATAGCCGCCTGTATGTCTGTGTGTATTTTTGTTTTTGTTTTTATGCTGATAAGGTTTCTGCTTGGGATTTATTTCAAAATACTTGTTGTTGGCTCGTGTAGATAAGTTTTCTTAAAAAACTACGCAGATGGTAAACAGCATACATGTTTGTTGTTGTCTTCCGCGTTTAGTTAGTAAACAGCATATCAAATTGTTGTTGTTTGCGTGTATAAAACTTCTACGCAGCTTGTAACTAGAAATGTTGTTGTTGTACCATAACTTTTCTTTAGCAGCCAAGCAGTTCGCAAGCAACATACCCAGTAGTTCGTTTTATTGCTTAATTATTTTATTTTTAAAACTTAAGGAAGACACATCCGTAACAATATATTAAAATAGACTAATATTTTAATATTAAGTAATTTTTTTAAATAGAATCCTGTTATTAAATACGTAGAATAAATGTGAATTGCGACATTTTAACTCATTAACGGTTCCTTGATATACATACATACATTCTAAAACATGTGAACAAAAAACAACAAGGGAAATAGATGATACGGCTAAGAGTGCAATATCGTTGTACTGCAGGGTATCATAGATGGGATCTTTGCAGTAACAGCAAAAATGCAGTAAAAATAAATTATAGTAATGCTGAAGTTTAAATTTCATTAATATTAAATTTTTACTAACTACCAAAATAATTTTTAATCGTTAAAATTTACTGATATTTTAATTTTAAAACACTGTTTGTTTATGAATGTATACACATGTCACTTTATTTCACTTAATTTCACTACAATATGAATTTTTTGACTAGTAATCTTTTTTGCAGTCATCAGCAAAAATTTACTGGTAATGCAAACTTATTATTATTTTAAGTAAAAATAACTGATAACTAAAATTTTTAATGCATTTTAAATTTATATCACTGCAGAGTAGATTTTCGTTTGCTATAAAATATTTAAGCAATTTTCCAGAATTTATAGAATTATTTTTTCGTGATAAGAATAATGTGTACCTGTACCGTCGGGCAAATGCGAGACTACGACTTAGGGGGGATATTTTAATTAATAATTATTAATCGACAATTTACAACAAAGGCCACTTTGATAGTTTGAAAGTAATTTTATAAGCCAAGTGGCTGAAATTGTTCAACGCGGCTGATGTTCTGAAATTTGTGCGGCTCGGAACACACTTCTTCAGTTTGAAGTGTGTGAAGTTAGCTCCAAAAGTTAGCTTCGTTTTGCCAACGCTGTTATACTTTACATACCTCTTACTCATGAAATGTTAAGTTAACAGAGTTGAATTATTTTAACTTTTTGGTGCGAAAATGAAATAAATAATATAAAAAGCAAATATATTTGTAAAAATTTTAACTTTATTTATTCATAACAGAAGAAAAAAGTCAAAATAAAACAATTTAAGAAAAAAAGAGTGAAAAATGCTTGCATTTTTGTTTTTTCTGTACAGTATTGTACAGACATTTCAAAAATGCCCAAAAATGGATCAAAATTGGAAAGGTGCGGCTTAGCGGACTATAGGGGGCGAAAGCCATGTCATTGTAGATTTCAGAACTGTAGATGTTATATTCGGAATTTGTATAGGTTTTTAGTAATAGAATTCAGAAAAATGTGAAATATGCATTTTGCCATATGAGATTGTGGATTGTCATGTTTTTTGGATTTGAGGGAAGAAAAATTTGTCACCAAATCTTTAATTGCTGCTAGATTGCCAAAGAAAAAGCGAACAGTTAGGTGCAAATAGCCGTAAGACCTCTTCAGTGGATTCGCAAAAAAATAGTGTGCAAAACACCTCTTTGATATGATTTTGTTGGTGCGTAGTCAGTGTGGTAAAATTATTTATGCAGTGTTGCTTAAAATACTCAAAGTATTTTATTGAACATTAAAATAAATCAAAATTGAAACTTAGCATATAGCCACTATCATTGCCATTAAGGTATTTATGCATTTTCCTTAAAACTAGTTCCTTTGTACGCAGACTGTTTGTAGAAAGTTTGCTGTACATGAACGAGTACAAAGGCTTTGTTTCCATTTCTTTTCACATGCAGTTGTTGTTTTTCTATCATTTACGTAGTATTTTATAATATTTTACGCAATAATTGCGAAAAGTATTTTGTTTTGGTTTTTTGTACGCTGCCAGCCCTTCCTCTCGCATGCTGCCACCACCACTAAGCAAAAGATAATGTTAATTTTGAAATTTCAAATTTGTTGTTGGCTTATTGACTTGCTGCATTTAAAAACCAGATTTTTTATTCTATGCAAAATGTTTCCATGTGTTTGCTTTACGTATTTTATTGTTTTTGTTTTGCAGACTAAATCAGCATTGAATTTATATAAATACATACATACATATGTACATACATATATATTTGAATATTTTAAAATATAATTAACTAAGCATTGCATTATGCACACACACATACATTTATAATTATGAGAGTATCTGTAGTTCAACTTATTGTACATAAAAGTCAACATTCCCTAGATATGATTTAAAGTTGTTGTTCTTGTGAAAAATGCAAATGATTAAATAAATGCTTGAACGTATTCGCATAAAAAATGCATAAAAAATACATAATTTTTTATACGATTGCAGTTTTTGTTTTGTATTCAATTTTGTAAATAATTTTACGCGCCGTTTTATAGCTTCGGCATAAATAAAATAAGGGTTGCCAGACTATTGGTGTAAACATTTTTGAAATTCAAATTTAATAATGTGGTTGTTTTTCGTGTTTTTGTTTTTTTGTTATAAAAATCTCTAGTTAATAATTTAGGGACGGCATTTCCATGCTTATTGTATTTTATTGAACTGTGCATTAATAGAACATACTTCACCCTTGGAAGCATATTTGAAAATAATGTGAATATGCTATGATTTTGTGCTACAATACGTGAAGCATAAAAACAGGTGATACAGTAGAATCTCCCTTAATGGACACTTCCAATAAGCGGACAACCCCTTTAGAGAGAGATTGTTGCCAGGTCCCGACAGCGCTCCATTAGAAAAGCATTGCAGTCGCTTTCCCTTGAACGGAAGCTTCTCATGAGCGGACGCGGACACCCGCCTTGGACATTTTGGCTATTTGTTTTCGATTTTTTCATGTCATAATTTACAAATAAGCTTGGCAAGACTCTTCTAATTTGTACGCTTTAACAACAGAGCACGGTTTATCATATTAACTACATCATATAACATAGTTAAATTTAGGGAATGGTAAATATTTTCTCTGTTCCATAATGTTTTTAATCTAACTTTGTGAAATGCCAAGGTGATACAGAAGGTATGAATATAATTTCATCCCTGGACTTACATTTTCAAGATGTTATTGCCAAGACCAGGGTGGAGGAATATTTAATGCAATATGTAATATAGAACTCATAAAATATTTTAAACTTTTATTACATATAGAGCTACATTTAATGATTTTTTGTTATTAAACCCAACTGAATTGTTTATTTTTTTATTTTTTTAATAAAAGTATTTTTAAATAAAAATTAACAATCTTAGACAAATTTTTGTTGATTTAAATTTGTAGTTTTCTCTTGGCTGGACAGCCCACTGGTACAGACACATTTTAATGGTCCCTTCGGTGTCCGCTCAAGAAAGATTCCCCTGTATTTAGATTGGGTAATTTCGAAATATATTTTATTTTGATTTGTTTATTTTTTTTTCTTTATACTTCTTTGTTTTTTCTTCACCGTTAAGCCAACTATTCAGTTAGTTGTATAAAATATCTGGGCTAAATAGCTTAAAGCAACAGCCACAAGTATTCGCTCAGATGTGATGCAGATTAACGTAAGCGCCAAACCGTTTGGCCTTAATATGACGGCATTAATATGTGAAAACAATGGGTTCACTAACGCCTTAAGGTGCATGCATATATAAGTTTGCAATTTCAAGAGCGCAGCAAGCAGGGTCATGCCCCTACTCCTTGCTTTAGAGCCGGCGACTATCCAAACTTCTTGTCGCTCCTGGTGAGCGACCGCTTCTTACATGTATTACAACAGCTCTTCGGATGCTTATAAAATGTTAACCGAACCCAATTGGGTTTAAACCACAGCCAACACGTTACTCCTAGAAGGGGCTCACCAATAACCAGTACAGGGCGGTATCCCTGCAGGCAACAGATGTCGCTTCTTAACCATGAAAACACATGTCATGTTGACTGCGGGGTGGTATCTACAGCAGCTCATTAAAATAACGGGCATTTTACCAAAATTTTAGCTTTTTTTAACAGTTTTAGGTTAAGTTTTAAGGCGCCGGGCACACTTTTACTGAGCGCAGTATAATTTGCAAACCTTAGATCATTGTTCTTTAATGTCTCCATGGTCTCAGCTGATTTATTCTTGAAAACTTTTACGAGTAGTTTGCTATTATTTTTGATCAAGCGTAGCAAAATAATGTAATCTTGTGATTTTGCAAAACATAGCATCTTCGCCAAATTTGGTTTTTATATAAGTCTTGTCAAAAAAATTAAGTTTCTAAACCTAATACGTTTCCGACAATTGAATTACTTACAGAGAAGGCAGCAGAAAATAAATAGTTCAAACAAACAAAACAAAATAAAATAGCCAGGTATTTTATATAGACATTAATATTTATCGTTTTTCTCGATAGGCTTTCAGAATTTGTGGCTTTTTAGCACTAAATTGCGAAATTAGCCAGCTGTGTTTTCATAGCGAAACGTGTATTATAACAAAGACAAACAAAATAGAATAATAATCCGGGAAAAAAAATTCAAAACGTCCTTTTAGTTCAGTTCACAAATACTTTTTGTCTGCTGGATTGTACCAGCACCTGTGCTACCTGTATTTTAAAAATACAGGTAATTTCACTAGTACGGTAGTGAGTATATTTTCAAATAAGGTAACACTGCTTTCAAACCTTTAGTTGTTTATATTCTTATGAATACATGAAGAACAAGCAGCTGCTAAATGGCGCAAGCAAAATTTTAAATTTCTACTCTAATTCTGATTAGTGATAGTAGTTCTATACTTTCTCATGACCTCGAAAACGATTTGGTTACTATATGTGGAGGCAGGTCAAACTAACACCTCCAGCTTTTTCTAAATAACAGCCTCCGATGTTTTGATAGTAGTGATAGCAAATTATTTCATAAATAAGAATATAAGGAATTGTGGTAGAGATAAACGTCAGCGTATAGCCGTGGAACCCATTATAATGACTGTGGTCTCATCACTGGATAAATACAATGCCTCTACCAACGTCCCCAAGGTGCATATACAACTCAGATGACAATTTAAAGAGTACAGCGAGTAGGGCCGTACCCTCACTCCTTGCAGAGACATTTCGTGATAAGATTTACATCTGCGCCTGGTCGTAAGCTCTAATCAGATGGTGGTCAAACCAGTGAGAATGAAAAGCAATGTTGCAAACCAGTACTCCTTGCTGAAGAGCTATAGACTATCCAATTCCTGGTCCAGAACGCAGGAAGCTTAATGTAATAAAGAACACGACGGCATTCATACTCACTGGACCTGGACCATTCATTGTGTTCATTGTGAATGATCCGACTCACAAACTCAAACAAGGGCCTTGAAACACACAGCCACCACGATACTCCCGAAGGGCCAACCTCAATAATCAGTCAGAGAGCAGATAAAAGGCTAAAAAGACAATTATCGAACTCTGGGGCTTTACTGATCCCCTTGGAAATAAAGTGGATTTTCCAGTTGGCTCCTTGCTAGCCTAAGGGGACTGGGATCCTTTTTACCCCCGCAAACCACAAGTCTAGATGGTTGTGTGATCCATAAAGACTTGTAAATTTGCCCCCGGCGGGGTCCTTGCAGAGACTGTCTAACCTGCAGGTCGCTCCCAGCTTAGCGACTGTCTGTTGCAATGATGCCACAGCGCATCGGAAAGGAAAAACCACAGTTTCCCGCTACCACGTAATTCCCTGTAGGCTCTTACTAATAACCAGTACAGGGGCATACTAATTTTCGTGGTGCCAGTTTTGTAAATGATTGGTCGGATCTCGAGTATCCAATTCTTCCAGTTTCAGGCTCCTGCTAGCGCAGGAGACTGGTGCCGTCTTTTACCATCAGAAGCACATGTCAAGATGGGGAAGGATTCATATCACCAGCACCTTCCCTACCGACACAAAGTGTGCAACAAAAGCCCACACAAAACGTTATTGTTCCTTTATAATACCTGCATCAATTGCAGGATCAACTGGAACAATCAACACATTTACTAATTTATAACAACTGCTACAATATCAGCAGCAGCAACAATAATAGAAACCACAACAACACCATATACAATCCGTGCGAGTATATTCTGTTGCTGGATCTTTAGCTAGAGATCATCATGGTTCTTATCGCCCTTTCCATCGTTTCGCTCCAACAGCTGTTAATTATGCTCAACATCGCCTGTGTGATTCAGCAACGCTATCACAACCCTTAGTGGCTTCCTTACCTGCTCCGCCCAGCTGTATAACACAATATTTACAAATACCAGCAAGTGTTTTACTAGCTGGTTTGCAATCGGCTCAAGTTTAAATGCAACAACAATAACAACGTCATCTTAGTTTACCACAGCAACAGTAGCAGTTTCAATATCGGGTAAATACAAGAAATATTTATAATCAACCAGTATTATATCAAGTTAACTTAATTTGGTTTCGCTTTTAATAAATTTAAAATTAAAACTAAAATATACATGTACTTAAGCCGAATTAACATTATTTGTTTACTGTAATTTTAACCGGTTACTCTTACTTTAACAGTCATCTGCGTAACAATTATTTCACTTGAAAAATAAGAATCACATTAGATGCTGGGAAAATCGCTAATTAATATAATAATGAAATTTGTATATTTTGCATTCCTAAAGTCTATTTACACAATATAATTTGACGTAATAATTCGAATGATTTAAATATAAAATGCAAATTTTACGTTTTTTTTTTAATTTTACTTATTTTTATTTGTATTTTTGTGTAAATGTAAAATTCCAAATAATTTTACGTTGTTGTTTTTAATTCTTTGCAAACAAACTACTAAATACTTGTGGTAAATAAAATGAGAAGAGAATGCTCGGGCTTGTATTAATGAATGAATAAATGGATGAATTGTTTTTAACACCACTTATTGCGGTGAGTCATTAATATTTGTATGCCTTATGATAAATTTGTTTTTTGGTTGTCATTAATTACTGTTTTCTTTTAATAGGTGTTCTAGGAAATATAAAATGAATCAAATGCATTGAAGAGGCGCCATAAAAAGTAAATATCTTGAAACATTTATTTTATTTAGAACAATTTATATTACTGATAACGTTAAAAAAACGTATTCTTCTGAGAAAGCAGAATTTAAAAAGTGAAATATTTACGAGGGACACTCCATAAGTTGTGAAAGTTATTATTCAATCGCCATTGTCCGGTTCAATTTTAAATTGATACTCGTTACTTTGGCTTGTGCTTTCTTTTTTTCTTTTTGTAAGATTCATTCACATAAAAATCGTAAGTTCTGCTTGGTTTTTTTTTTTTACAAGTAGCACTTCAGGCAACAACGTCTATTTAGTCAGGTACCGTGCTACATTTTTTAGGAAAGGTATAGAGAAGAGATGCGACAGGTGATGAAAGTAGAAGGATAGTTACAGAAATTAACTGTCGTATAGGACAGCTCAGTGACCAGTGACTATGCCTTCATTACTGAGCAGCCCCACCGACAGCCAATTTTTATTTGTAGTGAAAAAAACAAGGTTTTGTTGGGAATCGAACCCACAACCCCTAGCCATGTAAGCTAGCACACTACCTACTAGCCTACAGGGGCATCTGGCGGTCCTGTCCCTCTTGTGACCTAGTTGTTCACAATCCATAATTGTGGAAGTCTCTTACAAAACTAAAAAGCTATAAAATCGTAAAAACACAAGATCTACAAGATCTGCTTGCTTAACACATTTTAACACGAAGAAATATGTAACTCAAAATGCAATGAAAAATACAACTCTGCATAGAAACTATTTTTTTTTCATTTTTTGTTAAGGTCTAAAAATCGGACAGACTTTCAAAAATACTGTCGCGCTTATGAAACATTGATAAAAACTATTAAACTTTTTCGACACAGATACACACACAGATTTTACAGATATAATGACGAAATCTGATAGTGAATTATAATCGCAATTGGGATTTATTTTTCGTTTTCCAATTTTTCATTGTAATAATTAAAGCAACATCTTTCTTCAAGGCGAATTAAACAGATAAATTGCGAGGGAGATGATAAGCTAACTACATAATGAGTGACTCGATTGCGGCGATTGGTTTTATTCATATAATTCCCTATAATTTCATATATATCATTGATACGGTGTTTAACAATTCGAAAGAATTTTGATAAAGTTCTATTCGGTTTGCTGTGCTTGGTTTTTCTTATATGCTATTCTCTTTTTAAATGAGAATGATTTTCAAATTTTAAAATTTTTATCAGCAAAAATGCTTCTATTTTTGCATTCCAGTGAATTTTGTGTGTTTGTTTCTTATCAATTAACTAAAAATGTCTTTGCTCCGTTACCATAAATCTATAAAAAGTGACCAGCTGATAATATTTTATTTTTTTTTTTTTGAGAGTTTCGCAGGCCATCATGTAGATCAATCTACAGCGGATTTGATTTGCAAGGTTGGATTTCTATATGGTGTAAATGGAGGGCGCACGTTCCTTAGAGAACGAGGAGGGCTTTTCTGCTTCGAGTGATTTACGCGCTGTTTGGATGTCTAAGTATCTCTGGTAGATGTATTGACTTTCATATTTTATCATAGGAGGCTACGTTCTTTTAATACCGAGAACATGGTTTATAATATGGGTTTGTTAATTTTTTGTTTTTTTTTTTATTGTTTGTTATTTTTGTTTTTTCTGTTTTATGTTTTTTCAATTATGGCAGCACCAATAACATGATAGTTTTGACTTTTAGTTTTTTGACGTATTCGTAACAAAATAATTAAAATCCACTATGAAAATGGTGGTGGCCAATTCGATTAAGTCGTTCAACTGTGCATCGTAGCCGTGCACATCGCACAGTGCTGAAGCAGACCTAAATTTGTCAATTCTTTGACGTTCCCGACAATTGGGGTTATCCAAACGCCACATATAGAATTTTGCGTAAGGATTTGACTTCGAAGCCTTACAGGGTTCAACTGGTGCAGGAATTGAAGCCGACCGACCATTCACATTGTCTTGAATTTGCTCAATTCATTCAGCAGCAGGAGATTGGTTATTTTGAAAAAAAAAATTTTAAGACGAAGCCCATTTTCACTTGTCAGGGTATGTCAACAAGCAAAATTGCCGCAATCAGCAGTTAAGTGGCCGGATCGTACGATTTAAATCCACTGGATTATTTTGTGTGGGACTATGTTAAGGACAAAGTCTATACGGAGTCAATCAAATTGATTTCTGCCTTAAAGCTCAAAATCCGTGATGTGATTAACGAAATAGGACCGCCATTTTGTCAAAAAGTGATTAAAAACTTCGATATTTGTCAGCGTGGTTATGGTGGATATTTGCCAGATGTCATTTTTCATTCATTATTGCCGAACTTTTCTCTTCGTTATACAATAAACATTTGAACCATCTTAATCTAGATTTTTTGTTTTAGAAAACAAACTTCTTGTTGAAAAACCCTTTTGTTCTAAGTTATTAGTTTATAAGTTATTTTAAGTGTTTTATTAGATATGCAAAGGCTTTCCCTTTTTTATCCCTTTTTTTGGGGAATTAATTCATAATTTGAATCCTTTTTGGGAAATCAGGCTAGTTCGTACGTGCTTTTGCATTTTGGACCTGGCTGAAAGAAAAGTATAGGGGCTGTATGAAAACCACGGATGAAAGCATTTTAGGACAGAACTTAATTTCCAGTTGATTTTGTTACGAAGGAATAAATGACGTATGAATAAACGACAGATGAAAGCACTATAGGACAGAAATTAAATTTCAGTTTGGAACTCGTCGCAGAAGCGAAAAACGTTCCAGCAATACAATTTTGTTAAGCTTACAAAACAAAAAATATTTATGCAAAGTTCGAGAAAATGGCAAATGTACATTTTTAACTAGAATAATTTAAACAATGGAATGACATCGAATTAGGTAACGTGTGCCTGATTCAAGAAAGTCATGGGAGTTCAGCTGATTTATTGCTCATTTTATATTTTTTCTTAAGAAAGTAAAATTACTAAAATCTTAGTTTTTTTCTGTCCAAATTTTTGTTTTGCCGGCGGATAATTTTTGAATTTTGAACTTTAAAGTCTTCTACATTGTACTCGCCGTTTAACTCTAAACACGGGTTTATTGTCGGCTCATAGACAAAAGCTAACCCAAGAACTTCTTCTGAACTTTATGATGTGGTGTGTGAATTACCAACATATAATGAATTTTATCGACAGACGAATGTGAACAAAAGTTTTCTCGCAGTGAAACATACCATTCTCTTGCCGCCCCACTGAGATTAGTTTGATTTGACTTCATTAATAAATAATTAATTAATAAAGTAAACGAAATAACTGGGTATGCTGGTTACTAAATGCGTAGTTTTCTAAGAAAACGTATACATGCAAGACAACAACAACTTTCTAGTTAAAAACTGCGTAGATGCTTTATACTCGCAAAACAACAACTACAGTGTGGCTGATAAAAGCTGCTACCAAAACAAAAGCGTAATAACTTATTTTCTGTGTAACCAACCTGTTCCATTTTAATTTTATTTTATAGATGGATCTTTGAATTTAACTAAAATGGAGAATTGGGACAATAAAACAAGAATTTGGATAGTGCAACGCTTTAACACTTTAGAGTCCGTAGTTTTCGTCCGTTTGGCAGCACTCCCCCTAGCAGATGGACTATAATGAGGCTAGTGAAGAATTTTTCCGAGCGTGGCACAGTCGCAAGAAGGCAGAAAAGTATCGCTGCTGTAGCTGCTGCCATGCAATCCAATCCTCGAGTTTTGACAAGAAATGGGTGTCAGCACACAGTCACTGCAGACAATTTTGTACCAAGATTTAAACTTATTTCCATATAAGATTCAATTAACTAACAAACTGAACCCAAGAGACTTCCCGATTCGTTTGGAATTTTGTGAGATCATTCAGGTGGAATCAGAGAATGAAAACGTCTTGAACTGCATTTTTATGTCTGACGAGGCGCATTTTGATTTAAACGGCAATGTTAACAAACAAAATTGTCGAATATGGGGTAATTCTAACCCACAGATACTCCATCAGATGTAATTACATCTACTTCGCGTTACCGTGTGGTGTGCAGTTTCTTTAAGGTTCATTGTAGGGCCCTACTTTTTCGAAGAGAACGGTTAATGGTGACCGTTACTTTAAGATGTTGGAAAAATTTTTCTTTCCAGAATTACGCTGAAAGAGAATCCCTGTTAACAAGATGGAGCAGCTTGTCACATAGCAACGCCTATTATGACAGAATTGCGGCAAAAATTCCCCAATAAACAGATTTCAAGAAACTCCACATTCCGTTGGCCTCTCAGGTCTCCTGACCTCACTGCTTCTGATTTTTTTTGGTGGGGTTATTGCAAAAATGAAGTTTACAAAAGAAACCCAACAAATTTGGATGATTTAAAGCAATCCATTCGAACGGTAATTGAGGTAATTCCTGCTGCAACACTCCAGGCAGTAATGAATAACTTTTCTGATAAGATGCCGCTCATGTGCCACCGAGGGTGGACGCCATTTAAATTCGATTATTTTCAAAACTTTCTGAATTAATTAAATAAAAATGTGTTATTTTCCAAATGAATTACTAAAAAATAAATTACAGAAACTTTATAAAAATATATTTGAGCATCTTAATGTAGCAAAATTGATTAGCCACCTGATATGTACCTTAAAATAATTTTCAGGAAGAATCTTAACAGCATAAAAACAAAAATACGCACAGCCCAACAGGCGCCTATACATTGAATGAATAACATAACAACAACGAAATGTGCTACAAAGGGAGTAGAAGATTCTTCAATTTTCTAGACCTCTATCGGATAAATATAAAAGGCAGCGCCTGAGTGGGTAGTTAGGTAGTTACAACATAAACGTCTTGATGTAAAGACTTCAGTAAATTGTTCTGTAGTGCCAACGTACAAATCTTACTTTGTGTGTAGCTAAAGTAAATAAACTTGCAATTAATTTGAAAATTTTGAAATCTAATGTTATTTATTTTGCAATAAAGAATTCAGTAACAACAAAATGTTTATAAAAGGTATAAACGTAACAATATAGTTTTATTCTTATAGTTGTGAATAAAATTGTTATACCTTTTATGAGGTCGATATTCCATAAGAGCACAGGCAAATCATTTGATATACATAATTACATCCATTTTCTTGGTTGTTTATTAACTTATTTCAAAGAATAAACACGTATTCGTTTTTAAATCTTTCGACAGGTTTATTGCTGAATAAATAATTTCTATTAAAACTGCATTATTATTTGCAACAAGTTGTAAAAGATAAAAGTCACATAATCTGGCGGATCTTTAAAGATCTTAGATGTAGCAAATATTTATATGATTATTGAGCAAGAATAATAATTCTTACACTACGTTTAATTTTTAAGCTATTTGGGTTTTCGTCTCATCAATAATTTTCGAATTTCCTGCTTACAAAACAAATTAATTCATAAATACTTTTATCAAACAATTTGATTGCTTTTAATTTGAAATGCAAGTATACTTTTTACTGAAGTGGTAAATCAATGGATACAAAATACCAAAAACCTATTCTCCAAAATAAAGTATTTGTTAGAAAAGTGGGGATAGGAGCAACAGGTTGTTTGCTTTAATAGATAAAAGTAATAAATGTATAAATATCAAATAGTGTATGTGTTTGAATTTTTTTAAATTCAATTAATTTTACTTTTTATTGCTGTTATAAAGTCATTAATTATTTTAGTTTGTATTACAATTCTATACAATGTTTTTTTATTTAATTGAAATATCTATAGGGAAATATACTTAATGATATCTTAAAAAAATAATAATAAACTCTGTACGTACACACACCAGAGCTGTAAATGAATCATTTTTTAAATGTGAATTCATTAAGAATTAGCTAAATTTTGAATTAAATCCTTTCATAACAAAGAAAAAACACATTGAATGAAATTTGAATCACTTCAAACGAATTAAGCGAAAATGAATTTCAATTCGTTTCCAATTCAAATGAATTTGTAGAAAGAGTTGCAATTTGTTTTCAATTCAAATGATTCTGTAAAGTAAATTGCAATTCGTTTCAAATGAATTTGCTAAAGTGAATTGCAAATCATTTTCAATTCGTTTGGATTGAATTGATTATGAACTGATTACATGCAATGAAATATAACAATGAATTCCAATTTATTTTTATAAAATTCATTTTAATTGACTCAAATCAAATTGTAATTCATTTCCAATTCGTTTGCATTTTTAATTCATTTAATTGATTTGTAATTCATTCAAATAAACGACAACAATGAATTGAAATGGATGAATTGCAATTAAAATAATTGAAAAAGAATAAGTTTGCAAAAAAAACAAAATCATTCCATTTTGATAGAATTTTCACGAATACCCCATAATTCAATTCGTGTTTTGCCGCCACCTGTTTGCAGTTTATCATGGGAATTTCAAATCGAATAATTTTTTGCCTTTGGACTATGCTAGGTGCTATACAAAACAAGGGTAATGCTTGCTGTCTTTTACATAAATAGTTAACTGATTTACTGTAGATTTGCTTAAAAATTTATTTTAATCAATTTAATTCAAATGAGTTAGTTGGTAATTAATTACTAATTATTTTTTTTAATTCATTTGAATTAATTCAAAATCAATTTAATTCAAATGAATTGTAAATGAAGTGCAATTCACTATTCACTTTAAAAAATTCATTTAAAATGGAACGAATTGCAATGCATTCCACAAAATCATTTAAATAGGAAACGAATTGCAGTTCGCTGGGCAAATTCATTTGAATTCGAAATGACTTGCGATTTATTTTTACTAAATTAATTTGAAGTGGCTCAGTGAATAATACTTCATTTTTTTGTGTGAAAAGAATTAATAAAAAATTTGCTTATTCAGTGCCTGTGGATGATTCGCAAAATAATTAAAAAAAATGATATATTTTTAACTCCGATACATACATATATGAGTATTAAATTGTCATATGCTTGTTAATAGCAACAGCTTGGAAAAGACACTGCCGTTATTCAAAAATTGGGTTCGGCGTTTTTATTATATTGAACTGAGTTTAACTGCTGTTTCTTGTCTCAAGTTTGAAGCTTTAATTTTTTACCTTTTAGTTAGACTGCAGGGTTATTTTCACTCCATTATCTAATAGCAGAGCTAACAAGCACTTAAATAAGTTACGTATAGAAAGTACTTTAGTAAAAAGTTCAGTTTTTAGGTTAGGAAATTTGTGAAATTTTTGCAATTTTAAATTCTTATCAAGATTCACTTATTCTCTCGCCAGCTAGCAAGTGTTTAATGAATTTGATTTGATTTGGCAGCTTATTTTATTATTTTCTCACAAACCCCATATCCTATAACTTCTTGTTCTTGTGAGTAAAAATTGTTTTAAAAAGGTAACATTTTACCGTTGTTAACGAGGTAAAAGTGACTTGCAAAAAGGTGACAACTTTCACTCCATAGTTGAAAAAAATTTATTAATCAATTTAGGTTGATGCGATAGACAAATCACGTTGACTACCAAAAATGGATGAAACAGAACTACATCTTAGCATTGGTTTTTAGTGGATAAAGTTCAATTTAATAACTTTTCAACAAGATGCAGATGCCCTTCTCTTGATTAATGATGGAAGAAACTATTGGGTGACATAAGTGTTTGGAACTCTAAACGTGTAGTTTCGTATCAATATCTACTTAAAAGTGAGATTAAATTTTGTTACCGAAATAATTTTTTCTTATTGCTTCTACAATGATAACTTCCATTCTTTATTAATAACTTTATTAGTGTAGTCAAAAATTTTATTTTAATCTCCGTTTTAATAAAACTTATCGTCATCACCTTGTTGCTGATATCACTGAACCATGGCATTCTTTAGTTTGTGGAGTATTTCCTTTAACTTTAATCGCTTTATCATTGGCGAATGTAGGGTCACGTTTAATTTAAATGATTTTACTAATGACAGTTTTAAACACTTGTCCAGTTTTTGCATGTTTCCTTGTGATTAGAGTTTTCGTTAAGAGAAAGAGACAGAATTTTTTAAACCTAAAAAAGTGGTTTTAAAATCTGGGCTCCTAATACGATTTTTTTTAAACGACTTGACTAAGCCCACGAGCGTTTTTGTGGATTTTTCGAATAGAAATTGTATGGCCATACGAAGAGTTTTAATGCTCGTCATAGTGTAGGAAGATACTAAGCAACAGTTGTCTCCATCGACGGTCTTCCATAAAAATTATGTTTATTAAAAAATGTCCTCTTTATTGGGAATGCTTAGTTTAGGCAAATAAACATTCGGCCCATATGCTATTTCATTTTTATATATAAAAGTGAAACTAGTGACTTAAGGTAAGAAAAATTAGTGAAAAGTATAAACTGAATCTCAATTTAATGAAAATTCTGTGCCAATTTTTCGAAGAATATCAATATTTTTTTAATTATTTATAAAACTTTAGCTTTACGAGAGCTTATATCGCTTTAATATAGGGTTTTTCAAGAAGAAGTTTGTTTTCTAAAACAAAATAAAACAAAAAATTTAGATTAAAATGATTCAAATTTTTATTGTATTATAAAGAGCAAAGCTCGGCAATTATGAATGAAAAATGATATTTGGCAAATGTTCACCGCGACGTTCATTAAAGTTTTTAATCACTTTGTGACAAAATGGTGGTCCTATTTCGTTAATCATATCATGGACTCTGAGTTTTAAGGCTAAAATCGATTCGAGTGGCACCGCATAGGCTCTGTCCTTAACATAGCCTTACAGATATAATGTCGTGATTTTAAATCACACCATATGGCTGGCCACTTAACTGCTGATTGTAGTGGAATTATGCGATCGGAAATTTGGTTTGCAATAAATTTATCGTTTAAATGACTGTGTGACATGTGGCACCGTCCTGTTGAAACCACATGTCAGTGATATCCACGTTTTCAACAATAGGCCAAAATTGAGTTGTTAGTTTCTCGCGATAGCATGATCCATTGAAAACGGCCCAATCATGCCTCTAGATAACATAGCGCACCATACAGTGACACGTTGAGTATGCAAAGGCTTCTCAGTAATCGCTCTAGGTGTTTCGAAGCCCAAATGCGGCAATTCTGTTTGTTGCCATGGCCTGACAAGTGAAAATGGCCTTCGTCTGAAAAAATTATTTTTTCAGAAAAACCAACCGATTGTTTCTAAATGAATTGACCGGATCTATGGCGATATCAATGGTCGAACGGCTTCAATTCCTGTATCAGTTGAAACTTGTAGGGCCCTAAAATCAAATCCTTACGAAAAATTAGCCATGTGGTGGTTTTGGATAATTCCAATTGTTGAGAACGTTGAGGAATTTACAAATTTGGATCTGCTTCAACACTGTGTCCCAGTTTCAGTTGAACGATCTGGTTCGCACATTTTATAACGAGCCTGTTGACTCAAATACGACCAAATCGATCCGGTCGAACACCCATTGGTGTTCGCACATTTTGTATCAGGCCTTTCGACTCAACTTTAACGGTCAAATTCATAATAGCGGTTTCGGAGGGACGATTATGTTGTTCGAAAATATTACGAGTCTTAGGAAATGTAAATTTAACAGAACCACCATTTGCATAGTGTATTTGATTTATGTAAATGCGATTTTCGTGCGAAATGAAATTCATTGTAACAATTGCCAAGGCATCTACTACGAATACATTAAAAAACTAAATGCCAAAACTATCATGTTGTTGGTGTTGCCACAATTGAAAAACAAACTTTTTGTTGAGAAACTAATTTATGGAAATTAAATTAGCACTACCAAGTGGTTATAAATTTATATACCCAATTGAAGTTTTGAACTTAGCGATTCGGGCCGTTAAATAAATAGATAAAAATTTTAGTACTTTTTAGTTATTAAAATTATAACCAAAATTTACCATAATTTATATACTTATGAAATAAAATGTTTCCAAATAGAAAATATTCTCTTTTAAAGCAGGTTCACAAGCATAAAGGTGTGATTGCGTTGCGTAGTTTTTATGAACACAAGAAAACAATTCAAAATAAAGCGCAATTTTAATTTTAACTAGAATTGTATTGTTGGCGGCATTATTTTTATGACACAATCTAATTGTATTTATTATACGGCGCTAAAAGTATAAGAACAAATTTAGTTATATTAAAACTATTTAATCGCAAACTTCAAGGCTAAAGTAAACACATGTCGTACTGAATGAGACATGTTTTTGTGTTTTTGTAAAGAAGCATTTTACGCGTGAAGAAAATAATGACCACAAATTTGTTTTGCCACTTGCAATCTCAATTATATTAGCAAACCACTTCTAATGACCGACTATCGTTCAAAAATCTTCTTCGAATGTTATTTTAAATCTGTTGTAAATGGAAACGTATAGCAAATGCATACAAAATTGTAATAACGACCGGATCGGTCGAATTAATTTTATTTTTGCTTAAGGCTTGATTTATGGCAAGTAACAGTTTGCAATAAAAATAAAAGCAATACAGAAGTAGACGGCATTCTAATCCAGCACTCTACGCAACCACTGTCTTAACTCCGACTATATCATCATCTTTTGATCTAATATAATGCGAGGAGCCTTTACCAGATTTTCTGTCACAGTTACATATTATAATTGTTTGTATTTCTCTAATACAACAACCTGTTTTTTTCGTTTAAATGATTTTTTAAGCACTTCATTTTGCTAGTGGAATCGAACTAATGTAGTTGCCAGAGTTTATGTTTCGTAATGTTATTACCAATTAAGAAATGCATCTCTGCAATACATCTCAAGCGCAAAGAAAGCGCTTTAAAAACACATCAAATTGAAATATTGTTGGTGAACATTGCTAATTAGAGAAAAAAAAAACGCCTAAGTATCATGCGAACTTTCCACGTATTGTTATGTTTATTCCTTTTAATAAACGTCTCAAAATAATAAAGTTTTAAATTAAATTAAACCATTTATATAATAGTTATAATTTTTTGACCTTTTTTAATATTTTTTAGTAATTAATTTTAAGCACTAGGTCTTATTTAATAAAAAATTTTTTAAAAAACTTTATTTTTTATTATATTTTCGATATTTCGCCACACCGTTGGTTGGCATCATCATTATTTTTGTTTTTCCTGATGATGCCAACCAACGGTGTTGCGAAATATCGAAAATATAATAAAAAATAAAGTTTTTTAAAAAATTTTTTATTAAATAAGACCTAGTGCTTAAAATTAGTTACTAAAAAATATTAAACCATTTATTTACTTTCATTACACACAAAATTAGTACGATGGTAACTTTGTAGGCTTTACACACAGATGAATTTGAATGAACTTGAATTAATTGATTTACCCAGCAAGTGGGCAATATATAGTTGTTTTAAGCGGTTCTCGAATACACTTTAAAATCACCCCATTTTTGTTGTTGTTGTTATTATTATTATTCAGTTAAGGCGCCTACTTGGCTGTGTGTTTTGTTTTGTTCAGTGTTAGTTGTTTTTGTTTTTTGTTGTTTATCTTAGTTGGGAGAATTTCTGTGTCTTGTGTGTATAAGATTTCTTAGAAAACTACCCAGTTTATAAAGTGCACAAGGAGTCGTTTAGTTTATTTTTTTATGGATCATTAATTCCTTTCAACACTAAATAAATCATCTTCGTAACAGTATATGTTTTTTTGTTATTTTTATAAAAGAAAAGTATCGCTTTAAGCAACAATGCCTATTTAGTTAAGAACCGTGCTACATTCTTTTAAGAAAGGGATAGAAAAGAGATAAAACAGGTGGCGAAATAAACTGTCGTATAAGACAGCACAGCGACCAGTGACCATGCCTTCATCACTGAGCAGCCCCACCGACAGTCAATTTTTATTTTTGTAGTGAAAAAAACCAAGGTCTTCGTTGGCAATCGAACCCACAACCCCCACACTGACAAGTTAGTACACTACCTAATAGACTACAAGGGCACCTATAATTTTTAGTGCAACACCATCAAATCATAAAACAAACAAATTCTGCCCTGACCAGTGGACGAAAGGTGGAAGCTTGAACTGATATATGACCGTTTTCAAACGAACTTAAAACTTGTGAATTTATATTTCTTTTGTATAATAAAAGAAAATTTTTGCATCACCGATATTTTTCTAACATTAATTCGATTTTTTTTCCTTTCGCGTGGATTAAGAGTAAAATTAAAAACTTTACAGCTATTTTGTTCTTCGAGATCTATTGAAAATTTTCGAAAGTTTTAACTAAATCTATTGCATTTTAAACTAAATCGATAATAAGTTTTGTTAGTTTTTTGTTTCTTTCCAGATCAAAAATCTTTTCTTTCTTCTTCTATATAGAGTTTGTTAAAACATTTCTTCTTAAGAAAATTAAAAAAATTTTGTTTCCATCAATTTTGTTTTAAAATATTAATTATGACTTAAACGAAGAACAAAAATAAGGAAAATCCGTCATCAGCTTCTAATTATGTCACTTTTTAAGCTACTGACTTCTAAAAGTCTTTTAGTTGAGCTTTTGCTCGGTAGAAGGGTCCAGACGCTAGCAAAATTCGAGCGTAGAGGGTTTAAAGGGATGCTACCATCAGTAGGCTTAAAAGGAAAATTTATTGTTGAAAAATGTTAATTTATTAATCAATTTAATCATTGTTGTCTGCCTTTTTGGTATTTACAAGATGGACAAATGTATTAAATTTTTTTATAATTAACTTTTATATTGTTCTGAAAATGATTTGTTAAGTTTTAAAACAAACTAATTATCAGCAAAAAGTAAACGAACCAACTACTGTGCATTTAACAAATTGCATAGTTTTCTAAGAAATCTTATACACTTTAGTCAATAGAAAAGAAAGAAATTCTAGGAAATAAAATAAATAATAGAAAACAAAAGCACGGAACAAAAACAAAGCACACAGGCAAGCAGGCACCTACACTGAATGATAATAATATTAACAAAATGGGATGATGTTAAGGTAGAATATTCTTGTATATGCGAGAGCCGCTTGAAAGAGCTACATAAGCACCACTTGCTGGACAAATTAATTAATTTAAGTTGAATTATCGTTGAGAAAAGACAACAAAGTTAACATGGTGTTTACTTTCTGTGCATTGAAAGTAAATAATCGTTTAATTTAAAACTCTTAAATACTGTGTTATTATTTTGCAATAACTCGATATAACAAAACGTTTATTAAACGTAACAATATTTTCAATAGGTTTTTTCCATATTATTTTGTAATGGGTAGGGTGCAGAGTTAATTTAGAATATTTAATTTAAAAATTCTAATTTTAAATAAATTCTAAGATGCCTTGCACATTTTTGGTATCGCTATTGAAGGTTAAGACAATATTCTTTATCAATGGCGCATACATAGCAAATGGAAAACTCAGATTAGCTTAATCATAAATACCAGCATATAGAGTTGAACTTTAAACTGATCGTGCAAAAACGAAAGCAGGAAAAAATTTAAATATTGTCTCTAACGTATTCGAATCAAAATCTTATATTTGATAACTATATTCTTCAGATATTTTATAATAAATGTATGCATACATATACAGTAATAATACATACATACATGTATGTTCATCTGTAAACTGGCTGGTTTCTACTTAAAGGAGAAATACGATTTCGTAGAGTCGAATAAATTTTTTCTTTTTTAATTTTCAAATTCTTAATATTTTGTTGCAAGCAAATTTTGTCGCGATAATTTTCAATTTGGCAATTTTTGTTTTTGACATAAAAATTGGAATTTTAGAAAATAACATTGTTAGCATTAGAATTCTTTTCAAGTAGGGTGTCATTGCTTCTATAAGTTAAATTTAAGAACTAATAGTTAAACGTTTTTGGTTTTTGGGTAGAAATTTTTTTGTATTTATATTTTGGATCAAATTAGGATTTTTTCGTAAATTCCTTTTTCTTTGGTTTTAAAAATTTGTGAGTTATCAAAAAAAACCACTGATGGCTTAATGAATATTTTCTAGATAAGTTTTTATTTTAAAAAATTATAGAATTAATTTTTTCTTCAAACACAAGACCTTTAAAAAGAGAAATAGAACATTTCCAGTTATCGTTAGATTTTCTATAGAAAATTTCCAGTTATTGATAAATTTTTGCATACAAAATTTTCAGGTATCGTCAGATTTTCTATGTAAAATATGAGTCATCATTTGCTTTGCTATTGAAAATTTCAGTTATAGTTTGCTTTTTCAGTGGACAATTTCAGTTATCGTTAAATTTTCTATGGAAAATTTTTGTTATCGTTAGATTTTTTTTAATGTAAATTTTCAGTAATCGTTAGATGTTCCTAGGAAATTTTCAGTTATCGATAAAATTGCTATTTAAATGTGCAGTTATCAATACATATTGATATAGACCTATTTATGGGAAATTACAGTTATCAACAAACTACGTTATTCAATCTAATGCAGTTTATTTTAAGAAAATTATTTACTAATTTTTCATAGCGAGATATTTTCTTTAGAAACTTGTAGCCATGAATCAATTTTCTATTAAAAACGATTGCTGTCCTTAGGATTCATTAAGAAAATTTCTATTACTAAATTTGCTTTCCTTTCTTTATGCTTTCGATATTTAGCCACACTATTGGGTGGCAGCTTCAGGAAAAGAAACAATTTTTTTTATTGATGGACTTATTAAATTTTTTATAAACTTTTGTTTTCCTAAAGACATTTTGCTTGAAAAAGAAATTATTAATAAAATATTAAAAAGTCAATTAACTATAATTATTATTAAATATGTTTTAATCTTTTAATCGGTCTTTTTAATTAAATTTTAACGATATATTTTTTCAATACTTCGCTTTCCTATGGTAAGGTTCTTCAGGAAAATTAGGAAAGCGAAATATTGAAAAAATATATCGTTAAAATTTAATTAAAAAGACCGATTAAAAGATTAAAACATATTTAATTAAAATAAAAAAGGTCGAATAAAAATAAAAATTATAATTATTATTTTTAAAAAATTATATTTTTCGATTAATTTTATTGTTTTTGGTGGTTTTGTTATTTTTTGATTAATTTTTGAATTCTTTGTGAAATATTCAGTGTCGCTTCTATTGGAGAAATTTTGATTTTTTGTTAGGTTATATTTTCGTTAATTAGTGTTATTTTAATTTTATACCGTTTATGAAAATAATTCCTGCGCTACCGCTATACTAAGATAAATATTAAAACTCTCTTTACGCTTGTCTCAAAACTAATTTCTCTTTCTAACTGTTATAAGATTAAGATAACTCGCACACTTTCGGGTAGTATTATATGTCATTAGGTGTGTATACTTAAGATTGGAAATGAAATTGATGTTAATGCAATACGCTGGTTCGTTAAAAGTCAATTTGAAAAGAATGTTGCTACACGTTCCATTCACCAGGAACAGAAGAAACGAACTGCTTGGTTATTAGTTTTTGTTACCATATCATTGATGTCGTGCCCATTCTTAAAGGGAATCTGCAGCATAATAAAGTTTGCCGCCCTAATTTAGAAAGCAAAGCTTTGAAATTATCAATCTATTAATAGATGTATGTTATTGGTTTATTCCAACTTAAATTTTTTGCGAAACCCATAAAATTCTTAGTTATATGTATTGCACAGCGTTATAAAGGAAGTCAAAAATAAAAAAATTAAATTTTAGTATTTCCTCGACCGATAGTCAATCACGGTGCACATTATCTTTAAAAATATTTGCTTTTGTTCTTTTTTATAATGTCACCTAATTACTAATTAAATAATAATTTATTATCAATCTAAAAACAAAATAACATCAAAATTAAGCTCATTTTAGTTAATCACTTAATTAGTATGCGAATTTGATATCAATTATAACGAACACACAATAGTCTAAAATATTTAGAACAACTAGATTTGTTTTATTGAGTAAGCTGCATATTATAGTCGCTGTCTACACGTTTAAAAAATCTTAATTATGACGAACGTGCAGTTAAAATTTTTGTGACCTATTTTACTTTTGTTTTTAATAATTGTAGTCTTTGCTCGCATTTAAGAAATGCCAAATTATTTATATGACTTTTTGTATTTTTGTTTGTTTCTTTAATTATATACAAGTAATAAAGTACAATAATAATTATTAAAGCTGCAGAATCTTATCAAAATTCGGTCGTAGAAGTATAAAGTATACGTTTCGATAATAAAATTCATTTCTTGTTATAAAGTAGAAGATTTTGACAGTTAATTTGCACGAAAAACTTTTCAGAAAAGAAATTTAAGTGAAATAAAAATTAGAACTTAGATAAAGGGGGAAAAACTGCGTCCCCTAATATAAGATTTGTTCGAACTTCTTTTTCTTGGAAAAGTTATAATTGGTATACAAATTCTTTAAATCGTTATTATTCTTTAGATATAAAATATATACTTATTATTTATGTTTAATAACACTCTAAATAACGTTTTCATTAAACCATACCAAAATTATTAAGCTTTGGGATAGTACTTTAGCTTCAACTATACTGGTCTGCAAACAAATTGTTTTCGGAAGATGAATATATGGATTATAGTGATCTGAACGTGTTAAATTCAAATCGGCTTTCAGTTTTCTTTTTGTTTGGGCAGGGTTAATATTTTCCTCTAACAAGGCGACCACGCTAACTTATTTCAATATAACTCTTAAACGGTTTATTCAATTTGACTAACTGAAACACCAAAAGATGTGAAATACCTTAAAGTCAATCTTGCACAACCTTTTCCACTTTCAAATGTTTCGGAGTTATTCCGAATTTGGTAGCGGAAAAAAAATATTTTTAATGAAAAAAAATATTTTAAATGGAAAAATATTTTTAATGAACAAATATTTTTAATGGAAAGATATTTTTAATGAAAAAATTTTTAATGAAAAATTATTTTTAATGAACAAATATTTTTAATGAACAAATATTTTTAATGAACAAATATTTTTAATGAACAAATATTTTCAATGAAATAATATTTTTAATAAACAAATATTTTTAATGAACAAATATTTTCAATGAAATAATATTTTTAATGAACAAATATTTTTAATGAACAAATATTTTTAATGAAAAAAATATTTTTAATGAACAAATATTTTTAATGAACAAATATTTTTAATGAACAAATATTTTTAATGAACAAATATTTTTAATGAAAAAATATTTTTAATGAAAATATATTTTTAATGAACAAATATTTTTAATGAAAAAATATTTTTAATGAACAAATATTTTTAATAAAAAAAAATTTTTAATGAAAAAATATTTTTAATGAAAAAATATTTTTTAAATGAAAAAATATTTTTTAAATGAAAAAATATTTTTAATGAACAAATATTTTTAATGAACAAATGTTTTTAATGGAAAAATATTTTTAATGAAAAAACTTTTAATGAAAAAATATTTTTAATGAACAAATATTTTTAATGAAAAAATACTTTTAATGAAAAAATATTTTTTATGAAGAAATATATGTGGCGATTTAAATATTTTTTAATGAAAAAATATTTTTATTGAAAAAATATTGTTAATGAAAAAATATTTTTAATGAAAAGATAAACTATTTTTAATGAAAAAATATTCAATTTTTAATGAAAAAATATTTTTAATGATAAAAAAATATTTTTAATGAAAAAAAAAATATTCTTAATGAAAAAAAAAAAAATACTTTTAATGAACAAATTTTACATATATTCGGAATGTTAGATATACTTGGAGTAAAATACATCATAATTGATGAAAATCGATTAACAATTGCTGATTTTATTCACAATTAAGGGACATTATTAGCTGATGTTGAAAGTATGAAGAGACATACTAAAACATGAAACTATTACTCGAAAGAAATCAGTACTAGCGCTATTTGTGGAATATATGTGGCGATTTAAAAGTAGTTACTATACTAGCAGGAGTACAAGGAGTATACACAAACTATTGTTGCTTTTCATGTGAGTGCGCACAGCAGAGGAAAAGGGTGTCACTTCGTGTAATAAAATTGGCTAAGTTCACATGCAACTCTGGGAAGCAAAAAAATTGCAAGTGAGCCTTTAGCAGCCAAACAGCAAATATTTTTGCCAGCACTACACATCAAATTAGGCTTAATAAGAAATTTGGCAAAAGCTATGAATGAAGATGGAGAGGCATTTGAACACACAAAAAGGAAGTGAGGCAAATTCCAGGAAGGCATATTTATTGGTTTGTAATTAACAGAAATCTTTAAAGATTATTCAAATCTAGGTTGTTCGGTAAAGAAAGGAGACCGAAAGGTGCTTTCAAAAATAACTGTCACAACTTTTCAAGAAATAGAAGAGCTATAGGTTACGAAGATCTGGTGCAAGAGCTTCTTTTTTCATATCACCAACTCGGATGCAATACGTCATTAAAAACACGCTCTTTACATTCGCATCTAAATTTTTTCGCGGAAAATCTTGGTGTGGTTTCTTTTGAGCCTGCTAAAAGATTTCACCAAAAAAAAGATATAATGTCAAATGATCTCCAGAAATGTTACATGATTTCTGATTGGAAATCAATCTTGAAACTGCAGGATAGAACTTGCATCTATGAAATAATAATTAATTTTTAATTTTATATTAATATTAAATTTCATTTAAGATTTTAGTTTATATAATAGAAGTCATTTAGGTTTAAAATTATTTGCTTTTGTTGTAATAATATATATTTAGATATCAGTATTTTATTTAAATAAAAATATTTCAAAAGCTAGACGTAATAGAATCAATCCGTAAAGAGATCAGCATGCTAAAGTCAATCAAAGTCTCATAAAAAAATTCTTGCTCTTCGCTACTGTTGCTACCAATTCACCGCAAAGCTGCAGTCTGTGCCCATGCTGTCTGTATCCTCTCCTAAGTTCCATGCCCCATCCATGTTCTGCTAAATATGAAGTCTTTCTATTGTGTAACTCTTTCTTTCTTTACATTCTTTATACAAAATCCACACCCCTTGGAAGTCAGGTGTATGCATAGTCTTTCCTATGTAATATGATAATGCTGCTGTCCGTCTCCGTTTCGAAATATCGTGTTTATGCTATTCTTGTCTCCAATATTCGTTTTGTTGTTACAATCACAGCTTCCTTTATCACTGCCTTTGCAGCTGATTGCATATACCACATTGCTATGTTCTTGTTCTCCCATCCCATCCACCAGCTTGTGAATATTTCGTCCAATATGGTGTTCGGTGTACATGCACATTTTATTCTGTGCGTACTTATCATCGACTTTAGGCTTTTATTGTCAGTTAAACCCGGTATGTGTGTTACACCGAAAAAAATTGTCCGTTGATTGTTGTAACCATTAATACTATCATGCAGAGTTGAATAACTCTCCAGTTCTATATCAACTTCCTTAATCAAATTAACAATATGTTTCATCGGAAAGCCGTTTCGTTCAAGTATTGTTGCGACCTTATCCAGATTCCCGGTATAAAATTGATATTTACCAATATTAAAGATTTTAAGGATAATTTGTGCAATAGGTTGTGCAGCTTCAAACTTCATAAGTCCTCCAGATGCCTTCAATAATCAAAAATGAATGCCAATCAAAAATTATACATCATATTTCCATTGCAGTTAATCGTACTCCCGGGTGGTAATTGTTAAGGGATGTTACTACCTCATCTTTATCGTCAAGTTCAATTATGCGAAAAATGTGGGCTACATATTTAACTATGTATTCCAAATGTATACTTCTATCCACCAGTTCAGCCAATGCTTTATCCAGTACGTTGTCCAGTTTTATGTGAGCCATAGTGGGCAAAAGTGGGTTTCCCATTGGCATTTCATTTAACCATAAACCCATTTACCATCCACCATATGCAAAATAATCATTAGTAGTAAAACAAAAGTCCAGTATTTAATCAAGGTTCCAGATTCCGGTATTCCGGCAAAAGTTTCAATCATGTTCCATATCCCATCATGATCCTTATAGCAACATAAACTGGAGTATTCGCAAAAGGTGAAAGTATGCTTGTAATTTTTAATTGAAGAGGATGGTTATTTTTGAAGTTGAATTTTTTGTTTAGAAAATAAAAATTATCTTATACTTATTTTTTTTAATGACAAGGTCTTTTTATAAAACTTTTCATTAATTTTATTTTCAATATTTCGCCATATCATTTTCGCCAGGACATTTTCACAAACACAAATATTTCATTTCATAAGTCCTCTAACTGATAAAGTTTTTGAAAAAAAAATTAATAACAACATACTTTATTGTGCGCTAATTTAATTGTCTTACTTTTTCTGCAGCTTAAAAGATGATGGAAATCTTTTTCTGCAGTTTAAAGGCTGATAGAAAATAATAAATTTTATAATTTATTCCCCGGACACATTTAAAGAAGTTCTCCTAGGACATGTTTTAAGTTCTAAGTAATGCATTTTCGTTATGACTAAAAGGTTATTGAGTTAATCTGACTATAATATATATAAATATATGGTATCGTCAATAAGAATATATACGAATCATTTAAAAATTCAATCCATTTTCATCTAAATTCGTAAGGGCATATGCTTTATAAAGATACTGTTACGAAATTAATTTGTTAAAAAAGTAAACGAAACGATCCATTGGGCATTTTACAAACTGCCCAGTTTTCTAAGAAATTTTACAGACAACAATTACAGCATGCTTATAAGAAATTCTACGAAATAAAATGAACAACAGAAAACAAAGACACAGAACAAAAACAAAACACAAAGCAAGCAGGCGTCTACACTGAATGATAATAACAACAACAATATGCGGTGATGTTAAAGTAGAATATCCTTCTATATGCGAGACCGCTTGAAAGAACTGTACAAGCACCACTTGCTGAGCAAATGAATTAATCCAAGCTGAGTCATCAGTGGGTAAAGGCAACAAAGTTACCATCGTGGTTATTTTGTGTGTACTGAAAGTAAATAAATCGTTTAATTTAAAACTCCAATAAATTTTTTTTTTCAATAATTATTTATTGTATCTTCAAGAAACTGAACTAACAATAAGTTATAAAATCTTAAATTCTAAAAAAAAAGTTACATTAGTGCCGACCATGTCAGAACTAATCTTTTGGGTAAAAAAAATTGACATTAAAAAACAAAACAAATATTTCTAAGATGTGTCATCTGTAGCATTGAGGATTAAAGCTTCGGTATCCCTCTTTTTTAATCGGCTATGTCCACTATAATCCAAGATATTGCGAGCATGGGATTAGGATGGTCTTCAAGCTTCATTAAGTATTTGCCTGCGTATTTGATGATTTCTGTAGTCTGTGAATTTCTGATGTACCATGGAGCGGAAGTTATTAACCGTAAAATTTTATTCTGTCCACGTTGAATTCTATCCACATTTGAAGCTGAGGCAGTTCCCCAAAGTTGGATTCCATATTGGTTTCAAAATACTCTTGTAAATTAGAAGTTTACAATCTAGGCTAAGTTTTGAGTTCCTGCCAATGAGCCAATGTAATTGTGTTAGCTTACGTTTCATTTGTGTTAGCTTTGAGTCAATATGATGTTTCCATGTAAGGTGACGATCAAGATGTATACCAAGATATCTCACATAACTATGGTGAGAAACAATGTGATTATTGATTCGAACGGGTGAACAATTATCTCTTCGCAGGGTGAAGGTCACATGAATGCACTTTTGAACGTTCACTTTAATTCTCCATAATTTTAACCACAACTCCAACTGAGTTATATGTTGCTGAAGATTTATGGAGGCTTGATAGGAGTTTTCGTGCGAACTTAGACACGCTGTATCATCAGCAAACGTAGAAGTGTGGACAGTTTCACTTACAGGCATATCGCAGGTATATATCAAATATAAAACTTGTCCAAGAATGCTACCTTGTGGTACGCCTGAGGAAATTGGTTTGGATAAACTAACGAAGTCTCCTTCAACAACAGAAAATTTTCGTCCAATTATGTAGCTTTTCAGTAGGTTGCTTATATTACAAGGCAAGTGAGCGGTCAGTTTCAGAAATAGACCTCCATGCCAAACTTTGTCAAAAGCCTGAGAAACATCAATAAAAATAGCTAAACAATACTTCTTCTCTTCAAAAGTCCTTCTTATCACCTGAACCAATCTATGGGTTTGCTCAATTGTGCTATGTCTACTTCTAAAACCAAATTGATGGTCTGGGATACACCCACTCCAATAAATGAACTCAATAAAATAAACGTTTATTAAAAGAAATAAATGTAACAATGCCATTATAATGTGCTATAGCGCACATAACATTAGAAACTATTGAACCATTGATATGGATAGGTCTGTTTGTTTGGCGAACGAAAGTGGCATAAATCGAAAACATTTTCAAAATATCTGCATATGATTGGCACAATTGAGCTGTAAAACTATACTTAAAACTTCAAGAAACTTGACAGCAGTATTATTTGACTTTGAATATGATCTGGAAATTTCAATATCTTTGACCCAAGATGATTTAAGCGACTTTGTTTGACTAGTTCAAAAGATTTTTTAAATAAAAATATTTTCAGTACATTAATCAGCAAATGAGCTCGAGCATCAAATAGTACTTTCTTAACGACCATCTAGACTATTTTACCGTTAATGTGAATATCTGAGGGAAGGACAAAGAAGAAACATTGTCAGTAGTCTCTCTTACTTTGTTTACTGAAGTCTAATAAAAGAAAGATATTTTCTTAACTTAACAACTTAATAAAAAAAAGAACTTGTTTAATTATAAAAATGCAACCGTTATTATAAAACGTAATCTGATAATCGGAAATGCTACTGTAGAGTGTAACTTTTCCCAGCGGAATCTTAAACAAGACATAAATAAGTTGGTGAAAATGGGTTAAAATGTGCATTACTTGGGTCTTTTTTTATTTAATTTATTTTATTTTAATGAAGCTCGTGACTGTAAATTACTGGCGCTATATAGCATTAATATTTTTTATGCAAACATTTTAAATAGTAAAAAGATAAAATGAATACGAAAAACTTAATATTTTTTTGCTGAACACTTACAAATGCCACAAAACTACGACCATACCAGTTGCTATTTCACAGAAATAGATTTTTTATTTCTACACAACTTTGGCATGAGAAGATTGTTGTTAAATAGACATTGCAAAAAATCCCCAATGTAATCAGCTTTTTTTTTCAATTACAACAATAACTGTCAACAATAATTGTAATAAACAAGGAAAATGAAGGTGTGATAAAGATAGAAAATAACCAACTGAGTGTTAAAAACAAATATTGATAGTTGCTTTCGCTTTTTTTAAATAAAGAAATTCTTTGAAAATTTTATCAGATTGTATTACTATCTTCTACTGATATAGATTCATTCATTTTTTAGCGCATATAGGTGGAACAGTAGGAAACACCTTTTTAAGAATCTCTAAAAAATGAGAACTCCCAACAAGGAATTCGTATTTTTATTACCTTCATTGCGTAATGTACACGCAAGGGCAAGGGCAAAACACTGTTGAGGTGACCATGTTATTCCTATTTATTTAAATGATTTTAAGTGGGCACCACATTCTACTATGGTACCTGTGAGCTGAAATTTTTGTCTAACACCATGAACGCTAGTTGCTGTATTAGAGTGTTACAAGAAACATTTCAAAAAAGTAAATATGTGCTTGTATTGGCTACATTTTTTTGTGTGCAGTGAAGACTAAATAATCGTTAAATAGAAACAAAAAATTTGTTCTACAATCTTTCGAAAAAACGTTGTCTGGAGGTCCTATTCATATTGTTATTAATTTGTAACATAAAACAAAACTGTTTTTATTCAAACATTGTAAAATATAGCCAAAAAATTTTTTAGTTTTTAGTATCAAATACCTATGAGACTGTTATTCTTAGCTCTGATTTTATGCCAAAGCCGAGCTAATTTTTTTAAAGTGTTCTGAAAAAAACATAAAAACTAAACCAAATTTCAGATGAAGGAATGAGAGATGTACTATCTCTAACTTTAACTGCCGATCTTCACACGAAAATCATCACATGGCAAGCATGCTCACTGGATCCGGATCATTCACCCTGTGTTCTTCTTTATTTCCATGGGGATCAGTGAGCCCCAGAGTTAATTATTTGTCTCCTTAGACATTTAATAGTTCTCTGGCTGATCATTGAGGTTGGCCCCTATATGGGAGTAACGTGGTGGTTGTGGTTTCGCGGCCCCATATCAGGTTTGTTGTTTAATATGGTGGCCAGGATCTTCTCACTGTTAATGACACCCTAAGTGAATGATCCAGTCCAGTGAGCATGCTAGACATGTGTTCTGGACAGGAGTTGGAAAGTCTCCAACTCTTTAGCAAGATGTGATGATTTGCAACCCTGCTCTGGAATCATTAAAGTTGCAACTAGAAGGTTTCTGTTGCATAGAATTATAGCTTCATATTTCCATTGCAGTTAATCGTACTCCCGGGTGGTAATTGTTAAGGGATGTTACTACCTCATCTTTATCGTCAAGTTCAATTATGCGAAAAATGTGGGCTACATATTTAACTATGTATTCCAAATGTATACTTCTATCCACCAGTTCAGCCAATGCTTTATCCAGTACGTTGTCCAGTTTTATGTGAGCCATAGTGGGCAAAAGTGGGTTTCCCATTGGCATTTCATTTAACCATAAACCCATTTACCATCCACCATATGCAAAATAATCATTAGTAGTAAAACAAAAGTCCAGTATTTAATCAAGGTTCCAGATTCCGGTATTCCGGCAAAAGTTTCAATCATGTTCCATATCCCATCATGATCCTTATAGCAACATAAACTGGAGTATTCGCAAAAGGTGAAAGTATGCTTGTAATTTTTAATTGAAGAGGATGGTTATTTTTGAAGTTGAATTTTTTGTTTAGAAAATAAAAATTATCTTATACTTATTTTTTTTAATGACAAGGTCTTTTTATAAAACTTTTCATTAATTTTATTTTCAATATTTCGCCATATCATTTTCGCCAGGACATTTTCACAAACACAAATATTTCATTTCATAAGTCCTCTAACTGATAAAGTTTTTGAAAAAAAAATTAATAACAACATACTTTATTGTGCGCTAATTTAATTGTCTTACTTTTTCTGCAGCTTAAAAGATGATGGAAATCTTTTTCTGCAGTTTAAAGGCTGATAGAAAATAATAAATTTTATAATTTATTCCCCGGACACATTTAAAGAAGTTCTCCTAGGACATGTTTTAAGTTCTAAGTAATGCATTTTCGTTATGACTAAAAGGTTATTGAGTTAATCTGACTATAATATATATAAATATATGGTATCGTCAATAAGAATATATACGAATCATTTAAAAATTCAATCCATTTTCATCTAAATTCGTAAGGGCATATGCTTTATAAAGATACTGTTACGAAATTAATTTGTTAAAAAAGTAAACGAAACGATCCATTGGGCATTTTACAAACTGCCCAGTTTTCTAAGAAATTTTACAGACAACAATTACAGCATGCTTATAAGAAATTCTACGAAATAAAATGAACAACAGAAAACAAAGACACAGAACAAAAACAAAACACAAAGCAAGCAGGCGTCTACACTGAATGATAATAACAACAACAATATGCGGTGATGTTAAAGTAGAATATCCTTCTATATGCGAGACCGCTTGAAAGAACTGTACAAGCACCACTTGCTGAGCAAATGAATTAATCCAAGCTGAGTCATCAGTGGGTAAAGGCAACAAAGTTACCATCGTGGTTATTTTGTGTGTACTGAAAGTAAATAAATCGTTTAATTTAAAACTCCAATAAATTTTTTTTTTCAATAATTATTTATTGTATCTTCAAGAAACTGAACTAACAATAAGTTATAAAATCTTAAATTCTAAAAAAAAAGTTACATTAGTGCCGACCATGTCAGAACTAATCTTTTGGGTAAAAAAAATTGACATTAAAAAACAAAACAAATATTTCTAAGATGTGTCATCTGTAGCATTGAGGATTAAAGCTTCGGTATCCCTCTTTTTTAATCGGCTATGTCCACTATAATCCAAGATATTGCGAGCATGGGATTAGGATGGTCTTCAAGCTTCATTAAGTATTTGCCTGCGTATTTGATGATTTCTGTAGTCTGTGAATTTCTGATGTACCATGGAGCGGAAGTTATTAACCGTAAAATTTTATTCTGTCCACGTTGAATTCTATCCACATTTGAAGCTGAGGCAGTTCCCCAAAGTTGGATTCCATATTGGTTTCAAAATACTCTTGTAAATTAGAAGTTTACAATCTAGGCTAAGTTTTGAGTTCCTGCCAATGAGCCAATGTAATTGTGTTAGCTTACGTTTCATTTGTGTTAGCTTTGAGTCAATATGATGTTTCCATGTAAGGTGACGATCAAGATGTATACCAAGATATCTCACATAACTATGGTGAGAAACAATGTGATTATTGATTCGAACGGGTGAACAATTATCTCTTCGCAGGGTGAAGGTCACATGAATGCACTTTTGAACGTTCACTTTAATTCTCCATAATTTTAACCACAACTCCAACTGAGTTATATGTTGCTGAAGATTTATGGAGGCTTGATAGGAGTTTTCGTGCGAACTTAGACACGCTGTATCATCAGCAAACGTAGAAGTGTGGACAGTTTCACTTACAGGCATATCGCAGGTATATATCAAATATAAAACTTGTCCAAGAATGCTACCTTGTGGTACGCCTGAGGAAATTGGTTTGGATAAACTAACGAAGTCTCCTTCAACAACAGAAAATTTTCGTCCAATTATGTAGCTTTTCAGTAGGTTGCTTATATTACAAGGCAAGTGAGCGGTCAGTTTCAGAAATAGACCTCCATGCCAAACTTTGTCAAAAGCCTGAGAAACATCAATAAAAATAGCTAAACAATACTTCTTCTCTTCAAAAGTCCTTCTTATCACCTGAACCAATCTATGGGTTTGCTCAATTGTGCTATGTCTACTTCTAAAACCAAATTGATGGTCTGGGATACACCCACTCCAATAAATGAACTCAATAAAATAAACGTTTATTAAAAGAAATAAATGTAACAATGCCATTATAATGTGCTATAGCGCACATAACATTAGAAACTATTGAACCATTGATATGGATAGGTCTGTTTGTTTGGCGAACGAAAGTGGCATAAATCGAAAACATTTTCAAAATATCTGCATATGATTGGCACAATTGAGCTGTAAAACTATACTTAAAACTTCAAGAAACTTGACAGCAGTATTATTTGACTTTGAATATGATCTGGAAATTTCAATATCTTTGACCCAAGATGATTTAAGCGACTTTGTTTGACTAGTTCAAAAGATTTTTTAAATAAAAATATTTTCAGTACATTAATCAGCAAATGAGCTCGAGCATCAAATAGTACTTTCTTAACGACCATCTAGACTATTTTACCGTTAATGTGAATATCTGAGGGAAGGACAAAGAAGAAACATTGTCAGTAGTCTCTCTTACTTTGTTTACTGAAGTCTAATAAAAGAAAGATATTTTCTTAACTTAACAACTTAATAAAAAAAAGAACTTGTTTAATTATAAAAATGCAACCGTTATTATAAAACGTAATCTGATAATCGGAAATGCTACTGTAGAGTGTAACTTTTCCCAGCGGAATCTTAAACAAGACATAAATAAGTTGGTGAAAATGGGTTAAAATGTGCATTACTTGGGTCTTTTTTTATTTAATTTATTTTATTTTAATGAAGCTCGTGACTGTAAATTACTGGCGCTATATAGCATTAATATTTTTTATGCAAACATTTTAAATAGTAAAAAGATAAAATGAATACGAAAAACTTAATATTTTTTTGCTGAACACTTACAAATGCCACAAAACTACGACCATACCAGTTGCTATTTCACAGAAATAGATTTTTTATTTCTACACAACTTTGGCATGAGAAGATTGTTGTTAAATAGACATTGCAAAAAATCCCCAATGTAATCAGCTTTTTTTTTCAATTACAACAATAACTGTCAACAATAATTGTAATAAACAAGGAAAATGAAGGTGTGATAAAGATAGAAAATAACCAACTGAGTGTTAAAAACAAATATTGATAGTTGCTTTCGCTTTTTTTAAATAAAGAAATTCTTTGAAAATTTTATCAGATTGTATTACTATCTTCTACTGATATAGATTCATTCATTTTTTAGCGCATATAGGTGGAACAGTAGGAAACACCTTTTTAAGAATCTCTAAAAAATGAGAACTCCCAACAAGGAATTCGTATTTTTATTACCTTCATTGCGTAATGTACACGCAAGGGCAAGGGCAAAACACTGTTGAGGTGACCATGTTATTCCTATTTATTTAAATGATTTTAAGTGGGCACCACATTCTACTATGGTACCTGTGAGCTGAAATTTTTGTCTAACACCATGAACGCTAGTTGCTGTATTAGAGTGTTACAAGAAACATTTCAAAAAAGTAAATATGTGCTTGTATTGGCTACATTTTTTTGTGTGCAGTGAAGACTAAATAATCGTTAAATAGAAACAAAAAATTTGTTCTACAATCTTTCGAAAAAACGTTGTCTGGAGGTCCTATTCATATTGTTATTAATTTGTAACATAAAACAAAACTGTTTTTATTCAAACATTGTAAAATATAGCCAAAAAATTTTTTAGTTTTTAGTATCAAATACCTATGAGACTGTTATTCTTAGCTCTGATTTTATGCCAAAGCCGAGCTAATTTTTTTAAAGTGTTCTGAAAAAAACATAAAAACTAAACCAAATTTCAGATGAAGGAATGAGAGATGTACTATCTCTAACTTTAACTGCCGATCTTCACACGAAAATCATCACATGGCAAGCATGCTCACTGGATCCGGATCATTCACCCTGTGTTCTTCTTTATTTCCATGGGGATCAGTGAGCCCCAGAGTTAATTATTTGTCTCCTTAGACATTTAATAGTTCTCTGGCTGATCATTGAGGTTGGCCCCTATATGGGAGTAACGTGGTGGTTGTGGTTTCGCGGCCCCATATCAGGTTTGTTGTTTAATATGGTGGCCAGGATCTTCTCACTGTTAATGACACCCTAAGTGAATTATCCAGTCCAGTGAGCATGCTAGACATGTGTTCTGGACAGGAGTTGGAAAGTCTCCAACTCTTTAGCAAGATGTGATGATTTGCAACCCTGCTCTGGAATCATTAAAGTTGCAACTAGAAGGTTTCTGTTGCATAGAATTATAGCTTCGGCTTTTTAGGACGAGCATGACGTTCTAACTCATGCAGTGGTTAAATCCACCATCTGATTAAGGCTTCATGGCCAGGTGCGGATGTAAATCAAATCTCACAGTTGCCCCCGGATAAGTAGATATGGACGGAGCGAATCACGTTAATCCATTCATGCGCATCACTAATTAGATGACGAGACATTTGGGTACCTTAAGAGAGTCATAGGCTATCGCAAAGCGCTAGCAACTCATTTTTGGCCTATTATATGACGATAGTGGATATCACTGATATGTGGTTTCAACAGGACGGTGCCACATGTCACACAGATAATGAGACGATAAATTAATTGCAAATCAAATTTTCCAATCACATAATTTCACGACAATCAGCAGGTAAGTGGCCAGCCAGATTTTTGTGATAAGATTTACATCTGCACCTGACCGTGGGCCTTAATCAGATGGTGGTCAAACCACTGTGAATGAAAAGCAACGCCACTCACGCCCTAGGAAGCCGAAGACTAATTCTAGCAACAGTTTTTTCCTAGTTTCAATTTCAGCGGTTCCAGAGCAGGGCTGCCAATTACTAGTCCTTGCTGAAGAGCTGGAGACTATCCAACTGCTGGTCCAGAACACATGACTAGCATGCTCACTAGATCCGGATCATTCATCCGTTGGTGTAATTAAAAGCGAGATGATCCTGGCCACCATAAATCAATTCATGCTGGGGCCGCAAAACCACAACCACCACGATACTCCCGAAGGGTCAACCTCAATAATCAGTCAGAGAAACAGCTAAAACTCTGGAGCTTACTGATTCCCGTGGAAATAACGTGGAGCTCCCAGTTGACTCCCTGCTTGCCTTCAGGGGACTGGGATCCTTTATACCCCCAACAGTACAGGTCTAGATAGTCAAGTATTCTATACAGACCGATAAATGTGCAGCCAGATTATGTGATTTAACACCACTTGATTATTTTTTGTTGGACTATGTTAAGGACAGAATTTATACAGAGTTCGTGATGTGATTAACCACTATCAGTAATGACCGCCATTAAGGACAAAAAGTGATTAAAAACTTTAATGAAAGAATCGACATCTGTCAGCGTGGTTGTGTAAGACATTTGCTAGATATCATTTTTCATTCACAATTGTCGAACTTTTCCTTCAAAATACAATAAAAATTTGAATCATTTTAATCTAAATTTTTTGTTTTATTTTTTTTTAGAAAACGAGTTTCTTGTTATAATATTTTTTTACACTATAATATTGAATAATTTCAATAAACAGTTAAAGGCAAAATAATTTTTCTTATAGTTAGGTTTTATTAAATAATAAAATAAAAACTTTGTTCGAATTGTCGACGTTATGTTGTTTCTTTTTATTACGAAAAACAGTTATGAAGTACAAATCATTTTAAAACCCTACGAGGTTAAGTCGATAAATTTTTACAATTTATAGGGTCCACCAAATAATTTTTTTTTGTTTTAAATGCTATAAATAAAACTACTGAATATTTTCTCAAATTTCCTTTTTTATTTGAAAGTACAATCCTTCCGGTTAATAATGGAAAATAATTTCACACAAGTGACTGTCTTGGCTGGACATGCAGTAGCCTACACGATCGGTCCAAATTTTAAGCACATTATCGATTGTGTGCAGCTGTATTTCACCAATGGCTTCACGAATATTGTTCTTTAAAGCGTCAATTATCTCTGGCTTTGACGGCACCCCACAAATAATAGTTCAACGGTGTCAAATCGCAGCTCCGAGGTGACCGAATGACATCAACTCTGCAGCTGATAATGCGGTCTTCAAAAATAGGGCGCAAAACATCAAGTGTAGCTTCGGCTGTATGGCACCTAGCGCCGTCCTGTTGAAACCAAATGTTGCCAATATCCTCCTCTTCAATTTTTGTGAACAAAAATTCGTTCAACATGGCCCGATAACGATCGCCATTGACTGTAACGGCCACTCCTTGCTTATTTTCGAAGAAAAATGTCCTAATTATGCTTATGGACCAAAATCCGCATCAAACAGTGACTCGTTTTGTGCGTCGGGTTTTCAATGTATACGTGCGGGTTTTCTGTGCCTCAAATGCGACAATTTTGCTTGTTTACATACCCGCCAAGATCAAAATGAGCTTCATCTGAAAAGATGATTTTTTTTTGCAAAATCGGCATCTTCTGTAAGTCGATCGCAGACCCACTTACCGAAGCGGAAACGCATTGGATGGTCACTTGGCTTCAACTCCTGAACCAATTGAACTTTGCATGGGTTTTCATGTTTTGGTTTATCGATCAGAATGCTAGTTTGTCTCACTTTTTTCACAAGATAACGAACATACCGAGCTGACAGTGCTTTTTGTAAAAGCCGTTCGCAATTTTCGCACACATTCTGCAACATTACCATGATTTTCAAAGTCTTCTCGCAATTTTTCCCAGTGTTGTTCAAGCGTATACACAATCATATTCGTTCAGTGGAAGGAGAAAACTAATTATCTGTCAAATCAAACATGAGCTAAAAAGCTCTAGTTGAAAACAAAAACGTTAGCTTTAGGAACCGGAAAATTATGATAATAATAATTTTTTAAGGAAATTCACAATTCATTATTTTTCACAATCAAATCGTTGAGATGAAGAAGAAGCAAAATGTAATATGTATGGAATATTGTCCTGAAATAAAAGACTTTTCCACATCAGCTATAAAAATCAAAGATAAGATACACTAAAACCTGACCACGATTGCCTTTGAAGCTATCTACTACTGTATAATAAATTTGAACCGGGACTCTTAGTCAAAAACGCCAATTTTAGTGTAAATCCAATTATAAATGTCGAATTTTATACAAATGCGTACTCTGATCTAAACTAAGTTTCTAATAATCTCTATGGCAAATTAAAAAATAAACACAAAAGTTATTCGAAATGTGATTTTGAAGTTGTAAGAAAAATTTTTTAACATTTGTATAATTTTCTTTGTAAAATAGTGCCTATAATATGAAAATAAAAGTCATAAAATACAAACTGGGTGTTAACGGGTAAATAAATGAACAGTGTGTGTTCTACTATTTGATACAAAAAAGGCCACGAAATGTAAACATAAGAAACAAATATTCTGATATTAAATTTGTTGATTTTTTAACTATTCAAGTTGTGTAGTGAAGAAATAACTAAAAATAGGAATAACAGTTTTTTTTGTTTTTTTTTTAAACATCTTTTATATTTTATGACGTTAATATCTAATGTTATCATGACTGATATATAAACATACGCACCATTTATCATAGTTAATCTCATAATTGTTACCATAAAATTCATATCAAATACACATGACATTATTGTCAGCAAGACCTCAAAAGAAATTGAAATCAAAAACGAAAAGTATTTGTAGCCTAATAACACTAACACTTATCACAAAAACAAAAAATAATTTATAACTTCTTGATAAGATTTTAACATTTTATAGTACTGTTTTGCTTTTTAGTTGGCTACAATTTAAAACAACTGTTTAAATAACTTTTTAAGTTGTTTTTTTTACTATTTAACAAAAACAAAAGCAAATAGAAAAAAGAAAGAAAGAGAGAAATAATAATAAAACTAAACAAAAATAAATATTTGATGGCAGTGAAGAGCAAAAGTGGCTTAGATTAAAAAACGAAAAATCATTTTGAATTTAGTTAGAAACAAAGTATAACCAGCCTCCTCTTGTGTTTTCAATTATGGTAACCGGCTTAATGCTGAACATAATCAGACTTAAAGGCATTAACTTTTGCGCAAGAGTTTTCCTGCCACCTTAATGAAAAGTGATTTGATTGTGGAATGTGTTTTAAAGTCAACTTTTCATAAAATATTTGCTTCAAAAGTTGAAATTATTTTTGAAAAAAAGAAATAAATAAATACTTCTTAACAGTAAGTTAACTTGTAAAACACATATTTTTAAAAATATTCATTCATTGCAGAAACTTACACTTACGTTTTTGCAAAATTTGGAATTGATTGGTTATGACGTCAAAAAATTGATTGCTACAAGTTTTCTGTTGATGTGGCGCAACTTAACAAATAATCTTTCATTTTCTTTCGGAACAGTGCTTAGAGGATGACCTCTACTCATGCAATGCATAGTGCCAGAACTAGGAAATTAAGTTCTGAGAAGGAGGAAAAGGGAGTAGATTTTGTGGACTCTAAAAGGTGTTTTTTTAAGCTAGATAGAACTTTAAATTGTAAAAAGTAACACAAAAAATGAAATTTTGATGAAACATTTTTTTTTATTTGTTTCAGTATACTCTGACAAATCATCATGAATAGACTCTGGCTTGAACAACGCTACGAAATTATCCAAATTTACTTTGAAAATCAGTCGTCGATTCGCGCAACTTATAGACGACTTCGTCATTTTTATGTCGTACATGATCGTGCATCTGAACAAGCCATTCGTCGAACTGTCGATAGATTTCGTATGTGGGTACTCTCTAGAGGATGCAATAACACAAACACCTCGAAGGAATATCGCCGCTGTAAACGAAAGTGTGGAAGAAGATCCAAATTTATCAATTCGTCGTCGGTCGCAGGAATTGGGGCTCTGTCCGTCCACTACGTGGAAAATTTTGCGCAAAGATCTCGGCCTACACCCGTATAAGATCCAGCTGGTGCAGGAATTGAAGCCACGAGACCATTATATGCGTCGTTCTTTCGCCGATTGGGCTCTAGAGCAGTTGGCAACTGACCCGTTGTTTTATCGCAAAATTGTGTTCAGCGATGAGGCGCATTTTTGGCTTAACGGGTTTGTTAATAAGTAAAATTGCCGCATATGGAGTGACACCAATCCACAACAGACCCTACAGACTCCATTGCATCCAGAAAAATGCACCGTTTGGTTAGGTTTTCACGCTGGTGGCATCATCGGACCTTATTTCTACAAAAATGAGGCCGGACTCGCGGCTCGCGTTGCGGTCAATGGAGATCGTTACCGCACCATGATCAATGTGGGGCTACGTGAAGTCACTGGTTTATGCTGATAAACCAGCAACAATTGACGCCTTTGAGGACAGCATTGTTCGTGTTATTCGTGACATACGCCCAGCAGTGCTCGAAAAAGTGGCCCAAAATTGGACGTCCAGAATGCGCTTCGTCAAGAACAGCCGCGGTGCCCATATGCCCAAAATCATTTTCAAATGTTAATGTCACATATTGATCCTTCGAATAAAAAAGAAATTTTGATTACAATTTAATTTTTTGTGTTATTTTTTACAATTTCAAGTTCTATCGGGCTTAAAAAAACACCCTATACATTGAAAGTGTAGTAACAATAAAACATTGTGTCGATGTTGTAGAGAATCAATAAAGTGGTACACAGTCGACCAACTCTAAAATAGACTTTGGTTGTATATAGCATATTTGGACTGATATATGTGATATAATTAATACGATGATCGGCTAAAGTGAAGTACCTTCTACACTGTTTTAGAAACCTTATGTACTTAAAGATTCTTTGGAAACGTGTAAAAAGGTACTTAGTCAATCGAACATAATACTGCATTTTCATGGCATGAACCTAATAGCTATATCATTCATTGTAACAGATCATTTTCGAACATATATCTATGCGTAAGCATACAACATTCTGATCGTGATTGAGCGTATAAATTTTTTAACCCAGTTCCATGTGTTTCGGCCTACTTCTGCATGAATAGGAATGATAAATGGTGCTGTCATCTGCGAAAGAGTGTATAGGGTTGAAAGTTTGACAAAGAAGATCATTTCGAAAAATAAGAAATAGGGTGGGGGAAGCAGTGGTGCCTTGCGGTACCCCTGAATACTCGTCTGATGAAATTCCATCTATATCAACTCGTATAGTGTGATTTCTGAAAATCTCGATATAAATCTAGAGAAATTATCACCAACACAAAAGCAACAAGTTTTGATATAAGTGCATCAGACGCCTAGGCCCAATTTAACAAAAATCTGTTTATCTGATCCCACCATCTGGCATATAAAAAGATCTTTGATGAGAAATCTAATCGCTAAACTGATCATTACTAGCTACAATATTTCAACTTTTTGCTCACTGTAAACGGGATCAAAGAAGTCTTTTATTTGGATTTTAAGTTCATAACAAACTTAAGAATCAGCTATAGTTTTTCCTTTAATTGATTCCAAGTAATCGTGTGGGTTTCATGTTTACATTTCGATAGATTTTTAAATTACAGCCATAGCATGACTAAGGCCTCTAACAATAATATCGCTAATTCTAGAAGAAACTTCAATTCCTACACGATTTGGAATACAAGCAATCAATATTTAGTTCTCAAAAGAATAAAGCGAATATTGACAAAAGTTTGTTCAAGCAATTTAGAAAGTAAGAGATATTGGTCGTTTTATTGTTTAACACAGAAGTGACTCTAATTGAATTTATATTAAAACGCTATTAAAATTCATATAATATACAGAACAAACAGATAAATAGCAAATAAATAAAAGATATTTTCTATTTTGAGTTTTTCGATAGTGAAAGTTTCAAGTTTTAAATAAAAATATAAGAGTTTTATTAACATTTTACAGAAATTGTTTACGATAATTTCGGTTCTCAATGTAAAAATGAGAACAACTTTTTTGTGCAAAAATAAAATTTAATTATTTTTTTCTATTTACTTTCGCAATAATTGCGAGGAATTGAATATGAATAAAGGAAATTTACTAATTGTCACTAAAGTCTTATAAAAGTCATAATTTAATATTTCGGTGTCGAAACCACATCACATAAGTAAAAAAAAGACCAGCTACATATTTTTTTTTGGCTATTTACTATTGCTGAGGTAGTTGTAGGCCCATTGCACGAATATTCTTATCATTTAAAATGGAAAAAAGCACATGAAAAAGATTAAAATACCAATTATTGTACTAAAAAGTTAATTTGTTTTTTTTCTGTATGAAAAAGTATGCGTGTGTGTATGTTTGTGTGCAAATAATTTTCTAGGTTGCTAATTTCACAACAAAAACAACTATTTGTAATACATTTAGCATCATCTTTGAAAACGGTTCTATATACTATTTTGAAAACTTCAATTATTATTTTTCCTGCTATTATGAATACTACGCGTTGAGAGAATAGTGAAAATACGCAAGCTACGACAAAACTTTAGCATAGCTGTAACGAAAACCATTACTTAACGTGTAACCAATATTATTTTTTATCAATCCGTAGATTACGACATCCTTAACCATTGTAAATCTAACTCGACGATAATCAAAACTATAAATTTTTTTGTATTGGCAAATAATTGCTTAGAGGGCAGGCAGACTTACAAAAGCATGGAAAGGAAAACGTCAATTTAATTCATATCGCACATTTTTTCAATTATTTCGCAACATAAGATCCATAAATATTTTCAGAATCATTTTTATTTTTAAGCTCATTTCATTTTCAAAAATATCTACACCAGCGATTACGATTTTATTCGGCCGTAAATGGTCATTTGCTTTTGGAAGCTATTGATTAAGGCCAGAATAGGGCGAGTAGATTATTAGTACTGCGCTAGTACTGCTCGCTAAATACGATAGTCGGCGAAAATTGATCTTTTTAAAGAATACTCCAATAGACGAATTTTCCAATAGATAACGACACAAGATTGCCAATGGACAAATCAATTTTCACAGAGTGGTACAAAACCAAAAAGGCTGATAAAGAAATGGGCGGAAATGCTAAATTGGGAACTAATAAGGTAGTTTAAGAAAAGATAATCTGTAAAAGAGGAAAATACTAGTGAACGGCGGAAATTGAATCCACAGCAAATACTAACAGAGATTAAAAACATGAGGACGTTAAACTGGCGCAAGTAGCTGTTAGATAATCTTAGCCGGTGTTCAACCAAAGTGTAATGAAATTGGTTCAATTTACAGCTTGAATTTGGCGGGATTTTAAAAATTTAATGTCGGTACCCTCAAAAGCTATTAAGTTCAATGGTTTTTCATGGAGTTATAGCAGTTACAGCTATAATTTTCCTTTGCATTCTCTAGATTTCTTTCTTAATTATTTATTCGCTATTCGGATATAACTGATCGTAAAATTCTATCAATAGTATATACATATATATTGTGTTGGGAAATTTGAGCAAATTACGAAGCAAATTAAAATTAATTGTTGATTTTTGAGTTAGAATCCATTTACATAAATTTAGTAAAACGTTAGAAAATTTTATGCATTGAACGTTACACTCTTAAACAAAGAATTCAAATTGTAAAAATTCCTCTGTTTCGCTTCGTAAAATTCGAAGAAATTTTTCTTCGTAACCAAACTCTTTCTGTCACCGCTGTGCGTGATATAAACGCTGAATTCGAGATCACGGCACTGTTACGTACAATACACCTAAACAGTACGCTGGTAGTAGCCGTAGTGATGCAAATACAGCCGCTGCGAATCAGCCTGGAACATCAGTCCGTCGACATTGGCAAAAAGTGGGCAACACTAAATGCTCTTTGCGCAACATTTTACATAAAGTTCACATTGTTCAAGATTTAAAGTTCAACTAGGCGTAACAACAAAAATTGTCACATTTGGGGCTCACAAAATGAACAAACAGTCCTCGAAAAAGAATTTTATCCAAAGAAAGTGGCTAAACCGCACCGGTTTATGGTCAGGCGACATCATCAGCCCGTATTTTTTTTTTTCGAAAATAAGCAAGGAAATGCAGTTACCGTGAATTCTCTGTGCTCTCCAACTATGATAACCAAGTTTTTGTGGCCACAATTGGCTTATGCTGACCTCAGTGATCTTTCGTTTCAGCAAGATTCGATCGCGCAATTTCTGGATTTGTCGATGCTAATTGTTCAGCTCGTTCTTGTGATTTAATGCCGCTAGATTATTTTCCTTGGCACCACTTGAAAGATCGAGTTTACGGGAAGAATTCACACAGTATTGGCGATCTGATAGATGAAATTCGGCGTTGCGTTAACGAGATAGGAGAAGCATTCTTACAAAATGTGCTTCAAAATTTTGGGAAACAGTGGGCGTCTGTCGACGTGCTAGGGGTGAATATTTTCTTGACGTTATATTCCATTATTGATTACCATACTTCTACTTTTTGCATTTTATTGACTTCCTAAACTCAAATTTTTCCAGTAGTAAATATCATAAAAAATTTCATATTTATCGTTAGTTCAGTAACTTTGAAAATATAATAAAAAAAAACGTTAAAATAAAAATCCTTTTCCTGTTCAAATCATCCTCAGTGTACAAAAAACCAAATGAATTATTTTACTCATTACTTGTTGCATAATGGAAACACGTTTCTAGTATTTTGATAAGAATTCAGGCGCCAAATGTTTAAATTTAACAATTAACTTTATTTTTCTTTACTTTTATTAATAAATATAAGAAATAAACAAAATGAGCAAAAAATAAAATGATTGTTTAAAGAGAAATATCAACAACAATATCAAACAACGCAAAATTATAAAAATTTGTTGCAAAATGCTAACAAAAATTATTTGCTTCTATAGATTTGCTTTTTAACTTGTTATCAGACAAACTTTTGTGGTACAGTGCGTATAAATTATTAATTAAATTGTCAAGAGGGCGTACTAAAAACACACTCATACAAGCAAATAAAATTTATAAATATTTAACTTAAAAAAAAATAAAGTGACTACACATTGGCTTATTCAAATTAAAGCATGTGATTTTTCTAAACAAAAAAAGAAATTATATTGATTAGAAAAAATTATAACTGATCACCTTTTAAATCTCGTCTATATCGCTTTCTACTCAGCATACTTTTAAAAGGCGTTGTTCAACCGTTACTAATACTTTGGTATTAACAACGCTAGTCAATCTGCGATTTGTTCAATGTAAACCAGCTGATATTATTTACACTGAATCCATTTGATAAGGTTAACCACAAACTTCTGATAAGGAAACTTGACCTTACGGGATTCACAAACAATTAACTTAGTTTGTATATGTCAAATAGAACTTAAAAAGTTTATTTTAACACGCTTAATTCCAAAGAAATGTCATAAGAGATGTCATAAAAACGTCCAAAGATGTCACAGCTATGAACATGAGAAACCGAATGTAGTTTCAGATCTTGGTATTTTACCGGATGCTAAATTAAATTTAATACAGCATATTTCGTTAGCCACTAATAGAGCACGCGCAGCTCTTGGATTTTTAAAACGGTGGACGAAGGAGTTTAGCGATTCATATGTAACAAACATCTTTATACTTCTTACTTACAATGGAGTTACTTAACTCTACCATCCTGCACTACTAGGTTTGCTCTTATAAAGCTGTCAACTCTAAAATGCCGAAGAATAATGTTAAGTATCATCTTTGTTTTAAATTTTAATAAAAGAAAATATCTGCTTTAAGTAAAGTAAAATCTAAATGGCCATTGCAATCGCACCAATTTATTTTAATTCTTGGTGACTTATTTCGATCGTATATAAAAATTAATATTTTTCTTTAGCCCACCTAAGCCGATAGAAAATTTTGACTTCAGAAGAAAACTCACAAGTCATTAAGAAAAAAACAAAATAAATTTTGAAGTGACTGAAAACAATTGGTGATCGTTTTTCTGTTTGTTATTGGGTCAATTTTTTTTAGCAACAGTTAGAACCTCAATACAATCGGAATCAGCATACTTAACCGAAAAATTAACAACAATAAAAGATAAAGTTGTGTTCAGTGTCCCTTTTTCAGGAAAAGACAAAAGTTATGATAGTTGTTTTTATGTGCATTATTTTATAATTAAAAAAATATAACATCACAGACGTGCACCAGCATATCACCTGGCTGAACACCTCACCGGCCTACTTAAAGAAAATATAAATTTACAAAACACAATTGCGGTACGTAATACACAAGGTCTTGTCGAAAAAATTAAAAATATCAAGATAACCGAAAACACACGATTCGTTTCCTTTGACATCAAAGATTTATATACCTCAATGTTAACATAAGAAACCTTAGTTATCCTACACTACAGACTAAACAATTTATAAGACAGTTCAGATATTGCAAAGACGATAAGAAAACATAACTACTTTTGATTTAATAACTACTTTTACAAATTATCTAACGAATTCGGCATGGGACACCCAACTTCAGCTATCTTCACATATTAAAGACAGTAATGAAAACACACAGAATACCTTATTACTATAGACGCGTAGATGACATGAATGAGACAACGGCGAAAAAATTCTAACAGACTTAAACATCCTTTGTACACATACACAACAGAAAAAGAACAAGACAGAAATTTGCAATATCACAATAACACGAGGAACTGTCTGCTTAACATTTGCTTTCGATAGAAAACCAACTACGACCGATACTATAATACAATACAATACAATACTAAAAACAGGAATAAAGAAGACAAAGAGACAACCGATACAACGCGATGACACACTTTAACTTACCCAGAATAAGAAATATATAGATTAACTAACCTTTTCCGCAAACAAGGTTTACTTACAGTATTTAAAACCAACTACACTCTGGGACATAATCTTAAGACATCGGCAGAAACAACGGACAAATTTAGTTCCAGTCTGTATACTCATACAGACTTATTGCACCTGTAATTTTACTTAATAGGGTAAACCTTACGAACACTAAAAACAATATTTACAGAACACTTACGTTCATACAAACGAAAAAGAGAAGACTTCAACTTTGTATTACACGTTGACACTCACTACCACACACCAAGGGAAATAGATGAAAACACGGAAATCTATAATTATAAACGAACAGGTAAACACGACCTCGAACATAACTTTCATACCACTAAAACTACTCATACACTGGAACAAACCAAAAACACCCTCAGATGGACACACTCTCAGATAACAATAAAAGACGGAAATATTAAAAATTAGCTCCATATAAAGTGCCAGGTGGCAGGCATTTTAAATACCTTAACGAGTAGATACGATCTTAATAAGGGAACTACCTAAACCCAAACACTAACTCACCACTATAGTTTAGAACATGACTTTACATCTAAAGCACTCGTCGTTCATACCGAACAAACAGCCAGCAAAGACGGAAAGAAATGACAACTGTAAAAAATATTAACTTTATAGAAATGTTACTAGTAGGTGCTAGATTTCTTCATTGAAATAACTTTTAATCCCCCCAAGATCATAAAATGTGTCACCGTGGGTAAAAGGGAGTCCAGTCCCCTAAAGGCTAGCAGGAGCCAACTGGGTAACTCCGCGTTATTTCCACGGGAATCTGTAAGCCCTAGAGTTCAGTTTTTAGCTGCTCTCTCACTGATTATTAGGGTTGGCCCCTCGTGAGCATTGTGGTGGTTGTGGTTTGACATAACATAGGGCGAATGATGCAGCTCCCAGTGAGCATGCTTGTCACGTGTTCTGGACTAGGAGTTGGATAGTTTCCAATTCTGCAGCAAGAAGTGGGGGTGGCGGCTTGCTCCGAGCTCTCGAAGTTACAACTAGGAGTGACTAGAGGACAGAGTTATCCGACGGCTTCCTAGGGCGAGGGTGATGCTATATATGATTCACGCCCTCCCCCACATTATAAGTCTTTCACACAACCATCTAGACTTGTGTCTTTCGGGGGTAAAAGGGAGCCCAGTCCCCTAACAGGCTAGCAGGAGCCAAATGGACAACCCACTATATTTCCACGGGAATCAGTAAAGCTCCAGAGTTCCGCTATTTGGCTCTTTAGGCATTTAGCTGTTCTCTGACTGATTATTGAGGTATGCCCTTCGGGAGTATCGTGGTGGCTGTGTCTTTCGTTTGAGTTTGTGGGTCGGATCATTCACAATGAACACAATGAATGGTCCAGGTCCAGTGAGTTTGAATGCCGCCGTGTTCATTCGTTCTGGACCAGGAGTTGGATAGTCTCTAAATCTTTAGCAAGGAGTGAAGGCTGCGGCCTACTTTGGGCTTTCGAAGTTGCAACTAGGAGTGACCGGAGGATATACGTATCCGCAGGCCTTTTAGGGCGAGGATGACGCTACGTATCATCCACAGTAATAATGATCATCCATCTGATATTGGCCCACATGGCTAGATGCAGATGTAAATGTTATCACGCATATCACCCACAGTGGTTTCATCCACTGTCGGGTTATGGCTTACACAGCTAGATACTAACGTAAATCTTGTCACGTATAACTTCAAATATACGAACTTTTATTGAATTATAAAGGAACTACAACAATAGACACAATCTATTTTCGGCAGTTTAAAATGGCTCAATTATAGAATACTTATCGTCGGCATGAAGAATTGCAATTAGGTTGACGACGGCAGAATATAGTGTTCAATTATGCCGTTCTTCTTGTATTGCAAAAATAGTAAATATAGTCATCTCCAACTGAGTTCATCTTAATTAAATTTGTTGACACCTTACTTACTGGAATGGCCCATTTCATATGCTCCCTAACATCTATTACAGTTCACATTTTTGCATTTTTTCACAACTAAATAAATTCTGAACTGACTGCAAATAACTCTTTAACGATTTTTCGCTTATCGATTAGTTGGGCTACTTTCTCTCCACAAGCAATAACAAAAAAAAAAAACAAATATTTAAATATTGTCACCAAAAATTTTTATTTAAATTCTTTTCCAAAATCAAAGAAAATTAATGAGAAAGAAGGAGACACAATCTAAATTGGTGCATTTGTTTAATTATGCAACATTTTTCGCTTTTCCGTATTTTCCATTGAGTTTTTGTTTATAGCACACAGAACTTTTTGTATACGAATTTTTAGTTTCGATAAAATTCATGGTAGGAAGACGGTGTGGTGGTATTTATTTTCCCGTGTCTATTTTTAGTATGTCTCCGTGACAAATTTAGTTTAATGTGAGTGACTAAAATAAAATTGAATAGAAGAAAAAAATTGTTTTTATTTTATTAGAAAATTCAGTATTTGACTGTTGATGAGCTACAAATGTTGTTGCTTGCTTGCTTGCTTTGTTGTTGGATACAATTTTAGATATTAACTTGTAGTCTGCAGGCTGGCTTGCCTGCGGATGTTAGTAGGAGAGTGGTGTACCCTGATATTTTTAAATAGTTTTTTTTTTCAAATTTATTTTTAAATAAAATTTCAATGGGTTTCGCTAAGTGCTCTTAAAATTTGTTTTATTTGAAACACAAAAATAGATACAGTAGAAGCTTGAATTTCCAAGTTTTCCGTGATAGGAAAAATGCATGTGACATATATTTACACATTGCATATATATTTTTGAATGTATACTTAAGTAATATATTCAATATGTATATTAGGACTCAACGCTTTCATCGTGAAATTTTTAACTGGCCCTCTAAAGCTCCAGTAGATGATAATAATGGAATCGATTAGAAAGCTGTCTCAATTGTGGTCTATTATTTCGAAAGCAGATATGACACTCGTTAGAAGAAGCATACAGAAAATGTTTCGCTTATCGGAGCGAAGTTTATAAGCACTTAGCTCTGTAATGTTTGAAAGTTTCTTAATTTTTTAATACACTTGGATTGTGTTCACCATAGCTCCTGCGAGCCTCTACTGTATTTTTACAAATTGTTTTTTTGTTTTAATTTAAATATTTTGTAAATCTAAATTGCAGGTAGTAAGTTGGTGGTTGTCTCTATTTGGCTTTTTTTCTTTTATATTTGGCAGACATTTTGTTTAGTTCATTGTACTTTTTTGTTGTTTCTTTAATGTTTTTAAATCGAGAAGACATATAAAATTATATGTAAATTATAAAAAATGCACAATTGATATATCAAGTGAGAAAGCACTTGTTTTTACATATTTATTTACTTCACTTTAGCTTTCTATTCCGCATTTTTTAAATAATGGAGAAAAGTTCTAAGAATTTTTTATTTGTGTTAAAGCATAAACTCAGTATAAAATGAATACTAAGTAGAAGTAGTTGCAGTTTTTTAATTACCTTCAATAAGAATTTCGGCACGAATCCCTGCAGGTCAAAAATATGACAAAAGAGCTTTGGAAAAAATGGTTATAAAAAGAGTACGAAAAGAACACTGAAGATGGCAAACAGCCGAAACCGGTTTGTTCACAAACCAAATTTGACGAGGGTCGACGGAAAACCGTACCCAAATAAAAGTTATAAAAATACTTCAAATTAAAGTAAATTTTACTTCAAGGTATTTTAAAAGTCACAAAACGTAATAAGTATCAATGTAGCTTGAGAATTTTCCTCATAATTTCGTTTCATGCCGTTTGTTCAGATTTTGTGGTATTTGTCAATCGGAAACATCAGGTTATAATTTGAATAAATAAATTAATATTTAAAGAATAGGGAAATCGTTTCCATATTTTAGAATAAATATATTTTTGAATATAAACGAGTTTTCAACAAGAAGTTTGTTTTCTAAAACAACAACAAAAAAACAAACAATTTAGATTAAGATGATTCAAATTTTTATTTTATTACGAAGAGAAAATTTTGGCAACTATGAATGAAAAATGATATCTGTCAAGTGTCCACCATGACCACGCTGAGAGATGTCTATTTTTTCATTAAAGTTTGTAATCACTTTTTGGCAAAATGGCGGTCCTATTTCGTTAAGCACATCGCGGATTTTCCGTTTTAAGGCTGATATCGATTCGACTGGCTTCGTATAGACACTGTCCTTAACTTGGCCCTAAAAAAAGTAATCCAGTGGTGTTAAATTGCACGATTTTACTGTTCACTTGACTTCTGATTGTCGTCAAAGTATGCATTTGGGAAATTTGAATGCATGTGATATATGGCATCGCCCTGTTGAAACCACATGTCAGTAATATTCACGTCATCAATAATAGGTCAAAATTATTTTGTTAGCATTTCGCGGTTGCGTGATCCATTGAACTTTATCACATTTCCAGCCTCATCTTCCAAAAGCAAAATAGCCCAATATCGCCTCCAGACCACAAAACGCACCGTATAGAGACACGTTGAGCATGCAAAGCCTTCTCAATAATTGGCCTGGGATTTTCAGAAGCCCAAATGCGGTAACTTTGGTTGATTACATTCGCTGATTCTTTCAGAAAAGCCAGCCGTTTGTTCCTGAATGAATTGAGCGAATCTATGGCGATGGGAATGGTGGGTAAATTTTTGTACTAGTTGAACTTTGTAAAGCTTCAAAGTCAAATTCTTACGCAAAAGTTACCATGTAGTGGTTTTGAATATCTCCGATTGTTGAGAACGTCGAAGAATTGACAAATTTTAATCTGCTTCAACACGGTGGCTCACGGCAGCAATGTTTTCATTTCAACGACTCGGTTGAACACGCGTTGGTGTTCGCACGTTTTGGCGACTAAAATTTAATGGCAGTCTCAGAAGAACAGAACCACCATTCTCATAGTGGATTTTAATTATTTTAATGCGATTTTCATGCCAAATTGAATTCATTGCAACAATTGCGAAATTGAATTCATAGCAACAATTGCCAATGCATTTACTACGAGTACGTCAAAAAACTCAATGTCAAAACTATTACGTTGCCACAATTGAAAAATAAACTTCTCGTTTCTCTGAATTTTATTAAACTAAGATTTGCGAATATATCCAAACTCAACTCTCAAAGCCTGTTTTGCGGTTATCAATTTATTTCCATCGAACGAGAGAATATGCTCCGGAATCTTGTTTCGGACTTTAAGTTGAAGTGACATTGGGGACCACAAATCGGCAGTCCAAAGGAAGAATATTTCAACGTTGGATTTGTGTTAAGCATAATATAGAAACTATTTGCAGATAATTTTTTTCTGGTTCTTAGATTAGTTTCTTCCTAAATTTATGCAACTTACAACAAAAAGTTGCTTTTATGTAGAATATTGGTCTTGCACCCAGTAAAAATTCGTATTGAATGTAAAACTTTTTTTTTATTTTTTTAAAAGGAGATAATTGTCGGATCAAAATATAAATTTTTCGCAGTGTTTAAATTTGTATATAACGATTATGAATAATTTATTTAAAATATATAATATAATACGATTGCAGAATTATAAAATCCCATTGATTATATTTGTAATTCATTCACTAATTAAATGCAATTTTTTTCTAAAGAAACAAGTTTTTTTTCCAAAGAAAAAAACGTTAATTGTTGCCTTTAGAAAACGTCAAAATAAAAATCCCCGTATTCCAGTCATTATACCCTACATCCTTGTACATTTGCTATACCATTTCACTTTAACATTTCAGTACGGCAACAATAAATAATCAATCGTTTGTTGAGTCTACAAGTGATTTAATTTTTTAAATCCTTTTATAAATCAGTTTAGAACTCTAAATAAATTTTTGCTGTGTTTCTCTTTTTACTTGTTTAAAGAAATGTTGATTCTTATCATTATGGAACTCTTCCCAAAAGCAAGCGTTTGTAGGTTTCAAAAACATTTTCGTTTGATTAAATTACTACAAACTAGTCAGGTACTGCTGGCAAGACCAGTACTAAGTTTTTATTATATTTAGGGTTCCATAAATAATTTGTCGTAAAAATTGTCTTGTGTTTCTCCAACACTACTCTCCAATTCTACAATATAATTAAATTGATGTCGTGTTCCAATTTTTCAACTCATAACTAAAAATTTTCTGGAAAACTAAATCTAAGTTATTATTCTTTATTCTTTAAGGTGGTAAATTATCTATCTATATTTGGTATCTATTGGAAAATTTGGAGTGACAACAAGAAATAAATGGTTTGTCCAATGTAAATTTTTTGTACATTCCAGTTATTCTGTCAGCTGATGAGGACATCTGTATATTTTTGTTATTTTTTTCACTTAAGCTGCTGCCAACATTTACACTTTATTAATTGTTTTATGTACCGGAAAAATCGTCGAATAGGTTGTATAGTACAGAGATCGACAACTTTCGACTTCTGAGCGTCATTTTTCTCGAGTACTAAACAAAATGATTTGACGTTCATTGGTAACACCAAATCTTGAGAACGGCTCAACTAATTTTTGCTATATACCTCATCACCTACAGTCGTCGTATGCCAATTAAAATTCAAAACTTGTTTTCAAGTTAAAACGTTTAAAAAACCTCAAGCGGAATGCAAATAAATTATAAATAAGAAAATAAAAACATCTCGAAATAAATGATATAAAAATGTCAGTTACTAAGCAACAGCAATTTGAATTTTATAAAAATCTTATATATTTTTATTATAACGAGTATTATTTCATTTCTTCCGCTGTGAGATCAGGAAAGAAAATAATAATGTTGTTTTTGCTGTTATATTATGGTGAAAAAACAAATTTAATGAAACTTTGTTGATAACGAATGTTAAACAGAACACTACTCAGCAAGTAAAATAAAAGCTGGTTGTCAAAAAATTATTGTTTTATTGCTTGAAAACCATAAAAATGAGAGCTTTTTTATTTGAAAATAGATCTTGAAAAACAATTAAATATGTTATAGTGGTGCCGAACGCAAAGTGGATCAGAACTATTTAAGTACACGTCAGTAGCTGACAACAATACTACACGTGTACGAGATGAAACTGCACCCCAACTTTTTCAAGCACAAACGTCACTCAATAGAATAACACTTGCTTCACTAATCATAATCTTTGTTCTAAGAAAAAAATTTAAATGAATTGGTTGTTTTTACTGAAGAAACAACAAAAAAAATCAAAATGAGCGCTCGAGTATACAAAGTATAAAATTCGGCGTAATAACCATCTTAGCCTCTTTCAACCACAGCCAACCAAGCAGCATTCGAGCATGTAGTTGCCTTCCGGAGAGGAGTGCAAGTTATTGCTTGTGACATGATTTGAGTGTCTGTCAGTTATCATACCGGATTCAAGCTTACAGAGCCAGTGCCATTGAAATTCTCCGCTTCGTTGTTCATCTTCTCACTTATTATGGCCGTTTATTGCTAAATATGGGTCTTCTCTGTGAACACTTGAACAGGGGTTATGTGGATTTGGATATTTTACAGTCCACTTCTCTTTGTCCTAGTAATTTTCAACTGTCATCACGTGAAAATAAAATTTGCCATTAGGCAATTTCCAGCTTGGAGTAATATAAAGTTATCTTTAACTAATATTTAATTATGATCACTAACTTTCTTAGAAAACATGGCAAATCTTTCCTTATTTAAATAGATAACTATAATTATTTAACTGATAGCCATAACTTTAGGGCAAATGTTCTTTATGCTAGCCAAGGTTGCCAATTTACGCGATAATTTTTCATCAAGCCACCAGATTTCGCAATCTTTTCGTTAGCAAAAACATATTTATATATTTTTTTATATTTTAACATTGTTCTATACTTCACATATGTCGTTACAATGAATAATTAATTTATTTAAAAAAGGGCTCATACTAAAGAAACCCGTAGCCAGATTAAAATATTAAAGATGATAGAATGAAACTTGAATTACTGTTGTAAATTCCTCCTCTATATAACGTGTTTCCTGGCTGTTTATTCGCAAATGGCGAGCGCTTTCAAGCCATTTCATTTCGTACTGGCGAGTCAGTATTTCTGTTTTAGCATTTGTCCCATTATCGTCGTATCTATTGTAAACGACACGTTTTCGCGATACGCTTGGATCGACCTCGCGACGTCCAGGGTTCGTTACAAAAATTTGTTGTTTCCAATAACACAAGTAACACTTTTGTTTTTCTTTTTACTAATAATTTTTATTACAATCCACTCTTAAATTTAGTTTAAAACTATACTACATTGCCCTATTGAGCACGCCAACGACGATTCACCGTTTCGCGGCCTTCAAGAGTTCTCATCGGTCGACACCTACTCTCTGCCGGCTAGCCTACTGCTTCTCACACTGGAGCGAATAAGATTCTGGTCCAGTCTGAGCAGAACAGTTTGCCTGTCCATCAACTTTCGACTAATTGCGGTTGTTACGAATAAAATTCTGAGACAACCTTTCGACGTCTTAATTGGTGTTAGCCTTTTCCACGACTTTTGCCGTCCTGTTTAGCTAGGGCGAATAAAATTCTGGCCTGGCTGAACAAAGCGCGGCCTTGCTCTGTCTTCCGTCACCTAGGCGAATAAAATTCTGGCCAGGTGAAGCAGCGACAGAACTTGCTTTGCCTTAGCTATACCTAATTAATTCAAAGTCGAAGAAAATTCTGACTTTGATTAACTGAGCTGAACCTATTCGCAAGACTATTTTTATTAAGATGAATAAAATTCTAACTTACTTAACGCCCAACTATAATATGCATATGCTGGCTTAAGCTAATGTCAAAAATTAAACGAAAAGTCTGTCAAATGTTTAAGCGAATCATTGACGATTTTTACGTGGCTATATTGTACTTACATAAATGTAGGAATTATTATGCACTGTTGCACATTTATTTTTTTCGTACTTTTGCAAAAAAAATAATTTTTTTTCTAAATAAATGAAATTTATTTGCAAAAAGGCGTTTAATAATCATAATTTCTATACTTAATACTATCCTTATATAAATTTATAATTTGATAATTTTTATAGTTTTTTTAAACGATCTTTTTTTATTTATCTTTAATAAATATCTTTTTTTCTTTTTAACGATCTTTTTTATATATTTTTTTCTTTTCGATATTTCGCTTTCCTTTGGAAAGCTTCTTCAGGAAAAAATTTTATTTTTGAAAACAAAAAATTTTTTCAATATGATAATAAAAAATTTTTTCAATATGTTAATAATTTTTTGTTTTCAAAAATAAAATTTTTTCCTGAAGAAGCTTTCCAAGAAAAAAAATTATATTTATTAAAGATAAATTTATAATATTTTGTTAATAGTTTAAAAAAAAAAAAATTACACATATATCGCTGTATGTATTATTTGGGACAAAAGTACGAAAAAATGCAACTGTGTGCATCACTGAATCAATAAAAAAATTAAGTTTTATTGCAAATTATAGGTTAGAAATGGAAAAGAAAATAAAATGTTTAAAGGCTCTCGTTCCTTTCAATTGCCATTATAATAAAACGCGTGTCTTTTGTCTCTGTACATTTTCTATTAAATTCAGATAAAATATTTTTTGCCCTCCATTGGAATTTGTTTACTAATGTATCTATACCACAATGCAAAATCAGCTGTTTCCGTACGGAATGTGCGATCAGTTTCGCACTTTGCTTACGCAAATGACACTGGATGAAACTTGACGAATAGTTTTGTTAAGTATGATTATTAGGTATTTGCACAGTTGCTTAAGTTGCCTAAAGCAAGTTTATGCATAATATAGTTGGGCCTTTAAAAGAAATCTTGCACGGTTGTTTGCCCGTGGCTAACTCTTCCAAAATACTCAAGTATACCGCTTTTATATTTTTCTGCCAGGCACACATACACACCCATACCACTAAACGACAGCTGCTTGCGACTGTTTATGGTTGTGTTTTAATGGTATGTTTTTCTTACGCATGCATCTTCATATTAATAGATGGCGCTTCTTAACGGCTATTCTTTGTCTTAAAATTAACTACATTATAATTTAAAATATTTCATTAAACAAATAATAAATTTAATTATAAAATATGAAAAGTGTATAATGGAATTCATTTAATAATAATAATAATTCTCTTTTTAAAACATTATGAAATTCATTAAACAATAAAAATTAAGAAATGGTCCAAAAGAAAGCCTGCCGACTTTTGGTCGTCACACTATCTACGTAGTTAGCATGTCCATCAACTACGTTCAACAAATTCATTTGAATTCAAAATTAATTACAATTAATTTAATTTAATTTTAATTTAATATTTATTGAGCCTTTTTTTTGACAGTAAGTGAAATAGAAACAAAAAAAAACAACAGAATAACTTAAGACTAGAATGTATTATCTTAATTACCAATAAGTTATAAAAGCACCAAGCTTTATCTTTAAAATGATATAAACTAATTGAAATTTAAAACAAAAATATTACTCCCTTGCTCCCGAGGCTAACATAACAAGAGAGACAATCTCAATAAATAATAAAATATAAAAAAAATAACAAACTAAACAAACAAAATCACAAAAAGGGTACTATCCTCTGTGAGTACCAATTGTACTTTTTGTATAGAAACTATAGCAAGTGTTATTATTTAAATTAAAATTTGGCGGTTCTTCGTTAATATAGCCAACAGGGGAAAGGTAATTTGTATTAGTCCAACTGAAATTTTTTTGTTCATTAAAAATACTATTAATATAATTATTGTCATGGTGTTCAAGTCTATTGATAAACCTTTTTAAAATGTCACAAGTGTAGAGACCAATTGGAGTAACTTTTAACTGATTATAAACATATCGATTAGAATATCGTTTATTGATTGATTTGTAGTTCTTTCCTATACAATATCTCAAAATTTTCCGTTCAAAAATTTCCATTTCCTTAATAATGATTGGTGAAATGCTAAACCATATAGGAAAGCCATAAAGAAAAATTGGTCTTATACTTGTTTTGTACAATAAAAGTTTAGTGTTTTTCGGCAAATTTTTATTATACAAAATATTTGCGAATGCTCCCAAAATTCTGTAAGATTTATTTAAAACGATTCGCGCATGATCATTAAACTTCAAGAGATTGTTGAAATTTATACCAAGATATTTAAAATTCCTAGTAAAGGGAACTTCAATGCCGTCAAGGAAAAGCTTTAGCTTCATACTCTCAGGGACAACAAAATATCTACATTTGCCAGAGGCATTACGAAGACAGATAGCTTTGCATTTTGAAGTATTTAATTTGACTCCCCAGTCATCATAAAATTTTTTTACCATTATAAGATGATTGGAAACTTGCTTTAATGCTTCATTAGGCGATTCATTGTGAGAATAAAGAAGAGAATCATCCGCATATAGCAGTGCTGTAGAATTTGGTATCACGTGAGGAAAATCAAACATAAATATGTTGTAGAGGTGTGGTGCTAATATAGATCCCTGAGGTACACCACAACTCACACTATCAAAACCTGATAGTTTTCCGTTGAATTGTACACAAAAGGTCCTATTATTAAAGAAGCTTTGAAAAAGTTTAATAGTAGGTGCGCTAAATCCTATCTGAATCATTTTATAAATGATTCCTTCATGAAATGCATGGTCGAACGCCTTTTCTACATCTAAAGAAATAGCTACAGTACAATCACGCCGGCGAAGATTGGTAATAACATCGTTCTGAAATTTAATTAAAGCATCAACTGTTGAGTGGCCACTTTTAAAACCGAACTGCAAATCTGGAATATATGCTGTATTAACTTCTGTGTCCATTTTTCCGCGAATAATTTTTTCAAACAATTTTCCCAAATTAGACAGTAAAGAGATTGGGCGTAAATTGTTTACATCGATGGAGTTTGAATTTTTTTGGATAGGCACAATTTTTGACGTTTTCCAGGCTGTTGGAAAATATGAATTGTTTAAACAATTGTTAAAAACAATCGTAAGATATTCAAAAGCCTTTGTTGGTAGTTTTTTTATAATGTAATTTGAAATATTGTCTAACCCACAAGATTTTTTATTATTGATATTTTTAGAATGTTCTAAAATTTCATTTAAAGAAGTAAGACTTTCACAATTTTGTAAATTAATTGCTAAAAAATGTGCTGAAAATGACTGTTTATTATCTGGTACATTATTAAGAATGAAGTTTATGGTTTCAGAAATTTGTGAAAAGTCTCGATTAGGGCTAGATTTATTATTTATTTGTGCAAAATGCTCCTTCAATTTGTTTAATTTTAATGAATCATCTTCAATAGATATACCATCTATAGACAAATTTTTAAGATGTCTGTTCTTTTTATATCCTATAATTCTATAAATTTGTTTATGAGCAGTAGGTCCTGCTTTAATATTTTTAAGTTTAAGCTTAAAAAAGTTTGATTGTTCTTCTGCTACTTGTTTTTTAATAATGATATTTATTAACTGTATTTGTTTAGATAACAGTAAGTACTCAGGATCTAGCTGATTTAAAGTTCTGTGGAATATTTTTTTAATTTTTTTTGCCAAGTGTATTTAATCTTAAACAAATTTTTAATTCTCTCCGAGACATAAAACTTTCGAGTTTTTAATTCAATTTTTTCCGAGTGGTTATTACATACTGTATTAATAGTATTCGTAAAATCACTAACGTACTGGTCGATTTCGATATTTGATAAATTTTTATCTGACTTAGGAAAATGACTCATAATACAATTATTTATATCACTTTTAAAACGATTCCAATTTGTGTTCTTAAAAGAAGTAAACATTGAAACATTGGATTAATGATTACATTAAAATTTGAAAGTGTAATTTGAAGTTTTAGTGGAAAGTGATCTGAAAATGTAGGTAGACAACTAATTTTGCAATTAGCATTACACGGTTAAAATTTGGACTAACTAAAAAATGGTCAAGAAAAGAGTAACCATTAGGATACGATGGAACTGAGTCAGAAATACGTGTAAAAAACATAGCGTTCTGCTGCAAAAAGTTAAAAAATATATTACCATTTTGATTGTTTAGTGAATCACCCCAAGAATTATGTCTAGAATTGAAATCCCCACCTATAAAAGTTCCATCAAATCTTTGAGAGAGTAAACGTAACTTTTCAAGCCCAACTGTAAAAATGGATGAGTTACAATTGCATGGAATATATATAGACCCAAGTAAAAATCTTTTAATTGAATTATCTATTAATATTTCAACTGACACAAAAATATTTGGAAAACCTAAGTTATCCGTATTAATCTTAGAATATTTATATGATTTTTTCAAAATTATAGAAACTCCTTGCGAACTATGGTCTCTTATAAAATTGTAATTTTCCAAAGCAACACTATGTCTAGCATTAAAGTGAGTTTCTTGAACGAATGCAATATCTATCTTATTAGTTCTTATAATACTTAAAAGCTCTATTCTACGACTCAATTCAATGAGAGATCTAACATTAAATAAAAGCAAATTAAATACATTATGGGTAATAAGCTTTATTTACCGCAACTAGAAGACCACGACATTGTTGCCTTGCTTCAGCCAATGAAAGATTTTTATAATTCAAAATAAATTTTTCTATTTTCTTTTCTAAAGATAAAGCCTCGGGTTCACAAAGAATTTTCGCAATTTCTAAAAATTCTTGAATTATAGCTGGTTTTGAAACAGATGATTTAGTATCTACAATAGAACTATAAAAAAGGCTAGCAAAAGAACGGCCATTTTTAACAAAATTAGTGTTTATAGCATTATTAACATTAACTGAAGCTCTTTGTTTTCTTTCTATAACTTCTAGTTGAGATCGTTTCTTCATTTCCATATACTTTTTATAAGCAGGACAGCCTTTGAAATTTGATGGATGACCAAATTGTTTGCAATTATTACAAAACGGTAAATGGTCCTTGTCCGAAACAAATTTACATTCTCCAGGAGCATGATCATGATCACATTTGATACAAATATAAGGCCTGTTGCAGTTACGCGACATGTGGCCCCATTGTTGACAACGCCAACATTGAATTTCTCTTCTATTCTTTTTAGGAGCTTCCCAATATATTCTCTGGTTTAACAGGTATTTAGTTCCCACCAATTCATTTAAAGATTTACCCATTTTTATTGTTATCAAGAATAGACCTGTATCAATATTCTGCTTTTTAGAAAAAGGAGTGGAAAACTTTGAGACCGACTCTATTGTATTTGGAATTAACGAATCAATTTCAGTTTTAATTGTATTAATATCGGATTTATAATATAATCCCCTAAGTACTATACTTGATCGTTTCTGGTCCACCGGTGTATATGAATAAGATTCAATTTTTTTTCCCTAAGTAGCTGCATCATTTCAGCGTGGACTGAAGCATCTTTAAGAAACAACTTGCTTTTGTGTCTATTTTTGTTTATTATTTTATATTCCACTTTTTTAGTTTTTAGTTGATTTCCTAAATCATCAATGTTAACATTGAAAAGAAAAATTGGAGGACAAAATGAATTCACTTTCTTTAAAATTATATCCTTGTTTTTAAAAGAGTTATTTTCTGAAGCATTATTTTTTTCCTCATGAATATTTAACTCACCTAAAATAGCAAACCTATTTTGTGATTCTTGTGTGTTGGTAGTTAACAAATTTGTATGAGCATGATTCTGACTTCTTAAAATATCTATATATATAAAAGAAAGTGATGTTAGTTACTACGCTTATAACTCGAGAATGCCTGGACCGATTTCGGTAATTAGCATCAATTCGGACAGGTCTCCGGCCAAATAAGAAGAATACACAAGAAAATTTTGGAAAATTTCCCAAAAAAAAAATTATGAAGAAAATTCATTTTCACATACATTTTTTTTACAACGCTATCTTAACTCAAGAACCCATAAAAAACATGATTGTAAATGCTATATTGCCAGTAGATGGCGTTGTATGCACACTTGGCAGATGCAATGACATATGTGACTGGAGTTTTAGTAACATAAATATTGGAATTTTCTTCAGCTCTTATCAGCTTTCCTTATTTATTTAAATTAAATTTGATTTAATACAATATTTTGAAGAAAATTTTGGAAAATTTCCCAAAAAAAAAATTATGAAGAAAATTCATTTTCACATACATTTTTTTTACAACGCTATCTTAACTCAAGAACCCATAAAAAAACATGATTGTAAATGCTATATTGCCAGTAGATGGCGTTGTATGCACACTTGGCAGATGCAATGACATCTGTTAGTAGTCAAAAAAGTCATGAAAAATGTGATTGAAGCAAAAATTTTAAAAGAAAAATATAAGGGCGATGTGTTGAAACCACGCATTCCTATGATTCCTCCAGATTTGCCGTTTGATTTTAAATGGCTTCAGTTCCCCATACCTGTTGCTTTTCAATGATCCCTGTTTTTTGCACTTTCAGTTATATGTATCACGTTCACGTGCTTTGTTTTTTAATACCGCGAACCAAAATCGATCAAAAAATGTCGAAGAAATGACTTGCAAAGCAGTCACGGGCACGCTAGTACTTAGATAAATCTACCTCACAACTTCTTTTGCGTTTGTTGTTTTGAACACATTCGAAATCTTCTTCGTCTGATTGAAATAAAAGTGATGAATCCAATTCCATTTGGTCTTGAGTATGTAGAGTTGTATAGGTCTGTTGATCCTTTCCATGAGTTAATGAATTTGTTTCTTGATTGTTTTGGTTAATTTTATTTAAATTAATAGCTGTCGGCTTCGATTTTGCACCTAAATTTACACTAGGTGCAGATCGTGACGATGGAGGTTTTGTATTATTTTTCACGTAATCTTCCGACAATTTATCTGGCGGTAAATTATCATCCAAAGAAAGAGATGAATTCATTTTAATAAAGTTTAAAAAGTAAAACAAAGTTTATTGTATTATTTTTTTTTAAATTTTTTTTTTAATTTATGAAAATATTTGAAAATTTTTGAAAATATTTTCCAAGGTATTTATTTATTTTATTTTTTTTAATAGCAAGACACGTCCGACTCAAACAAATACTTTTTTCAAACTCCCCTTAATTACAATTAATTTTTATCAAATTTATTTGAATTGACTCAAATTTCATTCAAATTTCATATTTTTGTTTGAAAAGAATTAATCTAAAATTTGCTACTCCAGTCGCGATTTAATTTAAAAACGAATGATTCTTTTACAGCTCTGATATCGTCTAATATTAGCTACTTCTTGGATTTGGAAAATGTATTGACATAAAATATAGAAAATGATAAAAAATGTCGAAAAATGATTAAGCTGAAGTGTTGATTCATTATCACAGTTAGAGTCAGACTTGTTAAAAAGATATACGTGTTAAAAAATTATGATAAAATTATTATTAATTATATATGTGATAAAGTGTTTAATAGGTTTGTCTGATTTCTAAACTTTGATGTAAACCTTATTATTGCCAACATTATAAGTACGATAATATTCTATTAGATTTTCTTATAAATGACCGTATAATAAGGAGAATGAACTTTAAAGCAGTTCAAGAGGGTGTTGCCATGATCTGTAGACTAAAAGTATATATAATATATAAATAAATGGTAAGACAATAACAAGATTCTAACAGATTCTAACTTGTACTTTTTTAATTGAAAATCATTTTTTAACGTTTCTTGTTTTCATAAAGAGTATATTATGTTTTATGCACAGAAATATCGCCATTTCTTAAATAAGACTAGCATAAAATCGCACAAAGTATGCTTTATATAAATAAATAAATTAATTACTTATGATGTATAAGAATGTATATGCGTGGACTTAAGATTTACTTTTTGACAGAATGTCATAAGTTTTATTTGAACGGGATTTTATAACTTAAACACTATAATAAATTTATTTAATAGTATTAAGTTCTGTCGAAAGAAATGTGTTAAAATATTATTTTCACTAATGAGACGGTATTAGCAAATGAATATTTCTACATTTGTAACGAATACGTAATCAAGTCGTGGAGGCTAACATATACACAGAACAGTAAGTCAACTAGAAAGCACCAACTGCAAATGTATAAACTGGGTTTGGACTTATTGCATGGGTTGGACTACATGCTGGAGGGGCAGGTTTAATGCAGAAAAATTTTCATTGCACTCAATAGTCAGAACGTAAGCGAATTTCTAACGCGAATGTAAAATGTAACCTCAATATTGGTGCTTTTATTAACGACCGTATATCGGCAAAGGCCGGTGCTGAATTACGGGAAGTGGTACAGTAGTTGAAGTAGGGTAAAATTCTGGGGCGATCTGAAGATCTATTATGATAGTTGCATCCCTTAAATTTGAAAAGGTGGTAGAATACATGCACTTATGACGTGTCGGGAGAATGCCAAGGTGGAAAGCGCCTACCATATGCGAATATATAGTGCCGGCTTGCAATAGGATGATAGCCATGGACCATAGTTGGTACCATAGAGACCTTAACCTAAGACAAATGCTGATACCTACACGTAATTTTGTATTGTAATAAAAACAGAAGTCAAGAATTTTCAACAAGAAGTAGTATAGAACGACTAATTGAGTGGCGCGCGACTTAGTAACGTGTGGAAAGTTTTCTTGGTGTTGTATCTGTCAGCACTAAGAAACCTTGGGAAATTTAAAAAGGAACTAAAAAAATAGTCATTCTGTCAATGCAATGATCCGTAAATTTTTTTGCTTTACAAATTTTAAATTATTCAACAAAGCATGTAAAGATCTTAACAAATTACTATATGAACATAAGAACAAATCAACTACAGAATTTTTGGAAAAAATCAACAACTCCTCATATAATGAGCACCTCTTGTGGAAATCTACTAAATTTTTGAAAAGGCCAACCAAACGTAATATAAAAATACAAAACACTGACGGCACTTGGTGCAAATCAGATAGAAGTATTTCAGAAGCGTTTGCTCTACAACTATCTAATACATTTCAACCCTATAAGCTTAATAGTATTGAACAACAGAACGAAGTACTTGAATTTTTAGACTCGTCATGTCAAATGGACCTGCCTATAAAGCATTTTACTCCAAATGAGGTAAAATCTGAAATTAAAATGTTGAATAGAAAGAAATCACCTGGCTACGATTTGATTACATTAAATGTTATGAAAAATTTATCTCAGAAATGTATTATATATTTGACTTTAATTTTCAACTCAATTCTCAGATTAGACCATTTCCCATTACAATGGAAATGCGCCGAAATTATAATGATTTCTAAACCGAACAAACCTGAGAGGATGATGTCATCTTATAGACCTATTAGTTTACTAGTAATTTTCTCAAAAATATTTGAAAAAATATTTTTACATAGATTGCTACCACTTCTTGAGAGTCAAACTATTATTCCAGACCATCAGTTTGGATTTCGTCATAAACACGGAACACCGGAACAGTGCCATCGAATTGTGAATGAAATTACTGATGCCCTTGAAAACAAACGTTATTGTTCAGCGATTTTTCTTGACATACAACAAGCATTTGACAGAGTATGGCACCAAGGCTTACTTTATAAAATAAAGAAAATTTTACCGGCTCCATTTTATAACTTTTTTAAATCCTACCTCTCGCAAAGACATTTCTATGTTAAGAATGGGAGCGAAAGATCAAGTATTTATGAAATTAAAGCAGGCATTCCACAAGGCAGTGTCTTAGGGCCGGTTTTATATACAATTTTTACTGCTGATATTCCAATTGCGGATGATGTTTTGGTAGCAACATATTCAGATGATACAGCAATAGCTGCTTCGAGCCAAACTCCGATAGAAGCTTCACGAATTGTTCAGAACCAAATAAATATTCTTGAAAAATGGCTTACTAAGTGGAACATTAAAGTAAATTCAGACAAGTCAAAACATATAACTTTCGCATTAAGGAGAGGAGACTGCTCAAGTGTTACTATATATAATGAACAAAAACCAAAAGTAAGTTCCATTAAGTATCTAGGAATTACATTAGATAGAAGATTGACCTGGAAGCCACATATTAAAGCTAAACAAACTCAGTTAAAGTTAATAAGTCGTAAACTCTATTGGCTTTAGGACCAAAATCAGAATTAAATTTAAATAATAAATTGACTATCTACAAAGCTATCCTGAAACCTGTCTGGACTTACGGAATTATGTTATGGGGAACAGCTAGCAAATCAAATATTGATATTTTGGAAAGATATCAGTCTAAAACTTTAAGAGTAATCACTGCAGCGCCATGGTTTGTCTCCAACAAATGCATTCGTAGAGATCTAAATATACCCTCCGTAAGAGAAGAAATTCAAAGGTTTAGTGAAAACTATCTTGCACGGTTATGTCACCACATAAATCCTCTAGCTGTTTCACTGTTGGATGACAGCTCTGAAACTAGAAGACTTAAACGTATTCATATTTTAGACTTGCCTTTTTGAAGTTAGTCAATTAAAATGTAATTTTTAATTTTAGTAAATATAATTATCTAGTATAAGTTTGTTTAAATAGTTATATAGTTTATTGAAGCTATATAACTCCTGTTATCTAATGTATTAGTTATATAATTTGCTTATTGTCCTGAAGTAGACAGATTGCAAATAAAGAAAAATTATAAAAAAAAAAAAAAAACAAATTTTAAACAGTAAAATTTGCTTATTTCTTAATTTTTAAAAGTTCCAAATTTCACAATAAAGGGCAAAAAAAAACAAAACAACAACAACAACAAAACATGATAAATTCTAAAATCATTTAACAAAAATAAATAATCTTTGCAAGTTTTTGCACAAACCAAATTTAGGTCAATTCAAACGAACTTTGCTGTATTATTGCTTTCTGTATGATGACGATAAGATTAAGACGTGCCAAAATATATTAACTTGTGGACACATATCACGTCTACAAATGTTAACAAACTACGCGTTTTTGACACATAAAAGAAAATTTGATTGAATCATAAGAATTTCAAAGTTATTTTCCCATTAAAAATTTTCATTTGGCCACACGCCACAGCAATATCGGTTTTGTTTTAAAAATCTATGATTTTTTCCCCAAGTGACATACTTTTATTATATTTTAAATAAGTAAAAACTTTAAGGTCGACATGACTAACAAAAAGTTTTAAAGTTTATTTTATGGATCACTTGCTAGAGTGTGATTTGTTTTACATCCGCGCCTGACTATATAGTTTTAATCAGATGGTGGACAAACCACTTTGTATAATTTGGAACGTTATAGAAACGTCCTAGATAGCCGAAGACATAATTCTGCCTGTCTTCAGGGGACTGGGCTCCCTTTATACCCCAGTTGCACTGTGTCTAGATAGTGGAATATTTTATAAAGACCATATTTATATGTCCCTGGTGGGAGGATCACTTGCTAGATGTAGGTCGTCTCAGGGTCGAATTTTTAAGTTTCCAAAAACAAAATCTGAAAGATTTAAATCAGTTAAAAATGCGTTTAATATTCGCTGTTACCAATATTTAGATATTTGAATAACGATTAGCCTGCAGTATCCGATAAATAATATTGTATAAAAAATATTTTTTGTTCAAAAACTATACAAAAAATTCTCCTAATTTGCTTAGTAGCTGTGGTTACGAATTGTCCTTTCGATCTGCACTTTATACAGTGTCCGTACAATGTGCTTAGGTATCACACAGGAATTACATATTGGCTTGTAAAGGCCGGGGCACATAGGCTCCGTCATACGTTGTACTTTGAAGTATACAATTGGGTTCAAAGTAACGATGGAGGAGGTTGACGCAAGGAGTACTTTGTTGGTCGATAATAAATCAACTGCTTTTAACGCATGTTTTTGTAAAAACATTTTATTGAAGTACACATTTTCACAGAATTGGACGACATTTTAGAGTTTCTTTTAATTGTAATATTATTTGATGAAACTCGGGATTGTCTTGATGTAATGAATGGAGGTCGCGGATTTTGGGTCATGCCGTTTTATCGGAACTGAGAGAAAAATGGGTTTTTGGCAGTGAATTATGAAAGAATGTTTAACTGTGATACAGAAAAATTTAAGAACATTTTAAGAATGGAAAGAGATGTATTCGATACGCTTTTTAATTAAGAACTCCAACAGACCTTCAATACCTGGAAAGTGTAGACTTTTTCTTACGCTGGTGTAAGGAATACTTTTTTATATTTTTGTCATTTTTAAAGATACATGGAAGCAGTAAATAGTTGTTTTCATCAGCATTTAAGATCGCATAGTGATTTTCATGAACTTTAAATTTAATAAATAAACACATTATTTGCCTCTTGCGTCGGTCACAGCGGCTACAGCAGCCCACGATTTTCCGTTTTTAATCTTATTCATATATTCCTGCTTGCTTTTGTCATGCAGCCAAGGATACATCTGCGCGGCTTCTATAAGTTTGTTCTCCATTTATTTAATTAATTTATTTTATTGTATTTTTTATCACCAAAAATAAATTTTTGCATCAAAACAAAAAAGAAACGAATGATGGATGTCAAAGTATACAACGTACGTCAAAACTTAAAAGTTGCCCAAAGTTGCTTGCTAATGTGTCAATCTTTACTGAACCGACTAACGAAATATAAAGGGAATACTGAAGATGGCAAATAGCGGAAACCTGTTTGTTCACAAACCAAATTTGACGAGGGTCGACGTAAAACCATACCCAAATAAAAAGAAATAGAAATACTTATATTTTTTAAATAGAGATCCAGGAGGGGGAGAATAGGGGTAAACCGATTTGAATGAAATTCTAAACATAGCTATGTTCGAATGTTAGAGGAACAAAAAGTTCATCTGGATCCTATTTTTTGACACAAAAATAGCATAATCAGCCTTTTCCCAGAGGGAAAACACAAATTCATTGCTGCACCGATTTTAAGAATAACTTGAAATAGAAATATTTATAAAAGCTAAATATTCTATGATTATTAAAAAAAATATTGAGGGACAAATTTTACGCAGCTACACCGATTTTAACAAAATCCGAATTTAAAGATATTTGAAATTTAGATAAGGTCTTACACAATGAAATATGTTGGAATATGCTAAAAACTGTTTATTAATCAAGCATATTTTATAAAGCAGTACTAAATCTGAAAACAATTAAAAATTCTACAATTTCTGCCGAACATTAATTGAAGGTTTCTAAGATATAGGAGGCCAGTGTGTATACAAAGCGCCCTAAGATGCATACACACCTATGTGCATATACACCTTAGTTGCAATTTTTTAGTGCACAGAAGTAGGGCTGTGCCCCCACTTCTTGATGAAAAGTTGGAGATTATCTAATTCTTTGTCCTGTTCCATGCTCAAGCTAGGACTTTGAATGTAACTTGTTCTAAGCTAAAAGCTCTTTGGAGCTTTCTTTAAAGCCCGATTAAACCACATCCACCATGCTGCTAGAACACAACTCTTTCACGGTCTTCCACAATTGAACATCACAATCCGCATAAAAATCTTCATCTTTATACTTAAAAATAACGTTCAACTCGATTTTCAAAAACTAAAGTCGATCGATCAATTTGTGCGTCGAACGTTTTTGAATTGGCTGTTTGAAAAACTGAACGAAGAGAGCGTAGTTTTCAACAGAAGCCTCTAGTGTTAAGGATCATTGTCAATTAGTACACAGACAAAATTGTCGCATATAGGGCTCACAAGATCTGCATATGTCTACAAGTTCACTGGCCTCCGAGAATCCTACACCTCTTTCAGTTTTGGGCTGCTGCTAGCCCAGGCGACTGGTAGCGCCTTTTACCCCGGCTACTGCTCTTCTTAAAGCTAGACAAACGATATATTGTCTACTTCAAAAAAATATAATAGTTTTCCACTTTTTACTATCTCATCCTGGTGCCTTTTACTAAATTTTTACTTTTTTATAAAATGGGTTGCACTTTTTGAATAGTATAATATATATTAGGGCAACCCTTACTATATGCCGCATTTTATATGGTCCTGAAGGTTCCATGAAAAAAGGTAAATTTTTTTATTTTTTTGTTTATATAAAAAAAAAATTTTTTAACCAGATCTCATCAATTAGGGGTGTAAGACTGGAAAAAATCTGACCTTTTTAAGGCCCATCCTAATATACATTTAATTCTATGTCTAAGACAACTGTTAAAGTCAAATGATCAGAATACAATTTCTAGCAATAAAATTAGCGAATTATTATTATACCTTGACTACGTGATATTGTTTTGAGTTTTTAAGAGAAAGTTCTATTTTAAGATCTATTTTTTCGATTTTTTTTAGAGGAGAAATAACAGTGATTCACTTCCATGTTAGATGACTATTAAAATATGTAATTTTTATGCAATATTGTTTTATATAATAAAACATTTATTGCTTTGTAACCAGCGGATATATAAAATATACTCAAAACTTCATTACCTATCTGCTCTGTCAACAAATATAGCTGGTCAAGAGATACAATAGTCATTCTTCATTCAATACCTGAATCTTGTCTTGAAATATTATTACGTGGATCTGACTTGCTAAAACACACGACGGCAGGTCAATCAGTCCAAAATTACATCCACTTTCTTCTCAAAAAACGCGAGATAATCTGCTATCACTGGTTGCCAAACCGTCCAATTGACAAAGGGAGTGAGGCAAGCGGTTATGCGGAGTAATATGTACACAGAACATAAGGGTAACTCGAAAGCATCAGCAACAACTGTGCGTAATGGGCTTGCAGTTGTTGCATGTATAATGCATAAAAATTCACGTTGCACCTAATAGTCAGAATGTGGGTGCAATTCAATCGCGAATCCAAAATTTGATCTTAAGTTTAATATTGGTGCTTCTACAAAGGAGTTATATGGGTGAATATTTGAAGGCAATACATAATTTGCCGTAGGGAAGGTGTCTATTTTTGAGAAAGCTGAGGTGGAAAATGGCTATCGTGTGCGAATGCCCAGTGCTGGCTAACAATACACACCTTAACCTAAGACAAACGCTGGTAACTACAAGCAGTTTTGTAATAAAAATGGAAGTCGACAATTCTATGCCAAGGAAAAATAAATACTATTTAATGACTAATTGGGTGGTGGGCGTCTAAGTTATGTGTTAAAAGTTTTTTCGGTAGTATTTTTGTCGACACTAAGAAACATGTCTTAAAATACTATTAGGTTGGTTTGACTGGCTGAAATATTTATATACGACGGTGGGTCAAAAAGTCTAAAATTACTTAAATTTTCTTCTCAAAACGCGGGGTAGTTTGATGTCAATGACTGCCAAATAAAAATTGAATGACACAGGTTGTTCAAATTTAGACAGAAATCTATTAGCAGTTTTCTGTTGATAGGAGCAGTTTTTTAATTTCAATTATGAAGCAGCATTTTTAAGAAGTCACGAGTTTATTTACTCACCTGCGAAGTTGCAAAATAAAAGTCTTTTAAAAATTAAAGAACCGATCAAATATTAGGATGGAAGATTTAGGATAAAGAAAATGACAGATTTAATTACCGCACGAAAAAATATAAATTTAAGAAAATATCGTGGTACTATTTTTGAACATAGAAAACCATCTCAATAAAATTTTGTATTTGTACAGCTTTAGTAACTGGCATGATAGATTGGATCTTCTAGGAAGTCTCTTTTAAGATTATAATTACGTTGTCTTTGAAATTACTCTTTCGATATGAAAATAATTTTTAGAGTAGACACTTAAAAAAAAAGTTATTTCCAAAAAAGTTCTTTACAAAATAAAAATAAAAATAGGATGAAATTATTTTTTAATTTCGTTAGAAGATAGATATAAAAGCCACGCTGCGGTAATTAAATCTACACGGGCAACCGATAAAGGAATTTTATATATATTCAAGAAAGAATGGAGATATTGGATTTATTTTGCACATCAAGTACTTTCGCGAAATGATATTATTTTTTCGCTAACTAAATCAGAACCATACACCTCTTAGCTGTGAGTAAATTATGACAAAACTATTAGAGAAAAACAATCTATATATATAAAAATGAATGTCTGTCTGCCTGTTTGTTTGTTTGTGCTTTATAGGAGCCCAAACCCTTGGGCCGATTTTCCTGAAATTTTCACACCATGTTACTGTGACTCTGGAAGGAATAGTAGGCTATATGAAGCTTTGATTGGACAAAGGGGCGTGACACCGCCCATATAACCCAAAAAGTTAAATCGCCATATTTTGGGCATTTTTTGACCTACGTCGATGATGTTTGGTACATATGGTATTGGCATAATAAGGAATACGTGCCAGGAGAAAAGTGGGTGGAACCACGCCCCTTTTCAGGACATTTAAAAATCGTATATGGTCTTAACTACTGGACCGATCGTCATTAAATTTTCACAATAGGATATTCTTACGAAATAATAAATTCTTTGACTCAGGAATACTTATTACATGATAATATTTTTCGACCATGCACACTTCTGCACCTACTGTTACTACGTTTATTAACGGCTTTACCTCAAATTTGAAATACATATTAATTAAAATAGTGGGGTAGCCCCATTCTCTTTCTCTCACAACTGTCTGCAAAACAGCTGATTTTGTAATATATGTTAATTAAAACAGAGAGTGGGGTAACCCCATTCTAATTCTCTTACAAGTGACTGCGAAAACAGCTGATTGTGTAATTGCTGCTTTTTGATTCGTCTAAAAATAAAAATAAAAAAGGGGAGCATGAGGCAAATTACATGCGGTTCGGTACTGAATTCTAATTGGATTAAAATAAAAAAGGGGAGCAATAACCTTACTGCATATTTACTTTTGCCTTAACGCATTTCTAATTGGATTAAAATAAAAAAGGGGAGCAATAACCTTACTGCATATTTACTTTTGCCTTAACGCATTTGCAATTATTTTTTTACCTAAATTTTTATTAAATTTACCTAAATTTTTATTAAATTTATATCCAAAAAATTAAAAAAAAACTTTAAAAAGTTAATATAATCAACGATTGTCTTAAAAACTTAATTATAAATAAAAAATGCCTCCAAAAAAATCATCCCTTTCAGCGCGTACTCCAAAATCAATGAAAATGATATCCAATAGAGCAAACGAAACTCATGAAGAACGTGAAGCACGCCTTGCAATTGAACGGTCTAGAGCCTCAACCTCTAGAGCTGCAGAGAATTTACAGCAACGTAAAGCACGCCTTGAAATTGAACGGTCTCGAACCTCAGCCTCTAGAGCTGCAGAGAATTTGCAGCAACGTGAAGCACGCCTTTAAATTGAGCGGTCCCGAGCATCAATCTCTAGAGCTACAGAGAATTTACAGCAAAGTGAAGCACGCCCAGAAATTCAGCGATCTCGAACCTCAACATGAAGGGCTTCCGAGACTGCTGTTCAGCGCGAAACACTGCCCATTATTTTACTGCGTAATATCGATCAACCACGGCTTTGCAATGGCCCTCGAGTTGCAGTAAAAAAACTGAGAAATAGATTAATAGAAGCGACCATTATAACAGGAAAATATAAAGGGACAGATGTACTTCTGCCACGCATTTCAATGATGCCAACAGATTTACCATTCGATTTTAAACGATTGCAGTTTCCTTTTCGGTTAGCGATTGCGATGACTGTTAACAAAACTCAAGGTCAATCTCTGAAAGTTTGCGGCTTAAATTTAGCAAATCCATGTTTCTCGCATGGACAGCTTTATGTTGCATGCTCGCGTGTAGGAAAACCAACCGATTTATATGTGTATGCTACTGATGGGCAAACTAAAAATATTGTATATCCTAAAGCATTGTAATAATTAAATTAAAATTACATAAATTAATTGTTAATATAAAATTACTTTTAATTTTATTTTATAACGTGGGGGTAGCGAAGCACACTGGGTTCAGCTAGTAATTAATAAATTAGAGTCTATACAAAGTTTGACAAAGCAGTATTTATTTGCTTTTATTTGCTGCTTAAATATGACATACAACCAGTGTGAACACATTGACTTTGACTTTGACACAGGTTTATTTCACATTCGCCAAAGCCGCCTCCATGCATATGTTTAGAAAATTAAAGTGGTTCAAAGATTAAAAATTTTGTAGAAAGATCTTATATCTCGAGAGACGCAAAACGCATAAATAATATATGATAATATAAAATTTAGTTAAAATAACTCGTTTATTACAGAAACTCTTGTTTTAACTTGAAATGCAAAACTTTATGACAATGGGATCAGAAAACCTATAAAGTGTAGTAGAATCCAGAGTATAAAAGAAAACTGAATGACCACTGCAGCTTCTTTGTATACCAATAATTCGACCCAGCGCATAGAACTAAACGTGCTATTATAACTAAGTCAAAAAATGTGGCAAAGTATTTAAGACGCTGTCTGATAGCTCATCAAATATTTAGCGTTTGTCTTAACCAGAAGGTGCCACATTATTTTTAAGATTGCATTAATAACCAAGAAGAAAAAAATTAAAGCCAGAATATGTGACAGAATATCAGAGTATGACTTCTTTATTTGCTTTTCTTGACATGTTAAATAGTTTAATAATCAAAATACTTTATTTTATTTAAAATAAAAATTTAATTTTTACAATTTGATTACTGCTATCACAATATTAAAATATTTAAAGTTCTATTGATATGTTTTTTATATTTTAAGGGGGGCTCCATTGATACTAGAAAAACTATTAAATAAGCTTAACGTTATTTCAATAACATTCTTTTTATTTCAAACACCGTTCATAACTATCTCCTTTTTACTAATTTAAAAAGAAATCATTTTAAAAGTTTTTTCTATTTAGCAATTGCCTGAGTTTGGGAATGATTACCTTCACACAAACTTAAATTTAGTTCCAAATTGTAAAAATATCTTTTAAATAAAATATTTTCTTAAACGCTATTGAAGACGTGTTTTTTTTTTATAAAGTGTTAAGAAAGTCCTATTCAATTTCTCCGGCTCTAATTTTAATTTATATTTTAACATTTAAAGCGTTTGTTTACATTTTATACTGTTAAATATAATTTAAAAATAAAATGTTTTTTTATTTGTTTTAGGTTTAAATTTTTCCATGCTTAAAAGTGGGACACTATTCGTTGCAAGAAAATTTATTTAAAACAGAACAAAAAAATAAAAAAAACAACAAAACAGACTGTTACTAGCTGCTTTTCCTGGTAGCAGATTAAGTGCTAGAATAATATTTGTGTAGTTGAATGTAGAGAATGCGTTACGAATAAGCATTTCTGGTCGGAAATCTTTTGACGTCAGTATTTTCTATGGTTGGCTGAATGTCTGAGTGAGTAAGTGAGTGAGTGAGTGAGTGCACGTTTTAAACAGAAGTTTAAGTTTTATTGAACAGAAATAACAAATTATTTATAGCAGAAACTTTAACCACAGTGGAAGCATTACCGTAGCTGCTACATTTGTTAGCTAGGAGTAGAGCCTTAGTATTAAGAGCAAAAACTGTCAAATTAATAGAAATGATTTGAGAAAATCAGCTGTTTATAGCATATTGTGACCTCGTCTTTATTTCTACAGAGTATGGTGACATTAGCTTCTTCTTATTAGTCTTTTATGTTGTAAGTTATTTGGATTCACTGTCGCCAGATTTCCAATAATAATAATAATTTTTAAAACACCCAAAGTGTAAAGGTGAATTTTCAATCAGGCTGGTCGAAGAAACCATGTACTTATGTACCCTGCCACGATTGATTTTTCTTTTCGCATTATGCAATATTTATATTAAAATGCAATAACAAGTCCCTTGTTGTATTTATAATATGCTACTGATTTTCCAACCGCAAGGCATATGTTGTTAAAAAAAAAAAACAAGAATAAATAATATTTCCGCGTAGGCTGAATATGCGTCACATATTTATTGTAGGAGTTTTGCATATTCCAAAATTATAATAACACAATTTTTACTTATTTTATTTTGTTAACGCAAACTGACACTAAAGACATCGTTTGCTTAGCAGGAAAATGTCGAGCAAATAAATTATTGTTAATTAATAAAGATTTAAGAATTTTAGGATTAAGTTTGTAAAAATTTGATTTTAATAATTTTACATTTACCAAAAATGTTCTTTTTAAGAAGACTTTTTTGCCATACGAGTATTTAATGTTGGAGCGCAATAGAAAAAGTTGTAATAAATAATTCGATTTTAAAATTGAGATTTTTTAGTGTGGTTTTAATGCAGACATTTCAAAAAAGTACCCGTATACTTTTGTAAAAAGGCCCTTTCGTTTTCGTACGAAAACATCAAAGGTATTTGCTTAACAGTGTTTTTTCTTCGGCATATGCTGGGCCTTTCGGGAAAATTAAACGTTTAGCTTATGATCCAAAAGTGATATTTCCGAGAAGGGGCTCATTTCTTACATGACTGGATTTATGTCGATGACGCCTTAGTTAGAGTGCATTCTGTTATATTCTTTAGTTTAAGAATTGAGGGGTTTTGAGCAACGGAAATGGAGGTCTATTTAAAAATAAATTTTAAAAAATTTCTCTCTGAAGTATCTTTTGAATTTCTCTTTTTTGCTGTTTGATAATAAATAAATTGACTTGAATGCAGGCGAAAGGTATTTTCAGTCAGTTATAGGCTGATTGATCTAGCAGGTTGGTTGTTACAGCGAAAATGTTGACGCAGTGGATGTGACTCGATTAAATATAATGGAAAATCATAATAATACCATAATATCCTACTGCTTTAACATTTCTAGCAAATGCGTGATAAGATTTACGTCAGTACCTAGCTGGGTAAGCCATAACCTAACAGTGCATCATACCACTGTGGATGAAATGTAGCGTCATCCTCGCCTTAGGAAACCTTCAGATACGTATATCCTTCAGTCACTTCTAGTTGTAACTTCAAGAGCTCAGAGCAGGCCGCAGTCACTCACTCCTTGCTGAAGAATTGGCGACTATCCAACTCCTGGTCCAGAACGCATGAAGCTTAATAAAATTTAAGCACACAACCGCAATTATGCTCACTGGACTTGGACCATTCATTGTGTTCATTGTAAATGATCCGACTCACACAACTCAAACGAGGTCTTCCAAACCGCAACCACCACGATACTCCCAAAGGGCCAACCTCAAGAATCAGTCAGAAAAAATCTAAAAGACCAACGAGCCAAAAAGCTGAACTCTGGGGCTTTACTGATACCCGTAGAAACATAGTGGAATTATGCAGTTGCCTTGTAGGGAACTGGGCTCCCTTTTACCCCCGTTGACGGTGAGATTCCGTCAAAATATGTCAATGTGCCCCCGTATTTCTAGCAAATAACTGCTTACAGCTTTGTAACACGTAGGCATTCTCCATTTGTAGGTTAGTAGGTAGTGTACTAGTTTGTCAGTATGGGGGTTTTGGGTTCGATTCCCAACGAAGACTTTGGTTTTTTTCACTACAAAAATAAAAATTGTCTCTCGGTGTGGCTGCTCAGCGATGAAGGCATAGTCACTGGTCGCTGTGCTCTTATACGGCAGTTAATTTCCGACTATTTTTCTACTTTCACCACCAGTTTCATCTCTTCTTTATCCCTTTCCTAAAGAATGTAGCACGGTACTTAACTAAATAGGCATTGTTGCCTGAAGTGTTACTTCTCTTTATAAGAAAAAAAAAAAAAATAAAAATTTAAATTAAAATGAATTAAAATCATACTCACAGACCGCCCCTTCAACACAGATTTTGGTTGTTGTCTGTACGTTGTCTTACTTTTTACCCTGTGAAACAGAAACTTTGCGTTGTCTTAGCCACATACCCGCGCTACCTCAATAAGTCTAGATAGATGCGGTCGGTTGTATGCAGGACTGCCATAGTTGTTACAATCGATCTACGAAAAAGAGTCTAGGCAAAGCATTAAGGAGGTGGCCATAATATCAATCAATCTACATGAAGCGAAAATTTGAGGAGTATCAATAGGTGAGGTCAAGTCGCGTTTTTTTTTCTAGGATTCGCTAGCTAGTTCCAACGGTGTATGGCAACATCAAAAGTTAAACATATAATTTCGTTTGGAGATACCAGTTGTAAATTAGACTACTGATATTTTTACATTAATAAAAGCATTTACAAAAGTGTGCAAAAGATTTTAAAATAGTTATTTTTTGTAAAATTGATTCCAAATAATTTGTTACTATACATCACTAGTATTTTATTTATGATTACCCAAATAGATCCTGTTAACTAAAGTTAATCATATCCAGCTGTCTTCTCATTTTCCCTAAATTATAAATAAACAGCTGATTTTATTTACATTTAGTAGCCAAAACAAGAGCAGTAATAAAAACAACATTTCTCCTCATCGCGACATTTAGTATCATTTTATTTTACTTGGGATATATTGGAGTCGAATAGTTACGCGGAAGCTGCAGTGGTCGGGGGGTAAGAGCTTTCTTAAACTTCTTATTATAGAAATTTAAGCAGCTAAAAATATGTTTTATTTGCGCTGATAAATATCCCGAGAGAACCTTTTTACTTTAAAAAATCAATATCTTTCTATGGGATTTAAACTCACAACCTTCTTTTTAATACTGTATTTAATATGAATTAGAAAAAATTTCTCACGGCCTCAAAAGCGCCAGCTACGACTCTAAAAATGTTATATTTTGAAAACATTTAATCTACCTTCATATAATATCAGATATTTCTGATTTCACTTTCTCTTGAACTTTAGCACTGACCAAATCAAAAGTTTTTTTGCGCAAATCATTTTATCTGTAATGCATGTCACGCTGAGTAAACAGGCGCTAAAGTTTTTCAAAACTCTGAATACTATTCGATTGGTATATTTCACAGAAGCGTTAAATTAAAGTATGAATAAAAAGTTTTAATTCAATGGCGTGAATATTTTTAATTTAGATGTGAGATTATCTTATTAACCTTGATGTTAAAAAAAGATTGAAAAATTAAATATTCCACACACCACCCTTTTTTGTAGCAATTGTTTTTCTTCGCTAATTGCAGAGATATGTTGTGAAAAAAAACGGAAAGAAGGAAAAAAATATATAGTCAACATTTTGTATGTTACCTTTTGTATACGCATTGTGGTGGTAAGGTCATTTAATGTCGTCGTGACTCAAAAGATCAAATATCGCGCTACATTAAATATATAAATATTTGTATTTTGGAATGTACAAACAGGATATAATCGATGGGTTTTATAGCTAACAAACTCATACTTCTTAAGTAATTAGTTGTTTATGATTTGTTCCGCCAGTACTAGTGTGATTCCTTTCGGTGAAAACCGTCGTCACTAGCTGTTTATTCGGTACGATCTGTGAGAGCTTTCGATGCGATGACATCATTATCAACCTGCGTATGGAAAACGCTCGCTAATCGTACCAAATAAATAACCAGTAACGGAGGTTTTCACTGAAAAGAATGACAACAGTCGTACTTCGTAGTGTTAAGATTTGGAGAGCTCACGATTTTATGTGGCCAAACTCTGGAACTTTTCAAGAGGAATTTAATATTCAGAAGTCAGCTAATAATATTCGAAACTACGAATTATCTGAGCTACAAATGAAAAAATATACAAAATTTCAAGGTCCTTTTAAAAAAATTTTAAGCACCAACTAAGAAAACATTTTAACTCTATCATTTTAAAGCGTATTTCACATTTTTTACTTCTGTGATACGAACAGTATTTTTTTTATTTGCGCGTCATGTTTAACAAACAAAACGGCAAAACTTTGATATTTTCCTTCAAAAATTAACTGCAGCTATAAAATTCGTTGCGTTGTTTTTATACTTAAAAGAATCTAAAAACTATGTGCAGCAGACACAGCATCACATTTTTTCATTTTCATTACAAATAGTAGAGTTTTATTTAATGAAAATAATAACAGAAAGGGTTTGAACATGTTTGCATATTAGGTCTGTCTGCGTACACATATTTTGCATCATTTTGTGCAAAATGTTGCAAAATCTTGCAAAATGTTGTCTGCGTACTCGAAATCTCTTGCAAAAAGGGAGCTAAAAAGATAATTTTTTGACAGTTGACAGTCAGAGAGCATGCAAAATGTTACTGGAGAAATTTCTGCTTGCAAGATTTTGCAACTACTTTGAACAGCTGTTTTCATATAATGTTTGAATTAAATAATTGTTGTGAAGTGAAAATAAAAATTGAAATTTAGCAATGGCAGTGGTAAGTAGTTACAAATGTGTTTATTTTTAATGTTTATAATAAATTATAATAAATAAAACATTTTATTTCATGGTAGAAACATTCCAACGTTCCGTAAACATGCGCTACAATTCTTTTGCTTAATTATTTCAATTGTTTACACATCGATCAGCAGTTGTCTTGCAAAATTTCACTGGATACTGTCTGCGTACTTTTTCAGATTATAGCATGGTACTCTGTTCATAATTTCGTGCGAAATACTGTCAAATCCCATATAAAAATAATTCATACGAAATAAATAAGAAATAATGTTGCTGAACTAGTACTCTGTTTATTTTTGAAAAAGTCACGAAATGTTTCTGGCAGCATGTTTTTCAAAATGAAAAACGTTTCAGGCAACATTTTTTTTTAACTACAAAACAATATGAGCAGCACTTTTTTCGCACGGAATTGTGAGCAACAACTGTATTTTTAATTTTAAATTTGTTGTGCCAAAAAGTAAAAGTATGGAGAAAAGCGTAAATTTATTAAAAAGTGAAAAAGAAAAAAGAAAATTTAGTGACGCAGAAAAGTGTATCCTTATTTCTGCAGTAAAAAAAAAGAAAAGTTATTTGGGATAAGTTCCAAATGATATATTCTAACCGCAGCGCCGCGCAATCATCGTGGATAGATATTGCTAAAGAGATTGGAAAACCTGGTAAGGATTGAAATATATGTATGTATATACATACATATGTATGATCTTTCTTAATTATTATTAGAAGAAGTATGTGAGCAAAACTGGAGGAGTATTTCGAGTAGCAAACGGTATTACAACCAAAAAAGAAAAGCATCAAAAAATCTGGTAGTGGATGCGACTTGCAGTTCTATTCAGACGAATCTCAGGATCCCTGGTAGTTTTCTGAGGATTTCACTGAGACGTCGAAATTGAGAACGTAAGTGTTATTATTCTAATTTATTGTTGCTTATTGTAGCTTTCGTAAGTGATGCAAATTTTGATTGTAGAACCAGTTGCTCACAGCTTTTAAGCACGCCAGACCGGCAGCCCACGCAAGATATATTATCTGATTCTGAAATGCTGCCTATTACGCCACCGGAGAAAACAACAACTTATTTATATGTAAGTCTTATTATTCTAATTTAAAACGTAACTTTAATTAAAGTTTTACAGATTTTTATTTTAGAAAAACACAGTAGTTCATATCGAAATGAAATGTGAGCAGGTGTCTCAAAAGTGGCAGATGTGATGACAACGTTGGTGGATATGACAAAACAACAAAACCTAAATAATGTCAACGCGCCTTTCCTCAATTATATATAATTATATTTATTCCTTGTAGTTAAAATTGCCTAATGAGATTGGCGAAAATGTACGATGAAAAATTATTGTTATGCTTTACGATGAGATCTCTGTTCTACTTATTTTTAATATTAATGCATAATAGTAATTTTTACATAGTAAAATAAGAGTTTTCACGTTTTTTAAAGACTGGCCACACAAAACAAAAGGCTGAATAAGTATATGATTTTTTTATAATAGCCAAAGTTTTTCTTTAAATAATAGTATATGCTTATATTATTCTTTGCAATAAAATCTATTGCCTTATATCCACCTTATTAAAAGTTATTTAATAAAAAAAATTTTTTTTTGTTTAAAAACAGATTTTAATTAATAAAAACAGAATTTTAATTATTTTTAAAGCCTCTTTAGTGATTATAAATTTTTTATTTCGTAAACATCTTGTCTGCCGTACTGCGCAACATTAATATTAGATAAAAAGAGAGAATCAGCTGGCAACATATTGTCAAAATTTTCAAGCGAAATATGTAATGTTGCTCAACACTTTTCGCAAGTTAGAACAGAGTACTAAGCTTATCTCAGCCGCCAGAGTAACATTGTTCTTACTCTCTCAAAATAATTGACTGAGTATTTGCTACTGGAAAAGTCGCAGACCTATTGGAAGTCACATTTGGAATGTATTTTCAAGAATCAACATTAAAATATAGAAATTGTCTTTTAGTGAAAAAATAATTTTAGACTTGACTTTCTACACTTACTGGCAAGCGGAACACAAATGTCTCATTTTTAGCTGACTTTAGCTTATTGTCTTAACAAGAATTAACAGTCGCTGACAAACAAATATAAAAACAAAAAAAAAATGAAAGGCACAAATTGTAAATATCCGGCAAATATTCACCATGGCTAGGCTGACAACATGTTGAATCTTTCATCAAAGTTGTAAATCACCTTTTGGCAAAATGGTGGCCCTATTTCGTTAATCACCTCACAAATTTTGAGTTTTAAGACTGAAATCGATTCGATTGGCTCCGCATAGATTCTGGCCTTAACATAACCCTACAAAAATTAACATTATGGTGTTAAATCACACGATCTGGCTGGCCACTTAACTGCTGATAGTCGTGGATTATGCGATCGGGAAATTTTTTTTGCAATAAATTGATTGTTTCATTGGCTGTGTGACATGTGGCACCATTGTGAAACCACATTTCAGTGCTATCCACATTATGAATAATAGGCGAAAAATGAGTTGTTAGCATCTCGCAATAGCATGATCCATTGACCGTTACCGAATTTCCAGCCTCAACTTCAAAAAAAAAAAAAAACGACCCAATCACGCCTCCAGACTACATAGCGCACCATGAATTCACACGTTGGGTTTTCAGAAGCCCCAATGTGGTAATTTTATTTGTTGATATACCCTGGCAAGTGAAAATGGGCTTCGTTTGAAAAAATGATTTTTTCAGAAAAACCAACCAGTTTGTTCCTGAATGAATGGAGCCAATCTATGGTGATATGAATGGTCGGCCGGATTCAATTTCTGTACCAGCTGTAACTTGCAAGACTTCAAAGTCAAATCCTTATGCAAACTTCACCATGTGGTGGTTTTGAATAACCCCAATGATCCCCCCCCCCGGGGGCACATTTCTTCATAGAATACTTGACTATATAGACCTGTGCAACTGGAGGTATAAGGGAGCCCAGTCACCTGAAGTCAGCAGGGGTACAACTGGAAGCTCCACGTTATTTCCACGGGAATCGGTAGCCCGCAGAGTTTCCGCTATTTGTCTCTTTAGGGAGTATGGGAGTATTGTGGTGGTTGTGGTTTCGCGGTCCCAGACAGATCTGTTTATAATGGGGCCAGGTACAATTCACCTTTAATAACACCTACCTGGTGGAATGTTCCTAGATCTAGTGAGCATGCTAGACTTGTGTTCTGGACAGGAGTTGGATGGTCTCCAGCTCTTCAGCAAGGAGTGGTGGTTTCCAGCCCTGCTCTGGAATCAACAAAGTTGCAACTAGGAAATACCTGTTGCTAGAATTAGTCTTCGGCTTTCTAGGGCGTGAATGACGCTTGTCTTAAAATCATTCAAAGTGGTTTGACCACCATCTGCTTGGGGCTAACTGCCAGGTACAGATATAAATTAAATTACGCAAACCCCAATGATTTCCCCCCTCCCGGGGGCACATTTATCGGTCTTTATAGAATACTTGACTATCTAGACCTGTGCAACTGGGGGTATAAGGGAGCCCAGTCCCCTGAAGTCAGCAGGGGTACAACTTTAAGCTCCACGTTATTTCCACAGGAATCAGTAGCCCGTAGAGTTTCCGCTATTTGTCTGTTTAGGCATTTAGCTGTTTCTCTGACTGATTATTGAGGTTGGCCTTTCGGGAGTATCGTGATGGCTGTGGTTTTGCGGCCCCATACAGGTCTGTTTTTATGGTGGACAGGATCATTTCGCCTTTAATAATACCCACTGGTGAATGATCCAAATCCAGTGAGCATGCTGGTCATGTGTTCTGGACAGCAGTTGGATAGTCTCCAGCTCTTCAGCAGGGAGTAGTGGTTTGCAGCCTTGCACTGGAATCGCTGAAATTGCTACGAGGAAGGACCTGTTGCTAGAATTAGACTTCGGCCTCCTAGCGCGTGAGTGGCGCTGCTTTTCACTCACAGTGTTTTGACCACTATCTGATTAAGGCTCACTGCCAAGTGCAGATGTAAATCATATCACGAAAAACCCCAATGAACGTCGAGAAATTTGGATCTATTTCAACACTGTGGCTCAGGGCTGCGATGTTTTCAAATCGTAAACGCGTTGGTGTTCGCGCACTTTGTGTAGAGCCTGTATACTAAAATTTAACGAGCAAATTCTTTATAGGGATCTCAGACGGACGAATATGTTCTCCGAAAATATCATGAATTTTACGAAATCTAACTTTAGCAGAACCACCATTTTCCTAGCGCATTTTAATTATTTTAATGCGATTTTCGTGCGAAACCTAATTCACTGTAACAATTGCCAATATATCTACTATACTACGAATACGCCAAAAAACTAAATGTCAAAGCTATCAGGTTGTTGGTGTCAACAATCGGGTTTTTCTTGTTGAAAAACTCGATATATTAACTACAAAAAGTTTTTTAAATAAATTTAAATGTTATTTTGCATATTGTATAAATCTATACATTCATAAACTTTTATAATGAAACGTTCCTGTCAATACAGTGACTCCAGCACAGTTTACGTCACAAGTAGAATATTAATTGAGCTGTTTTCTTTTCTATTACATCAAAAATAAATTTTTATGACCAAATTTCCGCTTCATGCTTTTCTACACATGATCTTATGTTTCTAAGCTACCACTTTTATTTTCACTAAGCTGATCAGAGTATCAGCTATTGTAATTTTATGCAATTAAATTTAAATAATCTACGCGAATATTCATCCAACATTTAGTAGAGTGATAATATACTTTATGTCCAATATGGATGAACAATGCAATTTTCTAAACAACAAGATTCAGTTTCTTTTCTGTACCAATAAAACATACAACCAAAGCTTTTAGACTGAAACTATGGTCTACAAATAAAATCCGAACGGCAATGCAACAAATATATTTCGCTTATGAGGAATGGAGGAAATATAAAACTGTTGTTGGCGAAATGTAAATATTTACATAAAACTTGCAAAATACGAATGTTATTCCAAAAGCTTTGGCACTCCAATTGAATTGAGAAACATGGAATACTGTTCGTGAAATTGTCAGTGGTTGGAAGTTTTGACTGCAATTTTGATGCAAATACCCTCAATTAAACTTTTAGTAGCGCTGCCAATAGTAACACAAATTTATGCGTAAGCATGTAAAATTGCTTCTCACGGGCATTTAAATCAACTCTATTCGCACGACCCCATTCGGAGATCGCCGCGAGATCTTGATTGAGCGTTTCATTCAAGTTCCGCCTTTTGGAACTCAACTCCAACTGGTTCGGCGTACTCCCAAATGAATCGTGGGATTAAATCTCATTTACAACAACTCGTATAGTGCGATTCCTGAGAAAAATCGATATAAATCTGGAAAAATTAACACCGACAACAAAAGGAGCAGGTTTTAAGCGAAGCGCATTATGCCACACTCTATCAAACGCTGCCATCACCTTACAAGATAAAAATTATTCATACTTTCTATCATTTTAGAAAGATCAGAACAGATTGCAATTGGACGGTAATTTTCAGAGTTGTTAGCCTTACTATTTTTGGGAATTAGTGTTACATTAGCAACCTTCCAACACTTTGGAAATTTACCGGCACGAGACAACATGCTGAAAAGGGTTGCTAACAAACGCGCTAACGTCGAAGAGCACTATTTCAAGACCAGTGCTGGTATCCCATCCGGCCCAGGAGACTTATTGATGTTGAAGACTGCTAAAATTATTTTCAACCGCTTGAGCTCAAAAGAATATCTTCGGCATAGTAACGGGTACTCTGTCGAGCTTGGGACACCTATTGATATTGAGGACTACTAAAAACCCGTTTTAAACCATTCGAGCTCAAAAGAATATCTTCGGTATGGTAACGGCATAGTAACGAGCTTGGGCGATATAATAATTCCGGCAAATAGGAATTATTTGCAAATATACCTGCCAAAAGGTTAGCTTTATCAACCGGGTTAGTAAATATTTGATCATTTTTAAAAGAGTCGGAATTGAGGAACTAACAAATGATCAAAAATTCTTGCTACCCCTAGGAGTCGCAAGAACATTAGCATGAAGGCGCTCCTCGTATAGATTTTTGCGTCTTATTACATTGGCACACAAAGATCTCGCCCTTTTGCGTAGCGAATCAGTATCTGCCAGATACTGAGTGCTTCCTCTCTTAATCTGACTGCATTTTTGCACGTCTGATTAAACCAGGACTTCGATTTTCTTTTTATCGATTTTTTTTTTTTTTTGAGACAAGAGCTTTCATTCCAAACAAAATGGTGTTTACAGTCATTTCCGCCAAGGCGTCAACATTATTGTACAAGAAGCAAAGTGTCCTATTAAATTGCCTTCAAAATTCGTTTAGCTCAGCCCACCTAGCCTTTTCAAAAATATATTTTAAACATTCGGTAGCTGGTTTGGAAACGTTGTAAAGCTTCGAATATGAAAAGGAGGTGGAGATAATACAGTGACCGGAGTTACCAAGAGGGGCACAGACACTAACTTTATACTTCTGGGTATGTGAAGTTAGAAAAAGGTCCAGCGTATTACAGTGGTACCCTTCTACACAAGGAATGTATGTTGGCTCATTCACTAATTGCGCAAGGTGATTGTGCGCGGCAAACAACTCAACGTACTGGCCTTCTGTAGTTGTATGGTTCGAATGGCGACGCCAAGACAAGTTGTGAACATTGAAACCACCAGCAACAAAAATTTCACTGTTAGCAGCCAGCTAAAATTTTATCATTTTGTGCGTTTGGGATTCTGTAGAGAAAACCGGAATGCTAAAAGTGTGACCTGATTCTGAATTTAACCCACAGACAGGATCATATGTGCCCAGTGATTGCTGGCATTGATGCACGTATATTACGTATATATAGTGCAAGGCCCCGATGAAATTTAAAAAGCGATTGTGTGTGATGCCCAAGTAAGTGAAAACGCCGTGAATCAGCATTTTCACATATCTGAGTCTCACATAAGGCTAAAATATTTGGCCTATGGAGACAAATGTAAACATAAACAGAAAAAAATTCGCACTTAATCCGTGTATGTTTTTTTTTTGTAAAGAGAAGTAGCACTTCAGCCAACAATGCGTATTTAGTTAAGTACCGTGCTACATTCTTTAGGAAAGGGATAGAGAAGAAATGAAACAGGTGGTGAAAGTAGAAGGATAGTCGGAAATTAACTGCCTCATATAAGACAGCACAGCGACCAGTGACTATGCCTTCATCGCTGAGCAGCCACACCGACATTTAATTTTTATTTTTGTAGTGAAAAAGAACCAAGGTCTTCGTTGGGAATCGAACCCACAACCCCCATGCTGCCAAACAAGTACATTACCTACTAGCCTACTGAGGCACCTGATTGTAATTATAATTGATGATTACATTTATAGGTTTTTTGTCTACTTCTGCGGTTAAAAATTCCATTGCCAATTTTTGTGATTCTATTTAATAATATCTTAAAAAATTACAATTTTACTTTAATTGAACAAAATTCATTTATATTCTCAACAGATCAAATTAGTGATAAAAAACAATATTTTAAGTGGCGCAGCAAATCGTAACTGCTTTAGATATATCTGGTGTTTTTTAGAGGTATACAGCTTTAAGTTAGAAACACTGTTTCAATAGATTTATTGAAGGAAGCGTTTGGTAACCTTTCGGGTCATAATTTAGACTATTTTTGTGGGGATGTTTGAAATCGCTAGTCTACGCCAACAGACCCGAAACGATTGACCACTTGGATATTCGGCCACAAATATTGGTAAAGTCACTGAAAATTGGACCATGCCTCCTATGGCTGGCCAGAAGAAATAATGCCAGAACATTATGTTTCGAATAAAGTAAATTTCATGTCAATTTAAAAATATATCTCTCTTTTATTTTACTTAGAAGTTCTATCTATACCTTCATAAAAAACAGCCTTTATATGAATGCTTTATATGTAACCAAATTTTGTTTAGAATTAGTTAATAGTCTTTGATTTCCTTACATTTATTTTTTCTTGCTTCGACGAGCTTTTTTTTTAAAATATAATACACAATATATTTAACAGGTATACAAGTTAATAATATCGAATATTTGGTTGAAAAATGCATTTATTATAATAAATAAATGGGTCGATACATGTTTCAAAATATTATCCATCGTTAGCCACTACTAGAATGAATAAAGCCATTTTTTGATACCCGATTCTCAAGTGAAACGTATTCCAATAACGGTGAGTACCGCTCAAAGCAGAACATATAAGCTCCATCTGTTGGGCAATAAGGCACTTTAATTGTCAACATCAAGTGAAGAGATAGAGATAATAAAGCTGCTATTAAGCGTTAAAGTGGTATAGTCATATATTTTTTGGTGTATAGAAATGAATAGCTTGCTATTAGTTTAATATGCTACCAACAACCTGATGTCAAGAGTATTTCTTTAAATATTCTTAAGTAAAAAAGATTGCAAACACACAAGTTTATCGTGTTAAGTAAGCTGCTACAGGATTTCGAAGACTGGTGAGAATGCGCGATTATTGCTTGGTGCAAATACAAACTGTAAGGTGTTGATAAAAATTCATAATAGCTCCTAATGGCTAAAGTATCTGGAGATGAATGATCGTTATGAAGCGGTTAGAGATAAGCATTCAAACAGAATCAGAATTAGATGATATTGCTATTATTTACGTATTGCGCCCTTCCAGCCTCACTCCGGCTTACAGCACATGGTGTTAGAGATAAATTTAACTTGAATTGTAATCGTTCTATCATATGAGACTTAAATAAAAAGAATAAATGAATTTAGTAGCTGGTTAACTTAGAATGCTATTACCCAAAAGCATGTAATTTCCTCAAAAGAAAAAATATTTAGGCGTAATATTTAAAACTTTTTACTTCTTTAGGCTTTTATCATGATATATAGAATATGGCGATACAAATTTATCACACACTTTTATTTAATTTATCATATAAATGGTCATAGTTGTTATACGTTTATAAAACAAAATTTATTCTTAGAAATCGTGTATTGTGGATGTTTTAGGTATCCACAATAGAATTAGAAAAAACCAGCTTTGATATGCTCGTATCTACACACAAGATATAATTTCTCAATACTTTGAAAAGCGGTATAATAAGTGGATTTTAATTTAATTTTTTTTTTCTAGGAATTTGCTACCAAAAAAAAATTGGTTGGAGATATAAATTGTTTTTTTTATGTTTTGGAGTGGCAAATGTGACTGTTTATTCGTTCTATTTGGTATGAAAATTTTTAAAAACAAAATTTACAAAAATTAGCACTTGAACAAATTTATTTAAATTGAATTCATTTCCCTACGTGTTGATTTAATTTTCTGTCTGTCTGCCTTACTGTCTGTCTGTCTGCCTGACTGTCTGTCTGTCTGCTATGGAATTAATCGTTTTTTTTTTTTAATAAATTTTCACTTGGTTGCATTTCTTATGGTTGCCTAGTTTTTGCTTCTTCATTTGTATTATTTTTATTAATTTAAAAGTAACATATTATTATTGTAAAATTGTTATTTAATGCCTTGAATACGGTGCTGATTTATGACTATTTCTTTTTCCATTCTTTAATCCGCTTTCAATTAATAAGCATTCGTTAAATTAAACATGGAAAAAAGTTTTTATAACAAATCGAGCAGGCAGGCAATGCGGGTAGACAAAATTTATTTTAATAGACATTAAGCAGGAAGTATTTAAGAAAACAAAACTGATTTGAGTACGAAATATATTTAAATGCCATAACTAAAATATATCTAAAAGATATTTTATTTTTTTATATATTTTAATATGTGAAAATTAATAGTTTCTTATCAATACCTGAAAGCAATGTTCAAAGCAAATGAATAATCTATCTTGCTGGAAAGCCCTATTTAAATATCTAGAACATAAAAAACTAAAGGGTTTTTCAACAAGAACTTAGTTTTCTAAAACAAAAATTTTAGATTAAGATGATTCAAATTTTATTGTATTATGAATAGAAAAAAGTTTGGCAATTATAAATGAAAAATATCTGGCACATGTCCAACCATGACCACGCTGGCAGACGTCAATTCTTTCATCAAAGTTTTTAATAATTTTTTGTCAAAATGGCGGTACTATTTCTTTATTCACATCACGGTTTTTGAGATCTCAGGCTGAAATCGATTCGATTGACTGAATATAGACTCCATCCTTAACATAGCCCTATAAAAAATAATCCAGTGGTGGTAAGTCATATGATCTGGCTGGCCACTTAACTGCTGATTGTCGTTAAATTATGCGATCGGGAAATTTGGTTTGAAATAAATTCATCGTTGCATTGGCTTTGTGACATGTGGCACCGTCCTATTGAAAACACATCTCAGTGATAACCACGTCATCAATAATAGAACAAAATTGAGTTGTTAGCATCTCGCAATAGCGTGATCCATAGACCGTTACCGCATTTCCAGCTCCATCTTTGAAATGAAATGGCCAAATCCACACTACATAGCGCACCATAGAGTGACACGTGTTCCATGCAAAGGCTTCAAAATAATCGCTCTAGGATTTTCAGAAGCCCAAATGCGGCAATTTTGCTTGAAAATGGGTTTCGTCTGAAAAATTGAGTTTTTTTTAGAAAAAACAGCCGGTTGTAAATTGAGCGAATTAAATGGTCGGTCCGTTTCAATTCCTTCACGTTAGGATAACCTTAAGTGTTGAACCTTGTAAGGATAACCCCAAGTGTTGAGAACGTCAAGGAATTGAACAATTTGGATCTGTTTTAAGTCTGTGGCTTACGGCTGCGATGTTTGCTATTGAACGACTCGGTCAAACACGCGATGGTGTTCGCACATTTTGTGTCGAGCCTGCTGACTCAAATAAGACGACTAAATTCGTAATACCGATCGCAGAAGGATGATTATGTCGGCGGAAACTAATACAAATTGTGACGTAGCAGAACTACTATTTTTATAACGGATTTTATTTATTTTAATGTGATTTTCGTGCGATCCATGAACTACGAATACGTCAAAACTATCATGTTATTGGTATTGCCACAATTGAAAAACAAATTTATTGTTGAAAAACGCGATATTTTACAAAACTTACAATAACTATCATAAGGGCAACTGAACTTTGCGTTACGTGAATATGAAACGAAAATGTGCAACAAAAACAAAAAAAAAAGGAAACTATTAACACCATCTGGTAATTTTTATAATCAGGAGAATATTATTTAATTATATTTTAGTTTTGCATTCAAATGTACTTTAATTATTACATTACGTACATTTTCTTATAATAACAAAAAAAGAAGTGTTCCATTACAATTCTTGCAACATAAAAATTGTAAGTAATCTGGGTTAAATAATAAAAATAAATAATTTGGTGACAAAATTTTTTAAAATGAATGAACACATCGTATAAATAGCTTTTTTCTGGTCCCAATTCAAAAATGTTTTTCTAGATAAGATGAAAATTATAACTGGTGGAGCTTCTTAAATTCGACAATTTTTAGAAAGTAAAAACAAAAGGTCATATTTGAAAAAAAAAATTCACTTTAGAATTGAAGTGTCAGAATGTTTTTTTTGTGTTGTTTTTTTTCTCTTTGGGACCAGTACTCAGGAGGTGACCCTACTTATGCAATGCATTGTACCAGAACTAGAAAATTAGTTTATGGGAAGGAGGAAAGAGGGAGTAATGTTTGTAGACATTCGATTTGAATTTTCCTACATTGAAAGTGACAGGAAATACCTCTGAAGGGAGTTTATTCCACATATGAACAGTTCTGCTAAGAAATGAATTTTTGCTGTAACGCGTAGTGCGATTCACTGGCCAGTCGACCACAAAACGAAAATCGAGTCAAACGCAAAAATGTACGTGTTTAGGGAACAAGTTCCCTTATTTCGTCAGAGCACTTACCATCGTAGTAACGATAAAACACTGAAATACAACCTACATTTCGGTGATGCCCTTGGGAATCAATAGAGTTGGATACCCTACCGTCCGCAACGACCCTCTTGGCCCTCTCCTGTACACGGTCGAGCAACTCCAAAGTAGACTGTGGGGCGCCGACCCATTCAAAAACATCTTGAAAAAATACAGGTGGTATAAATAGTACAAAGATCGGATGAAGAATATCTTACATCGTTTTAGATAGCTGAGGGACTTGAAAGCTTCTTTAGAAACTTGAAAAATGTCCATCGAACATCACATTCAATTTTCATGCCAAGAACATCAAGAGCTTGCTATTCCGTAATATCTATATCACCCATACTAACAGGTGCAGCACCATTTCCGAACACAGATCTATGCGTAAGCATGCAACATTGCGTCTTACGGGCATTAAAATCAACACAACCCCATTTGGGGATCGCCGCGAGATCGTGATTGAGCGTATCATTCATATTCTGTATTTTGGAACTCACCTCCAACTGGTTCAGTCCATTACGAAATTAATACGAATGATATCATCTGCGAAAGAGTATAAAGGCTTGAAAGTTTGACGAAGAAGGTCATTTAGAAAAATAGGAAATAGGGTAGGAGAAAGAACCGAGCCTTGCGTTGAATTAATTTGGAACTTGTCTGATGAAATCCCATTTATAACAACTCGAATAGTGCAATTGCTGAAAAAACTCGATATAAATCTATAGAAGTTATCACCGACACCCCCCCCCCCCACGTCCCTACGGAAATCATACTGACGGTCGCTGCGTAACCTGTTGGACAACAGGTACCTCACAAGATGAAAATTAATCATACTTTCCAGTACTTTAGAAAGTGCAGAACAAATTGCAATTGGGCGATAATTTTCACGGTTGTTAGCTTCATCCTTTTTGGGGATTGGCGTTGTTTATCTGATTCCCTACTTTCTCGCCAGTTGCCGTTGGTCACACCCTATTTTTAACAGATAAAATAATTAATATTTAAGAAATAAAATTATTTTCACTGCAGCAATCTTAGTGCAAAATCAAGTTATTTGTAACATATTTTTGTTGCTTCTCGTTAAATAATAATGTTCATCTTGCCACTCAGGTAGGCATAAATATTTCAACTTTAAATTTATTTAAAAAAAAAGCAGGCAGTTTTCAAACTGTTTTTTATACATTCAAAATTCACTTCGTTAGCTCGAAAATTAACAACAAAAAATGGCTTGCCTCAAACCCTACGGCAAAAAAACTTATGGAAAAGAACTCAGACTGGCTAAATGGAGTAACAACTTTGCATCTTCTGACTGCAAAAGAGGAATACCTGCAAAAACTATAAACGAAAGTTCAGAGTACACAAGAAACGTAAACTTCAAAATTGCACAAAAAATATATCTAAATCACATCTTTCAGAAGCATTATATCTTAAGTATGTAAAAGATAAACATAAATGAAGGTCTGAAGTTACAAAAGCTGCGGCACTTGCAAGCCCAGAGCGACTGCAGAGGATTAGAGAGTATTTAAAATCTCTAAATGCTTTAACCACAAAGTATAGCATAGAAGAGCCTTAAGCGTTGTTTATGGACTTGATATTGTCATTTATATTCTATATTCTTTTTTACGAAGCTCTTCAAAGAGTCTTCTTGCTGGATACAAAAAGGCTACATGTACCATAAACGAAGCAATATCATCGAATGTAAAGGTGCCATTTTATGTAGAGATCAAACTGTACGACTTAATGGATAATACACCCAAACGCCCTGTTCAAAGTTTGCCTGCCAAGATAGACTTACATCGATAAAAAAGTGGGGATAAGATGGATCATCCGATTAAAGCTCTTGAAAACAAACAATATCGATCAATGACACAACTGTTACAGATGCAAATATGTTTACGGCTGCTTTAATATGCAAAGGAGTCTTCAGAAATAATCAGATATAAAAAAACAAATTTCTAAAGAAAAATTGATTGCTCGAAAAAAATTATATAAAATGAATTTCTTTAGAAGATTAGATTGAGAGATTGAATTACTAAGGTACAGCTCGAATTACTGAAGTCGACAATAATATTATAAAAAGGCTGGTAGTTATCCTGAATGTTATAAGCTCTAGAGAGGCTTATACTATTGACAAACTGCTTAGACAAAACAACATTAAAAAGAGGAATAAAGAAGAAAACGAGACAACCGACCCAAAACAACGGCCACAGGATCAGAAATATACAAGAGACATTATCTCAGGACAACGACAGAAATAACTGACAAATTTACAGGTAAAGAGTTACTAATGCCTGCAAACAAGATTTACACAACGTTCATACAAATAAAAAAGAGTAGACTTTAACTTTGCATTGCATCTTGACACTCATGGAAACATAGCAAGGGAAATAGATAAATGTGTGACATTACTAAAGATACCGCCAAATAACTGTTTTTTTTGGTTTCAAATGCTATAAAAAAAACTACTGAATATTTTCTCAAATTTCTTTTTTTATTTGAAAGTACAATCCTTCCGGTTAATAACGGAAAATAATCTGATTCAAATGGCTGTCTTGGCTACCTATGTAGTAGCCTACACGATCGATTAAATTTTTAAGCACATTATGGATTTTGTGCAGCAGTATTTTACCAATGGCTTCACGAATATTGTCCTTTAAAGCGATAATTGTCTCTGGCTTGTCGGCGTAACACTTATTTTTGAAGGCACCCCACAAATAATAGTCCAACGGTGTCAAATCGTAGCTCCGAGGTGCCCAAACCATCAGCTCTGCGGCTGATAATGCGATCTTCAAAAATAGGGTGCAAAACATCGAGTGTAGCTTCGGCTGTATGGCACGTAGCGCCGTACTGTTGAAACCAAATGTTGTCAATATCCTCCTATTCAATTTTTGTGAACAAAAATTCGTTGAACATGGCCCGATAACGATCGCCATTGGCTCCTTGCTACTCCTTGCTCATTTTCAAAGAAAAATGGCCCAATTATGCCTCTGGACCAAAAACCGTACCAAACAGTGATTCGTTTTGAGTGCGTCAGCTTTTCAATGTAGGCGTGCGGGTTTTCTGTGCCCCAAATGCGACAATTTTGCTTGTTTATATACCAGCCAAGATCAAAATGAGCTTCATCTGAAAAGATGATTTTTTTTTTGCAAAATCGGCATGTTCTGCAAGTCGATCGCAGGCCCACTTAGCGAAGCGAAAACGCATTGTATGGTCACTTGGCTTCAACTCCTGAACCAAATGGACTTTGTATGGCGTCATACCAAGGTCGTTATGTCTCAATGAGGTCTCTAAAATGTTCAATATTTGAGAACGATGGTGAATTGATGTTGATGGCGATTCACGCACACTTTCTGCTACAGCAGCAATATTCTCGAGTGTACGCACTGTTTTTGGCCTTTCACGGTTTGGTTTATCGATGAGGATGCCAGCTTCTTTCACTTTTTTCACAAGAGCTGACGTCGCTTCTCTTCTTCCAAAATCCGTACGCAATTTTCGCATACATTCTGTAACATTAAAATGATTTTCAAAATAATGTCGCAATATTTCTTAGCGTTGTTCAACCGCATACACAACCATATTCGTTCAGCGGAAGCATAAAATTAATTATCTGTTAAATCAAACATGAGCTTAGCAAACAAGGACGAAGGCTAGACATTCTTGAGGACATGGAAATCTAAAAAACAAAAACCTTTATAAACGACCAGGTAAACACAACCGGAAACACCTTCAGATGGACTCATGTACCTAGATAATAATAAGAGATGGAAATATTAAAAAATAGCCCCGTATTAAGTGCCAGATGGCAGGCATTCAATCTACACGAGTAGATACGACCTTAACAATAGAACTATTTAAACCCGAACACTGACTCACCAGTACAGATTACACAACGACTTGAGAATGATGTCTTCACATCTTCAAGCGCGCGCAGTTAATACCGAACAAACACCCAGCAAAGACGGAAAAGAATGACAAAAACAAATGAAAGTAGTTTGGGGTATTTTTATATATCAATGATGAAATTTTTGTTTCAGTTGTAACAACAAAAATAAAAATAATTAACTGACGTTAAGAGCTTTTTTTTTGTAATCTTAGTCTGCTGCCCAGACTTTTTTTTGTTACTGTGTTCATATATTTTCCATTTAATAGGGCTCATTTAACGTTGCTGGTGGTGTTTGGCTGCAGTAATTCTTGTATAACTTTCAAAGTGTACAATTTTTTAATTAATTAATTCCGTTAACGAAATAATAAAGATGATTTCGTTAGGTTTTAATTAACACATACAAATTATCTTTAACTTTAAAAAGAAATTGTTGTTATTCGCTACAAATGTGTTGTAGTTTACAAAAAAAAAGAAGCTTTTAAATTTTCTTTATTCTTTAAATGAGGCTGTTGATTCTAGTTATTCATTAATATTTAGCTCGTACTTAATAATTTTTATAACAAATATATTATTTTTGTTGCATTTAATATTAAAGGGTTAGACCCCTTTATTTGTAATCCCTTGGCATTTTTTTATATTCTGATCATACATTAATTTTCATTTCAGCTGTGGCAAAGAAAACAACAACAACAATAACAAAAAACAACGAGATTTGTAAAAGTGTAATGCATAGATGTTTCTGGCGATGTTGGCAATGTTAATGTTGATAATCAGTCGTGCAAAAAGTACCGACACGCCATTCTTACCAACACTGCCACTTGTTGGTTTTCAGCGTCTGATTTGGAAAAGCCAGAGCAGCGATTACAGCAACAAAAATAATATAGTATAATATAACCAAAAAGCTGTTCATATGTATGTTATTTTGTTTAATCAACATAAGTATATACACACACACACACACAATTTCTATGAAGCTTAAAAATTTATTGTTCATATCTCAATTGTTACAAATAAGTAAAAATATAAAACGGAAAGTTACGGAAGTTTGATTACAATTATGCCTCTCCAGTTCAATCATGTCATCCTGATGTTTTTTTTGGTTTTGTTTTTTTTTTTTATTTAATAATTTCCTTGTCTGCCCGCTTAAGTAACCAGAAGCAATTCAATTGCAGTGACCATTTGTTTTTTGATTAAGTGGTTTTAAAAACGACTCCTTAAGCAGATTGTTTGCCTTGGTGGGTTTGATTGTGAGTAACTTAAACAATTAATAGACTAGACACCTAGACATCTAATGTTCAAATAATTAAAAGAAAACAAGTTTATGTTTGATTATTATCTTGGAAATAATCATGCTTTAATTAACCAATTTATTTTGTTTATTTATTGCATTTTAGAACAATCGAATACTGTTAGAAAACTAAAAAGAGCTCTTCCACATTTTCTGGTTATTTTAACACTAAATTAAATTAAGCACATTAAATTCCATGAAAAATGAATTTCACTTAAGGATCGATTAATGTGACAATACTAAAATTATTTTAAAATAAATTGTAACCAAGGAGAGGGTACAAACCTAAACAAAGTACCAAATTGTATTATCGAACGTTTGTTCATACCTGCAATAACCTTCATAAACCTGTAGAGAAAGCTGCATCATTTATGCAATGTGAAACCAAACATTAATATGTATATAAAATGACCCGCAATGTTGCCGCCACAGGAAGCCTTAGGATATCTCTATCCTCCATTCACTGCTTGTCGCAAATCTGAGAGCTCAGAGCAGGCCGAAGCCCTTACTCCTTGCTGAAGAGTTTAGGACTATCCAACTCCCGTTCCACAACACATGCAAGCTTAATCACATTGCAGAACACATCCGCAATCATGCTCACTGAACCAGGACTAATAATTGTATTCATTGTGAATGATCCGATCCACACAACTCAAAAGCGAAACCACAAACACCACGATGCTCCCGAAGGGCTAATTTCAATAATCAGTCAGAGAACATCGAAAAGGCTAAAAAGCTGAACTCTGGTGCTTATTGATTACCGTGGAAATAACATGATGTTGTCTAGTTAAATCCTGCTAGCCTATTAGGGGACTGGGCTCCTTTTTACCTCCGGTGATTCATGTAATGACAGTGACATTCCGTCAAGACATATAAATGGACCCCCAGGGGAGGCGTCAGCTCTATATGTAATAGTTTTTACATCCCTTTTTATATACGTTTTCCTTTTCATTCCGATGAATTTTCAACGTGTCGGAAGGTTGCTAATGTAACGCGGAACCCCAAAGAAGGGTGAGGCTCCTAACAACCATGAAAAATACCGCCCAATTGCAATTTGTTCTGCACTTTCTGAAGTGATGGAAAGTATAATTAAATTTCATTTTGTGAGCTACCTGGAGTTTAACAGCTTACTTAAAGTCTAACTGTATGGTTTCCGTACGGCGCAACCCCATACATTAAATCGGAGGCAGTAAAGTGTTGGCTCTAGATATTTCCAAGGTGTTTGATAGAGTGTGGTATCGGTAATAATTTCTCTAGATTTCTAACGAGTTTTCTCAGGAATTGCACTACACGAGTTGTTGTAGACGAGATTTCATCAGACGACTTTAAAATTAATTCAGGGGTATCGCAAGGCGCTGTTCTTTCTCCTATTCTATTTCTTTTCTTAATGACCTTCTTTGTCAAACTTTCAACCCCGTATACTCTTTCGCAGATGACAGCATCATTTTTTATTCATATTCATTCACTAATAGAACAAAGCAGCCGGCGGTTAGTTTTAAAAGGCAGAACATGAATAATAGAACATAATAATACACTTAACCACGATTTCGCAACAATCTGCTTGGGGTCTATTTTAGTGCCCGTAGGACTCAATGTTGCTTACGCATAGATCTGTGTTCGGAAATGGCGCTGCATCTGTTACAATGGTTGATATAAGTATTAAGGAATCGGAAGCTCTTGATGTTTTTCGCATGCAAATTCAGTGTGATGTTCGATGGACTAAGCAGATTTTTCAGTTTTCTAAAGAAGCGCTTGGGTTTTCTAAAACGGTGTTCATACTATTTATATCAGTTATATCCGTCCAAAAATGAAATACAATTCTTATGTATGGGCCGGCACTCCAAAGTCAATTTTACAGTTGCTGAACGCAGTCAGAGAGAGGGCCAAGAGGGTTATTGGGGCAGTAGGGTATTCAATTCTATTGATTTTCTAAAGCATCAACGGAATGTGAGTTTTATATCACCGTTTAATTGTTACTACAATGTTAAGTGTTCTAAAAAAATTAGGAAACTTTTTCCCGTTAAACGCACATTTTTGTTTTTAGCTCGATTTTCTTTGAGAGCGCATTGATTTTTTTGGCTAGTGGGTCACACTACGCCTTACAGGGAAAATTCGTTTTTAAGCAGAACTATTCGTATGTAGAATAAGCAGCCGCGAGAGTTCCTTCCTGTCACTTTCAATGTAGGAAAATTTCTAATCGAATGCCCACAAACACTACTCCCTCTTTCCTTCGCCCCATAACCTGATTTCCCAGTTCTGGTACAATGCTGCTCAAAAAAAAAAATACTAAAAATGTGCACGACCAACTGCAATCAGTATTTTATTTACGGCATATCCATAAGGATCACATGAATGATCTATGTGATCAACTTATCACAATGCATTGCTGTAAAAACTTCAGATACTTAAGATAATAAGCTAAACAGAGAACAATACCTGAGCACATAAAATCTTCGCAGCCGGTCTAATTTTAACCGCCCGTTCTGGTCCAGACGTTAGTGTTAATTAAAAATTTTTTTTTTTTTTATAAATTATAGAATTCGAGTAGTGCAGCTAAAAACTACTAATTATAATACTATTTCGATTATTAATTATTAAGCTTTTTTTTTTTTTTTTGTTAGAAAAGGGTTAAGCACTATGGAAAGGCTTTTATTTACTGTTTTTATAATTGAATATGTTTTTCATACTTCCAAAACAAGAAGTTTGTCACGGGATTTTTCAGATAAGCTCTGTGACGTTGCCTGACATGTGTTTTAAGAGAAGGTTATTTTGAAAGTTTAGCGAATGCAAATGATCATATTTCTAAATTGTTGTATACCTCTAGAGAACTTAAGGGTTTGATCTATTTTACCTACTTTTAACGTAAGGATTAATTATGCCTGCGAAAACAAATAAAATTGAATTTTCACATTCCGTATTCATATGATAGATGTAGCAATCCTGTCTTCTTTACAATATCTACAAACATTTATTTGAACTTAAGTCGCATTAATTATGCCACTTTTCAGTAATAAATTTGCCTAAGAACTTTTGTATTTATTAATATCGGTTAGACGCGACAAAAAGTCAAACACATTTTTGGAACCGTAATTAAATAATCCATGTACCTATTTACGGTCTTACAAAACTTTGCGATCGTAAAAGTATTTTGGTTACTTTGTCACAATTATTAAGTACGTTGCCAAGAAATTTATTCATGAGGTGGGATAATGAGGTACGAACTATATTATTGTAAGTTGCAAATTGTTTGCAGCAAGAATCCCTGAAGAATGCAAAAGTTAAAGAGTGAGGTGCTGGGCAGTTCTCAATCCAAAATAATATGGTTTAAATCAAAATTAATTTTATTTACCCCTGAATGAAAATAATCTTTTGGGCAGCTTAAAATGTCATCAGCTGATATTCGCCCATATGTATACTCCAACAATTGCGCCTTGTATTGCTAGTAAAGAACTACATAATCTTCCATTTTTTACAACAGATTTTATTTTTGTACAGATAAAAGAGCGGTGATATGTTCTTTAGAATGACCTAATAGTACGAAGAAAAGGAAATTACACTTATCCAAATAACTTTATATTTTTTTCCACAATATCAGTGAGATCTCTTACTTAGAGACCTGAAACCACACTGGCTATGCTGGCCACACTGTTTCTGTGATTATAATGGTGGTATAGTTTTATTGGTGGCGTTTATATGATTATAATGGGTATTTTTTATAGAGTAGTAGAACTTTAAAATAGCGACACTTTCTTAAATAGCAACCATTATATCAGTTGCCGAGTAACTTTTCTTTAGAATAGTTTCAACATGAAAGAATGACTCGATTTTCATATGTGAATTTTTTTTTTAAGAGAAGTAGCACTTCAGGAAACAATGCCTATTTAGTTAAGTACCGTGCTACATTCTTTAGGAAAGGGATAGGGAAGAGATGAAACAGGTGGTGAAAGTAGAAGGATAGTCGGAAATTAACTGCCGTATAAGACAGCACAACGACCAGTGACTATGCCTTCATCGCTGAGCAGCCCCACCGACAGTCAATTTTTATTTTTGTAGTGAAAAAAACCAAGGTCTTCGTTGGGAATCGAACCCACACCCCCATACTGACAAACTAGTACACTACCTACAAGCCTACAGGGCACTTGTTTGGCGCTGAGTACACAAAGACAGCCTGTGCCATAATTAGTTTATTGAAGAAACCGCATAGTTTCACCATTCTGATCCATGAATTGACTTCCAAGAACGCGCGATTTAACGCAGCTAGACTATTTTCTGTGTGTTGTTTTAAGTCGCTAATTTACGCCGATAAGTTCGTAATGATTGACCACGTGTAACACAAATTTTGCTGTGCTTTGCGTCCTAGTTTTTAGAATTTTATGGACTGGTCGATTAATGGAACCCCTGGACTAATATGAATATTTATAGTGTCTTTTTCAACACACAAAACAAAATCGAATTCTAGTAGTTAACAATATAAAAAACAAAATGTAATCTATGTGGTGCAACTGTTGAAAGATTCGGGAGTAGGACGAAAAGTTCCTATTTTTTTTGCCTCCTTTGGTTTATAAAATAATAAATTAACAATTGCAAGATATAAATTAAATAAATAAGTTATTACTATCATGCCACTAACTCGAGTGTATACTCATGCATACACACATGTAGCGCAATCTTTACTTGCCTGTATTGAGTTACATTTGAATCTATTTTAAATAATACAATGAAATTAATACAAAGTTATACAAACTTACCTCATTATTTTACGCTTATTATTTGGATGTATACGATTTGCTGTCACCGCATCAATTTTCCTTAAATGTTCATGCAACAATTCGGATGGCATTGTTATCATTTTGCCAGCAGGTAAACTTAGTAACTAAAAGGAAATATATTGAGGAAAAACGCAATGATTAATTAAAGGCTCTCTATCTCTCTATCTCTCCCTCTCTCTCTCTCTCTCTCATAAAAAATATACGTACATTTTCCACATTCTCAGACACTTTGGCATCAATGTCATCATCACTTTCACTTTCCATTACTGCGGCCGCACAAAATGGTGGTAACAAATTGTTGAATTCATTACTCGCCGTTACTAAGATGTCCCATAGTAAAGCTTCTATATAGTAGTTAGTTCCGCCCACAACAATGGGACATTTAGACTGGGATAAAAGATTTTCTATCTAAAACTTCATGTTAAGGGGTTCCACCATAATAAACAAGTTGTTATTTCTGTTTTGTAAAATTTCAAGTAATTTTTTTTTTTATTTAGTCAAGTACCGTGCTAATTCTTTTGGATAGAGAAGAGCTGAGACAGGTGGTGGTGAAAGTAGAAGGATAGTTACGGAAATTAACTGCGGTATAAGACAAAACAGTGACCAGTGACGATGCCTTCATCACTGAGCAGCCCCACCGACAGTCAATTTTTATTTTTTTGTAGTGAAAACAGCCAAGGTCTTTGTTGGGAATCGAACCTACAATCCCCAGTCTTATAAGCTAGTACACTACCTACTAGTCTACAGGGGCACCTAATATTATTATATTTTAAGCAATTTTATTTTTCGTGCTTGATTCCTTTAAATAAATATTTCATGATATTCTCACGAAATATTTATTACAAAATTTTTTATTAAAAAATAAACAATTTATGATATTCTTATAAAACATTTATTCCAATAAAAATAAAAATATTTGAAATGTATTACTGCGGGGAAGAGCACATCCATATTGCAATTTCACTATTGCTCAAGTAGCTCATCAGTGAATTTTACCCCAATATTGTATAGAAAAACCTAAAAGTCTTATATCCAAAGCCAAACTGATTCTATGGGAATTTTTCATAAAATCAGCATAGCATAGACAGCAAGACTCAAAAACACTTCTACACAAACACAGCAAAACTTTTCAAACAACAAACAAAGGAACACAAATAAGGGGTTTTCAATAAGAAGTTTGTTTTCTAAAACAAAAAAAAAAAAAGAAACAAAAAAAGTAGATTAAGAATATTAAAATTTTTGTTTGTAACACGAAGAGAAAAGTTCGGTAATTATAAATGAAGAATGGCAAATGTCCATCACGACCACGCTTACAATTGTCGATTCTTTCATCAAAGTTTTAATCACTTTTTGGTAAAATGGCAGTTCTACTTCGTTAGCCACATCACGGATTTTGAGTTTTAATATTAAAAAAACAATCCAGTGGTATTAAATCACATGATCTGGCTGGTTACTTAACTGCTGCTTGTCGTAAAGAAATTATGCGATCGGGAAATTTGGTTTGCAATAAATTGATCGTTTCATTGGCTGTGTGAGATGTGGCACCGTCCTGTGAAAACCACATGCCACTGATATCCACGTCGTTAATAATATGCCAAAATTAAGTTGTTAGCATCTCGCGATAGCGTGATTCATTGACCGTTACCCAGCTTCATCTTCGAAAAACAAACGGCCCAACAACGCCTCCAAACCACAGAGCGTACCATAAAGTGATGCGCTGAGCATGTAAAGGCTTCTCAATAATCGCTCTAGGATTTACAGAAGCCCAAATGCGACAATTTTGCTGGTTGACAAGTAAAAATGGGATTTCGTCTGAAAAAATGATATTTTCAGAAAAACCAGCCGGTTGTTCCTAGTTATTTAGTTAGTTGACTTCAATTTCTGTACCGGTTGAACCTTGAAATCCCCACAAAAAGAAATCCGGAGCAGTCAATTCAGGCGACCGTGGAGGCCAATCAACATCACCATTTCTTGAAAATAACTGGTTGTGGAAAGAGATTTCGCAGTAATTACAATGTAATCCTGGCTGTATGCGATATGACATCGTCTTGTTGATGTCACATGTTAATCAAGACCAAAACATGCGGTTGTGGCGTTAAAAAGTTTTCAATCCTATCACGATATCGCTCCCAATTCATAGTTACCATTTTCAAAGAGGTAAGGTCCAATGATTCCTCCTGATCAAATTGCACACCAGGCTGTCATTTTTAATGGATGCATTATTGAATAATTTGAGGGTTTTCCATTCCTCAGAGCCGACTAGTCTGTTTATTCACATATCCATTGAAATGTAAATGTGCCTCGTCATTCATTTTTTCATGAAAACCGGAGTTGTCATGGGCGAGCTATAGCATTCAATCGGCATCTGTATGGCAGCGTAAATGGTCTCGTGTCAACAGAATCTTATATGAAGCAAATGCAAATCCTTGCGCAAAATTGTGACCAAAGTTGTTCTTTGGAGGCCAAGCTCCTGAGCACGGCGTCGAATTAAGGTTGATTGATTGTTTTCAATACTTACTTGAGCATTAGTAATGTTTTTAGGCGATTTTGCTGTACGTTGTTCTCCATGCTTGGGCCTATCACCTACAGACCCCCATTCTTTAATACACGATAAATAGTGCGTTTTGTTGGCACCTTGTTTCTGCCAAAAATTTCACGTAACTTTCTTATCGTAACAGTAATCGATAATTGATTTTGATAACATGTTTTAAGGATTACAACACATTGGTTTATCGAATATTTTTCCACAATAAATTTGCCATGTGTCTACACCACGACTGCCAAATATGAACTGTCTAGACTAATTTTTACAAAAATGGCGGCAAAAGAAAATAGTAAACCTTCCCGGGGGGCACCCTGTATTATACAGTATAAAGAATTGGCTGTTGAAGATGTTCGCATGACTTCCACAATGCAAAACACAATTTGTGCGTTTCGAATAACTTATCATCTTAACACATCAGCAATTGGAACAGTGGCATGTTACTATTACTATAATTTACTTAATTTTTATTCCTCTTACCTCTTCTGATATCATAAAAAGACATCAAAAATCTGTAAGTGCATTTTAACAAGCTAAAAAAACAAACTAATACTGCGTGATCAACTGATAAAATTATGACAATTATGACCGTCTTCCAAGGCGTTCATAAACTTTGAACTTTATAATGTGTTGTACAGCAATGTATGTTGTTTCATTTCGTTAACAATGTTTAGTAATTATAGATTTAATTTCAGGAACCCAAGTGCCCCATTCATTCCCAAAATTTGGTAAAATGGATATAAAAGGCAAGACATATTAATATTTGTAATATTTTTAGAACTACTTATTTAAATGCAAAATTCAGCTCAAAATATTAAACATTCGGGTCCTTTAGAACAAACAACCTTATAATGTTTTAGTACAAATTAATTTTTAATTTAAATTTAAAATAAACAAGTCACTCTGTTGAGTATTTGTTTGAAATTAAAACTGTCAGCTTCTAATTAGTTTAAATAATAAAAATTGTTTTTTTTATAAACTTTTATCAAGAGAGTTTTTTGTAACAGTTTGTGCTCTAAATGCTTGTACTAAAAATACTACAAATCTTACAGTTTTGCGTATCGTTTGTAGCCATAAATTCTGTACCGATCGATGAGTGTATTTATGGATTTTTTGGTTTTGCCATTGGTTGCACCCATGCTGTATTATATCTACTGATCTGTCAAAATTCTTACAATTCGCAACAGTGTGCAAATACCAAAAATGGTGTTAGAAAAAGCATTATTTTATCAGTTATGGAAACTGTGCATGATTATGTCTCCATTGGCCTTATTAATATTGATCTATATCGACTATCAGATCAGCATTCTATAATAAGTTTTGGATTTTGTTTTCCGTTTGGCGTGGACCTTTTATCGCGCCTTTTTAACGACTGCAATATCAATGCTGCCGACGAGAAAGTCTTATTGTATTTGAAAAGAATTAATATATTCATGTATTCTGTATCGATTGGTTCTTTGGCGGAGCGTGAAATGAATCTTTGGTTTTTGTGTGCTTGGCTGGCTGCAGTGATTATCAATTGTGCAATACATTCTTCAGAAGGCTCTGATTTTTATGTTGCAAGATGTGTAAAAATATTTGGATTCGTTTTGTTTTACATTTTTACATTAATTGGTATTTACGACGATAATGGTTTAAGGCGTATCGAATGGTTTAAAGACATTTATGCAGTAAAAATTTTAAATTCTCTTGTATCAAATCCCTTTGAAAGTTAATTCAGCATTAACTAAAACTGTACAAAAGATACCTGAAGTGAAGAATTGTTTAATAGGAAAGTATAAGTTCTGAACTGGATAAAACATTCAAACGGTCCAAGGAAATATAAAGTAACAAGATAATAAAAAATCAATTTAAACAATTATTGTATATTGTATGTCAATCTGTAGATGATTTATCTAATTACATTAACGATTGTATGAACATATTTATATTTTTAAATTTTAATGAAAATTGCCCGGATGAAAGTGGCCAGAAAAAGTAATATCGTATTTATTTCATTTCTTGATATCTTCACCACCGTTTTTTGCCTTTAATTTATTGACTAACCAACATTAATAAACTATTATCTAATCAAGTATTTATAACGAAAGACAAACATCGGAGATTAAACTCTGGATTATATTTCACTTTATATAAATATTAGTGATGGTGAACTTATTCCGCTAACGGTCTTAATGACAAACTTTAGGTTTAAAATAAAAATCAATTTTGTTTTATGCATTTTATTTAAAATTTATGCATCAATGAAATTGCGTTTGTTATCAGCTGACGGAAACATGGAAAATTGCTTATCAGCTGTTTTTGATTTCGCCTAAGTGGGCAGGCATTTTATTAAAATTGTCCAAAAATTTATTGTAAAATTTTTTGTTATTCTGGTGTATTCATATTATTAAGTTGATTTGGTATTGGCGGGACTTATCGCAAAATGTTCAAGAGAAATAAGTGACCAACACAATTGAGTTTTTTTTTGTATTTCGATTTTAATTACGAAAGAAATATTTTGTTTTTGTTTATTTACATCCGTTAAACTATTTATACTATAATAAACACTATTATTTAATAATATATACATGTACTAGCTGACCCATTGAGAACGAATTTATGAGATCACAAAGAAGAAACGCAAACAAATTAGATCGGCGGCAGTAATCGAGTCCATGTTACTTTATGCCTTTCACCGTAATCACCGCCAATGCGCAATGGAGGCAGTTAGCGGCTGGCGACGAATTTATGGCGTGCGTGTATTTTTGTAGTAAACAACGCTCAATATTTAAGTAAATGCGACCATATAATATCAAAACACAGCACACAAAAAATTAAATCCATTGAATGAATGAATACACAAAAATTCATTCAAGTCAATCCAGTCGTGTAGTTGCAGTGTAGTTGAATAACCTGTATACCGACTGCAGCGCCATCTGCCGTGTTGGTTTGTGAATGTAAACCATCCAAGGTGGCACCCAAACGCATGCAAAAAAAATTTATTCAGATGCATACACACGTGCAGTAGAATTATCAAATCCAGCCTATATTTGCAGTAGAACTTAAAATATGTTTACTCAACCGAAATACCAAATTCTGTTTAAATACCGCTAGCAGGAGTGGAAATATTGGATTCTTAATTTGTGGTTGGTATGGGAGGTACCACGCCCCTTTGTACAATCCCGCCCATATTTACAGCAGCACTTAAAAAATGCTCACCAAACCGACGTACCAAATTTTGTTCAAATACCGCTATCAGGAGCAGAAATAATAGATTTTTTTTGGTGGTTTGTGTGGGAGGTACCACGCCCCTTTGTCTAATTGGACCAAATCTAAACCATCCGGGGCGCCACCCAAACGCAAAAAAAGAAATAATGCGAATCGGTCCAGCCGTTTAAGAGGAGTTCAGTCACAACACAAGTACAGTATAATTATGTATATAATATACACAAAGTCCCAGAAATCCAGTACATTAAATATAATATAACCCATTTTTTTTCGGACCAGCACTCAGGGGATGACCCCTACATATGCAAAGCATTGTGCCAGAACTAGGAAATTAGGTTACGGGAAGGAGGAAAGAGGGAGTAGTGTGTGTGAACATTCAGTTTGAATTTTCACAGATTGAAAGTGACATGCGTAGTGCGATTCACTGGCCAATCAACCACAAATAGATGTGCTCTCAACGAAAATCGCGTTAAACGCGAAAACGTGTGAGTATCGGGAACAAGTTCCCTAATTTCATTAGCATCGGCACTTCCATTGTAGTAACGATAGAACAGTGAAAAACACCCGACATTGCGTCGATGCTCTAGAGAATCAGTAGAGTTGGATACCATAACGTCCCCAATGAGCCTCTTGGCCCTCTCCTGTACGCGGTCGAGTAACTCCAAAATAGACTTTGGAGCGCCGGCCCATACATGAGAGTTGTATTCTATTTTCGGACGGATATAGGTGGTATAGATAGTACGGAGGTCGGATGGAGTGAAGTATCTTTTACACCGTTCTAGAAAACCAAGGCACTTGAAAGCTTCTTTAGAAACCTGAAAAATGTGTCTAGTCCATCGAACTTCGCTCTGAATTTTCATGCCAAGAAAATCAAGAGCTTCCGACTCCGTAATATCTAATATCTCCATAGTAACAGATGCAGCACCACTACTGAACGCAGATCTATACGTTAGCATGCAACATTGCGTCTTACAAGCATTAAAATCTACTCTATTCACACGACCCCATTCCAAGATTGTCGCCAGATCGTGATTAAGGGTATCATTCATGTTCTGCCTTTTGGAACTAACCTCCAAATGGCCTGGTCTCTTACGAAATTAATACGAGTGACAAATGGCGCTGTCATCGGCAAAAGAATATATAAGGTTGAAAGTTCGACAAAGAAGGTCGTTTAGAAAAATGAGCCTTGCGGTACCCCTGAATTAATCATGAACTCGTCTGATGAAATTCCATCTATAACAATTCGTATAGAGCGATTTCTAAAAAAACTAGATATAAATCCAGAGAAATATCACCGACACCAAAAGCGGCAAGTTTTGATAGAAGTGCGTTATGCCACACTCTATCGAATGCTTTAGAAATATCTAGAGCCACCACCTTACTTTCTCCGAAATGATGAATGGAATTACACCATTGTTCGGACAGAAAGGCCAGCAAGTCGTAAATAATTGTAAATATAAAAATGTATTACTTAGTAAATAACAAAGTAATATATATTTAATTTAATGAAAATTTAATAAAAAAAACATTACTTATATAAGGCAAGGATAAAAATCAGAAGTCTAAAAGTTAAAAACAAGTAGAAGAATTTTATATATGAATATTCCTCTAACCACCAAAATATTTCGATTTTATTGTTTCGAATTAGGCGAAGTTCTTTATCAGATATTCTTTTGTCATGTCTACTTGAAATAATTGTACATTGCAGTTAACAGCTTTAACCCTACAAAGATAACTTTATTTCTTAGTACGGTAAAGATAACGTTACGTCGTATGGTTTCTAACATCCGTTTAAGGAGTTAAAAAAACTAGAAATTGGCATAGGAGTTATTGAGATCATTTATTTATTGAATTTTCTCTTTGATAACAATTAGCAAGCTACTGAGATTAACTGAGAATACTGAGTATATACATTTTCTCTCACTACAAACCACGGATAAAATTAAAAAGGCACACGTCTGATAGACATTAGCCCATTTTCATCTTGAATAAAATTTAATTTATCTAAATATAAAAATGACTCAGGAGCTCCAAAGCCATTTTGTAGAGCATTTGCCATATAACTTAGATTCGTATAATACGGTGCCATTATTAAATTGTTTTCGTTACAGGATATACATCTCAAAATATAATTTCTTATCAGACGACATTGACTAAAATTGTCTATTCTTATAATATTTGATGTATTGTATAATTTTTAATATGATACGTATTTTGAATAGTTGCTGTACAACAATGTACAAGGCCTTAAGCATTTTCTTTCAAATACCCGAATTTTTTCATCTAAGATGGTGCAATATTAAACCAAATCGGACTTCCAGATGTAAGAATTGGTCTAACAAGAGATTGGTACATAATTACTTTTGCTCTAGGCTTTACGTATTTTGAGTATAAGTAAAAAATGCTTTCTGTGCTTTCGTGATTATCTCATTAACATGGTTATTATAGTATAAGAATTTATCTAGATAAACTCCTAAATATCTGACAAGTTGTTTGTTGGATAGACAGACATTATGTAAATTAGATTTAATTTCAAAGGATTTCCTGTTTTTGTTTTTTATATTATTATTACAGGGGGTCTAAATAATTTTGTTTCGCATTTTTGTATATTTAACTTTATAAACTAATCTACATAATACTGTTCAACAATGTTAAAAGATTCTTGTAGGTTATTGTTTTTTTTTTTTCAATTGTATTGTCAGCATGATATATAAAGATATCGTCAGCAAATGCAATTATATTCTCTATCTTGCTCAACAAATCCAAAATAAATATATTAAAATCGAGTTGGGGAGTTAACAATGCCTTGTTGCAAGCCGTTAATAATTTTGAACGGGTTTATTACTTATCATATTAATCCCGGAATCCGTATGCTATCAAAGGCTTTTTCCATATCTATTGAATATGCTTCTGTACACAGTTTTTTTGTTACAATTCTAATTAATACTAGAAGTGAACCAATGTATTGTGTTAATTGTCGAGTGCTTATATTTAAAACCAAATTGTTTGTCGTTACTATGTATGTCCTCTCCCGTTTCAAAACTTGATTATATTATTGTGAATACATATTTCAAATAAATATTAGCTAGTAAACTTATATATAGCACGTAGATTTCTTCGATCACTAACGTCTTTATTATTATTTTTTTTTTTGGTAAAAGCACCACTTTTGCTGTTTTCCACCTGTCCGAAAAATATGAATTGTTAAGCATATTATTCAACTGACAAGAGTATTTAAGAATCAATTTATCGAGTATGCTTTTTAATACTTTATCCCATGTTAAGTGTGCTCGATTTGTTTAAAAATAATTTTATATTTTGTAATATCCTCATAAACAGTCAAAAATTAAAATGCATTATAAAGGGTTTTTCAACAAGAAGTTAGTTTTCTAAAAAATTTACTTAAAATTATTCAAATTTTTATTGTATTACGAAGACAATAATATCTAGTCAATGTCCACTATGACTACGCTGACAGATGTCGACTCTTTCATTAAAGTTTTTAATCACTTTTTGCAAAATGGCGGTCCTATTTCGTTAATCACATTACGGATTTTGAGTTTTAATGCTAAAATCGATTCGATTGGCTCCTTATAGACTCTCTTCCTAGCCCCAAAAATAATCCAGTGGTGTTAGAACACATGATCTGGCTGGCCATTTAATTGCCGATTGTCGTAAAATTATGCGATGGGCAAATTTTTTTTGCAATAAATTGTTCGTTTCATTGGCTGTGTGACATGTGGCATCGTCCTGTTGAAACCACATGTCTGTGATATCTACGTCGTCAATAGGTGGCCAAAATTAAGTCGTTAGCACATCGCGATAGCGTAATACATTGACCGTTACTGCATTTCCAACCCCATCTTCAAAAACAAAACGGCCCAATCACGCCTCCAAACCATATAGCGCACCATACAGTAGCACATTGAGTATGCAAAGGCTTCTCAATTATCGCTCTACGATTTTCAGAAGCCGAAGTACATAAATTTTGCTTGTTGACATAGCCGGTTATTCTTGAATGAATTGGGCGAATCTACGGCGTTGTGAATGCTCGTTTGGCTTCAATTTCTGCACCACTTGAACCTTTTAAGGCTTTAAAGTCAAATATGCAATACGCAAAATTGGTAGTTTTCGATATGTGGTGGTTTTCGATAACCTCAGTTGTTGAGAACGTCAAGGAATTAAGAAACTTGGATCTGCTTTAACAGTATGGCTCACGGTTGCGATGTTTTCAGTTGAACGGTTCGGCCAAATACGCATTGTTGGTCGCACATTTCGTATCGAGCCTGTCAACTTAAATTTAACGACATAATTCTTAACAGCGGTGTCAGAAGGACGATTATGTTGTCCGAAAATATCACGAATTTTATGAAATGTATTTTCGTAGTGGATTTTAGTTATTTTAATGCGATTTTCGTACGAAATTGAATTCATTGTAACAAATGCCAATGCATCTACTACGAATATGTCAAAAAACTAAATGTCAAAACTATCATGTTGGTTTTGCCACAATTATGAACAAATTTCTTGTTAAAAAACTAGATACGTTTTGTTTGCACAGCAATTTATAAAGCAAAAGTTATTAACGATTAAAAATAAATTCCCTAAGAAAGGAAAATAGGGAGGCAAATAAATTAAATACAAAATACATTCAATTTAAAACCAATTGCATACTAATGAAACAAAACAAAACGAAACAACACAAAACAACAAATAATTAAAAAGTAAGTTGTTGAACAGTGTTGTATGCACGGTCAATAATATTTGCAGGAATAATTCTTCTATCATGGAATAGAAAGCCTGTATCCTCGTAACGAAGTCCAACTCCCCCAGTGTCAACAAGTTCACAAGAGAAAGGTACTTTAAAAATTGAACGGCCTCCAAACTTAAAGACCTAGACCAATTGACGTAAATTAACTGAAAGAAGTGTTATTTATAAATTGTTTTCGTTTGAAGGAAACCAGAAAAAATAGGTTCAATTAGCGTCAGGATCACTATATCCTTCTTCACAGTACACGATGTAAACATTAATGCTAAAATACTATTTTAATGAATAGTAATGAAACTGCTAATTATTTAGTTGATCTCATTAATTACCCATGTATGTATGTATGCATGTATGTATATCGCTCTTTCTGTTCTTTACGCAATGCCCTGAGCCAATGTATTACAGTGTCCTGTGCGAATTTATTTAGAATATTCGCAAAAGATTAAAGAGTAGAAAAATAAACTACACAACATTGCGCAAAGAACAGCACTAATTAAAAATATTGTTAGAGCTATTGTTACGTTCTTGGAGCATTGGCCATATTTTCAATTGGCAAGCAACAACCGTGCGAATAGAATAACGAGTGAGCATATGCGAATTCTTATGGTCAAAAGGTTGATCTGTTGTTGATCGAGCAATTATGGTTGACTCTAATGCATCAAAATCATTATGTGAAGTAGTCAGTTACTGAAGTACACAGTTACCTAATAAACAATAATAGGTTGAACTTAATTTTTAGGGTGCAATAAGACCCAAGGCTATGGCATAAAGCTTAAAAACTTATTGTTCTTCCAAACATTTTAACGTTGACCCATAATGATCCATAACGTCTTAGAAAATCGGATGATTTTAGGGACAGAGAATATTTTCTTGTAGATAATTGTGTTTTATTTTTGAATTTTTGGCAGCATAAAGAAAAATTTATTCGGGAGCTTTGACTTTTTTCTTCTGCGATGGGAAATAACTATACATCTGCTTCGGTCTCAATAAGGTACTTGGATTTCAACTCAGCAACTTGAGTGAACAGACGACTTATATTTTGGCCATTCTCAACCGTCACTCTAGGTGAAGTTCCTACTAGTTTTTCGATGACTTGAAGGAACACGGTAGACGGCATTTGGGTGCTTAAAAACCAAACTTCTTATGATACCAAGCAAATGTTTTAGCAGATGACGAACGACATTCACTGTCTAAAAAATTTCTATTGGTGCTTCTATTGCGACGATAACTTTTTGTAGAAAAAGTAGCTATTGTCGATATAAGTTCGGCAATTTTATCTTTGATGGCAGCGAGCAAGTCAATGCACCATTTTTTCTTAAAGGAGCGAATGGCTGTTTATCAGCCGACGAAGTCGTTTCTTTTCTGATTCCAAAAATTCATTTAACAATACGAATTTCAAAGTCGTCATTAATTTCTTCCAGAGGGTCTTCCAAAATATGGCTAACGTATGCTGCTTTTGATTTTACATCACAAGCAATCATTAAAACCACTAAGAACTGACCTTGCTTCTATGGAAAAAAAAAGGTTTGGAATGTAGCTGACATTAACAAAGATTTTTGTTATTAAGTTAAAATCTACCTGAAAACATGGTTTCAAAGGAAAGTAAGTTGTAAACCGCTTACTAAAAAAATACACTAAGAATTATAAGGATTCCTTTTCCTCCATTGCAAATAGACATACTAAAAAAGACATATTGTTGGTGGTTTGATATTTCTTTTTGCGATCTATTGTTGGTAGGTATTAGGAGAATTTAACTAAAGGAATTGTCCAGATATAAAGAGAAATCGGAGATATTTTAGGGAGCTCGATGCATTTCAAAGAAATTCGTATATTTGTTTTTAAAACAAATATAAGTATTTTAGCATTAAAAAGGGTTCGCCATTCAACCTTTTTTTTTCAACTAGTGCTTATTTCGTGAATGGTAACAGTTAGCTCACGTTTGATTTGACAGACAATTAGTTTTTTTCCTTCCGCTGAGCGAATATGGTTGTGTATACGCTTGAACAACGCTGGGAAATATTGCGACATTACTTTAAAAATGATGGTAATGTTGCAGAATGTGTGCGAAAATTGCGTACGTATGTTCGTTATCTTGTGAAAAAAAGTGAAGAGACTGGCATCCTCATCGATAAACCACAGCGAAAAACCCAAAAAACAGTGCATACACCCGAGAATATTGCTGCTGTGGCAGAAAGTATATGTGAAGCGGCGTCAACATCAATTCACCGTCGTTCTCAACAATTGAACATTTCAGAGACATCACTGAGACGAATTTTGCATAAAGCCCTTGATATGACGCCATACAAAGTCATATTGGTTCAGGAGTTGAAGCCAATGCGTTTTCGCTTCGGTAAGTGTGCCTGCGATCGACTTACAGAAGATGCCAATTTTGCCAAAAAAAATCATCTTCTCAGATGAAGTTCATTTTGTTCTTGGCGAGTATGTAAACAAGCAAAATTGTCGCATTTGGGGAACAGAAAACCCGCACGCATACATTGAAAAGCCGACGCACCCAAAACGAGTCACTGTTTGGTGTTCTTCGAAAATGAGCAAAGAGTGGCCATTACAGTCAATGGCGATCGTTATCGAGCCATATTGAACGAATTTTTGTTCACAAAAATTGAAGAAGAGGATATTGGCAACATTTGATTTAAACAGGACGGCGATACAGACGAAGCTACACTCGATGTTTTGCGCCTTATTTTTGAAGATCACATTATCAACCCTTAGAGCTGATGTCGCTTGGCCACCTCGGAGCTGCGATTTGACACTGTTGGACTATTATTTGTGGTGTGCTGTCAAAGTGTTACGCCGACAAGCCAGAGACAATTGACGCTTTAAAGGACAATATTCGTGAAGCCAGCTGCACACAATCGATAATGTGTTTAAAAATTGAACCGATCATGTAGGCTACTGCATAGCCAGCTGAGGTAGCCATTTGAATGAAATTATTTTCCATTATTAAGCGAAAGGATTGTACTTTTAAATAAAAGAAGAAATTTGAGAAAATATTCAGTAGTTTTGTTTATAGCATTTAAAACAAAAAAAATAGTTATTTGGCGGACCCTTTAACAAATAGTCATAATTTCGGCAGCCATAAGAATTCATTCGTTCGCACAAATAAATTTAACAGAAAAACGTATTTTAAATAGATGAAATTTTTTCAAATGTAATTTTGCCAACGAACGAATTTTTATGACACAATGGGATATCCAGTTAAAAGGGAAGAATTAGTTAAAAAATTTTGTGAAAGGAAAAATTTGACACTCCTAGAATGTAATGCAGATTTTTTGTCTTAGATTGTAACCCAGTAAATAATTTAATAAGTAATAATATGAGCAATATTGACAACGAATAAATATTAATTTGGTTTTAAACAAAGAATGGAATTTTTTTTTTATTCTTAAAAATTTTTCTGTTTTCTTTACACCGTTCGAGTTGCTGTTATAGTACCATACTGATTGCTGTAAAAGAAGCATGAATGCATGATGCCTTGCATATAATGACGTCTTGTTAAATAATGAAAATGGACGTAAGTTTAAGTCAAAATTAAAAGTTTTATCTGTGAAAGTGATGACATCTAATTGTCGATTGTTCTTTTTACATAAACGATGGAAAATTCACTACTGGTAATATACAGATGTTATTACTTATTTTAATTTTCAGAGTTTTGGTGCAACAAAACACAGAAATGAAGCGGCATTAAACATATAATTTTGGTTTCACTACTTCAAAAGTTTTATGTGTCATCAAGGTGATAAAAATTTAGCATTCTTTTGAATTGTGTTCTTTTGCTAAATATTCTCACTGCAAAAGATAAAAGCCTGGGTTAGTGGCTGCTAAGGGGTAATATTACTATGTTGCAACTAAAAATTTCTTAATTGAGAGGGTGCGTTGGAACATAATGCATTGATGGAATATCTAATCAAACTAAATAATTTAAATAAATAGATAATTTTTTGTAAATTAAAATATTGTGACGCCAAAAGTCCCAGGGTCGTTTTTGGCACGACAAACCTATATATAATTGCTGTATTGAATTTCCAACGTTTATTTCAATAATATTTTCTCCATTGTATCTGAATTCCTAGTGTATAAAACAATGTATATTTATTTATAAACATATATATTTTGTGATTTGTTCAATCATAAATAATATTTCATCTATTTTTTCTGAATTCCTACTTTTGTTTATAATAGAATAAGTACTCTCACTAATTTTAGAAGATTAAGGTCTTTGTTTTAATTAAGTTAATATTAAGTTAATGAATTATGTTTAGTTTAAGTCATTTTAATTTATAATTTTGTATTTGACGGCAGTTCGTTGGGCAACACCGCCGGGCAGAATGATTGGTGGTGAATACAGCCAATAGTTTTGTTAAGCAGCATCTGATGGTTGGTGGTGAATACAGCCATCGGCTGTGGTGTAAATAGACTGCTATTATGGTGTGTGTGTTGGTGTATAGCTGTGTGTTGACAGCATGAGTATAAAAGGGCAAACACCATGAATAAAAATTCAATTTGTGTGCAGCCGGCGGCGGAACAACAGGTAATTTTTATTATCATATTTTAGACTGTTAGGTAAGACAGTCAGGTTATAAACAAAGCAGAGGTTTTGACCCAGCCGAGTTTATACCCTGAGATAAGAACTGTGGCTCGGTCACAAACGAAGCCGAGGTTTTGACCCAGTGGAGTTTGTGTCTACCGTCACCATAGTGGATGACCAGAGCATTGGACAGTTGAGCGGAGGTTTTGACCCAGCCCAACCTACAGTGTTTTGGTTATTTCCATAGGACACACGTCATACTAAACCGAACTGTGGCTCGGTCACAAACGAAGCCGAGGTTTTGACCCAGCGGAATTTGTGTCTACCGTCACCATAGTGGGTGACCAGAGCATTGGACAGTTGAGCGGAGGTTTTGACCCAGCCCAACCTACAGTGTTTTGGTGATTTCCCTTTGGACACACGGCATATTGAACTGTGGCTCGGTCACAAACGAAGCCGAGGTTTTGACCCAGCGGAGTTTGTGTCTACCGTCACCATAGTGGGTGACCAGAGCATTGGACAGTTGAGCGGAGGTTTTGACCCAGCCCAACCTACAGTGTTTCTGGTTATTTCCCTTGGTCACACGGCCACTTCAACGAACGGTGCCCCAAACGAAACGCCACTGACCGGTATATATTGGACACAGACTACGGACACTGCCGCACTCATACACCCACACAGTGTAAAGTAGAAGAAGCCGACAACGAGCTGCCATTAAGAAGGAAGATATTGTCAAAATAAAAAAATTAAGTAAACCTGAGCAACCGCGGGTTTTTTTATTTTGTCTCCACGACACAACACGACCCTGGACGCCGCTGAGTATACCCCAGCAGCCAGGTAAAGCGTGTCGTTACAATTGGCGCCCGAGCAGGGACCCTATAAGGGTTACGAAGAAGAAGACAGGGAGGTCAAGTGATTCATCCCCGCCAAGACGTTAAGATGTTAAGGACATCATGGGCGTATACCTTACGCAAAGACGAATTGGTAAAATACCTAGGAGCCTTTGCCCAGGACTCCTCAGGCAACGTGGAAGAATTAAGGAAGCGTTTCGCCAAGTTCTTAACAGCGGAACACGGCGAGAAGCGAAGAGAGGAACTGTTGGAGTTGCAAACCAGGCACGAGCACCCGCCTGGTACCACGCAACTAACACTAACAGTACCAAAAGAGACGATTACTACCACACCAGACACCCCCGTGATAGATGAGACGCCCCAGGTACCGAATAGCGATGCTAGGACCACCAGCCAGTCGCTTGTCAGGCCGACATCGCAAACGACGGCAGCAGCCATAGATGCCATGGGTGTGACAGGTAGCACACCATCACCACGCAACGATGACCAAATCATTATAGTGGAATTGGTCAGAAAATGGGGACTGAAGTATGCTGGCGGCAAAGATCCCCTGGAATTTGTAGAACGAGCGGAAGAGCTCGCCGAGATGTACAACGTGGACCTCAACCAGTTACCACGTGTGATGCCGGAAGTTCTAAAGGAAAAGGCGTTAATTTGGTTCCGAAACAATAATCGGCACTGGAACCAATGGCACCAATTTAAGAAGGATTTGTGTGACTTTTTTCTTCCTCCCAATTATTTTGAGAAGCTGGAAGATGAGATCCGTAAACGAATGCAGCGGCCCAAGGAACCATTTAAGGAATATGTTCTTGCCCTGCAACAATTAATGAGACATAGCAGCCTATCGGAACAGCAAAAAACCGATAGAATCTTCAGAAACGCGAGGTCAGACTACCAGTGGTATATTCGGCGAAAGGATTTTGCTTCTCTGAGTGAACTCCTCCAGCTTGCCGATGACTTGGATAGTATACCAATGGCTCCGCAAAACCGGGGTGAGTACCACCGTATGATGACGAAAACCACGGTAAGAGCGTCATCAAGAGCTTCAACTGGCAACCACAAGCACCAAATACCACAAACCACCCTGCTCTGGGAAGAAGATAAGCTAAAAGCAATCCTTCTGGTCGAGGGACAGGCGGTGGATGCAATCCTCGATACTGGCGCCACTAGAAGTTTTATTACCACCAGTATGCTGAGACGTTTTGGTGAAGCACCCCAGAATTCTGTTGGCATTAACATACTTCTGGCTGATGGGTCAAGAAAAAGAATCAGCCAATCTGTGCGTTTGAAAGTGACGTTGGGGAAGAAGACCGCTAGAACAGAATTCCTTATCTTAGATGACGCCACTGAAGACATCGTAATTGGTTTAGATTTTTTGCGAGAATTCGACACTATCATCTGCTGTGCAGGCCTGAGTGCGAGAAGCAGGCGAAGAATGCCACCAATAATTACACCGAAGACTAACCGCGTAATTCCGAATAAAGGGGTAAGTGGCGTTGTCGGGACACGAAAAACAGAAAGGGTGAAGAAGAACAATGTCCCCCGGAAAATAGCAATGGACGCTATTAAATTGGTCCAGACCAGTCAGCAGGCCCCATATCCATGGGTAACACACCGTATGAGGGAAGTGAGAAAACAACCCGAAAAGATTTCAAATTTTTCACCTCAAAATGATAAACTGTACAAACATTCAAACCGGAATTTGAACGATGAAGACTGTACACCGAGGAAGTTTTACGTGCCAACACCACTGCGGGAACAAGTCATAACAACAAATCATGGCGCTACCGCTGGAGAACAGTTGGGAATAAAGAAACCATTTCGTAAGGGCGCCAACCGATACTTCTGGAAAGGTATGACGCAAGTCATCAGTCGATATATGCGAAGCTGTGAATCTTGCCAACAGCAGAAGGTAATGCAAAAGATACCTGCAGGAGCAATGCTGATAAGAATTCCAACCGAATCCAACGACTCAAATTTGGCCAGTATAAGCCCGAGTTGCATTACGCCAGGAAGACGCGAGGAAGAATGGAGCTCCCTAAAGGAACCCGGAAGTCTGCGGGAGGTGGCTTTGAACCAGACGCCCCCCGAAGTCCAAAGGAAGTTGGCCAGGATTTTAGAGAGCAGAAGCGGTCAACAGAGGCTACGCTTCCAGGAGGAGGTGGACTGGCGACAATATAGAGTGAGTGTCAGCCGGAAAGGGGTGGCACGCATCCGAGTGTCTGAAACTAGCCCCTCATAAGGGGAGAGGGCAGTGTGACGCCAAAAGTCCCAGGGTCGTTTTTGGCACGACAAACCTATATATAATTGCTGTATTGAATTTCCAACGTTTATTTCAATAATATTTTCTCCATTGTATCTGAATTCCTAGTGTATAAAACAATGTATATTTATTTATAAACATATATATTTTGTGATTTGTTCAATCATAAATAATATTTCATCTATTTTTTCTGAATTCCTACTTTTGTTTATAATAGAATAAGTACTCTCACTAATTTTAGAAGATTAAGGTCTTTGTTTTAATTAAGTTAATATTAAGTTAATGAATTATGTTTAGTTTAAGTCATTTTAATTTATAATTTTGTATTTGACGGCAGTTCGTTGGGCAACACCGCCGGGCAGAATGATTGGTGGTGAATACAGCCAATAGTTTTGTTAAGCAGCATCTGATGGTTGGTGGTGAATACAGCCATCGGCTGTGGTGTAAATAGACTGCTATTATGGTGTGTGTGTTGGTGTATAGCTGTGTGTTGACAGCATGAGTATAAAAGGGCAAACACCATGAATAAAAATTCAATTTGTGTGCAGCCGGCGGCGGAACAACAGGTAATTTTTATTATCATATTTTAGACTGTTAGGTAAGACAGTCAGGTTATAAACAAAGCAGAGGTTTTGACCCAGCCAAGTTTATACCCTGAGATAAGAACTGTGGCTCGGTCACAAACGAAGCCGAGGTTTTGACCCAGTGGAGTTTGTGTCTACCGTCACCATAGTGGATGACCAGAGCATTGGACAGTTGAGCGGAGGTTTTGACCCAGCCCAACCTACAGTGTTTTGGTTATTTCCATAGGACACACGTCATACTAAACCGAACTGTGGCTCGGTCACAAACGAAGCCGAGGTTTTGACCCAGCGGAATTTGTGTCTACCGTCACCATAGTGGGTGACCAGAGCATTGGACAGTTGAGCGGAGGTTTTGACCCAGCCCAACCTACAGTGTTTTGGTGATTTCCCTTTGGACACACGGCATATTGAACTGTGGCTCGGTCACAAACGAAGCCGAGGTTTTGACCCAGCGGAGTTTGTGTCTACCGTCACCATAGTGGGTGACCAGAGCATTGGACAGTTGAGCGGAGGTTTTGACCCAGCCCAACCTACAGTGTTTCTGGTTATTTCCCTTGGTCACACGGCCACTTCAACGAACGGTGCCCCAAACGAAACGCCACTGACCGGTATATATTGGACACAGACTACGGACACTGCCGCACTCATACACCCACACAGTGTAAAGTAGAAGAAGCCGACAACGAGCTGCCATTAAGAAGGAAGATATTGTCAAAATAAAAAAATTAAGTAAACCTGAGCAACCGCGGGTTTTTTTATTTTGTCTCCACGACACAACACGACCCTGGACGCCGCTGAGTATACCCCAGCAGCCAGGTAAAGCGTGTCGTTACAATATTATTATAATGTTTCAGGCACATGCAAAATAAACTACTTTATAAAAAAAATAATGTTAGAAGTCACAAATTATGGTGTAAAATAGGTAAACCAGGCAGAAAACTAAGGAAATCGTTTCCTTACAAGCTGCGTAAAGTCTAAAAGTCAAGACTATTGATAGATTCGGCTACAAAATGATGAAAAACTTTGCAATTAAGTAGTTGCGGAGGCGTTTTGCTTAAGTTTTAAAAGAAAATAATTAAGTAACAAAGTAAACAACTTAGAATGCTGTTTACTAACTGCATAGTTTAAAAACAAAACTTATATACGCAAGACAACAACAACTTTTTAGTTACAAACTACGAAAAAATTTTATACACGCAAAACAACAACAATTGGGAAGAAACTTTATCAGAATAAAAATAAAAACAAACCAAAAGTACACAAAGACCAACATTGAATAAATAACACAACAGCAACAAAATGTGATACAAAGAAAGTAGAAAATTCTTCATTTTTCTAGCGTTCTAGTAGACAAATACAAAAGACAGCATCTAAGTGGTTAGTTAGTTAATTAAAACATAAACCTTGTGAAGTAAAGGCTTGCTGCTTTAGTAAATAGTTCTGTAGTTCCAACTTTGTGTATATTTGAAGTAAATAAACTTGTAATTTATTTGAAAACTGTAAACTGTGATGTCATCAACTGCCCCAATGAAACTTGCATGGCCAACAAAACCCACAGAAGGTGTACATCTAGAACAGTGCAATTTTTAATATTATTTTGTAATATTAGGCTTTTTTGTAAAATATTCTGAAATGTAGCAAATTCTAAATATCACATCATCAAAAATTTATTGCAAAACTTTCAGGAATCTTTGCAATATATGGATATTGTGAGAAAATTATATCAAACAATGATGCACTATTTACTGACCAAACATCTGCTTAAATAGGATTTGAAAAAACTTAAGGCTGAGGTAAATAATTGCGAAATACTTCAAAAGTTCCTCAAAATTTAACGTTCAACTCCAAGATACTTTTTTAAAATACCAACAGAGTTATTTCTTCAATGTAAAATTAAAACTACTTTAGCAATCTGATATCTAAATGGAAACTACATTCAATATTAAACATGAAGCTAAAAATAGTTTTTCAACCGAAAGATTTTGCCTTCGCACTAGAGCTTAAAAGTAATAAAATGCCTGAGATTGCAGATTCTGTTGATGGAAATGAAAACTGCATAGACATGTCTACGACTATAAAACAAAATTAATAAGATCTCATATCAATCAGCTATATATGATAACAAAATCGATTAGTCGAATTCAGTTATAGTTATTTGGAATAACAGCAAATGTAGGTTATATATCGGCAACAACAATAGTCAGCAGACGATAATTCAGCAGATTCAAGGCGATTTTTAGGAAATACACCTCTAAATATCCCTGATAATCAATTCCGCTCTCTACTGTCTTTGTTCAAAGATTCGAGACCCAAAACGAAACCACAAACCTCCAAACAGATTCGGGTTATCTATGTATTAAAAGGGAAGGTGTTGAAGAGACTTGCAAAATAAACTATTTACTTCATAAAAATAATCATGTTATAATTGAAATATTATAACATACGAAATATTTGGTCATACTTATTTTTTATAGTTTATACTTGTAAAAAATATATTTTCGGTTTTAATTTGTTTAAATTTACAAAAACCTTAAGAGATAATATACAAAAATATTTTATATTAATGGTGTAAATAAGTAAATACTTTTCATTAGGTACAGAAACTTCACCGGCTGAATAAGAATTATTTGTTCGCTTTAATAAGTGAAGTTTCTTTAGTAACTATTTAACAGATTAATGCTTTCAATTGGAAAATGTCATAGCGATTAAAAACTTAATACAAATCTTAATAAATTCTATTTTTAAATTCGAATTTTCCTAATTGAAATAATGGCTTAATCTTTTAAAGAAATGTTTTTGGAATTCAAATTACCTTAAATAAAACGATCATAATTTGTGGAAACTGTAAAAACGAAGAAAGGAGCTGGAACCGCTTAAATATTTTCTTTTTTCCATGAATAGAGATATTTTTAAATTTTTAATTTAAAATATGTAAATACTCAACATCGAAAAATGGGTTAAAAGCTTAAAATATTGACTACAGAGATATTTTAATCCGCAGGCAAGATAAGATAAAAAACAACAGCTTTTCTTCTGAATAGCAATATAAAACTAATCCGCCTATACGTTAATAGGCTTTAGGGAGGTTTACTATTAGTAAAAATAAGGGTTAATAAAAAACTAAGCGATTTTCTTGAAAACTGCATCAGTACTTTTCCAGGTTGATGGTTTTTCCTTTTATTGTAATAAAACACATTATTGTAATGATTAATAATTATACAAGTTTAAAAGCTCCGGTCAACTTTTGGATCAGAGCAGATGAGAACAAATCTTGACGTTACTTGAGGTGCTGAATTCAAATCCGGGTTTCGATTTTCAAAATTGATTCTAGTTTGTTAGATCTATTGTAGAAAAATATTGTATGACTTTAAAAAACAATCGACTAAATATAATTCGCCTTCTAAGTATAATTCCCAGAAAGCTAAAGTTTATGATGAAGAAGAAACATTCGATAACAAGGAATCATAAAGGAATTTTGGCAGAAGATTATCTTCGGAAGGGAAACAGTGCTAATGGCAATTGTACTGCATTGAACATATATGTTCATTTTAATCGCCTTACCAAAACGCTTCTAGTTTTAAATTGATCAAAAACCGTCTTTATCTGTTTGTTTTTGCCATCATCGAATATGTTAAATATAACATTTCAATGTGACCCACGGATTCGCCATACTTGCCATTGTGAGCTGTATCACCTTGTTTCGTATAATGAAAACATTTTCTTACACTTCTGGATATCTATTTTGACAGCAAATCAATAAAAGTCAATTTTTTTCAAATTTAGTATTATAAAAAATTTTTCAATTAACTCTTAAAATTACTGTCTGTGAAAATTTTTAAAATTTCGATAACCATATAACTAAATCATAAAGATAATCTTGTTTTAAATTATTCTGTAGTAATATCGATTAGCAAACAAAATTAATAAAATGATTTGGATTTTAAAAAGAGTACCTTATTATATATTGGCTGTTATGGCATGCTACGCCGCCTACAACATGCCACCAGAGACTAATCCCTACGCTTTTGCAGCCTGTGCCGTTGGCATCATGTATGGCGTGTTCGGCTTGGTGGGTGGACAAGAAGTGCAAGATAGTATAGTTAAAGGTGTTGTAGACGACCTCTTGGATTTCATTCCTCTGGCAATGGTCAATATTGAAATATATAAACTGCTTGGGAAGTCATATGCCTTTGTTCATGGCTTGTCAATAATACCCTTAGTACTTGACCTTACGGCTAAGTTATTTGGAGATGCCAGTGATGATGTTGCAACACAAATACTAAAGCATGTTAGCAATATTGCAAATGTGACTTCCTTACTTTATCTAGCGTATGCGGAAAAAAATATTATGTATTCCCTGGTGGCCCTCTCATACTTAGCAGCTCATTTGGGTGTGGCCTTTGGAGGAAAATGTCACGGTTTTCTCGTGGACTTAGGCTATATAGCGAGTTATAGCATGTTCTATTTTGCTACGTTTATGGCATTGAAGCCAAAAGAAGCAGGAACAGGGGGAGGAGCCCCAGAGCCAGAGGCAGATGATGAATAACTTCAGTGGAATCCATAAAAAATAAAACAACTAAGCATTGAGTTTTAATTCAAATAAAAAAAAATTATCAAAATATTTTAATCAAAATTGAAAATCAATACAAACATTGTAAATTAAAAAAAAAATAAAAATTTGTTAATATTATTCAAAACATTATTCGGCAAATATTTCTAAATTTCTGATTTATATTACAATTCCTTCAAAACAAAATGTTGGGTACTTTAATGAACACCGTTTTTAATGGCCTGTTAATAGGCACTTCTGGTTATGCCATGTTCACAATTGATCCTGCCGAAAATCCATTCGCTTTTACTGCTTGTGCGGTAGGATTTTGTCATGGATGTGCGGGGATTTATACGCAACTTTTTGAAAAGTCATGCCCAGAGGATGGACCATGTATGAATCGAGCTAAGATGCTAACTACAAGTTGCATGGAAATCATATCCGTACCATTGATCAACATTGACTTCTACAGTCATTCGCAACAAAGTAATGCTTTAGCTTTGGGTCACGGATTATTTATTATACCACTGGCTTTTGACTTAACTTTTCAAGTATTTAGTGTTGAAGGAGATGAAGGCGAAGCTACATCACTTTTAAAAGATCTTACAGCACTAGGAAATATCGTATCCTTGTTATTTTTTTCAGTTAATGAAAGTAATACAAGTGCTGGCATTATGACTTTTGCAGCGTTTTTTGCCTACACTGTTGCTATGGTCGTTGACCGCTTGTATAGTGGTACAGAAGAAAATTTAAATCTAATGGGTTATTCATTATTCTTTGGTGCATTGCCTTTCGCAATAAAGTCTGGTGGGGCCAGTTAAAAACGAAATTGGAGAGATTACAGTTTTGGAACCTAAGGTATTTCATTTTTATTCTAATTGTAATAAAAATATTAAGAATTCATTTTTTCTTGAAACAGATTACAAATTTGTCAAAAAAAAACCCGAAGAAAGCAAAAAAAAATTAATTCAGGGACTGTTTTGATTTTAAGTAACTCTAAAATTGAATAACCTGACCTTAAAAAATTGGTGAGAGTTTGACGAGTGTAGCAGTATCTTTTTTCTAACTTGTTCAGCTAAGCTGACTGCCTGTATTTTGATAGCGAATAATGTATTTAGTAAAAAAAATTATAAATCACAATGTGTTTTAATTTTTCTCAATTATTGATCATCAGCTCAGACATCAGATACTATTAAACTTAAAATACGTTACGCTTATAGATATTGTTTAATTCTTACTGGCCACCTAGCCACTACTTTTACAATGAATGCCTCATTATCATTGTCGAAAGCAAAGCACGAGATTTTGATGTGTTCACTTAAAACGGCTTAAAAAATTGGTAAATCAATCAACAGTTAATTGAAAGCCCTGGTTTCCGTTTAATAACTAATGAAGTTGTCAAAGATATTTGAGCCAAAACTGTCAAAATACTATTAGTGTAATAATTAACTTAGATCAGTTTTAGATACTATTTGTTTAGGTTTACAAATTTCAAAAGTAATAATAAGAAAAAGAAATCGTGGATAGATCGTTTTTAAATTGGGTTTAGTTGTTAAAGCAATTGAAAAACTAACTTTTTAAAAACGCTTGTTGCTGCAGAGCAGCACTCTTATCACACTCTTTAAACACGATCGCTTTTAAGTCGATTCACTTCCATCATATAAAGTCCTTTGTAAATAAATTACTACTCAAATGAAAAATATTAAAAATTAAAATGAATCACTTACAAAGGTCTAAAGTCACATATGTATATTTGCTATCCCAAATAACTTCAAGCGAACATTAAACGAGCATAAGAAGATCAAAATAATGCTCAAAACGTTCAACTCAAAATCAACTAATTTTAACGATTTGACGGAATCAATTATTTGGCTTTAATTGAGAAGTTTAAAGCATAGAGGGTATTAGTTACATTAGAATTAGATTCAAAAGATCGTTGTTGAATTAACGATGTCAGTCAGGTGCCCCTGTAGGCTAGTAGGTAGTGTACTAGCTTGTCAGTGTGGGTTTTGTGGGTTCGATTCCCAACAAAGACCTTGGTTATATTTTCACTACAAAAATAAAAATTGGCTGTCGGTGGGGCTGCTCTGCGATGAAGTTATTTTCCAACTATCCTTCTACTTTCACCACCTGTTTCAGCTCTTCTCTATCCCTTTCCTAAAGAATGTAGCACGGTACTTGACTAAATAGGCATTGTTGCCTGAAGTGATACTTCTCTTTAAACAACACCACAAAAAAAAAACAAATAAAAAAGCGATGTTAGTCAGTCAGCCTGTACACAACTGCATAGAATTTAATGGCACACTATCAGGTATTGTTTCAAAAGGGATATTACTAAAATTCAGAAATACTGATCCATAAATAATATGGCTAAATGGGTAAAAACCTCCTATTTTTCAACTTGTTTCCTATAATGCATGTTTTTGTTTGCTAGTATAATAGCTTCGTTTGTTATTGTAAATTCAGAACAATCAGCAACAACTGTACAATCAACAACAATCAACTAAATAACTGTAATAAGAATGGTAAACTTGAGATACCAGCAGAATACAACACAACCTTCATTCTTTTTAGTTTTACTGATATTTAGAAGAAATAGGATGTAAGAAATATTAAGTTTTTCGTATATTTTTAAATCACAAGTTTCCGTCACAAGTTTTATCGTAAACTTATAAAATAGTTTAAAATTGTAGTTGCTAAATTGCATTAAAAATTGTTATATATTTTGAACATCAGCATGGTACACCTGAACACTGTTATCTTATTGTGAATATTATTACTAATGCATTGGAAAAGAAAGAATATTGTTCAGCGGTGTTTTTGGACAACTACTTCCCGCTACCTTTTTTTCCTTTTTAAATCGTATTTACTTAATAGACGTTCATGTTAATGGGGAAGATTCTGAATTTGGAACTATTTTATCAGGAGTACCACAAGGAAGTGTTCTGGGTCCAGTTCTATATACGACTTACACGTCAGATATGCCTATAAATGATATTCTAACCATTATCATTTATGCCGATGGCAGCTATTTTGTATGCGAATGAGTCCCCACAAGAAGCCTCTGCAATGGTGCAAAGGCAGTTAACTCTGATTGAGCAATGGTTACTAAAATGGAACATTAAAATAAACACCCAAAAACCATCTCATGTGACTTTTACGCTAAGAAAAGGTGATTCTCCATCCCTTACGTTCTATGGAAATACTATTCCAAAATTAAATAAGGTACAGTACTTAGGCCTCCATTTGGATAGAGGACTAACATGGAAGGATCATGTCAAAGCTAAAAGAGAGTCCTTAAATATTAAAACAAGAAAAATGTATTGGCTCTTGAAATCAAGATCAGAACTGAGTCTGCAAAACAAAATAAATTTATATTAAACAATGTTAAAGCCAGTTTGGACTTATGGCCTTCAGCTCTGGGGTACAACAAGTAATTCTAATGTTGAAATACTTCAGAGATATCAATCAAAAACGTTGCGGTTATTGACAAATGCTCCTTGGTTTATAAGAAGCAACTGCTTACACAAAATACCAACAATAAAGGAAGAGATCAATAATTTCAGTGAAAAATATTTGAACAAATTAAGCAACCACTCTAACTTATTAGCTATTTCACTTCTGGATGATAGTGAGGAATACGAATACTGAAAAGATTACATGTTCTTGACATGACTTGAGATACCAGCAGAATACAACACAACCTTCGTTCTTTTTAATTTTACTGCTATTTAGAAGAAATAGGATGTAAGAAATATTAAGTTTTTGGTATATATTTAAATCAAGTTTCCGTCATCCTTCAGAATATAGTTAAATTTACGCAGTTACTATTTTGTAACTTTTATTAAGTTCACTGGAACTTAATAATAAAGTTATATTTAATTACTTATAAATTTTGCTTAACATTTTTGTTTTAAATAGATTGCAAAATAGAAGAATCAAAATAAAAGAATTAAAAAAAATATATATTTAAAAAAATATATTTTGAAAATGTTGTATCAAGACCATATCAAGAACTCACCTATTTACACCTTAAAAGCTAAACATGTAAAACAAGTGAAAGTGGGGCTTTTGAGTAAGTAGAGAAATTGTTCTTTTGAAACATTTGTTGTATACAAAAGGCGCCCGATCAAGGTTCGATTTCTTGCTATTGTTTTTTTTTTTTTTGCTATTTTTCATTTAAATTTTGAATTTAAGCGCATTTAAGCAATTTGGCTTGAGATACAAGACTCTTAAATTTTCTATACAAAATTTGGGATAAAATACACTGATGAGATTTATGAACAGTAGTGAAATGACCATATGGATATGCTTTCCCCCGTAGTAATTATTATTAAATATTTTATGGTAATATCATAAAATATTTCTTTTTAAAGGAATCTAGCAAAAATTAACGTAGATTATATTAAAAATGATTTCAAACAATAAAATTGTTTATGTAATAAATATTAAAGGACACTTTGGACCTGGAATATGGGCATACAATGGCCAACACTACGGAACTTATTGATAAACTGGGGAATGTGAAAATAACGGAGGGATCAAAACTGGTCTCTTTTGACGTAACGGACTTGTATTCATCAATTCCTGTAATGGATACATTGAACATTGTTCATAGGACAGTAGAAAACAAAACGGAAAACAAGGAACTAGCAATACAACTTACAGGCACACTAAAAGCGACACTAGAACAGAATTACTTTAGATTTAAAAGTAATATATATATAGACAAATAACAGGACTAGGGATAGGAGATCCAACATCTGCCACCCTCATGGAAGTATTTATGCAGAACTTAGAAGAGGAATACGTAAAGGAATTAAAAACCAACTTCGGAGTAATATTCTACGCAAGATATGTCGATGACATCATATGTATACCAGAAGGAAATAACGATAAGCAAATTCTAGACTACTTGAATGGAAGACACAAAAACATAAAATTTACAAGAGAAACATAATTTCGAACAGAATCAAATATGAAATATACAGGAAACCAACAGCAACGGACACAATAATACACAACTCATCAAATCATCCCCAGCAACACAAAAACGCAGCAATCGGGCAGTTAATAACAAGAATAGAGAGAACACCACTAACACGACAAATGTATATTAAGGAAATGGAAACAATATACACCATAGCGGAAGACAACGGATACAGGAGGCGCCTCGTAGATAACATCAGGGAACAAATTAGAACGAACAAAGAACGGGGAAATGAAAGGGGAAAATGGGCTACATTAACATATATGGGAAAATCAACGTACAAACTGACGAAATTCTTTGGAAAACACAACATCAATACCGCATTCAGAACAAGAAACAACCTATGCAGAATACTACGGAATAAAACAACCGAGGCAAATATACTAGACAAACAAGGAGTGTACAAATTAACTTGTACATGCCATTATAGCTACATCGGGCAAACAGGACGAAAAATTAAGACCAGATTTAGGGAACACATTAGAGACTATAAAAGAAAACTACGGGAACCGGAATCAACTCCAGGATCAAACTTTGCGAACCATATATTCAACAACAAATGTACACCAGGACATATAAAAACAACGGTTAAACTGCTTCATACACAGCACAAAGGAAGGAAACTAAATGTATTAGAAAACATGGAAATATACAAACAAATAACATTTGACGGACGAATAATAAATGAACAAATAAACACTGCTTCGGACACAATATTTGAACCGTTGAAACATTTTTACAGGAAAACAAACACTACACCAACACAAAAACGTTACGCAGGTGCACAAGACCAAAGCAATAAAGAACATCATAAAAGTACAATTACAGATTATTATGTCACATACAAAAAAAAGAGAGAAGGGAAAAAAAACCCAATAGGTTCACACAGAAACGGACAACCAGCATGATCGTAAAAGGATTTAGTTAGAAAAAAAAAGACGAATGAAAAAGGGAGCGACAAATTAGGTGAAAAGAGACAAATGGAAAAGGAGAGAGAGATGCAGGCAAACAAGGTAGAAAGTGACGAACGCAATAACACGAAGGGAGACACGAACTATATAAACACAACTGACAATAGAACGCAACTAGTACGAAAAGAACACTGAAGATGGCAAACAGCTGAAACCAGTTTGTTTACAAACCAAATTTGACGAGGGTCGACGGAAAACCGTACCCAAATAAAAATAAAAAAAATATTTTCGGACAGAGCAAAAACAAATGATTATTTCATTAAATCTTTAAATTTAATTTTTAATTTAAAGACTTTTGGGCTGATACACCTAATTGGTTTGGGAATGTTATAGCTAACATTAAAGAAAATAAAAGTCCTTGCTATAACAATATATCGCCAAATTTTGTCACTAATTGGTCAGAAATAATTGTCGCAATATCTTGTTACACAATAATGTGTATCCTGATGTTCTAAAGATCCACAAAATTGGTCCGATACCGAAAGGTATTAATGTGCGTAGCGTAGAGAAATATAGCCCAATAGCGCTCATTTCACCGATAGATAAAACTTTTGAGAAAAATATATATGATAAACTATTGCATTACATGGAAGAAAATAATATAGTGGTACTGTAAAGGTTTGGATGACGGATTCCGTCGGGTTGCAGGCATTTTCTTAGATTTCACAAAAGTGTTTGATCTTGTTGATCATCAAATACTATTCGGCAAACTATCGATAAAAGTTATATTTCAAACTCTTTGGGACCTATTGGGACAAATGTATCCCACTGAATATTCGTAGAGCCCTGATGTTTAAGTTTTTTACTTAAAATGGTTTATAAATGTCCCATTTAGTTATTTACAAGTTTAAGTACCTTTATTGAAAAAAATTATTGCGTATTATTATAACACATGCTGGTTAGTCGTGAACAAAGTGCAGAGGTATCAAATTATTTCTATGTTTTTTGTATAAAAAAGTTAAAAACATTAATAATAAGTGCAAGAAAACAGTTAAAAATATTATTGAAGTATTAAGCTATCTTCTTGTAGTAATTCTACAAGTTTGCGCAAAGGTATGAGTGAAATTTTATTTATTTTTAATATATATCCTTTTTATGGGACATATATGTCCCATTCGGCTTTTGCAGGACATATGTATCCCAATAGGGCAATAGTGTTGTAAAATTAAAAATATTGATGTAGCAAGTATTTTAGAAGACTCAGCTGAAAATGACTTTTCATCCGGAAGCGGAGACGAATACGTACCATCAGACTCCAAAAGTATTATTGATGAAGAAAATGAAACAAATCATTCAGATTCGTCAAATGAAGATAAAGAAATAGATGAAGTAGCTATGCTCTTATATCCAGCTCAAACTCCTAATTTTGAAATAAATATATGGTCAACACCGGATGAATCATTTACACCTAGAAAAGTACCTAGCAGCCACCGCAAACCAGCTTTGGGACTGAATTATAAGAGAAATGATACACCATTACAAATCTTCAAAACAATGTTACCTCCGAGCCTTATAATACAAATTACACAATGCACGAACGATGGAATTAAAATTCTTCAAGCTTCCAACAAAAAATATAAATGTATAAAGCATACAGACTTAGGGGAGATTAAAATAATTTTAGGTTGCATGATTATCGTGAGCTATAACCACGTTCCTTCAACTAAACATTATTGGGCAACACACCATTCATTAGGCAATGATGCGATCAAATCTGCTATCGCACGTGTTCGCTACTTATTTCTTTCATCTAATATGTATTCTGCACATCCAGAAAAACCTGCAAACGCCTAAAAGACACATTATGTCGACGATATTGTCAAATGTTTGAAGGGTCGTTTCCAAAGTGCACGTGAAGATACCCCATTTCAATCTATAGATGAGTCTATTACTAAGTTCAAAGGACGTTCATTGCTGAAGCAATACATGCAACTAAAACCTACGAAACGTGGAATAAAAATGTGGTTGAGGTGTGATTCTCTAAGTGGGTACGTATATGATTTTAACATTTACTGCGGTAAGGAAGATGGTCCTTTGGCACCCTTGGAGAACGTGTAGTAAATAACCTTGCCAAGACAATCAAGTACCCAGACGTTACACTTTGCTGTGATCGTTTATTTACTAGTTTTCATTTACTTGAAACTTTGGATTATCCGGCATTGGGTACAGTGATGACGAATCGGAAGAAATTGCCAAATTGTCAAAAGCTACCCAAGGGTGAAGCTATTTTCAAATCATGTAGTTCTGAGATTATGTACACAAAATGGCATGATAACTAGAAGGTAGCAGCTATAAGGAACTGTCATAGCTCTTCAATGGCATCAATAAATAAAAAGCTAAGAAATGGTGAAATTGAAGTTATATAGTGTCCGGAAATTATAAAATTTTACAGGAGTATAATCGGAGACGTAGATCGAGCTCATCAGTTTTTTTTTAAGAAAAGTAACACTTCAGGCAACAATGCCTATTTAGTCAAGTACCGTGCTAGATTCTTTAGGAAAGGGATAGAGAAGAGATGAAACAGGTGGTGAAAGTAGAAGGATAGTCGGACATCAACTGCCCTATAAAGACAGCACAACGACCAGTGACTATGCCTTCATTGTAGTGAAAAAAAACCAAGGTCTTCATTGTGAATCGAACCCACAACCCTCATACTGAAAACCTAGTACACTACCTACTAGCCTACAGAGGCATCCTGTAGGTAGGCAAAATGTATGAACTAGGCCGGAAAACACTGAAATGGTGGAAGAAAGTATTTTATAGATTGATGATGATGGCGTCAGCAGTAAATTCATGGATCATATATATGAATTTACACCGTAAAAAGGAACAATTTCTTGATTTTTTAGTTCTGCTAGCAGAAGCTCTTATTGCAGAAGGACAGAAAACTGCGGCCGTTAGAAGAAGCCTTAGTCATGGTGGTTACCATTCAAAAAATAAGAAAATGTATGGCTAATCTCCTACTCACTTGCCTACAAGACGTCGGTGCACAGGTTGCCAAAAAAAAAAAAAAAATTAAAAAACCAACTAAAACTTTATGTTAAGAATGTCCACTTCATTGTGCAAATATTGTTTTGCGCCATTTCACAAATAATTTTCAAATGTTTGCCTTTTGTTTTGTTTTGGTTTTAAAATACACAAAATGAAGTTTGAAAGAATAAATAAAACACCATGAAATTAAAAAAAAAGTATATATGTATATATATATATATATATATATATATATATATATATATATATATATATTATTTATTTATGTGTATATTCTCTTTTTATATGTTTAGGACTGATGGGACTTATATGTTCCATGCCAAACTCCTGATGGGACAAATTTTCCCCCTGGATAGGCACACAAAAAAAAATTCTATATATTAGTTTCAAATGCATATCTCAGCTAAACTGTCCCATTAGAATTGTTTTACACTAATTATTCGACTCCCGTACCGAAAGGGTTTAGTCCATGGAGAGTAGTTTTATTGGTGGCATAAAATAGGGGGTATGTATCTCAAGGATGTGGGCTAGATCTAGCTTCATTTGCTATATATGTAAATGACATGAAGGGGAATATCTTTATGTTTGCGGAAGATGTGTGTTTGTTTTATCCATAGAAATAGGAATTTACTTTAAAAGCAAAATTTTCGAATATGAGCGCATTAATCGTCTTATACTCAATTCAGGCAAAACTTTTGCGCTTTAGACCGAACTCTTTGCGTTCAAAATGATGCCACATCATTGGCGGAAACTTATTAATGTTAAATATCTTAGATTTATTCTGCAAAATAACTGTTTATGGGATATGCACATAACAGATCTTAAAAGGAAAATTGCTTCAGGGATTGGTATGTTATACAAGTTCAAAAATACGTCCAGTATAAAAATTCAAATGATGATATATCAGCGTTTGATACATTCGCATATTAGTTACATGACAGCCCTATATGCATATAATATGAACAGTGCCTGCAAAATTAGGTTTTAAAAATAGTTTAAAATTTTGTAACGTTATATTCTTCAATTTCTTTATATAGAAATATTTGTAGAACATTTTTTTCCATTTATGGGATTTAGAAATACCAGTAGTGCGATTCAGTAACTTTTAAGGATTCGATACCATGTTAATGCTTTCTACACATTTGATTGTTTGCACTAACGATAGTGCGATTTAGTAACTGCTTGTTATTGCTAGTCGACAAACATTGAAAACAAGTTGCATCTCTGCAAATATATACGAAAAGCACAAAGAAGAATGCATAAAAAACAAACACAATTGTTGTAGAAATAAAGGGCGCGTATCAAAATTATTAAATTTTTCAAGTTTTTTATAAAAAAATGTGTGTATATTTTTGAATTGCTACAAATTTTATTTGGTTTCATATTACCTTTTTGGTTTACTTTTACTTTAAATGGAAAATTTATTTATTTAATTTCAGTGTTGTCGACTATTATACCAACCAAAATGGAATGTGAGTTAGCTAACGATTTTTATCGTCGACAACAGTAACTTAACAATAACACAGTGTTACAAAATTGAATGAAATAGAAAAAGCTGGGACCGGATATTATTTTTCGTGTAGGGCTTGTCGAGTAAAACAAGATTCCAATAGTGAAATTTGCCGGACACCTCCAAAATAACACCCAAATTTTTCAAGTTTTTGTAGATAATTATATATATATATATATATATCATTCGAAAGATCTCAGCTTCTTATTTTCAACCATGGTAAGAAATTAAAAATCGGATAATTATCAACAAAGTTACAGGCTTATAAGTGCGCAAAGGTACAAAAACCGGTTTTTAACCGTAAATCCGGATTTAAGAGGTGTCCGGCAAATTTCACTATTGGAATCTTGTTTTACTCGACAAGCCCTACACGAAAAATAATATCCGGTCCCAGGTTTTTTGGACTGTCGCACCGTGTAACGAATGTTGTTTTAAAAGTTACGGAATAGCCAAATCGACAATTTTGTTGTTAAAATTTTTTAACAATAACAATTGTCGTTATAACATAATAGTGACTAAGACTGTTAACTTATTTCAATAATGCCTTCAGGGCGTTGGGGGATTATTGGAATGAATATTGCATATTGTACTTGAATTTAATAAACAATTAAAAAGATGAAAGCTTGTTCCTCAAGTTAAATTTTAAAGGGTACAAAATTATTTTATGACGTTGAGAACACACTCTTTAATTGTTTTAAAAAGTAAATGAGAACGAAACTTATCAGAATACTACGAAATCTAATATATTTCTTGCAGCATACAACGTAAAGTAAGAAGGGCATTTTTTATCCAAATTATAATTTGGAATAGTAGAATAATATATACAAAAATGTTCTACCTTAACTTTAAGAGATAACTCAAAATACGACAGCCGCACGGTGGCTCAGAATCAACTTTCCTTGGCCAAAACCTATATTTTTTCTTGACATAGATTCTTAAAGTTTTCACGCCATCGGAAAGAAAGGAGATCAAAATTTAAGTAGCCAAAATATTTTCTCAAAATATTCGCAGTAGTAGGCGTGGCATGCTGCTAAAACAAAGGAATTTAAGTTAATTTAGAAATAAAAAAAATTTTAATATTTGATCTCATTAATTATGATTTCTTGAAAACTATTATTGATAATGGGCTGCGCGTTTTTTTTGTGTTTATATTGGGTTGAATGTTGTTTTTCACAAATGGTATTTGAACACCCTGTATAATTTATAGTTAGGGTGTTATGTAATAATAATTATGCAGAAGAAAGAGAAGAAAGTTATTAGTGGTATAAATAATTCTTCAAATGGTTGACATCCTTTTAAAAAACTTCCTAGAATTCTTCATGCATTTTTGCACAGATGTTTCAAATACCTGCTAAAAATTATAGGAACAAAATTTTTCAAATTTTTTCCAGTAAAGGACAAGTACGAGGATAAGGTTTATGGAACACATACTGAAAATTAGCCAAGATTTGGACTTTGGATCTTCAGGATCAGTAAGAAATAATGACACCAACAAAGAGAAAAGAATATTGAAAAAGAAAAAAAACAAGATGCATTTCTCAAACACGGGTTAATTATAGATCAACCAAAACAAGGATCAGGCAATACAAACGATGGTAATACCGCAAGAAGATTCTTTTTGGACCCCGAAACTACATTTGATATAGCAGGTGTTGATATAGATGTTATTTCAAGATTTAAAACAATTACTGAAGTACTTTTGTGCAATGAACAAGTTAATGCTAGAAAATTTGGTGACTATACCAAGGAAACTGTTGCTATATATACATCCAAATACAATTATAAAAATATATCAGCAACAGTGTACAAAGTTCTTTGTCATAGAGAAGATGTCATTAAGCACCATTTATTACCACTTGAAGATTAATCACAGGAAGCCCAGGAAAAAAGAAATAAGGATTACAGATTTAACAGAGAACATAATACCAGAAAAATGGCACGAAGTTCTACAAATGAAGATTTATTTTATATATTATTAGCAACGTCAGGTGCTTTCATCTCTAGCATTCGAAGTCAATGGAAAGTGAATCATTCGGACCTACATGCCGAAACTAAGAGCAGAATATAGAATATTTACAGGAAATATTCCAGCCAAATGAATAATAATTATAATTGGCATTTAATATTTAAATGAAATAAAGTATACAAATATTATTATTAAATATTATTTGATTTATCTACAATCTATTTATGACTGTAAATAAATATATAATTAAAGAAAAATTAAGTTACACTGTTTTATTTTAAAATTGAACAAAAACTAGGAGAAATGTAAGCATTGTTAAGCATAAAGTTAAGTGCAGCTCGCTGTACCGATTTTAATAACACCTAAACTCGATAAAAGCTTAAGATGTTATCTATTGGCTAAAAAAAGAACTTCTAAACAATCTTTGTTAGTTAAAAAGTTACAGAGTTTTGGCCAATTAAATACGATTCTGATCCACTGTGAGCCGTGTATTATTTAAGTTAATTCCATAATGTTTAATATACCGAAACCTTAGAATCGATATGACAAACGGTTATTCGTATTATGTGGAATACTTTACACTCTTCATTGCATTTACTTAAAATAAAAATTAAATTATGCTGTTAATAGTTAAGTTTTGATTATTTTAAAGCATTCTGTTCTAATTAGTTAAAACTGTTCGCAAGATGTTTAATACGTAAGTAGCCGATTTATTGAAAATATCACCAGAATGTACAGGAAATACTTTGATTTTAAGAATCGTATTAAATTAACTAAATCATTTCGTTTGTTCAATAAAGGTTTTTAACTTAAAAAAAAAAAGTAAACCAGATCTAATTTAAAATATTTCTTATCTCGTTATTAGTGTCAATAGGGTCAATAATCTGCTGTAATAGCAGCAAAAAATGCTATATTTCAAAATAAATGATATTTTCTTAGTGACAGTTTCATATGAATGAGTATTGTTTTTGTTGGGTCACAAAACAGGGATCAACAACAAAACCATTTGTGAGAACATTATCATTAGCAAAATTATCCCCGAATCATCATGTTAAAATATCAAATTTTATGAACTTCAAATGTTCACCACTTCAGAGAACAACAAACAAAAAAGGAATAACTGAATGGAATGAAAACAAAATCTTAATGAAATAACATCAAAACAAATCAACAGTGTAACTTAAAAACCGAAAACTTATGGAGGATATTAAGAAAACAACAAGATGATCTTAATGATTTTTTGTTTTTATATTTTAAACAAAATTTATATTAATTGTAATATACAGTGCTCTTTCCCTTTTGACTTTGCATTGAGCCCCATTATTTCATTTTTGCAAATATGCAGCAACAATGTTGTTGCTTTTTCCTGCTTCGACTCAATGATGTTTCTGTTAATTTCTGTTCACAAAATCCATTTAAGCAAAACTAGAGGGGGGTTTGATGTAGCCAGATTTGTTTATTTAGTTGTCGTCTGTCGGATAAAATAAAATAAAAAAAAAAATATAAGGAATACATGGGAAAAAAAGGGGTTTCGAAACTCATTTTTGTGTGCGGTGCTTTTTTATTCATTTTTAAGTTATTGACCGTTTTGTTTAAAAAGCCAATGAATTCTTTGAATGAAACCAAGGTTAAGCGGGAGTTTAAAAAGATAAATATACTAAAATTTTATTTTATTATTTGCTTTTGAGAATACCATGAGTCATAAAGATCATTCGTTATTGAAGCACGTTTTACTCTGCGCTGTTTGTTGAGCCACAGAAACAGAGGTATCGCTATCAAAACCCAGAGCAGTGATCGATTGTTAAATTATTTTTCAAACATCATGAATTTTAATTGCACACTAAAGTCTTTAAGGAATATTGAGAACTCTGATCAAAATTCACCTCTTAAATTAATGAATATAGGTTTTTTGAATCTTTTATTAACAAAAAAAAAATGCATATAAATAATTTCCTTGTTTACAATCTATCCAATTTAAGGATAATAAGCAAAAAAAAAATATAACTTTCTTTTTTTTTGTATTGTACTCCATTGAGCGCAATAATAAACCGTTTAAAATATTATTGATAATAGTTCAGTAAAATGTTTGATGCATCTATACAAAAATGTGAGTATAACTGCGTTTGTATGTTGTTAGTTATTAACATATTCATATTGACAAAATATAAAAGATTATTTAATATATTTAAAAACAAAAACAAAAAAAAACAGAAAAACTTAATTCCGGAATGTTAAATCCACAATGTCATGTAGTTTAAGTCGTCTGATTTCTTCAGTGTCATCAAGAAGGGCCATTGTTAATGGGTTGACATGCTGACTTAACCTTTCTAAATAATTTACGCTAGAACTTTTAGAATGAAAAGATCTTTTTAGATTTAATTATTCAACATAAAACCATGGAGCATTGACAATTGATCTCAGCGTTTTTGATTTCAATATTTGAGTTGCAGGCTGCTCTCTACAGCTGAATACTGTAATTCCAAACAGACTTTAGAATTGTTTTGCAAACTGTTTTATTATTCAAATTTAATTTTTCCTAAAAACCGATGATATCGTTGGGTTTTAATATTTAATTGTTGTTATTTCGCTTGTAAATATATGTGACTTCCACGTTAATCTTTCATCAATGTGTATTCCTAAGTTCTTTACGCAATCACCTTATGGAATTGAGCTGTTATTTAGGGCTTTTTTGAGATCTTTAATAGCCTTGTTATATATTTGTTTATCATGACGTTTTCTAATATTTAGCCACGTTTTCTTCAGAAGTTCTCTGATTTCAGCAGTTATGAAAGTATGATTGGAATGATTTTGAGTATGAGAATTAGGATTGCATAAATATCCAACTACCTGAGTTATGCTATTGAAATTTTCAACTGCATTATCTATTACTTCTGGAACTTTTAAAGAAACATTAAGATTTACATTTCTTTCCATCATTACAGTAAACGATCTTAAGTCAGTTTTTCTTTAATAATGTCATAACTTGATGGCAGCGAATGTAGGATAATATTGAAACTGACAAATAAAAGTGTGTTATGAGCTAAGCTCTTCAATATCAGTAATATGTAGTAAATGACTAGGAATTTTATTGAAAACAACAAACTCTTTCTAAGAACTGCAGGCCAGTGTGTTGGACTTCCTGTTTTTTTATTTATTTTTTTACTTAGTCTATAGATTTAATATAACAATATATAAATTTGTACAAGATTAATTATTCAAAGAGAAACCAATATTTTTCTTAAAAGTTAGTATGTTCCGACAATAATCTATAATATTTATTAAATTTAAAAAAAATCCTTAATAACGGATGCCAGTTAGCATATTTCGCTCTGTACCCTTGTAAGAATAGCGGGATAGAATTACGCGTAGAACGTGATGGAATATTAAAACATGTATTACTTATTAAAAATTGACAGAACACATTTCCTTAAATAAGATTAAGGATGAAACTAACATTCAACATTGTTCTACGACTTTTAAGCGTCGGAAGTTTAATTAACGCAAGTCTATTGTTATAAGATGGTACAGGTGCCCCTGTAGGCTAGTACGTAGTGTACTAGCTTGTCAGTATGGGGGTTGTGGGTTCCATTCCCAACGAACTGCTCAGCGATGAAGGCATACTAACTGGTCGCAGTGCTGTCTTATACGGCAGTTAATTTTCGACTATCCTTCTACTTTCACCACCTGTCCCATCTCTTCTCTATCCCTTTCCTAAAGAATGTAGCATGGTACTTGACTAAAATAGGTATTGTTGCCTGCAGTGCTACTTCTCTTTTAAAAAAAATTCAAAAAAATTCGAAAAGCCATTACATCGCAAGAAAGAGACCAAATAGTGCGGTTTTTGGTCACGCGGTCGCGTAATTTTTTAAATTTGACGATATCAACTTGCTGCCTCATTCTTGTGATTTAACGACGCTGGATTATTTTCTCTTTGCCATTTGAAAGACAAGGGTTTACAAGCCACAGACGACTGACGTTCTATAAAATGAAATTCTGCACTGCACTGACAAGATAAGCTAAGCTTTTTTGCAAAATGTGCTTCAAATTTTTATGAAAAGAGCAGACGTCTTTCGACGTGCTACAGACGAACATTTTTCCGAATCGTTATATAAGGGTCAGTTAATTCCTTAGCCCAGCGTTTTATAAATCCCAAGACAGATGGGGCTTTATTCACCGTAAATGATGTATGACGTATAAAATTCAGTTTAGGATCAAGTAAGACACCCGGATCAGAAATTTCTTCAACTTTGTTCAATATTCCATCGTTCAACATATATTCCATACATTCCATACATACTGCTGCACTTTTCATAATTGAGCTGTATAAGATTAATTTTGCACCAGGAATTCATCGCATCCAAATCTTGTTGCAAGAAGATATGATCCGGTTAATAATTATAAGTTCAAAAAATTTTTACATCATCAGCATACATGAGGATATTTGAAAACTTTATTACCGTTGGTAAGTCATTGATAAATAAAGAAAACAACAACGGTCCAAGCTGACTACCTTGTGGCACACCAGATTTAACATGAATCGATTTAGTTGATAGTACATTTCCGTCCTTTTGGATTAACTAATCTTGATCCCCGCCATTGATGTCTAGCATTAAAATCCCCACCAACTAAAAACTTTAGTGCCAAGCTATTAAAGATTTTTTGGCATTTGACCGAAAATCGTGGAGACAAGTAAATAGCACCGAAGGATATAGCGCCTGAATCACCTTTAATTTTAATACAAGCTGCTTGGAGATAAGATTCTCTGACTTCTTCTAAAAGTTAATATTTAATTGTTGATTTTATTAGTATTGCAGCAGCAGCACGTGTTCTGTCATCTGGATGATTTGCTGTTATCAGATCTTATTCTAAAGAATGATCTACCGGTAAAATGTGTCTCAAACGCTAACAATATATCAATAAAATGTAATTAAGGATACAATTCACCTTCTTGTGTATATGGTTAGAAAGCATATTCGCGTTCCATATTGCAATATTTAAATTTAGTTACATAATTTGGCAATTAAAACCATCATTATATGCACAAATTTTCGGTTAACTCTATTTGATTTTGTGTTAAGTTTTCCAATTTATCAAAAGAATTTTATTCATTAGTTCTTATGACTTCCGAATATGTAGTTTTCTTTTAGTTCATATTTGGATTTTAAGAGTTCATTTAGGGATGGATAATCTTTATAATTATGATTATAATTAACATAATTGCTTCTACACAATATAGCCTTTGTAACTTGTTGGATGGTTTTGCAGACAATTTAACCATTTAGGGGGAGTGTTCTTATCTTTATCATAGTCAGCAGTTAAGTGCCCTAGACCACATTTAGCACAATGTACCTACTTCATACTGTAAGTTTTTGTATGCCCAAATTCCGTGACGATATCCTTCGTTTTTCTTAGCGGTGCAATATGTACAACAGCGTTGCATAGTATTTTGATGTCATACACATTTGTACTATAAGAGTTTGGTTCACAATCTACCAAGAACATAGTCAGTGATATCGCAAAACAATTAATTCAGTCATCCGCTCTGAGCAGATGATGACAGTTGACAACCTCTGTGCAGTGGTTTCAGATCACTCGCCACAGTTTTCTTTTCTTTAATTTAAAATGTTTTTAATCAGAATTTTTTTAATTTTGGACTAAAATCAGGTCCAGATGCAAAAAATCCTTATGTGGTTTGTATATAACTTAGGAAAGACTATTTTAACATAGGAACTTACATATTAGTAGAGGGATAACTTTCGGAAACCACTTTTAACCAAAAGGATCCACAATATATCACATCAAATCGCTAATAATGTTCGTATGTATATACTGCACGTTTGGCATGAATATATTTACAAAAAGTTTTCATACCTTGATTAGTACGAGAACATACTCTTTAAATAAATACGTTAACATAGCTAGACTAGCTTGCCAGACATACATACATATTCAAGCGTGAACACGTTTGTCTGCCGGTTAATTTTTTTTTTACAAAATTCAGACATGTAGTTTAAAAACAAACAGCAGCAACTATAAACAGACGTAATATTAGATAAGAGGGAAAATATGTTCTTACTCGTATTAGCAATTAATATAATAAATTCGACTTAAAGTCATTTTTATTTTCATAATTTAATTATTTTTTTTTTTGGTATTTACTAATTGTTTATCTTTTAAAGAAAATAAGAATTATTAAGACGCCAGACATCCGTATGTGTTTATTCACGGATCAGCAGTATGTCAGCAGTAATTAATTTTAACCAAACTATCAAGTTGTTGGTGTTACCACAATTGAAAAACAACTTCTTGTTGAAAAACCCGGTACAAATTAAATCTTAGTTATGATTTACATGTACAGTGTTCGCATTGTTGATGAGTTACTATTTTAATTGATCATTCCGAGAGTCAACTCATCGTCCTGAGGCCTACTACTGAGTTCCTTTTTCCCCATTGTTCGAATCAGAATATTATTAAACGTTTCCCATGAGCGTTGGTACAATTGCGGTTCATTTAACGAAGTGCGGGAAATGATACTATTATTTTTCTAACACCCAGCTAAAATGCAGAAAAGGAGAGTGATGTTTTTCTTCTTCATGTAAAGATCAGGATTATTCTCACGCCGGCCTCTATTATGTCATCTTAAACACTTGCACGAACGGAGAACGAATGCTCTGAAGTGAAGTGAATTCTATTATGTAGTTTTAGGTTAGGAAAGAATTTTTATCATCACCAATAACAACTGCATGAATGTAGTGTTAAAAAAAATTTATAAAAAAAAGCAGAAAGCAAAACACAAAAGCAAAACAGAAAACACAAACATTTACATTCACGTTTGTGTCTTTCATTGAAATACATTTGTAAGGTATGGGTGGTTAAAAAAATGGCGGAAATATTCAAGGAACCAAGTTAAGACCTCAACAACATCATCATCATCATCCCAGCGCAAACACAAATCTTGTGCAAGTTCAACAAACCTGTTAGTCTATAAAATAAAAATAGTGTTCTAAACTTTGCACAAGATTTATATTTTCGCGTTAAAATGAGACGAAAAGGCGTTGCAAAATGTATAGCACGTTTCAAATTGTATCCATTAAATGCGCCTGCTCTATTAAACTCAACCTTCTGTAAATTTTGGAGAACCTTTTTGACTAATTAACAAAAACAACAATACCGCTACACAACAACAACAGTAAAAAAACATTAGCTCACTGTTTGGTAGTAAATTTTGTAGTAGTACTCAACAATTATTTTGAGCCAGCCGACAACTCAGCCTGCAGGCGGCCAGAAAAAAATGCATTGTTTATTATGTGTTGTTCTTGTTGCAGCACATTTTAGCGGTTAACACAAATAAAGCATATAAAAAATTGTTTCTATCGCACAGTGGGAAGGAAATGAAGCATTCTGATAACTGTCAGAAATAAAAAAAGATACTTGCGTATGTCTGTTATAAAGACTATTTAAAATTTTAATTTATACCAGCTATTTTATTTTAAACATATTTAATTTAATTAATGTTTTAATAATTTTGAATCACATAAGTATATTCGTTTATATAAAAGAATAAAAATTTAAAGTAGAACTTAATTCAGCGTTCTTGATATTTTCATATTAAAAAAGGATTGGCGCTTCTGTCCAATGAGTGCATAAATCATAAAAATTTGCTAAGGATAACATAGCTTTACTAATATAATGAATTATGCTATTCATTTGTACCGGGTTTTTCAACAAGAAGTTGTTTTTCAAGTGTGGTAACACCAACAACATGATAGTTTTGACATATTCGTAGTAGATGCATTGCCAATTGTTTGGTCGTTAAATTTGAGTCGATAGGCTCGATACAAAATGTGCGAACACCAATGAGTGTTCGAACGGATCGTTCAACTAAAAACATCACAGCCGTGGGCCACAGTGTTAAAGCAGATTTAAATTTGTCAATTTCTCACCGTTCTCAACAATTGGGGTTATATGTCAGCGCGGTCGTGATAGACATTTGCCAAATATCATTTTTCATTTATAATTGCCGAACTTTTTTCTTCGTAATACAATAAAAATTTGAATAATTTTTATCTAAATTTTTTTTATTTTTTTTTGGAAAACAAACTTTTTGCTGAATAACCTACAATCACTGGTATTTATCTAATTTTAAACAATATACAGATTTTCTCGACCGATAAGGAAACAAAACTTTTTCCCTTTACATATCGTATAAAATCAACAGCATAAAACTCTGAATTGGCCAATGAATACAAACAACTTGCTCTTTTATTCGTCAAATTAAATGTGGAAATACGAAAGTCTTGAAGACCGGTTTGATTAACGATTCGGGAATAGAAAATGCTGAAGAAGAGTGCTAAAAAGCTCGATGGCAAGTTTCAAATGGAAGGTGCCAAGATGAATAAACATAACAAAAGTTTGCATGAGTGACGGAACCAAACAAGGTTTCAGCGAGTCCCCAGCTCTGTGTTTATTCACACAAAGGCTGACTTCCTAAACGCATGTTGCTTTGTAGTAATACATTGCATTATGTTCGCAAATGCAACCGTGTAAATTATGACAATGTATTTTGTTCTTATTTGCAACACTATTGTATTTAATACGCAAGAAAAAGCAAGGAAAGCATCCAAAAAAATTTAGATGCAAAATAAATACATACAAATAAACACGCAATACAATGACGACGCAAGAAGATAAGTAAACGAATTTTCTTATAATTTAATATATTTCTATTGTATATTCACTTATTTACAGCAAAAAATGAACACATAGTTACATAAAATTACTAATATATTCACATTAGAAATGGAAAAGGAGTTTCGTAAAAAAAAGAAACGCGTTGTACTATGGGAACGTGTTTTGCAAAATATAAGGTCCATGGATGACACGTTCCCTTTTTCACGATACGAAATTTACAGAAAATTTCTAAATTTTATGGTGACAAAACCTTCGGGTGAAGCACCAACTACGTGGGAGTTTTGTGACAGACTGGACGAAGTATATGTTGCCGCAGTGATATATTTGTGCCAGAATGCAATATGGAATCGAGTTTGGACACATTATATGCAAATTTTACCGGCGATAGCAACGAGCCATGTACGCCTCAAGCAGTTTCCACGCAAGATGAAAGCTCACCTCCAGTACCAAAACGCAGTCGAGCTGATGTTATCTAGTTTTTACCCCCCGGGGGCACATATATATGGTCTTTATATAACTTCCTATCTAGACCTGTGCAACTGGGGGAAAAATGGAGCCCAGTTCCCTGACGTCAGCAGGGATACAACTGGAAACTCCACTTTATTTCCAGTTGTCTCTTTAGACATTTAACTGTTCTCTGACTGATTATTGAGATTGGCCCCTATATGGGAGTATCATGGTGGTTGTGGTTTCGCGGCCCCATATCAGGTCTTTTGTTTAATATGGTGGCCAGGATCATTTCGGCGTTAATGACACGCTAGGTGAATGATCCAGTTCAGTGAGCATGCTAGACATGTGCTCTGGACAGGAGTTGGAAAGTCTCCAACTCTTAAGCAATGAGTGATGATTTGCAGCCCTGCTCTGGAATCATCGAAGTTGCAACTAGACAGTTCTGTTGCATATAATTATAGCTTCGGATTCCTAGGACGAGCATGACGTTCCACCATCTGATTAAGGCTTCATGGCCAGGTGCGGATGTAAATCGAAGCACACAGTTATCTAGTTTTTAACAAAAGAAAGTCAAGCTGATAGGAAACTGTTAGAAAAATTAAGAATTGAAAAAGAAAAAATTTAAGAAATAAGAAAATTACGAGAAGCTTTATTAGTGGCTCGTAAATAATTTTGAATATTTAGAGAAAAAGTTAAGTGCAATTATTTTGTAGGATCAATTCTTATTTATGAATTTGTTTTTTATGTTTTAATTTTATATGCAGAATATGAATTTATTTTTGCAAATTATTTAAAATAGACATTAAAACCTAAAAAAAATTATTGTTGTATCTAAGCTGTGAGAAAAGTAGTTATAATAGTAATCTCTGATGGTAATACAATGCAAATAAATGATCCTAAAGATTGTCAGGTTTGCAAATTATTAGTATACAACGTATTAAAAAAGTAAGTATACAATGTATCAACTTGGTTTTAATGCTGTATTGATACATTGTAAATATACGTTTAGGAAGTTGTCGGATACAATGTCCATGTTATTAAACGATATACGGTGTTTTAGCGTTATATTAGCAGTAATTCAATTTAACCACAGAAATATTTCTTAGTTGTGAGATAACGATTTACACGTACAGTATTTGCATTACTGCTTATTCACTATTTTATTTGATTAATCTGAGGTATAATTTACCGTCCTACTGAGTTTCTTCTATCGTTTTTTCCATTGTCCGAATCAGAATATCATTACTCATTTCCCTGAGCATCGGTACAATTCCGGTTCATTTAACATAGTGTGATACAGTTATTTTTCTAACACCCAGTTGATTTGCTGAAAAGTAGACTGATATTTCTTTTCTTAAATTAAAGATAAGAACATGATTATTCTTACGGCCACCTCTATAAAATAATAATAAATAATAGACGATGAGACTGCATGGATTTGTGGTTTTTTGGCAAACACAGTCTATATATAATTATTATAATTATTTTATTATGCGATACATTACATTTCTCTATCTTTCCAACTACTTATGCTTTTTTTTCTGTTGTTACTTGTTTCCACACATACCACTGTAAGTCCAGAGACACATCTCCAGCAACACAGCGAACAATTTAGAAATATTTTTTTTTGTGTAAACAGCATGTGAAAATCTACTAATATAATAACGAGGATAAATAGCATTCATTCTTAAATTCTATATTTTATAACAAGTTGTGTTTATACTCATATATACATACATATATATATATATATATATATATATATATATATATATATATATATATATATATATATATATATATATATATATATATATTTTTTTTTTTTTTTTTTTGTTGTAATATATTCAAGTTGTTATTTTTGTTTTTTACAATTTGAAAGTCAACTTATTGAACACTTGTTGAAATTTTTCTAGGGCATGTGCTTTATTACTGCTGTATTATAATTTTAATATTAATTTGTATATTATTTTTATTAATTTGTATTTATATCCGCAAATCAGGTTGTGGTATAGTTTAACATATGCTTAGTTGTTTTTCCGTGAAATAAAGCGTTTAGTACTTAACATATCTGTTAAGAAAAAAAAAGTGATGATGAAAATGATGTTGATGCCTTTTTAATACAGTGACTGACAAAATTCTTGTACGACAAACGAGTTTAAGACTACTTTAAAGGCATAATTAACAAAAGTTATAACAGAGTTTTAAAATGTGCAACATAATTAGCAATTTATTATAAATTTATAAATCACAAAATATAATTTGTATATTTTATTAAACCTGAAACCAGCAATTTCAAAAACAAAAATTTTTTTTCTACTATACGTTTCACATTAGTGAGCACTAGACCATTGGTATGATATTTCTTATTGGTTATTTAATTCAGGTACAATGTACAATTGTCATTTCAATAAGCGTCGCAGCGCCCTGAAGGCATTATCGGAGGAAGTTGCACAAAATTTAATTTATTAATATTCTAATTTATTAGTAATAATTTATAATGTGTAATATTGATCTTATAAGATATTTAATATTTTAAACTTACCGAAGCTTTTCAGTTTTATTTAGCAAGTATTCCTTGGAAGACGATTTAATTAATTAATTTCTATACTTCCCATAAAATCTACATTTTGTTTAGTTTTTTTTTTTTTATTCTACATCTTAAGGACTTAAAGACATATTTCAAAACTTGTTATTCGTGAATCCCAGAAATGGGCAAAATTGCGTTACAAATGTTTCTATCTAAACACATTGTGGGATATAACCTTATTAAATTATAAACTTTTTTTTGAACCTTAGTTTGTATACGTTGAAGAGTTTTAAAACACAAAACTGTTCTTATTATACGCATATAGGACTGTCATTTAACTAATATGCGAATGCATCAGAGACTAATATATCTGCAGCTTAGTTTTTATGCTGAATTTATTTTTGAAGAAGTTTTCCTGTTAAGATCCTACGAAAGGTTACTATGCAGAGTAATTCCAAACTGAATAAATTTCTGCCAATGGTACGTTACCAATTTGTACCGTAAAAAATTTGAACGCAAAGATTTCGCTGCATAACTTTTGTCTTGTCTGGATTCAGTACAAGACGAGTCATGCGCGCATATTCAAAAATCATTGTTATATACCGTTTAATGTGCGTTCTTAAAGTACAATCTTGTTTCTATAGACAGAATAAGCACACTTCATCCGCAAACATCAAAATTCTCCCCGTAAGGTTAAGTTCTTTCTGCCATTTATAATATAGAAATAAAAGTGGACTTAGCCCATTTCTTGAGGCACCCCATATTTTCCTATTTAAAAAATAGCATATAAAGAGCTCTATAATTTGTCGAATAGTATTTGATGATTTTGTGAAATCTAAGAAAATGCCTGATTTCTTCTATTCAAAATGCCGGTTTGTAATTCATATACCTCCTGATTATTCGAGTCACCAGTTAAGGAAAGAGACACATATAAGAATATAATACAAAGTCGAATATTTAACATTTAAATGAGCAAAATGTTTATTTGCAGAAAACAACAAAACGCAGTTTATTAAGGCTTAAAGTAAATAAATTTTATTGTTAATAATGTGGTGTAGGGTGCATGCTAGACGTATTCAGAAAGATTGTGCCAGGCAAGCTACCATGAAATAAGGGCAGTATAGGTTTAAAAAAGATTAGTAAAACGGAATTTCAAGGAACTAGAGTAAATATTTCTATTCGAAGTTCATATTGCCCATCGAAAATTATAACAATTAATATTGCTTGCAAGCGATTCCAAAAACATTATTAAAAGACGTAACACGGAAAACGATTTGATCGTGCAACAGAGGGTTGTTATTAGTGAAATAAATATTATTGGACATACTATTTGTACACCACATATTTTCCAATTATCCTCAAAATCAAACATAATTATAAAACACATGACGAGCACAAAAAAAGCTTTCTAGACGGGACGTGAGCATAGTATTAAAAGAAATAAGAAAAAATCCAAAAGTAACTCGAGCGGAATTAGCTCAAGAAGTATCAAGTACTATAGGAGGAACTGTACACGTAAAAACAAAAAAAGGGTATTACATTCTGGCGGATACGCAAGCCAGACTACCACGTTAAGAACCCCTATTAGCCAAAAAAAAAATCAGCAACTGCAGTTCATTTTTAATGCCATTTTACGGCTTGAATACTATCCTGACCACTGGAAGATTTCTAAAGTTAAAATGATTCCAAAACCGGGTAAAGACCTAACCAAAACCGAGTCATATAGACCCATAAGTCTATTACCAACTATTTCAAAGGTTTTCGAAAAGTTGCTTATGGATAAATTGTCTCCAATGCTAAGGGATAGTGGGTGTATCCCAAACCATCAATTTGGTTTTAGAAGTAGACATAGCACAATTGAGCAAACCCATAGATTGGTTCAGGTGATAAGAAGGACTTTTGAGGAGAGGAAGTATTGTTCAGCTATTTTTATTGATGTTTCACAGGCTTTTGACAAAGTTTGGCATGAAGGTCTATTTCTAAAACTTACCGCTCACTTGCCTTGTAATATGAGCAACCTACTGAAAAGCTACATAATTGGACGAAAATTTGCTGTCGTTGAAGGAGACTTCGTAAGTGTATTCAAACCAATTTCCTCAGGTGTACCACAAGGTAGCATTCTTGGACCAGTTTTATATTTGATATATACCTGCGATATGCCTGTAAGTGAAACTGTCCACACTTCTACGTTTGCTGATGATACAGCGTGTCTAAGTTCGCACGAAAACTCCTATCAAGCCTCAATAAATCTTCAGCAACATATAACTCAGTTGGAGTTGTGGTTAAAATTATGGAGAATTAAAGTGAACGTTCAAAAGTGCATTCATGTGACTTTCACCCTGCGAAGAGATAATTGTTCACCCGTTCGAATCAATAATCACATTGTTCCTCACCATAATTATGTGAGATATCTTGGTATATATCTTGATCGTCGCCTTACATGGAAACATCATATTGACTCAAAGCTAACACAAATGAAACTTAAGCTAACACAATTACACTGGCTCATTGGCAGGAACTCGAAACTTGGCCTAGATTGCAAACTTCTAATTTACAAGAGTATTCTGAAACCAATATGGTCTTATGGAATCCAACTTTGGGGCACTGCCTCAGCTTCAAACGTGGATAGAATCCAACGTATGCAAAATAAAATTTTACGGTTGATAACTTCCGCCCCATGGTACATCAGAAATTCAAACATACATTGTGACTTAGACATACCGCTAGTGACTACAGAAATCATCAAATACGCAGGCAAATACTTGATGAAGCTCGAAGACCATCCTAATCCCCTTGCTCGCAATATCTTGGATTATAGTGGACATAGCCGATTAAAAAAGAGGGATACCGCAGCTTTAATCCTCAATGCTACAGATGACACATCTTAAAAACATTTGTTTTGTTTTTTTTTTAATGTCAATTTTTTTCTTTTTTTACCCAAAAGGTTAGTTCTGACATGGTCGGGACTAATGTAACTTTTTTTAGAATTTAAGATTTTAAAACTTATTGTTAGTTCTTTTTATAGAAGATACAATAAATAATTTTGAGAGTTAAAAAAAAAAAAAAAAAAAACTGCAGTTGGAGTTTGCCAAACGCTACTTAAATAAGTATAAAGCATTTTAGGAATCAGTGTTATTTAATGTCGAAACAAAAGTAAACATATCTGGTAGTGAGAGTGTGGAGCAAAAAAATTTGATACCTACAGTCAAAAACTAGAGCGAAAGTATCGTGGTAAATAGTTAGTAAAATAAAAAAAATATTAAAATGTTCGGAAAGGTCTTTATAAATTAAAATAAAAATTTGTTAAGAAACTAAATTTTAGAAAACATCAATTGCTTATTTAATGTTATGTAGATTGGAAGTGGCGATAGCAATAACAGCTACGCATTGAAATGATAACATGATTTTATAAGCATTCTAAATTACAGCAGGGCACCTATTTTCGAATATTATTTCGGCTTTCCTTCTATTGAAGAAAATTTGGTATTTCCCAATTAATGATGTATTCTACAGAAGATTCTGGTAAACTTTACTTACAAGCACGCGTATAATTTGCTAAATTACGTCATTCTTCGAATTGTTTTTGGCTTATTAACATATACTTCTTCTTTTAAATATCCCCAAAGAAAATCACACGATCATGGCAGGCAAATAATATCACCATAAAGTGAGGTACGCGCCCTTTCAAATTTTTGTGCAAAAGAGCGATTGTCTAGTTGGCTCTGTACTATTTGGCACCATCCTCTTGGAACTAAAAATCGTCCAGTTCCACATTGTCAATTTGTGGCAATAAGAAGCCCGCTATCATCTCGCGATAACGAACATCATTCACGGTAGCTGGTTCACTTTATTTCAAAGAAGTAGGATCCGATGGCGCCGCCAGCCTATAAACTGCATCATGTCATTCTTTGTGGACGCATGAATCGACTTTTCAGCAATCAGTCTTGTGGCAATTTTGCTTGATACCGAATCCACTGAGGTAAAAATGTATCGCGTCGTTGAAGATTTTTTTCTTTGTAAAAATACCATTAACTTCTGTCTATTTAACCAACCATTCAGCGTATTGACGACACTTAAAAATGGCGAGTATGCCACAGCTTTTGAGTCAGTTGAAACTTAAAAGCGTGAAAATTCAAATATTTATTCGGAATCCGCATCCGGTTGACGGCTATTTCGATCGTGAACAACCGTAATGTTATTCGCAGAACAACGTGGATGTTGGGCATTGACAGGTATTTTTAATTTTCTGCATAACTGGTTTACTTATTGTCGACACATTTGATCAATTATGCTGATTTGAACGGCCATTTTCGCAAAATGTTTCAATAGTCAACTATGTACCTCTCTATCAGATCTCTTCAAATCCGTTAGCAGACGGCATAGTGTGATTGCACAAGCACACAGGTTGCTAAATGTGATAAAAACGACTTTTAACTTTTCACTGCCTTCACCTTAACTTGAAAAAGTTGTTGTTTAACTAGCTATTACTGATCGTAAGTATGTACTTAAATAAGACGAACGGGCAAACGACTACGCTTTGCTTTCAAATCAGTTGGAGTGCTACAAGTTGGCTTCCGCGATATTATATGAAAGAGATGTTGCAACTTAAAAATATTTTACCTATGGGATTTATGTAAAAATCACAATCAAAATAATGGAATAGGGAAACGATATTGTCGAAACTTTAGATAAACGACCTGACGCTAGCAAATTCGTTTTAAACTTTACGAATTTGGAATAAAATGAAGTAAAAAACAAGCACAAACTTTACAATCAAGAAGTATAAATTTGAATTAAAATTAATAGTTTTTAGCCGGCATTAAAAAAATAATATGTGTAGGTATAATAAACAAATTCAGGAAGCGGTTCATGAGATTTTGAGAGTACCAGTGAGTAGCATTTGAATCATTACGCCCAGTGTTAAAATACTGCCAACATTAAAAACGCTAAAAATACAGTCCTGATATGATAATGAGCAAGACGAAGAAAATGGTAAAAAATTAAGATAATTTTATAACTTTAATAAATATCTTTTTTCTTTTCTAAGATCTTTTTTATATATTTTTTTTCTTCACGATATTTCGCTTTCCTTTGGAAAGCTACTTCAGGAAAAAAATTTTATATTTTCAATAAACAATAAAAATTATCAAATAATTTTATAACAAAATTAAAAAAATAATTTTATAACAAAATTAAACAAATAAAAATGCAATGCATTTTTTGTTTCAGTGTAGAGAATAAATCAAGAAAAACAATATTTTTTTACATTTTTTTTTTTACAATATTCCAAAAAGTGTATTCGCTATAATTTGACAAATGATTCATTCTCACTTCTCATTTCGGAGTAGTGATTCTTAATGCATTCCGTATTAAAGTGACTTTATTGACGATGACTTTGCTAAGGATGATGATTGCAGTTAAAAAAATCATAAAAAGCAAAACTAACAAAACAAATTGTCAACATACAACTGATAACAACCTTTGCATACAGATAAAATTTTATTTGATTTTATTTACTGTTCTGCTCAATGGTTTTCTTTTTTTATTGTAGAAAAAACTTAAATGCCGTTCGTATGGCACATAATCAGATATAAAACGCAAAGCATATCTATGGAATACATAACAACATAACTTCAAGAAAAGTCGTTTTAAGAACAGTCGTTTGGTTTGAATTTTAAAATGTGTGCGCTTATCCGCTTCTTTTAACTAGTAATCAAATTCCATTTAAACATAACTTGCAAATTGTTATTAAAATAAGCAAAGGATTGATTAACTTCCCGTTTTTTTGTGCGGAGAGAGAACCAAAAATAAATTTATTTGAATATAAGCAGCAATATTTATTTTGTGCTTGATTCCTTTTTTAAATAAATATTTCATGATATTCTCACAAAATATTTATTTAAATAAAAATAAAAAATAAAAAATGAAATGTATTGTAATGGGGGAGAGCATATCCATATTGCAATTTCACTTTCGCTCACAAAGCTCATCAGTGAATTTTACCCCAATATTGTATAGAAAAACCTAAAAGTCTTATATCCAAAGCCAAACTGATTTTATGAGAATTTTACCATAAAATCAACATAGCATAGACAGCAAGACTCAAAGACACTTTCATACAAACACTACAAAACATTTCAAAAAACAAAAAAGGAATCAAGCACAAAATAAATATTGCTGCTTATAATGAATATGATTCCGAATAATTATAATTTACTAATTTATTTGAATTTTATCTTGTTCTTGTATCACATACAAATTTTTCTTTTAAAACAAATAACAGAAAATGCAGGAGAGAACTAGCTACGCTAAAATTTTCTTACATTTTTTTATATGATCAACACTATATGAAAAGTCTGATTATTAAGAGATGCGCCTTTTCTTCCTTGCAAACGTAAGTCTCTGCCAGGAAACCTACTAAGTCCTTCCTTGACCTTTCAAAATTTGGGCCAAAGATAGAGGCTTTCAACTATAGTTTTGAACTTCTAGTAAAAACCTGGTTAGTTTACGCACCACTAATTATGATAAGCCCATCGTCAAAAGGTCTGTGCAACAACAAAGTCGTTTGAGTTCAATTCGATGCCCTAATGCTACCGTTTTAAAAGCTATTGATTATATCCACATGCACTTCAAGATTTCCGGTTGACATTCAAAAAGTACCAACGGAATTTAAAGACAATTCCAGTGCAGTAACGTTAAATCATAACACTAAACTGTTTAAAATTTTCTATTGATCTTTGGCTAATATGATGACCAACATATGATTTTGCAACTTGAAGGCAAGCCTAGCAAAAATTTACCAGCTTGATGGCTCATAAAGTAATAAACATTGTGATTTGGACCGCAGTTTAAGAACTTCCTGCAGCATGTCTGTTATCTGTTGTCTATTTATCAATACATCAGCGTTTTTTATACGTGTTAATTAAGTACGATAATTTACTGTTACTATTTCAAACACAACGTTGTCAATATTATTTTCATTTCCTCGCTAAAGCTAGGCATTAGACATAGCTGCGCTTAGCGAACCAAACAAGGTTTTTGGCGCGTGGCTTGTCTGTATTCATCTTGCGAAACGGTTGACAATTATAAGGAAACATGGGATAACATAAAATAATCTGTAAAATCAAATTCTTTGTAGGTGGCCCTGTAGACTAGTAGGTAGTGTACTGGCTTGTCAGTATGGGGGTTGTGGGTTCGATTCTCAACGAAGACCTTGGTTTTTTTCACTACAAAAATAAAAATTGACTGTCGGTGGGGCTGCTCAGCGATGAAGGCATAGTCACTGGTCGCTGTGCTGTCTTATACGGCAGTTAATTTCCGACTATCCTTGTATTTTCACCCTCTGTTTCATCTCCTCTATCCCTTTCTTAAAGAATGTAGCACGGTACTTGACTAAATAGGCATTGTTGCCTGAAGTGCTACTTCTCTTTAAAAAAAAAGGAATAAAATCTTTGTAGTTACAATGTGTTTCTCTTTGCCAAATACAAATACGTTATTCTTCATTCTTTTCAAAATTTAAAGCATCTAAAGTATTTAAGATTTTTTTGTTCTAGATATAAAGGGTTTTTCAACAAGAAGTTTGTTATGTAAAACAAAATGCTTAGATTAAGATGATTCAAATATCTATTATATTGTGAAGAGGAAAGTTCGGAAATTATGAATAAAAAATGATATCCGGCAAATGTCTAATGGATGCGAATAAAAATAAATTTTATTTATTTGTTGAAACAAGTTTTCGTTAAAATTATATTTTTACTTAAATTCGGTATTCGTACAAAAAGTTTTCTGTAGAGGCGATCTTATGCGTAACTACAAATTAATAATTAATTTTGTTTTAACTATCTAAATCAGGATGTAGTGAAAATTGTTGTTCTTGTGACAAAAACAAAATTCTCTGGACATTTTTGGACAGACAGTAAGTTTTAGTATAAAATCAACCACTGTGCCTTAAGTGTTAAAAAAACGAACATTTATATTAGTCATAGCTTCTTCATTTTACGTTGTCAGAAAATGTACATTTCATGAATGGAAATTGGTTGGCTTTTGCACATAAATTTGCATAAATACATATTGAAACAGTAAATATATAAATGTAAACTATAGGTTAATGTAATTTTGTGGATTGTATTCAAGCTTATGTACATGAATATATGTTTATACGTATAAGTGCCAGTGCAACAAATGTAAGTAATTTTGTAGCCATATCTTTTGTGTATTTATTATTTTTATTATTAGGATTGTTGTTGCTGTTGTCTTGACTTTTTGTTAATTTTTTTGTGTTACTTGCTAATATTTATTGTTTGCATATGTCAATCATGTTTATGTTTCATATGAACTTTGCATACAGACTGCATGACACATAGTACTGTACAAATACGAGGTGTGATAAAATAAAAGTACCACAAATTTGTTTTGGCACAAATATTTTGATCTCAAACAAACGTAGCAACCTCATGGGATGTTAGCTTAATTTGCATATTCAATATAAATGTAGAAATTGATACAATTAATGACGGCACTGTAATCGACGTTGGCTTTCACACTGAGAACTATGCAGCTATAACACTTTACGATACTGGCCGTGCCCTGCAGAGTACGTGGTTATAGGTTTTGGTGAAAGGTATACGACGATTAGCTGTGACTATGGATAAATATAGTTTTGAAAATGATAAGTCTAGAAATACTTGCGTTGGATTTCACTCGGAGAACTATGAAGCTATAACACTTACGATGCTGGCTGTGCCCTGCAGAGTACGTGGTTATAGGTTTTGGTGACTTTAGTTGTCAGTCTGTATAAATATAGTTTTGAAAATGATAAGTCCAGAAATACTTGCGATAATCGTTCACTGGACTTACCTCTACCTCGGTGTTGTTTTCATAAGTGATTTTCATAAGCGAATTTTGTTTAACGATGAAGCTGACTTTGGTTTGAATGAAACATCAATAAACACAACTGCCATGTTTGAAGTGATGCTAATCCTCAAAAATATGTATGTAATAAGTCAGCAACTGGCCGTTTGGACATAATTTGTGGGTGGTCTTACCACTGGATGCAGAAAGAATGCCCACCCGCGCTCTAAGACACGTACGGTGTAGGGGCCGTGCTCCTACTCTTTGCTAAATAGTTGGAGACAGTCTAACTCATTGTCCTGTTGCAAGACTGCATGCCCCCCGGGGGGATCAGAAGTGCATATTAAAACAGCTTCCCATCCAGAAATACTGACTGCCTTACTTTATGGGTTGGTAGAATCTTCGATCTCCTTTAAAAACGATGCTGGTCACAATGTTACAAGGCAATGGTGACCGCTATAGAGACATGATAACTGACTTTTTCGTTCGATGTGGTTGTAACTAAACGGCACAACATATCAAACAGCTCCAACTTCCACCATTGATTTATTGAAGGAAATTTTTGATAACCGCATGGTTTTATGTGCGATTTAACACGCCTAGATTATTTTCCGTGGGGATATGCAAAGTCACTAATCTACGCCAATAACACCGAAGCAATTGATCACTTGAAGCACAACATTGCCGATATACGGCCGTAAATATTGGAAAGAGTCTTTAAAAATTGAACCTTTAGATATTACGTTCGCTATAAAAGACCAAGAACAGAAGCCGTTGATAATAGAAAGAAAATATATTTAAATGTTGTGCACGATTATTTTAGAAAATGAGGTCTGAGACCTAACATTGACAAGATTGCTGGGGCTTGTTATTAAATGTGAAGGTTTGATATTTTTTTGTTTTGCACCCTCGATATTAAATATATTAATATTGGATTTTAATTTTGTTTTGCGCCTTATGCTGATACAGTATTAAGCATTATTTACTTTGTGGTGTTTTTTTTTTTGCTTTCTAAAAAGTATGTAAATTTGGTTGAGTTATAGTTTCTCAGACAAAGAAATATGAATTCAGAAATAATAATTAATGCTTTTTTTGGATTTATAAATATGTACAATACATCATATCATAAGTATTTTATTACTATTGCGTAAACACTTGATCTCATGGACCACAGAAAAGGATGAATAAAAATACTCTCCTTGTCGACAACATAATTAGTTTTCTTGTGAATATATAAAACACAATTTACTAATATTAATTAATAAGTTATTGAAATTTGTGTGATTATAATTTATAAAATAAAATTTTAGTTCTTCATAGCACATTTTTTGTTTTCTTTTTAGATTTGGATTTTTTGTTGGCATTAGCACTGCAGTTAGCAAAGCCAAAACTACTTTTCTTAACAAACAAGCAAGCTGTTGTATTTAAGATTGGCAATACAGATCTGCTTTTAATATAAAAAAGAGATGGCTCTTAAACAAAATAAGCAAATATAAAATCAATATCCATTATATTACAATTATATTTTCATATGTTTTGCTTAACTTAACTTGATATCACATTCGAAAAAAGTTTTCAACGCGGTAGGCTGTGTTTTTCAAATTGTCAAATTGTCAAATTAAAAATATTAAAATATTTAAAAATTCAAAGAGAGATTTTGATAATTTATAAATTGTAAAGACAATTTCTCAATTAAAATAACATTTTAAAATAAAAATATAGTGTATTGAGAATAATCTATTTTTGCAAAAGACAGTCGTCGGCTATTATCTTGTAACTAAAAGCAGTGATAAAAGTGTTTGTGCATAGTTTTCTGTTAATGTTAAAAAAAAATCAAACATGAATAAACCTCCTGACAATCAGTCAATTCAAAAAGCATTTCCAGCTCTTAGATGGGATAAAACAAAATCATTAAATTTCTCACAAGCTGGCCCAATATTCTTATTAATGAAGAGAACAAACAGCAATGATACTCTTGCCAATGTATCTCCCTTTTTAATAAAAAAAGCAATTGATAATACATGCAACGGAGAAGTAGAGGAATGCAAAAAAATCATGAGTGGAAACATTTTAATAAAAACTAAAAACTACGTTCAAGCTAACAAACTTACAACTCTTACTGCACTCTCTGACTTAATAACTGTAGAGGTAACAGACTACAAAAACCTCAATCAAACAAAAGGAGTTATATATAGCAATGATCTACGCGGAATAGCAGAAAGTGAAATAACAAATGAACTTACGAATCAAAATGTATGCGAAGTTAAAAAAATAACCAAATTTTTTAACAATCAATATGTTGAAACTGGACTAATTATCTTAACCTTTGCGTCATCAACCTTACCAAGCGAAATTGAAATAGGATACCAAAAAGTTAATGTACGACCTTACATTCCACTCCCAATGAAATGTAACAACTGCCAACTCTATGGACATATCGCGAAATACTGCAAAAACCAAAAAATTTGTTTTCACTGCTCTAAAGAATATCATATCATCGCCGATATAGAAGAAGAGTGTATGAATGAAGCAATTGCATTAACTGTATTTACAACAAAAAGGAGGACACTAAGCATTCTTCGAAAGATAAAAAATGCCCAACCTTTATTAAACACAAGGAACTTCAAGCCATCAAGACAATCGAAAAAGTGGACAACAAAACTGCCTATAAAATCTACCATGAACGACATCAGCTCAACGGGTCTCTATATTCCGCAGTTGCCAAAGCTAATACAAAAGCTCTAACTATCGATACAGTCTCTCAAAACAGCACAAAACAAGTAACGGTTACTCCATTTTTTATAACACCTACAACAACAAAAAGAAGCGCTTCTACAAATCCCAATACGTACGACTCATTATCGGACTTAGAATCAGATTTACTCTTTCAACCTTCTTCATCCGAAGAAACAAAAGGAAAAAAGATAAAAATTCTGCCAAGAAATACACCAAAAAGGCTGCTAAATAAATTAAAAGCCAATACTAAGGATTCGAAACAAACAACAAATGACAAAACAAAATCAATCAGCAACGGAATAAATGATCAAGGAATGGATTATTAAATACCTTTCTCTCAGCATTTCACAGAACATACACTTATTAAACCCTGTAATAATTTCAGACTATTGTCTCATCTATACCATTCTCTCAAAACAAAAAAAACTACTCTCTTTTATAAAAAATTGTTTCACCCTCAACATTCTCTTTACAAGTAACAAAACAAAAATTACATACTTCGTAATTGAGCAAAGAATATTTATGTACAAATTAATACTCTCGGTTACCTATGTATTTAACTCTAGGAACAAAGCTCTTAGTATTTATACTAACAACGGAAATTCAACGACGCCTTTCAATATTGAATCTTTAAAATACTCATGACACTTACAGTCATACAGTGGAATATAAATGGATACCTAAACAATTACAGTGAGCTCCAGATTCTGATAAGAAAATTCAAACCCAAAGTTATTCTGCTACAGGAAACCCACATCCACAACTACCCAAATATTCCTATCCCAATAAATTATTCAATATATCAAATTAATACATCATCAACCAGATTTGGTGGAGTTGCCACCCTAGTTCATAAATCCTTACAACACAATCAAGATAATATTGCCAACGACTTTGATGCACTTTGCTTTTCGATAACATCAAAAATGAAATTCAATATCTTAAATTTATACATCCCTCCCCACAAAAATTTTAATATAGGAAATCTCAGAAACATGCTAGATAACCCAGGCTCATCTTGTATTATAGCTGGGGACTTTAACAGCTCCCACGTAAGCTGGGGTGCCAGCTCCAGTAACAAAAAGGGAAATATAGTTTACAAATACATCACAGACTCAAACTATATTATTTTAAACGATAAGTCCCCTACGCACCTGAATACTCATGGTACATACTCTTTTATTGATATTTCTCTCTGCTCCTCAAATCTAGCATCGCATATTGTTTGGAAAACTGAAAGCAGCCTATACGGAAGTGATCATTTTCCCATAATCATGTCTCCCTTTCCCTGTTCTATTGCAAGAGATAATTTCATTCCTCGATTTAAAATAAAAGAAGCGAACTGGCAAAAATATCAAGAAAGCTGCATTGAATTCGATAATACTCGTCCTATCAGTTCTAATATAAACAAAGAGAGCGCCAATATAACCAAGATCATTTTGCAATCAGCTAATTTATCTATTCCTCAGTCCAGACAGACTAAAACTTTTATGGTCCCGTGGTGGAATAAAAATCTGGAAGACCTAAAGCGGATTAAGAATAAAGCTTGGCAAATATTCAAACAAAATATGAATCACACTAACCTTCTGAGGTACAAGAAAGCTAATGCGCATTTCAAGAGGGAAATAAAAATTTCAAAACGGAAATCTTTAAATATATTCACCTCCTCTATTCAACCCTCAACACCTATAGATAAAATTTGGAATAACGTTAGGTCATTTACTAGGTATAGAACTAGCCACAAGATTCACTGTGTAATGTCGAACGTAGACCCTAATGTAAACTTAACAGACGAAAATGAAATTGCAAATGAATTCGCAAAATTTTGGGCAAATGAGTCTGCTGACTCCAATTTTGACGCTAACTTCCGCCTTAACAAAAATAGATATATGTCTGATTCTCCAGCAGTCATGGCGTGCCAAAAAGCATCGGAATTAGAGGACAATATTTCGCTTCTTGAATTCGAAACAGTACTAAGCAAACTTAAAGGAAAAACCCCTGGTATTGACAGAATTTCCTACCCTATGCTCAAAATGCTTCCCATCATCACAAAAAAGAGAATCGTAAAGCACTTTAATAGCATTCTTTCCAACCACATTCCCCAAAAATATAAAACCAGTGTAGTTATTCCCATCAATAAACCCTGTTCGGACAAAACAACTTTAAAATCTTACAGACCTATATGTCTCAATCTCTGTATATCCAAAGTCCTTGATAAGATTATAGCCAATCGGTTGTGGTGGTTTGTAACCTCTAACAAACTGCTAAATAACCAACAACTTGGCTTCAAAAGGGGAAAATCGACAATTGATAATCTACTTTATGTAGACTATCAAATTGCGAATGCCCTATCTTCACGAAAACATGCCACTATCATATCACTAGACTTTCAGAGCGCTTTCGATAAGATTGGATTACATTCTGTTTTGGATCAACTCGTCGAATGGCAAACAGGTCCTAAAATTATCAAATATGTGCACAACTTCATGACTAATAGGAAAATAATCACCAGGGTTGGAAACAATTACTCTACACAGTCCCCTATGCAGAATGGAATACCACAGGGATCCCCAATTTCTGTAATCCTGTATCACATTGGATCGAAGCATTGGTCTCACCGCATACGCGGACGATCTCAACATTATTATAAAATCTGAAGAAAAAAATCCAGTTTTGAATCTTAATGGTCTTTTTGACAAAATAAATCAATGGTGCCGATTTTCTGGAGCATCACTGTCGCAAACGAAATGCAAATACTTACACATATGTAGGAGAAAATGTTGTCAATGCACTATCCAATGTAGTGACCATAACATAACCAAAGTGGACGAGTTAAAAATACTAGGTCTTTATATCAACAAGAGATACAACTGGAAAACCCATATATCTTATTTAACCTCCGCTCTATCTAATAGACTAAAAATAATCAAATGCCTATCTAGCTTCAAGCTTAACTGCAACTCTAAAACTCTAATGGATATTGTTAAAGCAATCTTATTTTCCAAAATTAACTACATGTTACCTATATATGGCTATGCAGCAAGATCGGATCTAAAAAAAATTGAAAGCTTAATGAATTCTGCGATACGCAGTGCACTTGGTGCCTTCAGAACTACACCAATAACAAATCTTCTATTCGAAACCAATATACTGCCACTAGCAGCTCAGAGAAATATTCTAACGGCCAATCTTTTCAAAAATGTCATATACGACAATTCCTCTCCCTTAAAACAAATAATAAATAAACTTCTCAAATCAAAGAAAGTTCCCAAGACTCCGTCTACAATTTACCGAGCAATGCAAATATGGCGTTCATTAGACATACCTCTTAAGATAAACTTTTCAAATAAAATTAAGCACCCACCTTGGAAATGGAACGATAATATATGCAACATATCTATGACCAAATACCCACGAGATTCCATCAACCCACTCCAATTTAGGTCATTATTCAATGAAATAAAAAACAAGTTTAACGCATACAAATTTATTTATACGGATGGCTCAAAAACACATAACTCGACATCCTTTAGCATTACTACAGAGAATCAAGTTATAAAGAACTCTCTTTTGCCTACGTTTAGCTCGGTATACTCAGCCGAACTAATCGCTATCTATGAAACACTATTGAACATTTCAACTCAAGCAGCTAAATTTATAGTTTGTACAGACTCCCTATCATCAATAAAGTCCATCACAAATACCAGCAATAACAATATATACGCAGTACAAATTAGAAATATTCTAATTGAGAAATTCCCAAAGAATTTACTATTGTGGATACCAGGCCATTGTGGGATCACTGGCAATGAATTCGCAGATCAAACCGCCAGAAACGCAGTAATGTTCCCTCTTCACTACCAACACAATAATGATTGCAAGGATATAAGTAAATTTGTAAATAAATATTTTATTTCTGCCAATAGAAATCTATTATTCGGAAGAACGTCCTCCTGGTATAGAACAATAAACAAAGATATAACTGCACAAAATGACTTGGTATCACCTGGTATTAGCAGGCTGGACCTGGTTAAATTTACACGACTAAGGCTTGGCCACACCAAAATCTCTCATGGACATCTAATTAATATCAACTGTCCCTCTCCCTGTGTATGTAACACACAACACACCAATAAACTATTCTTTCTGGATGAATGTCCAAAATTTGCCGAAGCACGTGATAAAATTTTTGGGAACACTGACCCCATATCCTTCCTATCCATCCCATCGAAGGAAAATATTCTTAAGATATCCAAGTTTTTAAAAGAAACTAACATATATAATAAAATTTAGATTATGTTAAATTCTTGTATAAGTACGCATTTATAAAACATATGAGCTGAGGGCCTATGAAGCTATTGCTCTTACAAAAATACATTAACATATAATTTGTAATTATTTGTTAATAAATGAATAAATAAATAAATAAATAAATAACTTGATATCACTTCTTAAGAGAATATCACCGCTGAATACTGCAAAAAAAAGAAGTCGCAAATCAACTAAACTAAAAACTCAAAAACAAATCCACAATTACTCTGCACAAAAATTAAAACCATAATATACTTAGAAATCTCTTTCTGGAACCCATACTTAGATTAGCAGAAACATGTAGATCTTCGGTTTTTTATTTGTTAAATTAACGAAAGTTCACCATATCTTCAATGTTCTTAATGAAGAGTTTAAAATAAAATTTGTTTTAAAGAGTAAAGACTGATTTTCATCTTTTCACTCCGAATTTTAATATCTCCTTGGACCAGATAGATATAGTTATGTTAACCATTTCATAATTTTTACTATGTGATATTACTTATAAAGCAGTTAAGATCATTTTTAATTAATTTGATAATAGTGAATAAAAGTAAAAAACACCATTTATTGATTACAGCTGTATTTAATCTCAAAGAATCAATCGTGTTGTCCACTAATTCTAGAGAGAGACCCTTAGCAAATAATTTAAAATTAATAATAACGTAAGTTTTATGCGGCTTCAGGCTAACAGCTGCAGATAATTATTTATATGAGCCGCTGAATTTAAGTTTAAAGTTCAGTGTACTTAATTGGTTTTAGTGTTGCAGATATATCGTTGTATACAAAATGTAGAAAGTTACATGACGGTAATGGTTATTGTAAAAGTGGGAAATTTGCAAGGCGCTACCTTGCTTAAACAAATCTGTAGTATGTGTTATGGTAAAGAATACTGATTGCAATAAATTATAGTTCGATTTATCTGAAACGTACTCGTGTGTTACTCCGTTCAAAAAGGACAGGATTTTTCTTGCGTTTATTTTTTTGTCTAAAATTTTAAGGAACACAAATTTTAAGTTACACAATTTAAGAAAAAATAGTAAATAGATGTTTATTTATATTCTTCATAACGAAATATTATTTATTTTAAAGTTTAACACTTCCGAAATCTGACTACATTACATTACTCAAATTGTTTGATGTACCTTCAACACAACTGACCTAACACAGCATTCATATTTTACATCCAGCTAATGCTAGACAAACTTTTTATCTTTTTTAATTGATATTATTTTGTTTGTGCCAATTTCGAGATATGTACAGTCTATCAAAAAATATAGATTGAAAAATTACACAAACCTAAATGATAAGATTTTTAATAGATTTACATGGTATACATGCACTGAATCGTTCACAAATTCTTGACTTCTAATCTAGATAATAATTTGCAAATGTGACAATTTTTGTTTATTTTTTATTTTTAAAAACACGTTTTGTTATATTCCCTTCAGAAAGCAAGAAAATTGTTGTAAAACAGTTGGCCTTCTTTTGAAATATTAAGTTAATTAATTTTAAGTATTAATATTTGAAAAAGCATGTTGAGTCCTATGTCGTTATAATTTGCTTTAAACTTACGGTGCTGCGACAGAATTAATTTTATTCTTTTAAAAAAGGATACAATTGGTAATGCTTTATTGCGAAAATGCACCACTGTGAATGGTTCATTTGGGGTTGCCACATCCAATAGATGATGTTTAGCTCGCGTTTGTTCTTCTTTGGTGACTTTGGCGGTTGCAATGTCTAAATTAGCATAAACCTGCAAGAAAAAAAAGAACACGAAAATACGTAGCCGTTAGTTCAAGAGGCACAAACCTAAGAGATTAAGCTGCCATATAAAAATACTTGTTATAAATATATACACAGGCATGCAAACATACAAAATGGAGTACTTATTATAAGGTGGCTTTATTTTTACGTTTCATATGAATCTTCAGTATGATCGTTTCCTCAGCAAATACAATATGAAAGACATGATAAAATAAATAAATTTACTTATAAATATACATGCACAATTTTATAGTGACTCCTTTTACATCTGTTTAACTGTTGAGCTGATTCAACTCAAAACAAAATAATAAATTCTTTGATATTAACAGTTTATTATCATAAGAAAATTATTTGTTTTTTTTCAACAGTTTATAGTGCGCTAATTAATTTAAACAAAAAACTCAAAAACTACACAATCAAAATAATAGCACTTCAGTTAATTTTCAACAGAAATGAGTGGTCTTTCTTAAAATAAATCAAAAATTTCACTGAGATATCTTTAAGATAAATTCATTGTATGGCTTCAATACGTTGTCGCGTGTCTTTTGTTTGCTATTATCGTAGCGCAACTCCTCTAGATGGAATCCACTAAGCACTAGCACCTTTCAACTTTGACGGAACTGCAAATTTTCTGCACAACCTCCCAGATCCCTTCAACTCTCGTTGGTTTTATTGTAGATACACCCTTGTCTCTGTCCGACCACCGATTTTCGATAGGGTTCCATTCTGGGGACTGTGCAGTCTACTCCATTACATTGATAGAGTTATCGTTGAACTATTTTTTTGCCATTTTGCTGGTGTGTTTGATGTCATTGTCTTATTGGAAGACCCACACCAGAGGCATTTGGTAGGAAGCATACGGCAACATAATTTCACCAAGGATTTTTACATAAACCGCTGAATCCATAACGGTTTCTATCCAATATATAGGACCAACACCTTGATACATCCATGTTTGATAGTTTTTGGTGTGAATTGTGGCTTGTATTCGCTGTCAGATGATCTACGGGCAAAACATTTGGAACCCTTTCCACCAAACAGAACAATTTTGGATTCCTTATCCTTTGGCCAATTTAGATGGACTTTAGTAAAAGATATCCGTTAAGCAACATGCTTAGAGGAAAGGAGCAGCACTTTTCGAGGACTATAGGCATTGAGGCTGTTGTCTCGAAGTCTGTGGCCAATATCTTTCACCCTTGCCGACACATCCAATGTTTTTTTGAGCTCAGTAGTTATCATAAAGGGCTTTGCTTTAGTTGTCCGTACTAACAGTTCTACTATTAAAGGCGACAAAACTCGCTTTCTACCACGGGATTCAACTTTGTGCTCATCTCTGAGGGTATTTATTATCATTTTATTGGTACAGCCCAGCAATTCCTTTATTTGGGAATACGATTTACCTTACGGGCGCAATTTTTTTTTTATTAGTTCACGTTATTCAGGGGAATAATACTTTCCGTCATCCATAACTATGCAGTTATTACACGATTTTATAGAAAGTATATTAAAACATTTTAATTACTAAATTTAAAAAAGCCTACTGGTGCTATCTTATTTACTGCGCAAAATGATAAGTGTTGACAGAAGATCTTTTATAACTGTTTAACGCTTACGAAATTTGACAACAAATGCACACACTCTGATATAGAATAAAAAATGTAATTGTAAATAGGTGAAATTTTTACATATTTCGAATCTGAATATTGCAACTGGTGCTATTATATTGACCGCAGCTATATTTATATATATTTAGAATTTCATATTTGTTGCAAAGTAAAACAAAAACAAAAACCAAGTAAATAATATTAGCTTTTTACAAATGTTACTAAACAAAGTCGGCTTTTGTATTCTGGTACAAGAGGAAATAGTAGTAATTTTTGTTTTTACTTACGTTGATTTTAATAATTTAATTAGCATATTTTGCTTTATTCTAGTGTTATTTTTTCCTGTTTTAAAATATATTCATAATCATGTTTCATTTTTTTTGTATACATCTTTAAAATATCAATTTCTCAAAGTTCAGTGACTTTGAACTTTATATTCCGTATAAAAGTTATTTCCAACAACAGGTTGTTCTTAAATTCTTTTAACTACTAAACCACTAAATATTTCAATAAATATTAACATTAACATGAATAACAAGTCGCAATTAATAAACTAACGAATTCATATTAATTTTATTTTAAAATACTGATTGAAATACCGAACGATATAAATTGCGTAAACTTAATAGTATTGTTACGAATGTATCTTGCTTAAGTTTTAAAAGAAAATAATTAACCAATAAAGTAGACTACTGGGTATTTTGTTTACCAACTGCGTGGCTTGCTAAGAAAACTTATACAGAACAACAAAATTTCTAGTTACAAACTGCGTAGAAATTTTATACACGCAAAAAATCAACAATTTGATATGCTGTTTACTAACAGCGTGGCATGCAAGACAACAACAAATGTCTAGTTACAAACTGCGCAGAAATTGTATACATGCAAACAACAACAATTTGAAATGCTGTTTACTAACTACTAAGATAAATCCCAAGAAGAAACTTTATCAGCATAAAACCAAAAACAAAAATACACACAGACAAACAGGCGTCTGTATATTGAATGGACAACATACAATAACAAAATGTGATACTTCTTGTGGACAAATATAAGAGGGCAGCGTCTGACTGGATAGTTAGTCAGTGTAAAAATAAACCTCGTGAAGTAAAGACGTTAATCTTAAGTGAATTGTTCTATAGTGTCAACTTTGTGTAGTTAAAGTAAATATACTTGTTATTAATTTAAAAACTTTATTTTGCAACAAAGAACTCAGAACTGCACAGTTTACACAGTTGGTCAGTCATCACCAACTACAAAGTTTTCTATCATATATATATGAAACAAATAGGTCAACAGATTATTTTTGAGAAATTTCTAGCCTGCAAAGAATAGTGAGATGATAAACATTGGTTTTCCAATGATTTTTTCTATCTTGCAGCTGTCGGCTATTTTAAATTTCTCGAATGTCGAACAAAACGATTTTTCATTAAAGAAAATTTCGAAATGTCGAAAATTTTAAAACTTGTATTGTAAATTTTTATCAAAATTTTATAAATCCGTTTGCAACTATTTATATTCCTAAATGCTGTTCAATAAATAAAACATAAAAATTCTTAGCATTGGATATAAACGGTTCAACTATAACGTAGAATACAACTGAGAGAAAATTAAAATCGATGAGCTATACATATAACACAATTAAAAAATACAAGCAATTGCAATAAAGCAATAAAAGGATTCTTAATGATTTTATATATTGTATCTATTTGCCGGAAGAGTGCATGAGAAATGGCATTTTTAAATCGAAATTTTTAAAAACTATGGACACCATTTGGTATTCAGGCATAAATTTTTTTTATTACTAACATTTTATAACTAAGTAAATATTAAAAATAGCGTAAAAATCTTTTTACAACAAAATATCCATTTTCATATCTATAAAGTATTATTTATGATCGAGTGTTTGAGACTAGTGGCTCTTTGTACGATACGCGGAATGTAAAGCGCAAATGAAATTTGAAAATGATCTAGCAACACTAAATCGTTTTTAAATGAAAACTAAAATTTTCATCTGGTAACACCCTGCGAAAACTAATCTCAACTTGTTTGCGAAATAGGATCATAAAATTGCCGTTCCGTACCCTATATTGGCCATCTGTTCATTTTAAATTTCTTATTATTTATTTATTTTATTGAAAATGGCTTAAAAGCGTAGACGAAATATGTCCAAAATGGAATTTCTCCCCTCTTAACTACTATACTATACCAAGGGATGCCCAATCAGTAAACAAAAGTAACTTTTGTTACCTCTTACTATCAACGATTAGTGTTCTTATTGAGCATATTTGAAATATTTTAACACTTCTGTAAAAATGTGACGATATTTGCAGAACAATCTTTTAGAAATATTAATTAACCCCGTTCTAATATTTCTTTTATTCAAAGAAAAACGCCTTATTAATTATTATTTAAGAAAATTAAGTTTAACTTTTTAAGCACAAGATCCTTGTTTAAGAATTATAATATTATTTAAAAATTAATAATAGTTAATTGACCTTTTTAGTATTATATAAATTGTTTTTTAAGCAAAGAGTCCTTTATAAAAATTAAATAAATTAAAAAAAAATTAAATAGCCATACAATTTTAAAAATTCTAAAAATAAAATTTCTGTAATTTTTTTGCTTAAAACAATGAATTATAAAATTTGCAAAAATCATTCTGATAATATCACCGAATATTGCTGAAATACCGAAAATAGAAATTAATTTATTTGAGTTACAATAAATAAGTTTATTAATTTAAAATAATTATAATTTTTATTTAGTTATAATATTTTAACCTTCACCGATAGCAATAACTTAAAACATATGATCCTTGCTTAGTAATAAACTGAATTTAAATAGTTAAGTGATTGCTTGCCATAAAATGTTTTTTTCTCTTTCAGATAGCCTACGGAAACGCCAACTGACAAATATTTTTAATTATGTTTAGGTAAGCAGAGTAAAATGGTCAACAGCTCTGGTGTTATGTTTAGGGGCAGATTGTTATACAGATTATCGCCAGTCGCTGTCCCTTAACCTGACGGTGATCTGACCACTGGGTAAATAGCTTTTTTGAGAGCCGGAAGCTAATTAAACTCCTGGCGCCCCGCAAAAAACTGCGACATTCTGTTGCAATGCAACAGAATATCGAACAGAAAAAGCCTCTCGCTTCCGTGGTTTGGGCTTAAATCAAAAAATTAAATTTTTTTTTAATTTTATAATATGTACAGGTTGGAATAAATGTTGCAAATATAGAAATACCCAAAAACATAATAAGGACATTATATTTTATTCAGATGGTATAAACGAGTATTTGAAAAGAAGTTTAGCACCTACCGTAATTAATATAAAACAGAAATGATTCTGAAATTGTTGACCCAATGACCAGCAAGAAGTAATAAATCAAAGTTTAGAATTTAAAAAGAACGTCGGGAACACATGTACACATCACCAAAACCGAAAAAAATATTTCGAAGGCATTTCGTTCACCGGAAATCCTTTTGTTGTATTTAGATGTATGCAGTATCCATGAGCCATAACAACAGTATTAATAATTAAAAGGATATTTCAAAACGTTTTAACAGACACTTGGAATTTACACAGTGTGTTACTGCTACCCTTACTACAAAATTTACACAGTGTATGCTATTGTAGCGACTACAGGGAGCAAACACAGAGCAATATATGCGAAAAGTAGCATTGTTATAAATTTAAAGTGCACAAAAGAAAGTTCTAGCAATTAAAAAACATTTTAATTTTATTAAAAATAAGAAATTTAGTTGTGCTATTTAGATATAATAAAGCGTTATTTGCACTCAGCCGCAATATTTTTAAAAAAATGTTTATGTGATATAAATCCACAATTTAGGAGAATTTAGCCTTGAAGCAAACGAAAACAGTCCTTCTACGGCAGCTGAAGCTCATAATGGAAAATTATTTTTCAAAAATATTTTTTAGGTAAGAAGGTATTTAAATAGTGTATTTAACGATTTTGATGTATTTACAAAAAACGGCCAAAACTCCCCATCAAAGAGGGCAGCTTTGTCTAAAAATTGTTCTTCAGACATTTCTTCAAAAAAATTCGCCGCACTATTTCCGATATATGGCTATTATTGCTAATATATATTGGAAAAAGTTATCGAAAATTTAACCTCCGGCCCGTCGTAACGATCATATGGATCATATGCCAGAGGTTATAACATAATCTTACTAATAAAATAAAGTTCATTTCAATGTAAAAAATGCAGTTTTTTTTCATTTATCATTTAAAAGTTCTATACCTCAATAAAGACACCCTTTACTCTCTGCACATGTATTTATACTTTTCATTGTACTTTCAATGAAATATATACTAACAAATAATTAGCGTAGCTTTAAAAGAAAACAAGATTAAAAGTATCGCTGTAAGCGTAGTTGTTATCTATGTTCTGTAAGGGCTTACGGTTACTGAAATATAAAAACAGGTGAAGGACTTCGAATATTATGTGCAATAGGACGGCAAAGAAAATCTCCCTTTCAACGGCAATTAATTTCCTCTAGCATTCGCCAGGATACTAGGCTGCTGTCTTCCCTATAAGGATTACCTTCTAATACTACTCTTTTACCTTTTTTGGATAAATCTTTTCAAATCTTATCTTTGATAAATCTTTGCACAGACAAAATTAAAAGCATTCAGAAAACCTTATGAATTAGTAGATTAAGAAAATATTTGCATTTTAATACAATACACAAGATCTTATAAAATTTTAATACAATGTTTCGAAATTGCAATTTAACAAATTTAATTAGTTCGGTTATCAGATTTTCTACTCAATGAAAAAACTTCCTGTTTTAAACAAATAACCCACCACAACATTTTTAAGCAGGTCGATACAAATGTTTATTTCATTCTTATTAAACATTCGATATTTAATAGCCCATAAAAATCGTTGTCTGTTTTTTACTGCTTTCAATTTTTGCTATTAATTTTGCATATTTCTTTAATTTATTAAAGATTTTATAGCTTTAATTGTTCTAAACCGCTTGTTGCAAAAATTATTTTAACAGTTTTATTTAACATAACAATAAAAAAACAACATGTGTCTACTTTAGCCTCGAATGTATAATTTGTGATATGAATCTTTAAAATGTCACCAATTATTACTCAATCTTTATTTTAAGTATTGCATTATATGTAGGAGTATTATTATAGCCGGAACTGTTTCTGTGAAATTTAATTTTTATTATTAATTCGATTGATGCCAATTTGTCTGAAATCACAGCGACTGACATCATTACGTCAGTCTTTATTAAATGCATTATGCAATTTAAAAAATTAGCAATCAATATTAGTTTTAAATGCCTTTATTAGGTAAATAATTTTATTAGGAAATAATCACCATCTTATTTTTATCTTTTAAAAATCAAACCAAAAAATCATCACCAGCATTATAATCGCACTATGAAACAGCTGTTAGATAACAGTATTATTTAAAAATAAATGTTCGAAAAACACATATACCTGAGGAGAACGTTAGTAAGCCAATTATTCTGGCCTTGGAAATCACATTTATTCATTCCTGCTGTTTGTTATGTTTGTGAAACAGGCGAAATAACACGAGAGGTTCAGAAATAAATACAATTTCAGTTTAAAAATCTAAAGTAATTTTTCTAAGGATAACAAATACCGAATAAAACTCGTAAATAACTTGACGCCTTCAAACTTAGCGATGCCTTATTATTAAAAAACCACAAGTTTCGGCAGATATTTTTTATAAATACATATACGAGGTCTGTTAGTTAGGTAATCAGACTAATTATTTAAATTCTTTTTATTCAAATAAAATCACAATTTTATATTATCATCCTCAAAGTAACTTCCTTTTGAAGTCACACAGCGCTGGAGACGGTTACTCCATTCCTCACAGCCGTGCTGGAACTCTAATACTGGAATAGCCATCAGCAGGTCGGCAACAGTCATTTGAATGTTTTCGATTGTCCCAAAGTGAGTTCTCTTGAGATGATTTTCAATTTGGGAAAGAGGAAAAAATCACATGAACTTAAGTCAGGTGAATACGGAAGCTGAAGAGAAACAGGTATGATTGTATTGGCCAAAAACACGATTATTGAAATTGTTGTGTGACAAGGAGCATTTTCGCGATGCAACACGGAGTTGTTCTTGATGTTTGGTGTGATGTGGATGACCCTTTTTCGAAACCTTTCAAGAATCTCCCGCTATAAATGTTGATTGACTCTTTGGCCTTGAGGTACATAATCTTTGTGGAGGATTCATGCATTTCATCTTTGACTTTGCTATCCTTGCTTTTTTGTGCCTTGGAGAGGTTGAAGTGTGCCACTCCATGCTTTAGCGCTTGGTTTCTTCGTCATATTCAACCTCAAGACTTGCCACCGATAACGACACATTCCAAAAAATGGGGGTAATTTACAATCGAATGCAAAAGTAAAGCCACTTTTCCTGCCTGACGTCCTTTTGGTCTTGCGAAAGGAACCATTTTTCATGTGAGATTTTATCATCCCCAATTTAGTAGTCAAAATCCGATGAATGGTGGTGTCAGTCAAATTTAGCTCTTCTCCGATTTTCTGACCGTCAGCCGACGATCTAAATGCACAGAATTACGGATTATGTCGACATGTTAATGGGTTCTTGACAATGAAAGCCTTCCGCTTCGTGATTCATCCTCAAACAATTCTCTTCCTTCTGAAAATGCCTTAAACAACCGAAAAACCTACGGTCTTGACAAAAAACTATCTCCGTAGGCCTGCATGAAAGTTAGCAAAAGTTTTCGTTGCATTTTGCTCAAGCCTGAAGCAAAACCTTATAGCACAGTGTTGTCTGAAACTTATGTCACTAATTTTTAGAACACAACATTAACTACTGTTTCACAAACAAAATGCTACTGGCGACCAAATCACCCGAGCGACGTCAAACTTGCACTGAAGGCAAATGCCTTAACCCACCGAAAAACCTGGGGTCTTGACAAAAATCTATATCCGTAGGCACGCTAAAGTTTAGCAAGAGTTATTAAACTTTGCTCAGCCTGAAGCAAAACCTGATAGCACAGTGTTATCTGAAACTTATGTCACTAATTTTTAGAACACAACAGAAAATATTGTTTGACAAAAAAAAAATGCTACTGACGACCAAATGACCCGAGCGATGTCAAACTTGCACTGAAGGCAAATCACATGTTCTTCTGCTGCACGCCCAAGCCCAGCACCTCCAGTGTTGCCATATCGAATGTAACGTTGCCAGTCTCATTACTTCATTTTCTGACCTTAGGAAGATTGCGAGGCGGAGCTGCAATACAGAAAAGCGCCAAAAGCGCTGCACTAAAATTAACAGTTGCATTATCTCTACTGAAATCGATGTCGAATGTCAAAAACAAGTTTTGCTGCTATAACCCTTAGCCGTAACGTATATACCTTTATTAGTTAGAAAGTCTGACCGATACAATAGAATAACTCTTCACATGAAATTTCTTATCGGTGCACAGTAAAGCGTGAGGTAACTTAGAGAACACGAAACAACAGTTAATTATGTATTGAAGTTATTTTTTATAAAACTATAATTGCACAAAGATCGAGAAATCCTAAAAAAATTTGAAATTACGGATTTTTTATCTAATTATCCCGATTCGGTATCCTTAGTGCTGTGTAATTAATTCAATTGCAACTTGAGATTATTACGAGCTATTTGAGGTTATTTTTGATGTTACCGAAATTTCTTTGCCAGGAGCAGGCACTACTTGTAAAATATAGAAAAATTCATGTTTTTTTATATCATTTCAAAGTTCTATACCTCTATAAAAACACTCTTTACCTTTCTCCAAATGTATTTATATTTTGCATTTTACATTAAATTAAATATATACTAATAAATAATTAGCGTAACTAACTATTATTAAACTTTGCCCGGGTCCACTCAACTCGACACCTTAAGAAAACTCAAAGCAGGTGATCAAGAAAAATTATTTCATTTTCCTTTGAGAACAATCCAAAAAATGCAAAAAATAGGTTTGCTAAACATCCTGTAAGGAAACAAAATATATGTTTTAGGAATATTTGCTGGCATTTACTCTTATGACGTTTAGTACTGCTCATAATACTCATATTTGAATTGGCAATAGGCGACTTATTTCTAACGAACTACGTTTTTCGGCTAACAACTAACCGGTATAAAATATCTGATCTGGTGATTGTTTTTGCTACACATTGTTTTGCCATAGAAAAAAAATTATTTTGAATTGTGTTAATGCTTTAACAAACCAGGAAAAATAATATAGACTAAGTCGGTAAAACTTTTTAGCATTTTGTGCTCATTAAAGCTACGTCTACATGTTTTTCGTAATTCTTTATCGGATAAAGTGTGGACTTAATTGTTTGTTTATTTTTTGAAATCGGCAATAAAATTTTAAAAAAATATATGTTTTCTGGAACAATAAAATAAATTTTGGACTACGAGTGAAACACTGTTTACTGTGCCATTTCTTGACGATTACCTTCAATTTATTCAGCGCGCTTGTACTATTGAGGTTCACGACTCACGAAGTCTCTAAGTGTGATATCGAGTAGACACACAAACTGCTAGCCAACTTATTGGTTAAAAAAATGTTTAACGTTATTTATGTTGATGTTGTTAATAGTATTAATAAAGAAGTGATATAACTTCTTCATATCCTTCACCAAAAATTTGATTCATAGAAACCGCAATCATCCAAATATCTTAGTTAAAACATAAAAAATATTTGTAGTTTTATTGAATTGAATAAAAACTTTAAATTAGGTACTATTGACTGAAATATGAATTGAAAGAAACTTGTAGCTACAGACTACACCCATTGAAAAACAGATTAAAAAAGGGCAAAAAGCGGCTCAAAGGCTATTAGAGTCTTGAAGAATATTACATATGAAAAATAACCTAGAAAAGGCTGGATCAACCTCGGTAAAGGAAACTTATTTGTTGCACTGATATTGCTGCTGTTGCAGTATTTTCAATTAGATTAGAACTCCGCAATATTGGAATGGAAATATGTAATTTTTGATTGAACCAATAACAAGAAGTTAGTTGAGTTGCCACGAGTAGAAGTAAAAATAATTCTTTTTATGTTAAATACAAAATTTTGGGATATAGTGTTTTATCTTTGAGTGTAACCTGTATATGCTAATAGAAAAAAGCCACACAAGAGTTGACTTAGCTCATGTTTGATTGGACAGATAATTAGTTTTATCCTTCCGCTGAACGAATATGATTGTGTATTCTCCAACCCTTTTCTAAAAGAATGTAGCACGGTACTTGACTAAATAGGCATTGCTGCCTGAAGTGCTACTTCTCTTTAAAAAAAAAAAAACAAAAAAAAGTTATTTGGCGGACCCTTTACATATTTCTGCAAGTATGCGTTTTATACAAAGAAAGTTTTCCTAGGCAGCCCACATTTTTATATATATGGATAAGTTTAATACAAAAGGCGAAATTTGAAATATCGAGGGCTACAAGTTTTACTATATTTTGGTGATTGAATTTTGTGTCCGTTCCGTATTCTTTTGAAATGAAATAGTTGGCAATAATTAAAATTGGTAAATACAATGGTTTTATAAAGACAACACCTGTATGCTTTATACATATTTGAAAAGAATAAATTAATTTTATTATTCATTGACCCATTGAGAACGAATTTATGAGCTCGCAAAAAAGAAACGCAAGCATGTAAGCTCGATGCCCATAGCGACTGTTTTAATGGGGGCAGTAATCGAGTCCATGTTACTTTAGGCCTTTCATCGTCATCCGCCAAGACAAATTGGAGGCAGTTGGCGACTGGCGACGAATTTATAGCGTGTGTGTATTTTTGAAGTAAACAACGCTCAATATTAACGTAAATGCGATACCATATAATATCAAAATAGAGTGCACAAACAAATTAAATGCGAAAAAAATGATAGTCGAACAAGTCGTATAGTTGCAGTGAAGTTGAATAAACTGGACCACAACTGCAGCGCACTCTGCCGTGCTGGTTTGTGAATGTAAACCATCCAAGGTGGCACCCAAACGAATGCAAAAACAATTATTCAGTGACATACATACGTACAGTAGAATTATATACATAAAGATTTGTATGGGAGGTACCACGCGTCTTTATCAAATCCAGCCTATATTTGCAGCAGAACTCAACCGAAATACCAAATTCTGTTGAAATACTGTTAGCAGGATCAGAAATATTGGATTCTTAATTACTAGTTTGTATCGGAGATACCACGCCCCTTTGTACAGTCCTGCCCATATTTGCAGCAGCACTTAAAAGATGCACACCAAACCGACGTACCAAATTTTGTGCAAATACCATTATCAGGAGCAGAAATAATAGATTTATATATATAACTTGTAGTTTGTCAAATTGGATCGAATTGTAAATTTAAACCACACAGGGCGCCACCTAAACGTATACAAAAAAATGTATGCAAATCGGTCCAGCCGTTTAGGAGGAGTTCAGCACAACACACGTACAGTAGAAAAGTGTATATAAAGATATAGAATAATTTAAGTTTACACTTATTACTTTAGCACCGCATAATAAACTGTTACACATTTAACTCACATACATTTTAAGTTCCTTCTTTAAAAACTCGAAATCAAAACTGGTAAATACAAATTTTAATATTTATTGTGATAGTCCTTATTATCAATAACAGATGTCATGCGGCTTTGCATGGATGCGACCAGTGTTTGTGTCTCACTTGATGAAATACTTACCCACTCTCTCAGTGTCGGTTCTTTTAAATCGTTTCTGCTAGAAATTTTGTGTTCTTTTTCTATATTATTTTCTAAAATTGATCACAAGTATTCTATTATATTAAGGTCTGGCAACTGTGGTGGTGGTGTTATTGAATGTGGCAATTATAACTAAGTTTGAACAATGCTGCAGTTTCTCTGCCCTTGTCCGTGGTTGTTTCAACAAATAGTAGATTTCCAGTCCCAGAAGCATGTTATACTGTTGGCTTTAAGTTTTCTTTTTTCAGCTCTGTATTAGGTTTTCGCCGTACTTACGACATGCCATCTGAAAGGAATATATTGAATTTCGATTCATCGGCGAAAGTGACCGAATTCCAAAATGTAGAAATCTTGAAAAGATGTTGCGTTCAACTCGGCTATGAAAATCATGTTGGCGCAGGACACGGCGAACAATTTTAGCACAACATTGTTTGCCCAGATCAAGTGCAATTTAGGTTTGCCTTTATTATCCTCAATATATATCCCTCGTCCTGCTCATTACAAATTTTATGCGTGCCATAGTTATGAATCCGATTTTCATGAATGAAATGCTCAATGATATTTTAAATTAATCAATTCTGTTATTTTTCACTGTGGGTGGCCATTTTTGAAATGGTTTGAAACCAATTCTCTATGCTTAAAGTAGTACTCGGACTCATTTGAATTCTTATAAGTTGGCACTCCATGCAGCGAAACTAAGCGAAACATCGCTAGCAGTAGAAAAACGAAAAACGAAACAGTGCTGCATTGAAGTACCGTTAAATGATTTTTGAATGCTCAACAAAAATATTTTCTGTTATTTTAAAACACCAAATTCTTTTCCAAGTTACCGTGACTTCTACTTCAATAGAGTTCTACGAACAAAATCTTTCACTGCATAAAATAAGCTGTAAGCGACTGTACGTATTATTTAACTAATCTATAAGAATTTATCTGTAAGAATTTTTTTATATATTTGAATAGGAAGAAATAAATCAGGAAAAATATTTTTTACCATCTTTAGCATAAAAAACACAAATAAATATTTTTAAGTAGCAGCACTGTTATCTGGTAATAACTATACTTTAGGTTTCTCTCTCGCTCTTTCTCTATCAGAAGAAATAAAAAAGGCACTCGCCATGGATGGAAAATATAGTACTCTCAATATAATATAGAAAAGGTTTGCATGACGAGATTGTTTAAAAAATAAATCGAGGACAAGTATTCCAATAAAAACTGATAAAAAAATAAATTAAAATTAGAGATACTTATATTAGATACCAATTTATGTAAATCTGCCAATAATGCTCGTACCTCCATTAAATATTTGGAATATTTTAGAGTAAATATAAAATCTTTGGTGGTTCGCAGTTGAGAAAACATAAGTTTATTATAGTTTGACAATCACATTTAACCTTTCAAATTGCACATACATCCCCAAGCAAAGTTTTAATTTAAACAGCAGATGTATTTACATCAATGACATTCATTTAATTTTTGATTTTAAACAGTCACTCTAACGATGAAAGCAATAGATAATAGAAGTGCACAACTAAGCACAATAAAGTTAAACCATTATTTGACTATTTTAGGTTTAAATCTTTAAAAATTATTTTGGTTAGAATTAACTATACGAAAAAGCAATTTACCATGTCTGGCATATACATACATATATACCATTTTTGTTGTTTTACTTACTTGCATTGAATCGGCACTGATTATTTCACCACCAAAACGTTCAGCCAATTCCAATGACAATTTTGTTTTGCCCGTACCCGTCGAACCGAGTATTACAATTAACGGAACTTTTCGCAACATATTTAATGTTTGTTAATAAATAATTTTTGCACTATTTTAAATCTTTTGCACAAAAGTTTAAATATTTATTTATTTAAATATGTATTCATTAATAACTACAAATAACACGCGTTCAACACTTAACAATATGCTTGGCATTCATTAAGAGAACTGAATCTGAATTTAGAGAGAGTGTAAGCAAAATGAAATGTAATTAATGGTTGTGTTTTAGAGAGCAACAAGAGAATTGATTAGGGTGACCAATTTATGTTTTAGCACGGCACAATAATAGATGGTTTTGTTTTTTGCAATTCAAATTAATTTATTAATAATTAATTACAATAATACAATTATAGTAATAAATAAAGCAACTAGCTGCTAAGGCTTTCGTTTCGTAAAATTAGATAAACTTATTTTACAATTTTGAAAGATAATTACAGTTTAATATTAATTTATGGAGAATTTTAATGTTGATGGCTGGATAAATTATAAGAGTTTTATTATGAAAAGTTAAAAACTCGTCCAATATATGGCAAATGATAAGTTGCGTATTACAGGTATAAATAGAAGGCTGGTATCTATCTATTACCAGTTATTATGAGTGGCGAGTTGCAAGTTTAGACTCAGTTCTGAAAAACTTTCTTGAGGCGCAGTATAAGAAAAGTTTTTTTTTTAATATTTCAACGCCGTGCTTGGAGGTCGTGTTTTTAGGAACGTTATGAAAAAACAAAACCGAATAGGAATTAGATACACAATATTAGTTGCATATGAAGGTAAATACGTTTCTTGAAGGGAAAGGATATCTGGGTTTAAGTCATTTATAATAAGCTTCATTTCGTGGTACTGATTAATCAAGTCATTAATATTCCATTGAATTATTTTCAAATCCATAGTAAATGTTGTAAAATTTACTCCTCAAGAAATATAATTTCATCTACCTCATTGTTGAAGAAATTACTAAAATTTGTTGTTAAATTATGCAGACTAATATTTTTGTAATGTGTTAAGTTTATCGTATTTATATATACATATATATTTTTTATTTGTTGTTGCGTTGTTTGCAAAGTCAATTGTCATTGGACAAGTGAGGACGGAATGTATTATTTTATTGCTGTTTGATGTAGTGGGCTTTTGCGATTGATTTTCAGTTAAAATTGCTTTTTTTTACCTTTAAGTAAATCAATATTTTTTGAATTTCTAAATTGTTGCTCTGCTGTGGGTTTTTTGTCTTATTTATATGTTCTGCATAATTGAATTGTTGTTGATTTGGTTTGTTTTTAACGAAATTTTAATGCTATTTGTTGCTTCAGCAAAAGATTTGTTTTATCTATGATTTTAAGATTGAACTTTACTATGGACGAGATGTGAAAAATGTCTTTAACCTCACTTTACTTTCGATCAAAAAAGAAGAACACACATCTTTTGTCTTTCAAGTATTTTTAACTACCGTTTCAACTGCAACTAGTTTTTATTAATTTCATTTTTAATTCAACTTTACAGCGAATTCAATTATAATTAATTACGGAAAGTGTGAAAGAAAAAGTAAACAGACATGTGTAAGAAGTAAGTATTGAACTAAGTATAAAGTATTAACGTTTTAAATTAAAAAGTAGTATGTAAGTAAATTATGTGATCCAACATTCCGGCCCCGTTGAAGGACCGTAGGTCTTCAAAGTATTGGCAGTGCCGCTAAGTTGGTAATCGGGTGCTTAAATACGCCGGCTTTAGTTTTTAAAACCGCCACTCTGACCTTGCCATCTTGACCTTCTTTGAAGTGGAAGACTTTGCCGGTCAACCACTCTTGGGGCGGTAGATTGTCCTCGTGGACTACCACTATCTGGCCGATTTGGAGGTACGTCTCTTCCTTGAGTCACTTGCCTTTGTCCTGTTGCCCTAGAACGTACTCTTTGGACCAGGCTCGCCAGGATTGTTGTAACGGCTTAATTAAACCAAATGAATTATATTTTTCCTTTGCTAATTTAAAGAGCCTTTTTCTTTGATTTTGATTTTTAGTACATTCCTTTGTTATTTTATATATATGTATATATATATATATATATATATATATATATTTTACGTTGCTGGTATATGAAGTGGCAAAGCACATATTTCACAGCGCAGTTGATTTGATTTGAATGGAAGAGCTGTCTTAAATTTATGCCAAGAGATTAATATATTATAAAGGGTGTAATATCTATCGAAAGTCAGCAGCAGGACACCACAATGTAGCAATTTGCCTTCACTGTTCTTTGATGATTTTTTCTATGATGATTTTTTTCTCTTGAGTATGGTTCAAGTAAGCTGCATATATTATTCCTTTCGAAGAATTAAAATTCTTATTGCATTTGTATATAATATTACATTTTCCAGGCAGAATATTTGTAGATTTAAGTTTATCAGCACTTGATTTTTTGTCAGAAAAAAATTTGCATCCCTTGACTCGGAAACAGACACTATATCATTGCAAATTAATTTTAATGCTCGGTGTACTGCAAAACAGGAATACTGTTGTAAATTTTTTTTCGCTTAAAATTGACGACATAGCTGCATATTTCATGTCTGGCATGGTTATTACTTGTAACTCAGGCAATATTTGGAGGGGAATTTCTTCTCTGCGTTTCTTTTTCGCACGAGAGGATCCGCTAAAACATAACAGCGGTTATATAATTTAAATTAAAAATTATGATACGTCTTTTTACCAAATATTATAATATTGATAGAAAACGTTCAGTTTTCAGTTGTGTAGTTCAGGAGTTCAGCTGTGATATCTACAATATATTTTAAGTCGTTTAGCTTGTACATGTTATACTACAAGCCTTATATATATACATATGGAGTATGGTGACACTTCTTGATAATCTTCAAATCTGCTATTGTCACCTGCAAGATAGCGTATATTAAGTATAATAAAACAATTATAATTTTTTACTTTTAGCTTAAGTTCATATATCAAAAATACTTCTAAAATTGTAGCGAAATAAACTTATTTAAAATTAATAAAAATATCAAATTAATATAAAATTTGACTTGCCTATAACATTTAAAAAAAAGGAAATTAACGGATCGAATATCGTGTAAGGTCTTTATAAAAAAATTGAACTGGTCTTTTTTTTATTAAATGTTGTCCTAATGGTTAAATAAGTAATGTCAACCACAATACGGGAACGATTATGGTGTACTGTTTAATTTTCAAACTAGTTATTATGCTTTAAATTATAATCAAAGTTTAAAAATATTAAAAAATTGGGAAAACAAATATATACTTAATCTTATATAGTTAACTTATATAATAATTACATGAATTGTTAGCTTTTGTTGCAACTTTATGGCATTCGGAATTATAATTATTAGTTGTTAAAACTAACGCAATGGTCACCTTATTTGTTGTCAATTTGAATAAAATAGCACAGTGGTTCCATTTCAAAAAAATGTTTAAATATATGCTAATAAAAAAATAACTCTAAAGAATTTTGTCAATTGCAGGAGTTAAAGGTACCTGCATATATCTACATACACCTGCGGGTATCTTTTTATATATTTATTTATATTTTTGTATATATTTATACATATATATATATTTTATGTATATATATATATGGTATATAAGTAATCGTCAAAACTATGTATGCATGTACTTATGTTCTTCTAAATTAGTGCAGTATGTGATATTTAATGAAAACTAACAAATTAACATAAATTAAAAAAGACTACCACTTACTAAATAAATAAATACATGTGTACGTGCAAAAAAGAATTATAACATAAAAGAGGACAATAAAGCCATTTTGTTTTTATAAAAAGCAGCTGTTAAAAACAACACTTGCGTTCATTTGTGTGAAGCGCCCTTATCATGCAAAGATATGTTTAGTGATGGAACAGATATCATTCTTTCTGCGACACTACTTGACGATAAAAAATACCGCGTAACTCCCCTGAATCATTTGATAAATTCAAAGTATTCCTCTGTTGCACTTGTACATACATACATATTCATATGTATGTATTTTTTAAGGAACGTAGAAAATTTTGAAAATAATACTGGGAGAGGATTTATTAAAATATTAACAGATCTCCACATCAACAAATCTCCAGATTCCAGCAGTGATCTTAAAACAGTGCTATTCGACGCTAGCATGTCCGTAAGCAGATCTTTTCAGCACGTTGATCATGCCCATGAATTTCCAAAGTGTTGGGATGTTGCTAACGTAACGCGGATCCGATCCCCAAAAAGGGTGAGGCTGACAACCCTAAAAATTACTGCCCATTTGCAATTTGTTCTGTATGTTCTAAAGTGGTGGAAAGTATGATGAATTACCATTTTTTGAGGTCCCTGCGTTCCAACAGCTTACTTATCGACCGAAAGTATGATTTCCGTAGGGGCCAGTCAACGGGTGACTTGTTCACCTTCTTCTCGGAACAATGGTGCAACTCCCCACATCAATTCAGAGAGAGTAAGTTGGGGGCTCTTGATATTTCTAAGGCATTTGATAGAGTGTGGCATGATGCACTTATATCAAATATTTGTTTTTTTCGATTTCATTTCGATAACTCAAAGTTCCGTTCTTTCTTCTACCATATTTCTAATCTTTCTAGATAACCTTTTTTGTCAAACTTTCAACCCGATATACTCGTTTGCAGCTGACAACACTATTTCTCATTCATATTAATACAGTAATAGACCGAACCAGTTGGAGGAGGGTTCCAAAAGGCAAAATATGAATGATACGCTCAATCACGATCTCAAAATAATCTCCGAATGGGGTCGTATGAATAGAGTCCATTTTTAAGCCCGTAAGATTCAATGCTGCCTGCTTATGCATCTATGTGTTTTCGGAAATGATGGTGCATCGATTAAGTATTAATGAATCGGAAGCTCTTAATGTTCTTGGCATGAAAATACAGTGTGATGTTCGGTGGACTAAGCACATTTTTTAGATTTCTAGGGAAGCTTTCAAGTGTATCGGCTTACTTAAACGGTATAAAAGATACTTCACTCTATCCGATCTTAATATTGTTTATACCACCCGTCCCAAAATGAAATACAACTCTGACGGCCAAACCAAAGTCTATTTTGGAGTTGCTCGACAGCGTACAAGAGTGGGCCAAGAGGATCATCGGGGACAATAGGGTATCCAACTCTATTTAATTGCTCTAATGAAATTAGATAACTTGTTCCTGTAAGTCACACGTTTTTGTATTAATTACGCTTTTCGTTGAGGGTCCATTCATTTGTGCTTGATCGGCCGGTGAATCACACTAAGCATTGTAGAGAAATTCGATATTTTCGGAATAAAGGTACACTAATGACTCTGAAATTGCAATAAGAGGAAATCCTTGTAAGGCACCATGATTACAGATGTAGACGAAAATTAAGCTTCTATATATATACATTTGTTCTATTAATACTTTGTTATCATGTCTGGGTAGTTTCTCTTTGAGCTTAGATGGAGCAAAATTCATAGCAGGAGTGGTTAAATCTTTACGATACCATTTTGTTATTTCCTAATCTATGCGAAATCGAAACTTTTTTAAATTCAATTTAAGCCAGGATTTTTTAAATCTTACGAAAATGTTGACATTCGGACTATCGGTTTGGTAAAATTTGATTTCAAAACACTTCTTAAAATAATCTCCTATATAAGGTGTCTTCGTGGTACTATAAGACGGTCTTTCATAAAAAGTTTACAAATATAGCGCATGTTCCATTCAAAACCATATTTTTTGTATAGTCCTGAGGACTCCCATAAGGGTAACATTGGGCACAGCTAATGTCTGTCCTCTTCCAGTGTGGTTGCTAGATAAAACTCAACTTAGTCAACTTAGTCAAAGAAATAATTTGTGATTTAGTATTCTACGGCTCATAAAAGTACCACATTTATAAATATTTTCATTATCCAGCCCTGGCCAGGGGTTTGAAATCATGATTTGTTTTATAAAGTGTTTTACATATTTTTTTGATAATTGTACTTGTTATAAGTTTTCAGATTATGTTTTCAGGAAAATGTGTTTTTCATGTTCTTTTGAATTTAAATTATTTGTTTTACACATTTTCTATTTTTCTGTATAGAAGTTAGGTACATATGGAAATATCATTTCACCCCTCATCACAACGTATGAATTTTAATGTTACCCATGACATGTCCATTTAAAAAAAATTTAACGGCATTTCGTCCACCGGCAGCATCAAAAATAAAAAGTGTTCATAACGAGCAACAGAGAGAAATTAACATACAAAATTCTATAAATAGCACATACGAAAAGGAACCTTTTAGTGTTAGTTTACTTTAATTGTAACGATAAATATTTCATGACATTGTCATTTAACATGTTTTTATTTAAAAATTTAAAAAAAACTATTAAATGTCTTATTGTGGAGAAGGGGTACTAATATGACCACTTTGATAGTGTTCATATACCCCATGTGGTGTATTCTACCTAAAATTTGTATAGACAAAAAAATCTTTAATTTTCTATACAAAGAAGCCATAAGAAATTGCTTTATATGAATCTGAAGTACGCAGCAAAAAGTGAAGTAATCTTTAGTGATTACAAGATACAATATAATACAATACACCTGTAGTTTAGGTACAAGGATGCCCACCTGGAAGGTATACTATTTTGTTTTGCCGCCGTTCTAGAAAGCATTAGTCTTGATAGTTCATATTTGACAGTCGTGAAGTAGAAACGTTGCAAATTTATTATGGAAAACAATTCGATAAGCCAACGTATTTTAATCATTGAAACATTTGATCAAAATCAATCTTCGATTACTGTGACGATGACAAAGTTACGTGAAATTTTGGAAGAAACAACATGCCAACAATATGCACTGTTTGTTGTGTAGTGAATGATTTCGAAGTAAGAGGGTCGGTAGGTGATAGGCCCAGGCATAGACCACAACGTAATGCTAGATCGGCTGAAAACATTACTGTTGTTCAAGAAAGTGTTCAAAACGATCCATCAACCTCAAATCGACGCCGTGCTCAAAAGCTTGGTCTTCAAAGAACAACTTTAGCCACAATTTTGCATTTGTTTCCGTATAAGATTCAGTTGACACAAGAGCTTCTTCCACATTTACCAACAGGATGTAAAGCTTGCGCCCTTGTCTACAGATTAAGAAATTTAATTGTAATAACCAAGTATTAGTATGTGCAACATATAAATAAATAAATGTATGTGGAATAAAAGGTGGAAATGTTAGAAAGGAGCACATTAATAGTTTTACAAGGTTCCAATTTTTGGTCCTTGTTTTTTGCTTTTATAAATAAGTCACTGAATCCAAAAATGTGGATTCAGTTTTCAGTATTTACCCAAATTATATATTTTTCTTTAGCTATTAGAAACACTGGTATTGTAATTGTTATAATGCTAATTGTGTGTTCTAAACACAAATGTTTAACATTCAATTGAGTGGCAGAAATAATCTATAAAATATGTAAAATTATATTCTTGAATATTTTGTAGACATAACAATTACGAAATTTCTATAGAATAATTTATAAATTATAAAAGAATAATAAAATGTAAAATCTAAAACTAGTTGGTTAATTTTTTAAAGGTATTAGAACATTTAGAACACACCCAAAAAGACACACAATCCAGGTATGGCTTTATCCGTAACGAACAATTACGTGAAAACTTTTCAAATGCGTGCTAGGCAGAACTTAAAAGTATGAAAACAAAACTTTAAATAAAATTTTCAGATCGCCCATTTCCCTTAAAGGAAAAATAAATCGAATAAATGCGAAAAACCCGGGTGCAACTCATGATTCAATGGTTTTTAATATGTCACCATTAAAAGCACATTTAGACCTGCAGAATCAAAATGGTGTTCGAAATACTTGGCTGCTTTTTATGGAATTAAATACAAAGTAAATATATTGTACATATTTCAATTTTGTATTGATTATGGTTTCAGGTGATGCTGGATATGCTTTGAAACCGTATTTAATGACGCCTTTCAGGAATCCGGACGAAGGTTCCCAACAAAGCATATACAACACACAACATTCAAAAGCAAGAAATATTGTGGAGCGAACAATTGGAGTTTCAAAAAATAGGTTCAGATGTTTACTACAAGCGAGAGCCTTGCACTATGCTCCAAAAAAAGCAACGCAAATCATTAACGTATGCGCAGCATTGCACAATATTTGCGTGTTTTATAAGGTACAAAATTCTTCGGAAGATTTTGTTAATGACGAGCATGAAAATGAAGCTTTACTTTTTAGCGAAGGAATGGAGATTGAATCTGCTGATAACTCGGAAGCAGAGGAAATTAGAAATGAAACATTAAGAATATTTTAGAAAATATAATTAAAAATAAGTAAACCAGTCTAATGAATTTCAATAAATATACATATCACAGTAATTCATTTATTGTAATTTGATAAGTTTGAAACAGCCTTTTAAATTCATATAGCTTATACATAAAAAAAATTAAAATTAAATTCATTTATATTAAAAAAAAATATCACATATCAGTTGTCAAACGTGCATTCATTTTTTTGCAAGTATTTTTTTTATATCCAGAAGAGCAAGCTTTAATTCTAGTTTTGATTTCCTGTCTTGCTGCATTTTTTGCACCTCTTCCTTGTACACTCTTAACTTTTCTTTTTTCATCTGTAAAAGTTCTTTTGCAGTGTCCTTTTTTAAATATTATGTTTTCTTTGCATATTCTCTAATGTCTTTCATTGTTGAGATCATTTCATCATGAAAACATTGCTGGGCACTAGTTTGCTTCTCAAGCAATTTAATTTTTTCATTTCTTGTATAATTTTTACTTCCTCTTTCTTTGCGTGGGGTTTTTTCAACAATCGGCAAATTTTGATCTTCTATTCCACTTTCTTTTGTAACTGCTGCAGTGGAATCTGCTGCGGCCGCTTCTCCCAATTCTACGCATACGATATTGTCATTGTCAAGAGTATACAAACCAAACTCTTCTCCTGGTGGCTGTACGCAGGTTTCAAGATGTAATAATCCAATTACGGCCTCCTCAATCTTGGTATATACTTGCAAATTGTTTGCACCCCCTCCTGTTGCTCGATACTCGCATTTATTTTGGCTTATTTTTTTTTTGTTTTTGATTTCATGTCAGCCCATATCTTCAAAAAGTAAAATTTAAAATTATTTACTTGTCACCATACACACATATATTAACTAACCTTAATCCACTTTTCTGTTGTTCTAACGGGCGGCCCCAGAGAATTTAGCTCCTCTGAGATTCCTTCCCATTTTTTTTTCTGCCACAGTTTTTGAACAAATCCCTTTTGCCAGCAGGGGATTGTTTTCCATAATAGAGACTAGATTCTCTAATTGTTGTTTTCTACTCACAACCTTGTGTTCGATAGAAAATTCGTTATGCAACGAATTTTTCGACAGTGCTACCAACTCATAATACCAAATTTACATTCGATCTTCGTTTTTCGATAGCCAGCGAAAATCGAAAGTTGCTCATAATAAGGGCCATAGTTTTGTGTATGTTCTTAAGATTGGTTTGTTGCTAATTTATTTAGTTGCTTCAATCTGTGTTTAAGTCTACTGTAAAAGAAATTTAAAAGAGTGAGGCACAAGATCACGGGATAACCAATACCAATCAGGGGCGGTCGACAGATCACGAAGCATTATCAGCCAATTACGTGTTCGTTTTTTAAATCTTTTGTAATTTTTTGCTTTAGTTTTCCTGTTCTCTTTAAAATTTACACAGAATCAGAATTCTCATTCTATTTTTTATATAAATATCCTTTACTATCACGATTAAGCTTTCTTAATTTATATACATTTAAAATACATACGTAAATGAATTTTTCTTATGCTATTTGTTCTTATTCTTTACACTGAAATTAGAATATCTAAAATGTCAAACTAAAATAATTTTATGTATTTGTTGCAATTGAAACATTTATGTGTGTATATTTTTTTTAATTGTTATGATCCCAGAATGAAATAATAAAAACAAAAACAATAATATATAGAAATCATAAATTGTTTTATTATTATAAATAAGGTATGAATTCAAATCCTTATCATTATTTAGTGTCATATTTCACAAATAAAAATAGAAAATGTCACATTAAAAATAACAAGTAGAACCCTACCGAAAACTACAGCCTGTCCTATTTATAACGGAATTTATTACCATTCAAATTAACAAAGTAATTGGCTGTAACCTAAAGAAGAAATACGTAATAACTGATTCCTGCATTTTGGGACAGCATAATGAATTATAATTCATTTATGAATTATATTTATTAATCATTTATGAATTATAATTCATTATGCTGTCATTAGTAGTATAATATAGTTATATTACTTAGGATATTACTAATTATTTTTGTTATTTCGGGACTTTTCCATATATTTTTGATACTACTGCAGATGGGGTTACGAGACTCAAACTCTAAAATGATTAACATTCATTGAAAACATTCTTGGGTACAAAGTAAATATGTATTGTTATTAAAATGCGTTGTTTAAGTTATAAACAGATAATTAGTACTAGCAAAAATAAAGTGAAATTAGCTATTGTGTCTGTTTACAACACAAAATGTTTCTTAGAAATCTTTTGAACTTAAAACAAAAACAATGCACGCAAACACCAATACTGAAAAAAAATTAACTATAGTAAATACACATTCCTTGTGTTGAAGGGTACCAGAATAATACACTCGACTTCACACCGCCAAAAGTATAAAGTTAGAGTTTCTGTACCTCTCGGCAACTCCGATCACTGTATCATCTCCGCCTCCTTTTCATATTCGGAACTTTACAACGTTTTGCAACCAGCTACTAAAAGTTTAAAATATATTTATGAGAAAGCTCGTTGGGCTCAGCTCAACGAATTTTTTAGACAATTTAACTGGAAACTTTGTTTTTTGGGCAATAATGCCGGTGACATGGTGGAAATGGTAGTAACCATAATTTTGTTTAGAATGAACAATTTTATTAAAACCAGATTGAAATCTGCCTTTATTCAGACGTGCAAAAATGTAGTCAGATCGAGTGAGGAAGCATTCAGTATCTGGCGAAGAAACAAAAACACAGATTCGCTATGCAAAAGAGCGAGATCTATGTATGCCAATGTGCGGGCACCGCGCTAAGGTTCTTGCTACTCTTAGGTATAGTAAAAATTTTTGATCTTTTGTTAAAAGAGTACGGAATAATGCTAAACCTTGAAATCCGCTCATATATTCACTGACCCGGTTGATAAAGCTGACCTTTTGGCGGGTATATTTGCAAATAATTCCTATTTGCCGGAAAGTAGTCAACCACCACCAAGGCTAGATAGAGTACTCGCTACTATGCCAAAGACATTCTTCGAGCTCCAGCGGTTAAAAAGATTTTAGCAGATCTCAACGTGAAAATGTCCCTGGGCTGGATGGAATAACAGCACAGGTCTTAAACCAGTGCTCTTCGACACTAACGCATCCGCTAGCAACCCTTTTCAGCATGTTGTGTATGCCGGTGAATTTGCAAAGTGTTTGAAGGTTACTTATGTAACGCTGATTCCAAAAAAGGGTGAGGCTAAACACCCTGAAAATCGGCACTTTCTAAAGTTAAGAAAAGTATGATTTATTTCCATTTTGTCAGATACCTATAGTCCAACAGCTTACTTAACGACCGACAGGATAGTTTCCATAGGGGGCGCTTTACGCGGGACTTGCTGACTTTCCCATCAGAATAATACTGCAATTCCATACATCATTTTGGAGAGAGACAACTATCTAGACTTGTGTCTTGCGGGGGTAAAAGGGAGCCCATTCCCCTTAGGCTAGTAGGATCCAACTGGACAATCCACTATATTTCCACGGGAATCAGTAAAGCCCCAGAGTTCCGCTATTTGACTCTTTAGGCATTTAGCTGTTCTCTGACTGATTATTTACGTAGGCCCTTCGGGAGTATCGTGGTGGCTCGAGGCCCTCGTTTAAGTTTGTGGGTGGGATCATTCACAATGAACACAATGACTGGTCCAGGTCCAGTGAGTATTAATGCCGTCGAGTTCTTAATTTTATTAAGCTGCATGAGTTCTGGAGCAGGAGTTGGATAGTCTCCAACTCTTCAGCAAGGAGTGAAGTATGCGGCCTACTCCGGGCTTTTGAAGTTGCAACTAGGAGTGGCCGGAGGATATACGTATCCGAAAGCCTTCTACAGTGGTAATGATCTACCATCTGATTAAGGCCCACGGCCAGGTGCAGATGTCAATCTTATCACGTCATTTCGGAGAGAGCAAGGTGGTGGTTCTAGATACTTCTAAGGCGTTTGATAGATTGTGGCATGATGCACTTCTGCTTTTGGTGTCGGTGATAATTTCTTCAGATTTTCATCGAGTTTTCTCAGGAATTGCACTATACGGGTTGTTATAGATGGGATTTCATCAGACGAGTTAAAGATTAATTCAGGGGTACCGAAAGGCTCCGTTTTTTCTCCTACGCTATTTCTTATTTTTCTAAATGACCTTCTTTGTCAAACTTTCAACCCTATTATATTCTTTCGCAGATGACAGCAACATTCGTCATTCGAATTCATTTGGTAATAGGCCAAACCAGTTGGAGGTGAGTTCCGGAAGACGGAACATGAATGATACACTTTGTGAATGGTGGGGTATCCAACTCTATTGATTCCCTAGAGCATCGACGCAATGTAGGTTGTATTTTACTTTTTTTAGTGTTACTACAATGGTAAGTACTCTAACGAAATTGGGGAGCTTGTTCCCGAAACTCGTACATTTTTGCGTGTGATTCGATTTTTGTTGAAAGCGCATCCATTTGTGGTTGATTGACCAGTAAAGAGCACTACCCATTACAGGGAGAATTTGTTTTTTAGAAGAACAGTTCGTTTGTGAAATAAACTTACTCCAGAGGAAAATGTAGGAAATTTTAAATCGAATGTCCACAAACACTACTCCCTCTTTCCTCCTCGCTATAAGTAAATTTCCTAGTTCTGGTACAATGCATTGCATCAGTATGGGTCATTCCCGAGTACTGGTCTGAACGGAAAAAAATTCGATGAATTAGAGTTTTCTAGTAAATGTTAGAAACATTCAAAACATTATATAAAGGCGTTAAAGTGGTAAAATTTAAAATATTTTTGTGTGTAGAATAAATAGCTCGTGTAAATAAATGGTGAAATAAGACTTTAATTAGTTTGTAATAAAAGAATTCATTAAAAGATTTTTTAAAGAAATAAATGTAACAATATATTAAAGAAAATACAAGTGCCAATATGTACACTAAAAGAAAACATGTTATCATAATTTAGTTAAACAGTTTTAATATGTTTATCTGCCACGGAATAATTCCCAATTTGTTGAGAAATTCAGTAATTTTAGCACAATCTCAAATAAATAGCTGTGAAGATATGTTAGTCAATTTTGAAACTCTAAAAATATCATTTGGCATATAAACTCAGGGTACGGTAAAAGTTCTTTAAAGAATTTATTCTTTAAAGGATTCGTTACTTACTAAACTCTTATTTATATATTAGTTTCAAAAATGCTTCTTTTGTTTACACTATAAATATTATAAAACTAACTAAGGCAAACAAATTTAACACAGTCCTCTTCAAAGAATAATGCCACAACAATAGTGCGAAATTAGACGGTGAGTGTGCGCACCATTTACATTGAATTTATTTATTTTAGGTTTATATCTTCTAACAAGGAATTTCGATCAAAAAAATAATTTTTAATAAAAATGCCTGACGTAGCATGAATACACTTGTAAAATATTTGTAAACAAGTGATAGATAAATAATGCGTGAGTGCGACTACTTAAGTTTTCCATAAAACAAACCAAAAAAAGTAGTAATTGTAAACTTTTATTTGTTCAAGATTACGTGTACAAAATATTACATGAAACGTTTAATATTTTACACTATTTAGTTGTTTAAGCAACTGCGCGCTAAATATTTTGCACCTCATCTTTATTTATTTAGCTCTATTCGTTCTATTCTATTGTGGACATATTGCTTTAAGGTTTTGTTTTTTTAGTCACATTCAAACAAGTAATAAAATCTAACAAAAATCATAATAATAATAACAATAATAATAAAAAGAAGTTTCGTTCGTTAGGTCGTTGTTCCCACTATATTACTGAATCGCATACTAATCATGTTGGTGCCGTACCTAAACAAAATTTTTTTAATTTTTATGCTTAAATCAAATTTGTTACGCATTTTAGTAATAATATTTTAAATGAAAAAACGAATGCGAAAAAATGGCTTGCAGGCAGAATAACACTAATCAATGAAAATAAAAATTCTTCACTTGCTTCAAATAAAAGCTCATGTTATTCGGATCCCCTCTAAAAACAAGAAGGAAGCTTACAACAGCTATTGGTCAATGCTACCAGTAAATGAAAAATAATATTAGAAAAAGTTTTTTCATAAAATATAGCATTAAGAAATTAAGCAATAACGAACGCTTTCAGGTCTTAATTATCGATTTCGGCAAGGCTTTCTACCCTTTCTCATATAATAAACTTCTATAAACACTATAATGAAACCGCATGGGAGGAACTACTAATTTATAACATATTTCGGAAAATAATACTTATTATAAATTTTGGTTAGAATGATATATAGAGTTTTTGAAGAAGAAGTTTGTTTTCTAAAAAAAAATAAAGAAAAAAACGTAGATTATGAGGATTCAAATTTTTTATCGAATTATGAAGAGAAAAGTTTGGCATTTATTAATGAAAAATAATATCTGGCAAATGTCCACCATGATCACGTTGACAGAGTTTTAAAGTTTTTAATCACTTTTTGGCAAAATGGCGGTTCTATTTCGTTAATCACATTATGGCTTTTAAGTTTTAAGGCTGAAATCGATTTGACTGACTCCGTATAGACTCTGTCCTTAACATAGCGCCACAAAAAATAAACTAGTGGTGTTAAATTAGACGATATGTATGGCCACTTAATTGATGATTGCCGGGAAATTTGGTTTACAACAAATTGATCGCTTCTCTCAATAATCGCTCTAGGGTTTTTAGAAGCCCAAATGCATCAACTATGCTTGTTGGCATAACCTGACAAGTAAAAATGGGGTTCGTTTAAAAAAATGAATTTTTCAGAAAAGTCAGTCGGTTGTTCCTGAATGCATTGAGTGAATCTGCGGCGATGTGAATAGCCGGTCGGCTTCAAATCCTGCACCAGTTTAACCTTGTAAGGCTTCAAAGTTAAATGCTTACGAAAAATTCGCCATGTGGTGGTTTCGGATAACCCAAATTGTTGACAAAATTGGATCTGCCTTAACACTGTGGCCCACGGCTGCGATGTATTCAGTTGATCGAACCAGTCGATCACGCGTTAGTGTTCGCATATTTTGTATCGTGCCTGTCAACTCAAATTTAACAAACAAATTCTTATTATCGGTCTTAGACGGACGATTATGTTGTCCGATAATATTACGAATTTTACGAAATGTAACTTTAATAGAACCACCATTTTGGATTTTAATTATTTTAATGCGATTTTCGGGCGAAATTGAATTCACAATGTATTCGAATATGAATACATCGAAAACCTAAATTTCAAAACTATCATGTTGTTGGTTTTGCCCCAACTGAAAAAAATTTCTTGTTGAAAACCCCGATATTATTCCGCTTTTTAAATTTGCTAGCAAATTAAACATTTAAACTTGCAGAGAAATTGCATAGCTAAGGATAATACGAAAGCTCTTCCAAAAACTTTTATTATATTATTTCTGCCATCAGACAATTTTCAATTTTTCGCCTTTTCAACATGGTTTCCCTATTACCAACTTATTGCATTTTACTACAATAATACATTAGAGTTTCGCCGAACTTTTTTCGGCGTGATACAATCGAAAATTTGAAATATCTTAATCTAAATTTTTTGTTTTATTTCGTTTTAGAAAACAAATTTCTTGTTGAAAAACGAATTCTAATTAAATTCCGAAAATGTTTCTTGGTACCCGCAAAAATAGGAAAAATTTGAAAACTTATAAATATGTGTTCGCTGGAACAATGAGTCGCATCGCGGCCAGTATAATTTATGTCTGAAATGTACGGGTCGTATTCATTTTATTTCTGTCACTTTCAGTGTAGACAAGTTTAAGTGGAAAAACTAAAGTTAACTGGCTAAATCGAGATCACTATTTGGGTTCAATTATGGAAAAAATTAATTTTTTTTACTTTAGAGGTTGAGCGAATTAGTTTTGATATTTGTTGCACAACAACTAAGAATTTAATTTAAATTTCTATTTTAAAAATGTAACATTCTCTATAAAGAAATTTATTTCAAACTATGTATTTTCAAGCCAGATACAGCATAATTTATTACAAATACCTAAGAACTTATTTGTTGTTTTAATTCTAATTCCAAAGGGTAAGCAATTGATGAAAAGTAGCACCACAGTGTTCTTTTTATTTCTCGCTTTTTTTAATCAATATTTAAATAGTGTTCTCATGTATTCTTAAAACGAATAACAAATTAATTTAATGTAACATGACACGACACCATTTAATTAGCTTCACAGTCCCAACATTATTAAAACACTTTAAAAACATTTAAAAAAGTTCTAGCAACTAAAATATTCTAATAACTTACACTTGGGAGGTTATAGTTTCTGATTTTATTTAAAAAAATAAAAATTTTTTGTTGTGCACTCACGCATATAAATTGCTTTAATAATGTCAAGTGCTTACTTTTTACAATAGGCTTTTTAAAGTATTTTCAAATCTTTAAACATAGAAGATTTTGTTACCCACTGTTTGAGCGTGTATATATATTTTTTGTCTTTATAATCTCTTCAATACAGAATTGTCAGAATTGCTCAAATATGTCAAAACGCTTATAAATTTGTAATCAGAAAAATTTTGATCATCAATTTTTTTCTTATTTTAGCTCCTTTTATTTCTGAAGAAACTTAACGGGCGCAAAATATGCTGACAGGAATTTTTATAAGTGATCCTACGATATCTGTATTTTCCCATTCATAATCAAAATATTGTTACGAAGATGATTTATTAAGTTTTAAAAGAAAATGACCCATTGTGCATTGAACTAACTGCCTAGTTTTCTAAGAAATCTTATACACAAAAGAGACAACAACAACATGCCTTTAAGAAATACTACCAAATAAGATAAACAACAGAAAACAAAAACAACTAACACACAGGTAAGCAAAACACACAGCCAAGCTGGCGCCTAAATTGAATGATAATGACAATAATATGGGATGATGTTAAAGTAGAATATTCTTGTATATGCGAAAACAGCTGTGTATATAAGCACCACTTGCTGGACAAATAAATTAATTCAAGTTTAGTCATCAGTGAGTAAAAACAACAAAGTTACCATCGTGTTTATTTTGTGTGTATTGAAAGTCAATAAATCGTTTAACTTAATTTAAAACTCTAAAGTGCTGTGTTATTATTTTTTAATAAAATTACTCAAAATAACAAAACGTTTTTTAAAGGGAATAAACATAGCAATATGTATGAAAACTGCGGGGCCCGAAACGACGTTTTCAATTTTTTCCGTGAAATTAAATTTTTTTATCCTTTTAAGCAAAATAAAAACACCATTTTATAAAGGTACAGAATTTTAAGTCAGCCACCGGGTTTTAACTAGCGGCCATTTTCTAGCTGTTAAGCGGTTTATGTTGAGATTGTTTTGGCATTTACACATTAATAGACTGATGCCTGAACAACGTTGCCAAATTGTGTAAATTGGGCCCAAAACAAGATTGCGAATTTCGTTTAGCAATGAAACTTACTTTTGCTTAAATGGATTCGTCAATAAACAAAACTGCAGTATTTGGAGCGATGATAGTCGTCAAGTGTACGTTGATACACCGTTGCATCTACAAAAATTGACCGTTTAGTGTGTTTTATCGACTGGTGGAATCATTGGACCGTACATCTTTAAATATACTCTTGCTTATATACTATTGCGTATTTAATAGTTGAAAAATAATAATATGCAGGAACTGTGGTTTCAACACAACGGCTCAACATGTAACACAGTTTATGCAACTTGATTTATTGAAGGAAACGTTAAGTAACCAAATGGTTCCACGTTTTAGATCCGTAAGTTGAACTCTAAGATAGTGCAATTTATCGCTGCTAGACTATTTATTGTGGGGTTTTGTGAAATCGAAACAATTCGACAACACTTGGAGGATAACATTCACCGCGTTGTTGCCGAAATACGGTTGGAAAGAATGTTGGAAGAAATCATTGAAAATTGGATCACCCGATTAGAGTACGTCCGAACTAGCCGTGGCGGTTATATGCCATAAGTTATATTAAAATTATTATGCCATAAGATATCTTTCAAATAAAGTAAATTTCAGTTTAAAAAATTAAATATATTTTATTTATCAGCAAATCAAAATTGTTTTTAAAACTATTAGTTCTATTAACATCAGCCTATTTGAAGTTTGTTCTTAAGAATTTGGCCGTTAGCGCCCAATATATTTTTATGTGGATAACTTACATTTGTTGTCATAGATAAGGTATTAATTAGACGAATATAAGAGCAAAAGAAAATCAACCTGCAAAATAATTGTTAATATATTCAAGGATAAAAATGATAGCCTTCTTATAGGCATTAAAACTGTAATTAATATGGTAATGAATTGTTAGTATAAACTGTTCACATTTTAAGGTATTGCAGGTTATAAACTTTTCGATAAGACATAAAGTCTAGCTTTTGAATAAAATGTCTAAGGCAAATTAATAAAATTAAAATTTTTTCCGGTTTTCTTTTCAATCTCTAACAATCTATAAATGTGTGCATGCATTTATAATTGTATTTATATATGTACATAGTTATATGAAAAAATAAACACATAGAAACGAATATCAATATGAATACCGTATTTTTAATGACTCTAAAAATCTACATGGAATGTTGAAAAATATGATAAGTTTGTCATGACAATATTTTTTTTAAAGTTTAATCAACGATATGGTCGAAGCTTCAATAACCTTCTTAAAGAGTTATAAATACAAGCAATCAAAATTTTGAAAACTTGACTTTTATTATTAAACATTAATTAAACACTTGACAAAAATTAACAAAAGAAAATAGAAATGACACGAACCCACCAAACCTATAGTGTGGGTATTGGAATCTTTCAACTAGAAGTTTGTTTTTCAATTGGGGCAATACCAACAACATGATAGCTTTGACATTTAATTTTTTGACGTATTCGTATTCGAAGTCATACAATGAAATCAACTTCTTACGAATATCCCATTAAAATAATTAAAATCCACTATGAAAATGGTGGTTCTGTTAAAGTTACATTTAGTAAAAATTGTGAAATTTTCGGACAACATAATCGTCCTTCTGAGATCGCTATTAAGAAGTTGGTTGTTAAATTTTAGTCGACAGGCTCGATACAAAATGTGCGAACACCATAATGTGTTCAACCAGGTCGATACAACTGGAAACATCGCAACTGTGAGCCACAGTGCTAAAGCAGAGTCAAATTTGTCAACTCATCAACGTTCTCAATCATTGGGGTTATCTAAAATCACCACATGGCGAATTTTGTGTAAGGATTTGACTTCGAAGCCTTACAAGCTGCATTTGGTGCAAGAATTGAAGCCGACCGGCTATTCACATTGCTGTAGTTTTGCTTAATTCATTTTTCGGCAAAAAATCATTTTTTCAGACGAAGGCAGCATTTAGGCTTCTGAAAATCCTAGAGTGATTATTGAGAAGTTTTATGGTTTCAACAGGACAGTGCCACATGTCACACCACAAATTAAATGATCAATTTATTGCAAACCAAATTACCCGATCACATAATTTCACGACAATCAGTAGTCAAGTGGCCAGCCAGATCATACGAATTAACACCCGTGTGGGGCTATGTTAAGGACAAGGTCTATACGGAGCCAATTGACTGCCATTTTGCGAAAAAGTGATTAAAAACTTTAATGAAAGAATCGGCATCTAACAGCGTGGTCGTGGTGGGCATTGTCCAGATGACATTTTTCATTCATAATTGCCAAACTTTTCTGTTTGTAATACAATAAAAATTGGAATCGTCTTAATCTAAATCTTTTGTTTTATTTTCTTTTAGAAAACAAACTTCTTGCTGAAAAACACTTTATTTCTAATGTTTAACTAAATTTAGTTATTTTGATTTAAGCGTTTATGCAGATATTGTTTCGAAATTTTTTAATTTAAGCAAATTCATTCCTACATCTGCAGAACTTAATAATAAAGCTACACTTTTGCAATACGAATAAATACAACCTGTTATTAATTTGAAGTGTGCCTTAGCTAAGATTGTGTGTTTTAATTTAAAAAAAAGAACAAAACAGCATCACTAATAAACTTGAAGAATTTATCTGGTTTCAACTCGATGATTTGAATTTAAATTAAGCTGATATTCATTTGACACACACACACATACACACACACACACACAAATTATACATTTTCTGGATAGTAACTATTCAAAATAAATAAATAAAAATTTTATAGAAAACTATTAAAAGAATAAAAACTAAGCTAAGCTAAAGCTTTAACATTTTTTTGTAGTGGTTTCTAAAACAACTCTCATGTTGTTTATGAACTTTCTTTACTTAAGCCAGCAAAACCAGCACGTATACAAGTTCATACCAGTTTTTCCAATCAACAAATAAATTTCGTTTTTATTATAGAATATTATGGTTTAATTGCATACTGTTTTGAAACAAAAACAACTATTTATTAAAATTAATACTGTGTAAAAATTAAAAGATTTAATGTTGTTATTAAAAAAACAACTAAATTTTTTACTGGCATAAAGAAGTTCGAAGCAACAATAACAAATGCGGTTATTCTTATACTACACAGGAATGCTGTCGCAACAACATATTGTCATTAGTAGTGTAAAATTAACCTGTCTCATGATGCGTCGCGACGGTCTAAAGCCATCTCACATTATTTTGCATGGGTGAACAATTCAACGCTTGGTGAATTTTGTTTCACAATAATAGGTAGAGCCGATATCGAAGAATCAAAAAGCGTTATCGTTATGAACAGCTTGGTCCCCACAAGTCCGCTAGCCCTGTGGTATATTCCTGACATCTTATTAAAAATTCTTTGAACCAAAAGATTCAATACGCCGAACTTTTTCTGTTCCTATGCGTACAGAATACCGAGATTGTCAGCATTTGCCCCTTAGCGCTATGTGTGGTTTGTGTCCGCACTGAATTGGCCCTAGAATACCTCCGTTATTATTTGAAGGATGTACTGCTCCAATCAAACTTTCTATCTGTCAACGTCCTTCAGTTAAATCATACCTTAGTATTGGGAGTTATATCTTTCAAATGCTGACAATAGCACCTAAATACCCATATCTCATTAAAATTTTTTTACAATTATTTAACAAACTCTTAGAACTTTGATCGAGAAGCTTGCATCATAGCCCAATACCATAAGATATAGAAATATATATAAAAATCTAAGTTAAACTTTATATTTTCCAATATCGTTTGCAGACCTTAGCAAATAAACATAATAAAAAAAAATAGTCTACATAAATTTGAGGTTAGGAAGTAAATTTGTTTCAAAGATTTGAGTTCCTATCTTTTGACACTTCTTTAGTAGCAAGTTGGAAAATTTTAAATATCGAACATTACACTGCTTAGCAAAGAATTTTAATTGTGGAAAAATTCGAACAGATTTTCGTCGTAATCAGGCTCCTTCTGAGACTACTGTGAGTAACTTAATTCTGATAATAGACCGAAATAATATGCTCGTAGTGGCTACAACGTAGCCGCTGTACAGCAAAGTGTTGAGAATGAGCCTGGAACATAAAGCAGTTGGACATAACTAAAAGTACTGTGCGCAACATTTTGCATAAAGGTGTTCATCTTTAGGCTTATAAAGTTCTACTGGTTCAAGTCGGCAGACCATTGCTTACGTCGTAAGTGTGTGAATTACATAGTTGTTTAAAAACCTAAACGAAATCAACGCATTTTTCAACAAAATCATCTTTACATTAGAAACATTTTTAATTAGGTGGTTATGTTTTTTTGTTTTTGTATCATAATGTTATTTATTGAATCTTCTAAATTAATAGAAGTGGACAAATCTTAAATCTAAAAGTGAAAATTATCTTTATGTCTAGCCAATGCCAGCCAAAAAGTTTTAGTTAACAAGAAAAAAAAAACTAAAAATTACTTATGCTAATGGCCATAACGTCTCTCCTTTTCAGACTATTGTAGTCTCTATCATCTAATATCTTACGTGCCAAAATATTTGGATGAAATTCCAGCTTTGACAAATATTTGGATGCGTACTTTTCTATTTCCTCTCTTATAGAGGGCACTTTTAAATCCTTGTAAATGCTTGAGTTTTTCACATACCATGGGGCAGCAGTTATGAGTCTGAGGATTTTGTTCTGACTTCCTTATATCCGTTCGACATTTGACACTGAGGCAGTGCCCCACATTTGAATTCCATAGCTCCATATTGGCTTCAGAATAGACTTGTAGATCAAAAGTTTGCAGTCCAGACTGAGAACAGAATTCCGACCAATTAGCCAGTTTAATTGAACAGTTTTAAGTCTTATTTGTGCAAGTTTAGCCTCTATGTGGTGCTTCCATGTTAGACGCCTGTCAAGGTGCATACCGAGGTACTTCACGACCGAACGTTGAGGTATTGTTTGATTATTTATTGTGATAGGTGGGCATGTACTCCTGCGTAATGTAAAAGTAAAATGAATGCACTTCTGTTCTTTAATTTTTATTTGCCATTTTTTAAACCATTTTTCCATTTGGAACACATGACTTTGAAGACATGGTGAAGCTTCTTGTGGGTCTACATGAAAACAAAGCAGGGCAATATCATCAGCAAATGTTGAAACGTGAACGTCGTCCCGTGTAGGCATATCTGAGGTGTATAATAAATACAAAATCGGACCCCAGATGCTCTCTTGAAGAACTCCAGCTCTAATTGGCTGTGGTGTGCTCAAAAACTCCTCGTGCTTTACAACAAACAAATGGCTACTCAAGTAGCTTTCCAGTAATGTAGGAATTCTGCCTTAGATTATGAATTAAGCCCTCGTGCCAAGCTTTATCGAAGGGGGCTGCTCAGCGATGAAGGCATAGTCACTGGTCGCTGTGCCGCCTTTATACGGCAGTTAATTTCCGACTATTCTTCTACTTTCACCACCTGTTTCATCTCTTCTCTATCCCTTTCCTAAAGAATGTAGCAGGGTACTTGACTAAATGGGGATTGTTGCCTGAAGTGCTACTTCTGTACAAAAAAAAAAACTATAACGTCGGGCATATAACCGCCACGGCTGGTTCGAATGTAGTCGAATCTGAAGGTCCAATATTTGAAAACTTTTTCCAACATTTGTGTTCGTGTATTGACAATTACATGGTGAATGTTGATCTCCAAGTGGTTAATTTATTTCCTGATTAGCGGCGTAGGCTAGCGGCTGAACATATGCCCACAGAAAATAGTCTAGCGACGTTAAATTGCACGATCTTGAAGGCCAATTTAAGGGCGTGAAATGTAAAACTATGCGGTTACCAATTTTTTTTCTCAAAAAAGTTAATTATGGCATGAGCTGTGTGGTATGTTGCTCCTGCACATTTTTTTTGTCCAATTGATGAACGAAAAATTCAGTAATCATGGTTATGTAGCGGTTATCATTGACTGTAACGTTCTGACCTATTTTTAAAGAAGTATACGCTCCTGATTCCACCAGCCCATAAAACACACCAAACAGTCAGTTTTCCTGGATGTGACGATGTCTCAAGACAAGGTTCAAGAAATCATCATGTATCCATTTCACCAAAAGTGAGCTTCATCGCTACATAAAATTCAATTATGAAAATCACGATCAACGGCAATTTTCATTTAGGCGCATTTCACACAATTTGGAAAAGTTGTTTAGGCGCCAGCCAGTCTACTCTTTTTGTTGAAATGGCACACCAAGCCAAACAAGTGCTGTCAGTTTAAAGTTCTATACTTCTATAAAAAATACCCGATATCTGTACATTTATTTCGATTTTTTACATTTTTAAAATCCAGTGAAAGTCATAAGAGTAAATGCTCAAATTTATGATCACATGGGTGAATGGAAAAGGACTAATGCAAATTTTATTTAATTTTTTGTATGTGTGAAAAGGGTGCGGATTAGAAGTTATGGTAACCCCTACAAAGATAATTATTTAACATAAATACTGCACATAGTACCACACATAAACACGCTCACATTACTTACCCATTCAAGAAGTGGTTTATTTGGAAAAATGCATTTTCTTCTTTTTTTATTGACCTATAAATTATTGGTTACAAGTGGCCTTCATATGGCCACACACATGCATTTTTACTTTCTTTTTATCGACCTACAAATTATTGGTAACATGAACTAATTTCTTTGAAAAATGCATACAAGTGATTTTCATATGACACACATGTATCCGCATGCATTTTTACTTTCTTTTTATCGACCTACAAATTATTGGTAATATGAACTAATTTCTTTGAAAAATGCATACAAGTGGTTTTCGTCTACAATATCGTATACGACCACACACATGTATGCACATGTATATTTTGCTTTACTAACCCATTGATTAAATAATTCCAAATAACACTTGACTCCACAAAACATTCATGAACCACTTAAAATTTAACCTACATAATTATAGAAATAAGAACACTTTTTGTATTATAGTATTTAAGAATAAGAACATATGAATAAGCATTTTTATAAAAACACTTCCTCATTAGAATTTAGTATTTAAGATGAAAATTTGGAAAATAAAAGTCAGTCATATTTTTGAACTCAAGAAAAAAACAAATACTTTGTTTTTCTGCACAACGCAACCCCAAAAGGTTAGGAAACAAAAATAATTTGTTCCTATAAAACCTAAAACTGGCGACGAGGATAAAGGGATCTGAGGAATAATCTTCAGAGACTATTGAGAAAAGAAGGAAGCCCAAACAGGAGCGATCTTTCAAGAAGAAACAAAAAAGGATCTGAGGAATAATCTTCAGAGACTATTGAGAAAAGAAGGAAGCCCAAACAGGAGCGATCTTTCAAGAAGAAACAAAAAAGGATCTGAGGAATAATCTTCAGAGACTATTGAGAAAAGAAGGAAGCCCAAACAGGAGCGATCTTTCAAGAAGAAACAAAAAAGGATCTGAGGAATAATCTTCAGAGACTATTGAGAAAAGAAGGAAGCCCAAACAGGAGCGATCTTTCAAGAAGGGAAAAAAAGGGATCTGAGGAATAATCTTCAGAGAATATTGAAGCCCAAACAGGAGCGATCTTTTAAGGAAAGAAAACCCTTGTGAAATTTCTTTAACAAAAAAAAAAAACATCTTTGTGATTACTGTGAAATTTTTTTTTAAGAACAAAAAACATTTGTGAAAATTTTTTGAAAAACTATTTTGAAAAAAAATTAATATATATATCTGTGGAAAATTGTTGAAAAAGACATCTCACGATTATTGTGAAAATTTTTAAGAAAAAACATTTGTGAAAATTTTTTTTTTGAAAAACTATTTTGAAAAAAAAATAAATTAATATATATATCTGTGGAAAATTTTTGAAAAAGACATCTCGTGATTATTGTGAACATTTTTTTAAAAAAAGAAAAAAAAAGAGAAAAAACACTTGTGGAAATTTTTTCTGAAAAACTATTTTGAAAAAAAAAAAACATATATATATCTGTTGAAAAGTTTTGAAAAAAAAGGACATCTCGTGATTATTGTAAAAATTTTTGAAAAAAAAAAAAGAACATTTGTGGAAATTTTTTTTTTAAAACTGTTTTGAAAAAAAAAATATATATATATCTCTGGAAAATTTTTGAGAAAAAATTTATGGAAATTTCTTTTGAAAAACTATTTTGAAAAACAAAAATTTATAATAATATATCTCTGGAAAATTTTTGAAAGACATTTTGTGATTATCGTGAAACATTGATATTTGTGGAGGAACTTTTAATCATTTGAACATTTGTGAAATTTGTGGATAAGTACTCCAGCACCAACTATCATCAACCGCATCTTCAACCACCAACATCAACATCAACCCGAAGAAGTCATCAGTACACATAAGTAACATCATCAGTACACATAAGTCATCAGTACAGTAAGCAACAATAGAAATAAGATATTTTATTAATTAATTTTTAAGAAACAAAAACAGCAATTCTCTCCTACCATTAAGTTATATTCCTATTACCTTTTTATAAAATTTTTTTTTATGAGTGATAACGAATTCATTTGGGATTACTCATCAGATTCAGAAGAAAGCTTCGATTCTGGTTTTGATTCGAACGACGGTTATTTGACGGACATCTTAGAAAGAACAGCAGACAATAGAGTACCTACTAGATATATAAACCCTTTTAGAAATACCTTTGTGAAACTCAGGAATAAGATAATATAATAATAAATAAATAATTTCACGATGGCAAATCAACAGATTTCATTAGATCCCTTAAAATATTTGAGCAATCTGAAAGTATTTGACGGGACCAAAACAGAATTAATCACATTCACTAAATTAATTGACCGAATATATCCACTACTCGTTACATATGACGAACTTTCACAGTCCGTTTTCGCAGACATAATTAGGAGCAGAATAATAGGAAAAGCTAGAGAATGTCTAGAAATAAATACACAGGCTCACACTTGGCAGGAAATTAAAGATGTCCTGGAAAATAATTTCGGTGAAAGGAAAACTTGCGAGGAGCTCTTTGATGACCTTAGAGCAGTTACTTTCACCACCAACACGATCGATTTCTTTAACGAAATCAAGTACCGGCTGAGACGACTAAATAATAAGACCTCAATGATCATAGGGGAAGGAGACGCGTTAAACCAGATGGCTATTAACAATCAAAGATCTGCACTACACATATTTAAGAACAAAATGCCAGAGCCAATGCGCACAATACTGGCATGCCGAAACCCTACATCCCTGGAATCTGCCATGGATATCTTATTCGAAAATGGATACGATAGATTCGGAAAAGATGGTCATCTAGCAAAAACCCAAAAACAATATGGTAACAGAAAACCAAACCTTAAATATAACAATTACCCACAAAACAATAACTCCTATCGGACTAACCAAAACCGATACCCCGATAGACAATACAATAATTACCAACACAACCAACGAACTAACAATTACTCTGATCGACAGCACAATAATTACAGGAATCCTAACCACCATTCCGACAGACAACCTAACAGACCACAACAGCAATACCCCGAACCAATGGAGGTGAACATAGCTGAAAATTTTCGGTCCACAGCCTCCCAGGGAACTTACCCTATATAGAAATAGAATCAAAAACAAAACCACTAAAATTCATTATCGATACGGGAGCTACACATTCGATAATAAATCCTGGGATCTGTCATCCAAAATGGCAAGTACCTTGCAAACGCATCAGTCTGAAAACATTACAACATCAAATTACAATACGTGAAAAAGTTTTAATTCCAACATTTAAAGAATTCGGAGAAGATCCCAATTCTAAAATTCAATTTTTAATTTGTCATTTTCATAACCAATACGATGGGTTAATTGGAAGTGACATACTAAGGGACCAAGGGGCTATAATTAATTTAAGGGATAACATTTTGATTATTAAAGGGAAAAGTATTCCCATAAAATATAATAATAGTTGCGTCGAGTATCATTTTGAGAAGACAGGAATATACAAATTGGAACTACCTGTACACCATAAGAACGGTCTTATATATAACCCTACCACAGTTACACAGAATGTGGAGATTATGGAAGGAATATATGAGGCCAAGGATAATAAAATTCACGCTCTCGTTAAAGTCACCGGGAATACACCTAAAAAGTCTTTACTTAGCATAAAAGATGCCATTGAAGTAAACGCCGAAAATTTCTACGTTAACACTTTTATTGAGAAAAATGAGGAGAACAGATCTATAGAGGACCAAATTCGCACAGAGCACCTTAATAAAGAGGAAAAAGCCAAACTTTTGCCAATAATAAGAAGATATAGAAAAGTATTCTATACAGAAGACGATGATCTCTCATTTACAAACGCAATTAAACATCAAATCCGAACGAAAGATAACGTTCCCATTACGGCAAAGACCTATAGATACCCCTATATCCATAAGGAAGAAGTAAATAAACAAATAAAGGAAATGTTGGAAAAAGGGATCATAAGACATAGTCATTCTCCATACTCCGCTCCGGTCTGGATAGTACCAAAAAAATTGGACGCCAGCGAGAAAAGGAAATGGCGATTGGTTATAGACTACCGGAAACTTAATGAAGCAACGATCGATGATAAATACCCTATACCAAATATTGACGAAATCTTGGAAAAACTAGGACGTAGTCAATATTTTACCACGTTGGACCTGGCAAAAGGGTTCCATCAAATAGAAATCCATGAGAACGACATTAAGAAAACGGCTTTTTGTGTTGAGGGCGGGCATTACGAATTCCTTCGTATGCCGTTTGGATTAAAGACGGCACCAGCAACCTTCCAACGTTTAATGAATAACGTTCTAGGCGATCTCATCAATAAGATATGTCTAGTATATCTAGACGATATCATTATTTTTTCGACATCCCTACAGGAACATTTAGAGTCACTAACGAAAATATTCCAACGACTGAAAGATGTCAACTTGAAAATTCAGCTCGATAAGAGTGAATTCATGAAGAGATCAACAAACTTTCTGGGACACATCGTTACCAATGAGGGTATCAAACCAAACCCAGAAAAAATTATTTGTGTACAAAAATTTCCCCTACCTAAGAACCAAAAGGAAATCAAACAATTTCTAGGCCTGGCGGGATACTACCGCAAATTTGTTAAGGACTACTCGAAAATAGCAAGACCGATGACTAAGTACCTAAAAAAGGACATGGTCATGAACACAAAGGACACAGAATACGTGGAAAGTTTCGAAACACTCAAAAGACTGTTAAGCAATCCACCGGTACTAAGCTACCCGGACTTTAGTAAAAGATTCACTTTGCAAACGGATGCAAGTAACTACGCCATAGGAGCTATACTTTCCCAAGACGATCATCCAATAAGTTATGCCAGCCGAACTTTAAATGGCGCAGAACAGAATTATAGTACCATAGAGAAGGAACTACTTGCAGTTGTATGGGCGACCAAACATTTTAGACCATACCTTTTCGGGAGGAAATTTCTAATCGAAACCGACCATAGACCTCTGACATGGCTCTTTTCCATAAAAGAGCCCAATTCTAAACTGGTTAGATGGAGACTGAGATTACAGGAATACGATTATGAAATTAAGTACAGAAAAGGAGTTCTTAACGGGAACGCAGATGCGTTATCTCGGGTACAATTGGAAACCAATGAAATTAACCTAGTTGAGGAAAATGAAATTATAAAAGAGGTAAGCACCCCATTGAATTTCTTCAGGCGACAATATATAATTAGACAAATTACATCAGGCTCATTAAAAATCAAAACAGAACAGATATTTACAAACAAAAGGAAAACTATTAGTGCCAAAACCTTTGACGAACAAACATTTACAACCCTACTAAGAAAGCATTTTGACCACGGAAAAATTAATGCAGTATTAATAGAAGATGAAACGTTATACCAGAAACTCAGGGAAACCGTACTAAAATATTTTTGCAATGATAAGAATTTCAAAATATATCGAAGCAAATCAATACTACAAGATATTGTCGATGAAAATAAACTTACTGAACTCATAGAAAAGGAACATAAGAAGAATAACCACAGAGGCATAAACGAAAACTTCGCAGAACTGAAAACGGAAATTTATCACCCAAAACTGAAAACGCGCATAACGCAATTCATAAATAACTGCGATATTTGTAATAAGGAAAAGTATGATAGAAACCCAATTAAACCAATATATAAAATGACGGAAACACCAGAAGAACCAGGGGAAATTATTCACGCAGATGTATTCTATAGTTTGGGAAAAACTCTATTTCTAACTTTCATAGATAAGTTTTCCAAATACGCCCAAGCAATCAGAATAAAGAATCGATCATGGATCGAATTTAAGACAGCTCTTACACAATACTTATCAACGACCGGAAATATAAAGAAATTAGTAATTGACAACGAACTAGGATTCAAGGCATTACCCCTCTTAGACTTTATTCGGGAACAAGGTATTGAAATACACTTCACATCGAATAACAACCATACGTCTAATGCAGATGTAGAAAGGTTACATAATACAATCAATGAACATATTAGATTATTAAAACACGACCCCAATAGGGACATGGAAAGCACAGAGGAAAAGATCTACAAAATAATATTGTTCTACAATAATACAATCCATTCTACGACTAACCGAAAACCTATTGACTTTAAAAACGGAAAAATAAATGCAAATGATTACCCATCAATCAGGGACTACGTTATAAAAAATAAGGAAAAGATTATAAACAAAATTAATAGGAATCGCGAAAACATAGAAATTCGGACTGGTCCTATCTTTCTAAAAGACGAACGTGGGGGTAAGAATCACTCAAAATTCCGAAAGGTGACTGTGACAGAACTGGACAACGACCATGTTATAACAGGTCGAGGGCATAAATACTACAAAACACACATAAAAAGGAAGAAACATTTTCAAAATGAAACTATCACTTAAACTCTTACTTTCAGATGATTCTCCTTACATTACTTATAATAACAGCATACAACACAGAAGCCCAACAGCTAGAAATAGAAGACCTAACGAACAACCATGGATACTTGCCAATCAAATTAAGAGACGTAGAAATTATTGACAACTTCCTGAAAATAATCCACATTATAAATACAACACAATATTCCGAAACAGCAAATACCTTACAGGACAATATTCACCAATTAACAGACACATATACAAACGTAACACCACTATTGAACAGTGTTAACCAAAGCCTGACCATATGCAAAACGAAAATTGAAAATTTAATCCCCAAATTTAGACAAAAACGAGGACTAATAAATGTATTAGGTAAAGGACTAAAATACGTCGCAGGAACGATGGACAACGAAGACGAAAAGTACGTTTTCGACAAAATTCAAAAGCTAGAGAAAGGTTATAAGAAAACATCGACCGCTTTGGACGAAATGACCTACCTGAGCACTTCTATGTCAGACAGAATAGCAAACATAACGGACCATATAAACGTTCAGCAGAAAGTTGTACAGCGATATATAAACAAATTCAAGACAGAAATTCAAAATAAAATTTTCGACTTGGGAGACGAAACTTTATTTTTGGAAACCATCTTTCAAATTAATAACGATGTAAATCTGTTGATGGACCACGTGAACGAAATAGGGCATGTAATCTTTAATTCTAAACTAGGAATAATTCCATCCGATATACTGACCACGGAAGAATTCAAAATTATAAACAATATAAAATCCTACACTCACACTAAAGTTTCCATAGCTTATAAAGAGAATTTAATACTTTTAACATTAAACGTCCCAAAATTCTTAAATGAAACATTCGCAGAAGTTACTTTTGAACCAATTCCCGACCACCAAAATAGAACATTGATACTAAGTGAAAATACAGTCCTTATTCATAAGAACGAAATATATAGATCAAATACTGTAGAATATAAAAAATTGGAAAAGATAAATGATAATTGCCTAACAAAAATTGTAAAAAACTTTGAACCTAGATGTAGTATGAATATTACAAAAGAAGAGGAAGAAAAAGAAATTTACCCAGGATTAATTATATTTAAGAATTATCAAAATCAAATTGAAACAAACTGTGGAAATTTACAAGAATTTAAGAATTTAAAAACATACTTAATAAAATTTGAAAATTGTATTGTTAAAACTAAGTTAAGAACTTATGAAAACTACAAAGTCAATGTCAAGGAAATGTTTGTTTTGGAGGAATTCATTTTAAAAATCAGAAACAATAATACTTTATATCCTGATCTAGTTGTAAAAGAAATACACTTTAACGAAACCATGAAAACTGTAAAATATAAACTATTAGAAACTACTCTAATAAGTACTGGCAGTAACATAGGATTCTCTGTCATATTAATTTTTATTATTTTCATAATTTATGTTAAAACTAATAAGAAAACTTACATTGTTTCTTCGTCGGAGCCTCACTCTAACAATGGGGGAGTTATGGTAACCCCTACAAAGATAATTATTTAACATAAATACTGCACATAGTACCACACATAAACACGCTCACATTACTTACCCATTCAAGAAGTGGTTTATTTGGAAAAATGCATTTTCTTCTTTTTTTATTAACCTATAAATTATTGGTTACAAGTGGCCTTCATATGGCCACACACATGCATTTTTACTTTCTTTTTATCGACCTACAAATTATTGGTAACATGAACTAATTTCTTTGAAAAATGCATACAAGTGATTTTCATATGACACACATGTATCCGCATGCATTTTTACTTTCTTTTTATCGACCTACAAATTATTGGTAATATGAACTAATTTCTTTGAAAAATGCATACAAGTGGTTTTCGTCTACAATATCGTATACGACCACACACATGTATGCACATGTATATTTTGCTTTACTAACCCATTGATTAAATAATTCCAAATAACACTTGACTCCACAAAACATTCATGAACCACTTAAAATTTAACCTACATAATTATAGAAATAAGAACACTTTTTGTATTATAGTATTTAAGAATAAGAACATATGAATAAGCATTTTTATAAAAACACTTCCTCATTAGAATTTAGTATTTAAGATGAAAATTTGGAAAATAAAAGTCAGTCATATTTTTGAACTCAAGAAAAAAACAAATACTTTGTTTTTCTGCACAACGCAACCCCAAAAGGTTAGGAAACAAAAATAATTTGTTCCTATAAAACCTAAAACTATTAGACTGATTTTTTGTTATTATTATATCAACATTATCTACTCAAACTAATTTTAATTTAAAGTAGAATCTTGTTATAGCCTTCATCCTCAGTTTCTTATAAGATTAGCGAGCAAAAGAAAAAAAAAACAAACAACCAGACATTATTCAAAGAGTTATTTTATTTATTATGAAATGCAAAAAAAAAAGAATAGAATAAACAAGTTCTTTATTGAACATAATAATAACAACAAAACAACAGAAATAATAAAACAAATCATTAAACAGCAATGAAAAACAATCCCAAAGAAACAAAGAATTAAAAATGCCAATAATGGAAAATACGCAGTAAAAGTACAAAAGTATAAAAAGTTGGTAAAGCACGAACTTTTCTGTATGCTGCAAAAGAATAATGCTAAGGATACGTTAAATAAATCTGGCAACTTTCGACTCATATACTTCGTAATAAAAACCTAATTTTAATTAAAAATAGAGCACGGCAGGACTCTTTGTCTCTAACTTCCTTTTTATCTGCATAATTATGACAACAGCACTAATAAAAACATAAAGTCTACTTCTATACAGCATTCCAGCGAAGATTTGTTTAATAAAGCAATTTCAGTTCTCTGAATTATGTGAAGAAGAGATACAACTTAGAAACCAAGATAAATGTTGATATTGATAATATAAGGTTTTTTAAGAAGAAGTTTGTTTTCTAAAGCAAAACGAACAGAAAAGTTCGGTAATTATGAACGAACAATGATATTTGGCTAATGTCCACCACGACCACGCTGACAGATGTGGATTTTTTTATCAAAGTTTTTAATCACTTTTTGGCAAAATGTTGGTTTCATTTTCGCTGATCACATCACGGATTTTAAGTTCTAAGACTGAAAACGATTCGATTGTCTCCGTAAAAACTCTGTCCTGAATATTACCCCTAAAAAATAATTCAGTGGTGTCATATCACACGATATGGCTGGCCATTTAACTACTAATTGTCGTAAAATTATGCGATAGGGAAATTTGGTTTGCAATAAATTGATTGCTTCATTGGCTGAGTGACATGTGATACTGCTCTCTTAAAACTACATGTCAGTGATAACCGTATCGCCAATATTAGGCCAAAATTAAGTTGTAAGCATGTCGCGTTAGCGTGATCCATTCAGCAATACCGCAGTCCCAGCCTCATCCTAAAAAAATGGCCCAATCACGCCTCCAGACCACGTAGCGCACCATACAAGGGCAAGGGCTTCTTAATAATCCTATTAGGAATTTCAGAAGCCCAAATGCGACAATTTCGGTTGTTGACATACCCTGACAAGTGAAGATGGGCTTCGTCTGAAAAAATGATTTTTTCAGAAAAACCAGCCGATTGTTCCTGAATGCAGTGAGCGAATCTACGGCGATGTGAATGGTCGGTCGGCTTCAATTCCTGCACTAGTTTCAACAATTGCCAATGCATCTATTACTACTAAATGCCAAAACTATCATGTTGTCTTTTGAAATAAGAAACGAATTAGAGGTAATAGTTCCGAATTGTATCCAACTATTGCTATAAAAATTGTTGCCGTTTTATTTAAATTTGATTTCCGCAATCATAAAATACAGACGTAATTTTAAAGAGATATTTTATATTTTAGACAGGAAAGAAATATTAAATTCAAGTAAATTAAACATTTTTAATATCAGACTTTCCGAATTTTCTAATTAATTAATAATCCCTTTATACACCTATGAACCATTTGATGCTTAGCCATGTCTTAAAATCAAAAACTTAAATATTTCGAATATGTCGTTGCCCGTGCAGAGAAGAACTTGCTAGAAGTTACAATATTTTTGAGTTTATGATAAAAATACGTTTGTATCGTTGTTTCTATTTATTTTAATCACTTCTAACAATTTCAGTCAGAGTAGGAAAAAAGCTAATTATGTGTATGAAGGCATGTAAGAAAAAATAAAGTTACTATCGTTTATTGGTATTTTGTTTGACCTTTGACGCTACTGATTCAGTTTTGTTTTTCACTTCGCATTTGGACAATAAGTTTTTAAATATAATAAATAGGATTGGCAGATAAATTCACATCAAGATAACACTTACTAAATAAATACTTGTGGGAAATAATTTGAAAATTGTTTATAATTAAATCAAACTTCAACTTTCCAAAGCCATTGTTTATGTGACCAAAATCATTTGCGCATTTGAAAACTGTGAATGGCCACCAATGCCAAACATATCGAGAAGCATGTAAACTATTGGGTTTGCTGGAGAACGGTTCTCATTGGGATTTAATACTTGCGGATTCAATTGTTTCATCAAATGCGTACCAAATACGAACGTTGTTCACAATTAACATCACCACATGTTTCCCTTCACAACCAATTCGGTTAGGGAACAAATACAAAGACGACATATGTAAAGATATCTTGCATCGCTTGCGCATTCGAACGAATAATCCCGACATGCAAATAACCAATGAAATATACAATGATGGAGTGATTCTGATTGAGAATCAATGCTTGACTATTGCAAGCAAGCTACTGATTGAAGAAGGTTTGATCAATCGATGCACGATGCATTCAACCAAGAATTAAATCAAGAGCTACAATACAATGTTGATACATTGCTGGAGTTCGTTCGAATTAATGTGCCGTTGCTGAATGAACAGCAAAAACAAATATACGAAACATTTAAGCAAGCGGTGGACAATAATAGTGGGGGTCTGTTCTTCCTGGACGCACCTGGAGGAACGGGGAAAACATTTGTCATTTCATTGATTTTGGCCACTATTCGATCAAGATGTGACATAGCTTTGGCGTAGGGATCATCTGGAATTGCGGCGACTCTTCTAGATGGCGGTCATACTGCACATTTTTCGCTTAAGTTTCCACTCAATTTAAATACAATTACTACTCCAACAAGCAATATTTCCCGATCTAGTACAATGGGAAAATTGTTGATGCAATGCAAGCTCATTGTTTGGCAGAAGATTTCAGGCAGACGTTCCCAGTAATTCCCCGTGCAAAGCCTGCAGATGAATTGAATGCTTGCCTGAAGGCATCACCTTTGTGGAATAACGTAAAAACATTTTCGCTAACCACTAATATGAGAGTTCAACTTCAAAATGATCAAAGTGCTGAGCAGTTTTCCAAACAATTGTTAGCTGTTGGAAATGGAAAAGTCCCAGTTGATGCGACAGCTGGATTAATTACTCTTACCAACGACTTTTGCCGATTTGTAGACTCTCAATTAGCTCTTATTGAATATGTTTTCCCAAACATTAGTGAGAATTATCAGAATTATGCTTGGTTGAGTCAACGAGCAATTCTCGTCTCGAAGAATAATGATGTACACGCACTGAATTTCACCATTCAATCAAAAATCGATGGCAATTTGGTGACATACAAATCCGTTGATTCCATAAAAAATCCCGATGATGTAGTAAATTACGAAATGTTACAAAAAACGAAGCGAATGGAGTTCACCGGATTTGCTTGTTTATTATAATTTTTGTAATAAATTTATTTTATAATTAACAACTAATGAAAAACTTCCATGGGGTAAAACGGGAGAATCACCTACAAAACGTCGGAAAAAATGAGAACTTAGTTTTTCATTAAAATGATTTAAACATCAGACCAAAAATAGCGCAAAATTAACTATTTGCAGCAACAAATTGAAATAAGTTGCAAGCGCAAAACGCCTTGCAATAAAGTAATGAATAAGTTTTTGGGAAAAAACTAATGATATAATTCTAATGGAAAAGTAGCTTTAAATATACAAAAGCTTTAAATATAATTTAAGTTTAAAAGTTCACCTCTCACCCTTCTTCTGTACAGAAACTACTTTACTTAATGGTTCGCCTCATGGTGAGGAATAAGCGTTTAATATAAAATACTTCTCAAATTTCTTTTGTGGCCGTTAGTCGCCAATAAAATAATTGGATGTTATTAGCCGCCTCAAAAGTGCACATTTTATTATTTTGAAATAATATCAAATAACCACGAAAACAGGAAAAGCAAGAGATTGTGGTGCAGTCGTTTTTGGCAGTTGTTCAAACCGCCTTTATTAAGGCAATTTCAAAGTGTAAAATGTTATCGATCACCCTATTTGAAATCATTTTCTTTAATTGCTGTTATTATTGTTTTTTATAGAGGTATAGAATTATAAATTAATGACACTTTTTTAATTGGCGGACATTTACGGCAATTTAACATAAATACACTCATGCCTCGACAATGTTAAAAAATTGCGCAAATTGGGTCCAAAACAAAATGCTGTTGACAGCGATGTTTATAAGCAAATTTTGTTTAGTGATGAAACTCCCTTTTTTTTTGAGAATGGATAAGTCAATAAACAAAACTGTCATATTTGTTATCACGATAATCCTCATCACCGTTACTTCAAGAAAAACTGACTCTTTTGTGTGCTTTATGGGCTGGTGGAATCATTAGTCCGTACTTTTTTAAAATTAACGCTGGTCAGAATGTTAGACATAATGGTGTATGCTTAAAGCCATGATTATTAACTTTTTCTTTCAACAACTGTGGTTTCAACAAGGCGGCGCAACATGTTGCGCAGTTCGTGTCACAATTGAATTGAATAATTCAATTGAATAATGTAACGTTAGGTAACCGCATAGTTTCACGTTTCGATTTAGAGAATTGGCCTCCAAGATGGTGCGATTTAACAATATGTGAAGTTATTGCCGATGTATGACCACAAATGTTAAAGAAAGTTATCGGAAATTGGACACTAGACTACGATCAGATTTCCGTATAGAAACCATTACTAAGCCGAACGAGACTCTGTGCTTATCTTACCCAATATAATTAAATCTGTAGAAAGTCAATACAAACAACAAAAAACACAATAAAATCGTTTTGCTGTTTCAACTAATTTTTAAGATACAAAACAATTAAACACAGTCATTCTTACATCAATTTTAAAGATTAGAAATTTTGAAAGTAAATAAAAATTTTAATTATTTTAATTTTTATTGTTTTTTTAACCGATCTTTTTTTATTTATCTTTAATAAATATCTTTTTTCGTTTTTAAGATTTTTTTTATATATTTTTTTTCACGATATTTCGCTTTCCTTTGGAAAGTTTCTTCAAGAAACATTTTTTTCAATTTGTTAATAATTTTTTGTTTTCAAAAATATAAAATTTTTTCCTGAAGAAGCTTTCCAAAGGAAAGCAAAATATCGTGAAAAAAAATATATAAAAAAAATCTTAAAAAAGAAAAAAGATATTTATTAAAGAATTATTTTAATTGTTATTATTTTTTATAATTAGCAATTAAAAGTTCTTCTCCAAATAACATGTACCTGAGAACTATGAAAAAATCAGTTGAATGGAAGTTCTGGTCTATTACCATGAATCGATTGTTCAAATAACTATAAATATTGCTAATATTATAATATAGTCACGTGTTTTTAGGAGGCTTGTAACTATTTAGTTTCCGCCGTTTTACCTCAACCCTATAAATTCCCAAAATTCTCCATATGGCATTAAAGATTTTAATGACATATCCAGTCCATTCTCATACTCATAACCACGGATAGATAACTTATCCTTTTTATATGCTTCCAGGTATTAAAAATGTTTTCATTAAAGAAGAGCTGTTTTATTATCAAGTCAATTTTAAATTACAGTCGTTAACTAAAACGAAAATCAAAAATTGATTCTGCATTTCGAATGTTAAAATGTGTAAAAATTACTTTGTTATAGTTTCTGCACAACATTTCGGTCGGTACAAACAACTTTCGAAGGACAAAAACCAAACTCAATTTAGAAAAGAAAATATATTCCATTTTATATAAAACTGAATTACGTTTTTACTTTGATCTACTCTAGTGGAACACCCTGTTACTATATTTTGCAAGAAGAAATAACTAAAATTTTTATGAAAACATTTTTTTTTCATTTGTTGTCAAAAGACAACAACAAAAATATTTGTATACGTAAGCATGTAAGTATATCCTTATTATAAGTTTAGCATCAAGGAATTTTTAAGCATGTGTCTGTATACTTAATGTCCTACTTCGCCATAATTTTAAAAGTTGTTTAGCAACAGGTACAAGGATATAGAAATAGGTAACATAATAAAAACTTCTTTAATAGAGAACCATGTCTAAGTCTTTGTCTTCTTTTTTCGTCTTTCCCGCTGATCGAATACAACTTTGAATCTATTTATATGAATAACAATTTAGAGGTACATCAAGGGATTAAAGTTGCTCTAAATATTTTGAGAGTATAACTCGAGCGTTATATATGTGTAAAGTTTTATGAAAATTTAATGTTAAGCTTACTTAGTTTGTTAATATAACATGGCTATACCATAAGATTTCACTTTGTATAGATGGTAAAATGCCTACTACCATATTCCAGCCAAATTTCACTAGACTGTTCAGGCCAATGAGGTTATATACTGCTCAAGATACACGACAATAATATTTTGCTCTATATGGTTAGCACCGTGCCTACAATTCCAATTCTGCTAATTTTTCGATTTATTATGCACATTAAAGTCAGTCTGACGTACAAAATATTAATGCTCCATGTGTTGTAGCTCTCCAGATATACGGTTTTATTTTTTCGCTCTTTTATTATTTCGTTTTTTTATTATCTACCCGTCACCTGGCATTTTATGCGGGGCTTATTTATTGTTTCTGTCTTTTAAATAAGCCCCGCATAAAATGACAGGTGGCGGGACAATTTACCTGCTTGAGTAGATGCACCTCTAATAAAAGAACGACATAACGCAACGCTATTTATAATTACAGATACGATCCTAACTCTCCTGTATTCCCCCCCGGGGGCACATTTATCGGTCTTTATAGAACCGACCCTGTTGCCTTCAGCCCAGTTCGCTGAAGGCAGCAGGGGTCAACTGGAAGCTCCACGTTATTTCCACGTGAATCAGTAGACCGCAGAGTTTCCGCTATTTACCACTTAAGGCATTTAGCTGTTTCTCTGACTGATTATTGAGGTTGGCCCTTAGGGAGTATCGTGGTGGCTGTGGTTTTGCGGCCCCATAACAGGTCTGTTTTTTATGGTGGCCAGGATCATCTCGCCTTTAATAACACCTACCTGGTGAATGATCCTAGATCCAGTGAGCATACCAGTCATGTGTTCTGGACAGGAGTCTCCAGCTCTTCAGCAAGAAGTAGTGATTTGCAGCCCTGCTCTGGAACCGCTGAAATTGCAACTAGGAAAGACGTGTTGCTAGAATTAGTCTTCGGCTTCCTAGGACGTGAATGACGTTGCTTTTTATTCACAGTGGTTTGACCACCATCTGATTAAGGCCCACGGCCAGGTGCAGATGTAAATCTTATCACGAAACTCTCCTGTATTATCTGGAAATAAAAATAAAGTTTGTATGGTAATGACACGCCCACATGCTATATATTATATATTATAATGTAGTACATTTAGAAACAAACTAAAAATTTCAGAAAGATCGACTCACTTAGCGAGTTGTATCTAATATATAATATCAGACAGATCTGTACTTTTATTGCGGATTTTATTAAAAATGAGAATGATATATAAACCAAGCATGACACACTACTAAAAAAATGACAAAGCTTCAATAGAAACAAAAAAATTACTATGGAAACACCTATTGTTTTACTTCTATTAAATTTTACAATTTTTTAATGTCATTTAAAATAGTTAAAATTTTTTATTTAGTAGATTTTATTAGGTTTTATCAACTAAGACTTGTAATACAAAACTGTTATTTTAAACCTTTTATTATTTTATTTATTTATTAGTTTATTTTAAAATATTACTTTTCTATTAAATACCATTTTAATTTAACAAATAACAACTGTTATTACAATTAGTAACTAACTATGGATATGACAAATGCATAAATATTACGTTACCATCCTTAATTTTTAAACAAAATATTAATAATAACACAATACAATAATAGCAATATACAGTTGGTATAACGCACAATTAAGAATGCTTAAGCAAGACAACTTTATGAAAAGCTAGTAGTAATAGTGTTTAATTATTTAACTAATTAAAAAACATGATATATCAGTAGCATTGTTGCCCTGTTCACGACAAATTGTAATATTTTTGGTATGAAGTTGTTTGAATTTCTACCGCCAGTAAATGAAATACTGTTGTCATTTCTGTCAATGAAGACTGTTTGTTCGGTATTCTCGGCGAGCGATTTCGATATGATGACATCATTATCAAGCCATGTTCTAGACTGTACTGGTTTAGGTAGTTCTTTTATTAGGGTCGTATCTACTCATGTAGCTGGATTGCTAGCTAACTGGCTTTTTATGTCGGTCTAATCTAATATTCCGGTCTTTTATAATACTAATCCAGGTAAGTGTGTCAGTCTGACACGTTTGTTAGAGTGTATGAGTGGAGTGAAAATTGTGTCTGAGGTTGTGTTTACCTGTTCGTTTATAATGTCACTGTTAAAAATGTCCTGTTTTTCTAGAATGTAGTAATGTCATACACGCATCTATTTCCCCTGGTGCGTGTCCATCAGTGTTAAAGAATATTGTAATATTGAAGACTTCACTTTTTTGTTTGTAAGAGAGCATGTGTTCTGCAAATCTTGTTTTTAGTGTTCGCCCAGTTTTTCCTATATAATTATGTTTACAGGAACAATTAAGTCTGTATACATCACTCCGCTGGAACTAAATTTGTCAGTTGTTTCTGTTGATGTCCTGAGATTATGTTTCAAAGTGTTCTTGGTCTTTAATGCTGTGAGCAAGCCTTCTTTGTGAAAAAGTTTAGTTAATCTATATATTTCTGGTGCTGTGTAAGTAAACGTGTGTCATCGTGTTGCATTGCTTCTCTCCTTGTCTTCTTTATTCCTGTTTTTAGTGTTGTATTGTCTAAAAAGTTTGTCGATAGTAGTCGGTTTATAGCCGTTGTTTTTAGCTATGGTGTATATTGTGTCGAGTTCTTTGATGTACTTATTAGGAGTAAGTGAGATTATCTTAAGTCTGTGTATTATATGTGTAAATACTACTTTTATGTTGGGTAGGATGATTCGTAGTGATGTGTATGGTAGTGTCAAAAAATGTCAAATGTTAAACAATCAGTTCCTTCTGTTATTGTGATGTCATTATAATGCAAATTTTTGGCTTGTAGTTTTCCACTGTGTATATAATGTTATTATGGATTGTGTTTAAGTTTCCTAGTACAGCATCGTCTGTTGTAGGATGCCTATGATGTCATATACATATTTATAGTAACGAGTTATTCTGTGTTTTCCATTAGTGTCTTAATGTGTAGTAATTTAAGATGTTGGATGAAAATTTCCATGAAGATTGCGGAGGTTGCGTTTCCATCCAGAGTCCGAAAGGTAATTTGTAAGAGTGGTTATTAAATCTAAAGTAGATCTGTTTTATTGTCGTCTTTGCAATATTTTTAATTTCGTAGAATCACTAAGGTTTCTTGTGTTGGTATTGAGGTTTTCTTGATGTCAAAGGAACACGTTACTGTGTGTATTTGTTATCTTAATGTTTTTAAGTTTTCCGATAAGGTCTTTTGTATTACGTACCGTGTATGTATTTTGTAAATTTATATTTTCTGTAAGTGGGTCGCTGAGATGTTTAGCCAGGTAATATGCTGGTGTAGGCCTGTGGTTCACAATGGGTCTCATTGGTACGTTTTCTTTGTGTATTTTTGGTTGTGCTTCCGGGTTCTTGTTCATGTATTTCTATACTTTTCCATCAGTAAACGTTTTGCAGCGTTTTAATAGGCTGCTATATATATTCTTTTGGAACGAAACAGTTGGCTGTTTTTTAAATTCGGTGCAGTTGGCCTGTCGTGTAAATTGTTGTGTTTTTGCTATATAATCTTCTTTGTACTTTACTACAGTCGTGTTTCCTTCATCTTTTGGAATTAGTAGCGGATTGTCCCATAGTTTTGCAAGGCCATTGGCTAGATTAATGCAGCTTAAAATCAAAAGTTGACTCGATTAAAATAAACTGTCTACTAAATTCAAATGCTTATGCTTTCCTAATTGATGATGATGAAATGACTTTTATTTTTTATCCGATATCGGTGTCATAAATTTTAAAACGTTAAAAACCAAACGGGTTATAGAGTTTTTAAATATTTTCTGAAGAAATTGCATCTGTAAGGCATTGTTAAATGTCTTTAAGAATCCCTTAAAAATCAGTCCACTACAAATCGCTTTATTGGATCAAAACAAATTAGCATTCATTAAAGTAAATATTAGCCGTTTTATGTTTTTTACGAGTTTTTGAAGACAAAAGTCTTCATCTTTTATTCGAGACCAATTTCTGTTCCAAAACAGTTGAAAATGGAAAATATGTAATGTTGTCATAAAGGTAATTTTATTCCACATCTTTTGTTGTATCAATTATTATTTAAATCGAACAAGCAATTAAATCGAACAAACAATTAAAAACTTATATTGCGATACGTTAGCATGGTCGCCTTGTTTAGGAAAATATAAGCCATGTCTATTAAAGAAATCTGTACGTAATATGCGAAAACTGAAAGCAGATTTGAATTTAGCGAGTTGTGATCACGATATTTCACATTTATATATGCTCAGGCTCCAATTTTTTTTCAGATCAGTATTATTAATTACTTTGTTCAGTTTAGGCTCGGCAATTTTATATCATAAGATCAAAACTGAATACATTGAAGGTGGAAATGCACTTCAATACCTTTGCGAACAGTTGAATTTTAACACAGAAAATTTTGAAGAAGTTGATTAGCATCTTTACTGTTTGCTATTTACTATCATATTTCAGAATTTCCTGTGTTAAATGCAAATTAACTTAGTAAAATCTGAAAAAATTTCTCTTACTTATTTTATAATTTGGCTAATATTAAAAGGAAAAAGTATTTATTGGTCAGAAAACATACCATTGAGAACGACAGAAAATGTAGATCTTCGTCTTATTGTTCTAGAAAAAGATATTAAAATATTAAAAACACGCAACAGAAAGCATACATGACCTTAGGTATTATAATATTTATTACGCTGATGTTGAAAGTCTTAGAAAGCGGCTTAGTGAACTGCTTAAATTTAGATTGGATTAATCCCCAAAGCATGCATGCGGAATCTAAAAATAAACTGGTAGTACGTAGACCGCCTATGCGAAATTCTCACGAAGAGTAGGAATATCGAACATTTAAAATCACTGAATATATCGCTCGACGCAGTAAAGTTGCTATCTTGAAACGCTTAGATTTGCAGAATTTAAAACTTCATTGAGTCCGATGATCTTAATTGGTCTTCTGCTAATTTGAAAGCAATGTGTTTTCAATACAATAGACTAATAAATGTGATACAAAAGGCTTTGAGACTTTTGAAGCTAAAACTGAAGCTATATTTTTCCAAAAATATTTTTAAGCTACTTGGCATACATTTAGAACTTTTTAGGTGGTGGGCCAATAAATTAAAAAAAATCTTGCGACGAGCTGTTTTAAATTATTATTACATTACAGTTCTATAATTTCCAATTGTAGATCAGATGGAACATTCTCAGGATTAACATTAAAAGGCATTAAAAAAATATCTAAACATGGTTGGATTTTTTAAAGTCAGCAAATCTGGCCTCAAATTCTGAATACAGTTTTAATAAAGATGGTGAAAAGATTTTAAACTTCTCTTCACTCACAGGCCTTAAAAAATTAAGTCTTGGAAAATGAGTCAAATCATTTTTTCCCAAACATTTAGAAAATATAAACAATTGAGTTTTAAAAGACCTCAAACTGCCCCAAGTTTCATCTATTGATTTCTTCCCTGTAACTTCTCGTTCAGTTTATTATACTGCTCGAGTAAATCCGTGAAAAAAGCAAACTCGATGCACCAATTCTTATCCTCCAATAATTCCCACTCAATTTCAGTTTTGGTTTTTAGAAAAACTTTAATTTCTTCGAGAAGACTCCAAACTCTCGAGAAGGCATGCCCACAACTCAGCCAGCTGATCTTTGTGTAATAAAAATAAAATAAAAAAATTCTGCATCAACTTCCGATAAAAACTCTTGAAATTGTCGATGTAACAAACCACGGGCTCGAATGGTATCAATTAATTTTAAAATAATATTAAGTACGTGGTTAATATCCAAGGCAGCCTTGCAAAGAACATCTTGGTGGATTATACAATGTAAAAAAATTGTTTCGCTTTCAGAATTCTGACTTTTATAAACTCCTGCAAACCCCGTATTTTTCCCCACCATGTTAGGTACTCCATCAGTTGTTAAATTAATTAATTTGTAAATTGGGGCATTAAGAGATTCCATCCCCTCTCTAAATTCATCATAAATTATTTTTCCTGTCGTCTTTCCTTTCAAAGATCTCAGACAAGCAAGTTCTTCGGTTATTACAAAGTTTTCATCGACTCCTCTGATAAAAATTAGAAGTTGGGCTGTATCACTCCTGTCAACACTCTCGTCCATAGTGACTGAAAAATACTTAAACTTTTTAAGACGTCCATCGAGTTGATTGGTTAAATTAGAAGAAATCGCTTCAATTCTTTTTGTGACCGTTCTACGTGACAGCCCTTTTACCTTTTCTGGGCATAATACTTTTCCAATGCTAATTAACACATCCTTAATAAATTCTCCTTTTGCTATTTTATAGGCAACAATGTGACCAGCTAAGGTGGAGGATCGCTGGACACTTCTTTGATTTTTAAAAAACATTTGCTGACTAGATATTTTTCTTTTCAATTCCTCTGAATGAACTTTCTTGTCTTCATCTGTCATTTTACAGTACTTCGACCTAAGATGTTTTGAATTAAAGTGTCTAGCGAGATTATAATCTTTTAGTACAGCTACCGGTTCCATAAAGAAGTACTTCCATGTCCACTCTTCTTGAAATACATTCCGAATCAATTTTTCTCTTTCTATTTTCGATTGACATTTATGGGGGTAAAAAACTTAGACTATTTTACTATTGCGCTTATATTTACAATACACTTTATTATTTTAATTACACAAATAATACTGTACGTTGGCAACTTTATAATTTTACTTCACAATTTATTCTTTACGTCACGATATTTACACTTTTACTGATTGCTGATTAATCCATCGCTGGCCCTTTTATTGGGCCATGTTGCACATGTTGTCTCGAATATTCAAGAATCTTCTAGATGTCACATATATTAGTTGTTGTTATGTTATACGTTCAGTTTTCTATATTAGTTGTTAGTGTTTTATGATGTTTATGTTTCTTCTTGGAATATTGCATCAGAAAGTTGTTGTTCTCTTGTGTGTACAATATTTCCCAGAAAACTACGCACTTTGTACACAATATAATATGAAAACATCGCATTTTTTTGCTAAAATTGCCAATTTATATCTTTTTTAAAACATAATGTAAATTTATTTTTTGGGCATACTTTTTTAATAGGTGATTAATTTTTTTTTTGAAAAACGCTCGGCGGGCCGGATTGAAACCTCTCGCGGGCCGGATGTGGCCCGCGGGCCGTAGTTCGCCCATCACTGATTTAGACAGTCAAATGTTTGTATTAATAGAAAGGCGTTTCCGAAGTTTACTACAGTTGATTCAATCAAAAGTTTTATAAAGTAGTATTTATCGTGTACATCTGATACGCAAACCAGCATTCATGTCCACACATCAACTTTTGCTGACAATGCAGCTTTTGCTATTATTCAGGCCTTTTGGAAAAATGGGTAAAAAAATAGAGCGTTAAGGTAAAGAAGCGCACATATTACTTTTACTCTGTGCAGATAATAATACTCGGGTTATTTAAATAAATAATCTGGTAACACCTCATTTCCCGAAATTCAAGTCTTTGGCTTCTATGTAACTTGGAAAAGTTATACAGAAGCGAGGCTAATGCGGATTAGGTTAAGGGCAATTAAAATTAAATGGTTTATTGGTAGAAGCTCCACATGCAAATTACATTGTGGGATTTTAAAACTATATTTTGCTATGGCACATTTTTATAGGGAACTTCCTCAGTTTCAAAGGTAAAAAAAATCAAAGCCGTCAAAAAACCCTACCAATGATCATTGCAGTTTCCCGGTTAATAGAAAACTCGGAATTCCCTTAAGACTAAAGGATTATAAAGCCTGAATCATAAAACATGCACGAATACACAACCCAACCCCAAGTTCACAACATATTGGGTTTTTCAGCACGAAATTTGTTTTTCAATTGTGGCAACACCAACGACATTATAATTTTGACATTTAGTTTTTTGACGTATTCTTATTAGATGCATTGGCAATTGCTACAATGAATTCATTTTCATACGAAAATCGCATGAAAATAATTAAAATCCACTAAGAAAATGGTGGTTCTGTTAAAGTTAGATTTCGTAAAATTTGTGATATTTTCGGATAACATAATCGTCCTTCTGAGACCCCTATTAAGATTTGGTCGTTAAATTTCAGTCAACAGGCTCTAAACAAAATTTGAAACAACTACGCGTTTTCGACGATCACTTTATTACAAACCAAATTTCATGATCGCATAACTTCGCCCCCATTGGCATTAAAGTGTCCAGCCATACTGTATGATTTAACACCACAGGATTATTTTTTGTGGGGCTATGTTACGAACAGAGTCTATATGGAGCTAATCGAATCGATTTCAGCCTTAAAACTCAAAATCTGTGATTCGATTAACGAAATAGGACCGCCATTTTGCCAAAAAGTGATTAATAACTTTGATTAAATAATCAACACCTTTCAGCGTGGTGTTGGTGGACATTTGCCAGATATCGTAACACAATAAAAATTTTAGTCATCTTAATCAAAATTGTTTGTTTTATTTTGTTTTAGGAAACAAACTTCTTAGTTAAAAACCCTTTAGTATAGCAGAGTTTAAAAAACTGGTTGTATAAATGAAAAGCTCTCGTTGACGGAGCAGACTCCTGTGCTTCTTCTGGATTACAATTCTGCCACATTGATATCTTGCAAGAACCATTCTATCACGGTTGTTGAGAAACTATTATTCTGTGCAAGATATTAGGCACCTGTTTTTTAGTCATTCTAAAATCAGTTTAGAGTATGGTAAGATGCCATATATTGCGCCGGTCCGCACTGTTATGATTAGCATAAATTTCACAGTGGAGAGATAAGGTAAGCTTTTTCTAATAGCATACGTATAGAAATCGGAGTAGAACCGTTTATCGCCCAAAGGGTGCGAAGCTTTCAATAAATTCTGGCAACAACAGTGTTGATGTAATTAGTCTAGGCTAGTCTTCCATTAAAGATCACACCTGAGTTAAACGCAGAGTTCACGAAATATTGCCGAAAGTTTTCTTAGATATCGGGCGGAAAATACATTTTGACTTTGAAGTGTTGATATTTAAGCCATTCTTCCTTGTCCAGCAGTTAATCATATTTAAGCCATCGTTTGTTTTTCCACACAGACGGAAACGTTATTAACGCTACTCCAATTATAAACCTGCACATCATCAGTAAAAATATGCATTTTACTGCTGATAGCAGTAAAGTTAGTCATTTATGTAAAGACAGAAAATAGATGATCCGAAAATAGAGCCCTGTGGTATTCTTTCTTCTATAAACCCAGATTAGATTTTCTATGATTAACACACGCTATCTGAGATCGGTCAGCAAGGTAGGAGGTAGGCCGTGCTTAAGAAATAAAATAATTTAAGCAGTTTTCCTACCAAAATCAAGTGATCTAACGTATCGAATGCCTTGCTGTGATTCAGATTTGCCGTCGATTTTGGATATGAGTCTCGCAATTACGTCCCCACTACAGCTGTTGTACAGCTTTTGTGGCGAATAAGTCTCGAGTGCACGCGAGATTAAAATTCATTCCATGATAAGTATCTTTCTAACTCACCACCGATGATATTTTTAAATTAGAAATTTACAATTCGAAAACTTTGTTTAAAAACTGAATTTAGGCATGACCATTTTGAACACGTTATTTATTATCCATTAACAGCACTTTTATAGCAAGACTTTCTTGCTAATATTTGCGTGGGAAACCTTAACAACAGAAGGCATCATCGTTTGGTCAACTGGGATTTTGATTCGATTTGTTTTGCTAACCGATTCCTTTGAAACATACATTTAAAGGAAACATAAATACAGGTAAATAATATAATTTTAACATATCATATAATATGTTAAAAAGCTTAAATTTGTACACAGGAAGTAAACAAGTTCAATGTACTGCTGACGACTGAATGTATTTCGCGTGTTTTGTTTTGAAATTTCTAAAGGTTTTTTTTGGAAATCTTTAGCTTTTGTTTTTGTTTGTTTTTCTGTGTACAAATTTGGTTGTTTTTTGATAGTCGCAGTTTTAGATTATGTTTATAATGAAATTACGTTGCTAAATAAAACTAAAAAGGATTAAGACAAAAACAAAAATACAAAAGTATGAAGAATAAAAATAAACTCATTTGCATTTGCCTAAATTTGATAATGATTATTTGCATGAAATATTAAATTTCACTTAAACTACAACTTTTTTCTCTCCTTCGGCGAATGAGTAAGCGAAAATTAAAAAAAAGGATGTTAAAAAAACTAAATCGTTCGGGTCGTCAAAAAATAAAATTTCTTGGAAATCCAAAAGCTTAAAGAGTTTTAATTCGTTTAGAACTTTTAGATAAATTTTTTACACTAAAATTTTAGTTAAATAAAATAAAGGGTTTTAAAATTTACAAGTTTTTAACAAGGAAGTATTAAGTATCACGTTGCTAACAAAAATCTCAAAAATTATATAAAACGGATATTTTATTTTTTAGATATATTTCATCAATAATAATTATAGTTAATTGATTTTTTAATATTTTACAAAAACTGTTTCTTATATACAGAGTCTTTATATAATAAACTGAAATAAAGTTTTATTTTTGTTTTCGATATTTCGCCACACTATTGGGTGGCATCTTTAGGACAAGAAAAGTGTATAAACAATTCAAAAAAATAACATATCAATTAAATATGGTTATTTTCCTACATGCTGGAAGGATTCATTTATAATTCCATTGTTTAAATCTGGCTGTAAAAGTAATATCGCCAATTATAGGGGCATTACTAAGCTTAGTACTCTGCCTAAACTTTTTTAAAAAATTTATTACGGAAAAAATTTGTCATCAAGTTTCGTCAACTACATCGCCTGCTTAACATGGTTTTCGAAAAGGTTGCTCAACAATTACAAATCTCTTACATTTTACAACTGTTATTAATCGCGGATTTGTTTAAAGAAAGCAGACAGATGTTATATACAGCGACTTTACTAATGCCTTTGACAATGTTAATTATAAGCTTTTACTACACAAGCCTAATTGCATGGGATTTACACTTGACTTTTTAAGAGGGATTTCCTCTCATTTGTTGAACAGAATACAAAAAGTTTTCTTCAGGAATCTGACACCTAAGCCGATTCATGTAAAATCTGGTGTGCCATAAGGTCATCTTGGACCGTTGATGTTTTCTTTGTTTATCAATGATTTACCAACGGTAATAGAGTTTTCGAATATCCTCACGTATGCTGATGTAAAAATTTTATTAACATATAGTTATTATCTGGATCATATCTTCTTGCAATAAGATTTGAATGCGATTAGTTTCTGATGCAAAATTAATCTTATGCAGCTTAATTACAGAAAGTGCTGCAGTATGTGTTTCTTTCGTAGAACACATTTTAATGTTGAATGTATGTTGAACGATGGAATATTGAACAAAGTTGAAGCAATTTCTGATCAGACTCCCAGATCATGATCCTAAACTGAATTTTATACGTCATATATCATTTACGGTGAATAAAGCCCGATCTGTCTTGGGCTAAGACATTTAGTGACCCTTATATAACGAACGGTCTAACTAAAGATGTGCACAACACATCCTATTCACACCTATTCTGGAATATGTCTTTATAATTTGGGACCCAACATACAAATTTCATATTAATACTATTAAATCTGTTCAGAGAAAATCTTCCGAAATCTTCCGTCTTATAATAATAGACTTGCTTTGATTAAACTTCCAACGCTTAAAAGTCGTAGAACAATGTTGAATGTTAGTTTCCTCTTTAATCTTATTAAGGGAAATGTGTCCTGTCATTTTTTGATAAGAACCATGTGTTTTAATATCCTATCACGTCCTACACGTAATTTTATCTCGCTATCCGTACAAGAGCGAACTATGCTAACTGGGATCCGTTATTAAAGATTTTTTCTTAATTTAATAAATATTATAGATTTATTGATTATTGTCGGAACATACATACTATTAAGAAAAATATTGCCTTCTTTTTGAATAATTAATCTTGTAAAAATGTTTTATATAAAGTTATAGTCTGTAAGGATATTAAATCTATAGACTAAGTAAATAAATAAATAAACAAATCAATCAACAAATGAAAAATTGTTGATGTGTTAACTAAAGTTGCAATCTCCAAATTTCTTTTAAATTTATTAAAACTCTTTTTTGCCTTTTTTCTCGTGCATACTTAATAATAATAATAATAATAATAATAATATGGACTTTTTTAATATTTTATAAATAATTTTTCTTCCAGCACAAGGACAGCATGAATAAACTTCTCGGTAACTTCTTAATTTGTATAAACGAATTTGTACACAGGAAGTAAACACATGCATGTTTTGGTACTTTTATAGATTTTGGAAAGCATTTGATACCCGCTCGCAAAATAAAATTTTTAAAGTACTTGAGAAAAAGGGTATAAAAGGATACGTGCTGCGTTGGTTCAAAAATTATTTAGAAAGTAGATCGCATTATCTACAAATAAACAATAAATATAGCCAAAGAATATCATGCGTATGGCGAGTACCTCAAGGATCAAAGCTTGGTCCACTTTTGTACATTATCTACGCAAACGAAATGATGAGATGTTTAGAAGAGAGAGCAACAGCGACACTGGAGTCATGACAAAGGTCTTATTATCTATGCCAATACGACTAAACTTATGCATATAAAGCCACCTTATCTGGCCAACAAAACTGTTACGTTGCAGTGTAATAATCTAAACTATCTTCACTGCAGCAGTAATACGATAAGCATTCAGGCTGACAACTGTACAAGCTTCACTGAGAAAGTCTATATCTTTTGAAAAAATTTTAAACGGAAAACTTATATTGAAAGACTACAAACCAAAGCGAAAATCCTTCATGTTCTTAGCGTTAAAAACATCTACTATGCAACCTTAGCTAAAAAAAATCTACAACGATAGCAGACATTTTAACCCGGTACACCTCACCCACAAGACAGGAAGACGAAGATTTAAAGTGGAATGATTCACAAACGAGTATGAAAAAAGTTCACATCCCGTAACATTGCCTGCAATTTTGAACAAAATACCAGTTGATATCATTAGCACAGCACATGACAAAAACGGAATAAACTAATAAAAGAATATATAATAAGCTTACAATAATTCAGAATTTTTAGTTACGGACACTGTGAAATATGATTTTAAAAACTATTTATATTATGCAGGAACTTCTATATTTTTTAGCTTTAATATCCAGCATAAAAGCTAATGAATAATAATAATAATAAATAATAATTAAAAGTAATAAATGTGTTCACAAGGTATTTAAAAAGCATTCAATTCAAGTCTATTTGTGCAGGACTTTATTGGTAATCAATGGCTAGCTATAGAGCAGTGATGGGCGAACTTTTTGGGTAGCGGGCCAATAAATTAAAAAAAAATCTTGCGGCGGGCCATTAAATTAAAAAGAACATAGAGGGTCATTCTTTAAATAATTATGGATATGTTTTTGACTTGAAATAATACCCTCAAAATCTGGTTCCAGCTGGGAGGATGCGACTGTTAATAAATTAAATAGACTCTCGTCTGACAACCGGTTTCTTATTAAATTTTTTCTGCATTTAATTACTGAAAAGGCCTGTTCACATAAATATGAGGAAGCAAATATTGCCATAATATTCTGCGCATGATCATCTTTTGGTAAGGATTTATAGAAAACAAGCTTATCTGTATTTGAAAATAGCTGTTTTAAATTATTATTACATTACAGTTCTATAATTTCCAATTGTAGATCATATGGAACATTCTCAGGATTAACATTAAAAGGCATTGAAAAAATATCTAAACCTGGTTGGATTTTTTTAAAGTCAGCAAATCTGGCCTCAAATTCTGAATACAGTTTTAATAAAGATTGTGAAAAGACTTTTAACTTCTCTTCACTCACAGGCCTCAAAAAATTATGTCTTGGAAAATGAGTCAAATCATTTTTTCCCAAACATTTAGAAAATATAAACAGTTGAGTTTTAAAAGACCTCAAACTGCCCCAAGTTTCATCTATAAATTGTTTTCTTCCCTTCTTGTTCAGTTTATTATACTGCTCAAGTAAATCCGTGAAAAAAGCAAACTCGATGCAACAATTGTTATCCTCCAATATTTCCCACTCATCCCAAATTTCAGTTTTGGTTTTTAGAAAAACTTTAATTTCTTCGAGAAGACTCCAAACTCTCGAGAAGTCATACCCACAACTCAGCCACCTGAGCTTTGTGTAATAAAGTACATCTGAAAATTCTGCATCAACTTCCGATAAAAACTCTAATTTTAAAATAATATTAAGTACGTGGTTAATATCCAAGGCAGCCTTGCAAAGAACATCTTGGTGGATTATACAATGTAAAAAAATTGTTTCGCTTTCAGGATTCTGACTTTTATAAACTCCTGCAAACGCCGTATTTTTTCCCACCATGTTAGGTGCTCCATCAGTTGTTAAATTAATTAATTTGGAAATTGGGACATTAAGAGATTCCATCCCCTCTCTAAATTCATCATAAATTATTTTTCCTATCGTCTTTCGTTTCAAAGATCTCAAACAAGCAAGTTCTTCGGTTATTGCAAAGTTTTCATCGACTCCTCTGATAAAAATTAGAAGTTGGGCTGTATTACTCCTGTCAACACTCTTGTTCATAGTGACTGAAAAATACCTCAACTTTTAAAGATGTCCATCGAGTTGATTGGTTAAATTAGAAGAAATCGCTTCAATTTTTTTTTGTGACCGTTCTACGTGACAGCCCTATAGATTCGAAATCTTTTACGTTTTCTGGGTATAATATTTTCCAATGCTAATTAACTCATCCTTAATAAATTCTCCTTCAGAAAACGGTTTGTTACTTTTTGCTATTTTAGAGGCAACAATGTGACCAGCGAACGTGGAGGATCGCTGTACACTTCTTTAATTTGTAAAAAAATTTGCTGACTAGATATTTTTCTTTTCAATTCCTCTGAATAAACTTTCTTGGATTCATCTGTCATTTTATAGTACTTCGACCCAAAATGTTTTGAATCAAAGTGCCTAGCGAGATTATAATCTTTTAGTACAGCTACCGGTTCTTGGCAGATAAGACAAATAGGTTTTTGGTTATATTCCATAAAGAAGTACTTCCACGTCCACTCTTCTTGAAATACTCGACATTCCGAATCAATTTTTCTCTTTCTATTTTCGATTGACATTTATTATTTTAATTACACAAATAAAACTGTACGTTGGCAACTTTATAATTTTACTTCGCAATTTATTCTTTACGTCACTTTTACTGATTGCTGATTAATCCATCGCTGGCCCTTTTATTGGGCCATGTTACGCATGTTGTCTCGAATATTCAAGAATCTTCTAGATCTCACATATAATAGTTGTTGTTATGTTATACGTTCAGTTTTCTATATTAGTTGTTAGTGTTTTATGATGTTTATGTTTCTTCTTGGAGTATTGCATCAGAAAGTTGTTGTTCTCTTGTGTGTACAATATTTCCTAGAAAACTACGCTGTTTGGATACAATAGAATAGGTCTATATTAGTTGTTTTTGTTTCATGCTTCAGTTTGTACACAATATAATATGAAAACATCACATTTTTTTGCTAAAATTGTCAACTTATATCTTTTTTAAAACATAATGTAAATTTATTTTTTGGGCATAATTTTTTAATAGGTGACTAATTTTTGTTTGAAAAACGCTCGGCGGGCCGTAGTTCGTCCATCACTTATATAGAGGTAGGAGAGGAAATTTTTCGGTTGTGTACAAATAATTCATTATAAACTAGCAGTTAATATTTATAAATGACTAAATATATTTTATAAATCATTTTTCTTCAAACACAAGGTCTTATATAAAATTTAACTCAATTTTCTTTTTTTTTCAACTACATTTGATTATTTGAATTTTTTGCCACATCCAGAGAATAAATTTTATTGCAACGAATTTCTTGCCGGATCTTCGTACCAAACTGGGCAGATAGTTGAGATGATTATTGACTGACGAACTGTGAGCACTGATGTACTTTCTATATTTCAATCAATTTATGCATATACTTGTTTTCGCTAACAATCTGGGCGGTGATGATAACGGGTCCGCCATCTAACGTTTTTGTTTTTCGACTAGTGGTTATTTCATAAATCGTAACACTTAGCTCATGTTTTATTTGACAGATAATTAGTTTATCCTTCCGCTGAACAAATATGGTTTAAAAATTATGGATTTTGGAAGAAGAATAGCACCGTCAGCTCCGTATGTTCGCTATCTTGTGAAAAAAGTGAAAGAAACTGACATTCTCATCGATAAAACAAAGCGTAAAAAGACAAAAACAGTGCGTACACCCGAGATTATTGCTACTGTGGCAGAAAATGTGCATGAAGCGCCATCAACATCAATTCACCGTCGTTCTCAACAATTGAACATTTCAGAGACATCATTGAGACGTATTTTGCATAAAGGCCTTGGTATGACGCCATACAAAGTTCAATTGGTTTTCGCTTCGCTAAGTGGGCCTGCGATCGACTTTCAGAAGATGCCGATTTTGCAAAAAAAAATCATCTTTTCAGATGAAGCTTGGCGGGTATGTAAACAAAATTGTCGCATTTGGGGCACAGAAAACCCGCACGCGTACATTGAAAAGCTGAGGTACCCAAAACGAGTCGCTGTTTGGTGCGGATTTTAGTCCAGAGGCATAATTGGGCCATGTTTTTTCGAAAATGAACAAGGAGTGGCCGTTGCAGTCAACGGCGATAGTTATCGGGCCATTTTGAACGAATTTTTGTTCACAAAATTTGAAGAGGAGGATATTGGCAACATTTGGTTTCAACAGGACGACACTACGTGCCACACAGCCGAAGCTACACTCGATGTTTTACGCTCTATTTTTGAAGATCGCATTATCAGCCACAGAGCTGTTGTCGTTTGGCCACTTCGGAGCTGCGATTTGACACCGTCAAAGATAAGTGTTACGCCGACAAGCCAGAGACAATTGACGCTTTAAAGGACAATATTTGTGAAGCCATTGCTGAAATACAGATGCACACAATCGATTATGTGTTTAAAAATACGACCGATCGTGCAGGCTACTGCATGGCCAGCCGAGGCAGCCATTTGAATGAAATTATTTTCCATTATTAACCGGAAGGATTGTACTTTCAAATAAAAAAAAAATTTTGAGAAAATATTCAGTAGTTTTGTTTAGAGCATCTAAAACAAAAAAAAAAATAGTTATTTATTTTCTTTAAAACCCAAACTAAAATTATTTAAACATTTATCTACATTTATACGAAATGAATATTTGCTGATATTTTATTTTATGATTTTTTTTTCGAATGGATTTCAATATAGAATAATTTTCTAACTGAATGCTGGTTTACATATGCCTTTAGGAATATGCGAGATAAATGGTTCACCAACAAGAGTTAAATTAAAGCTTTATACCAAGTTATAGAAGCATTAAGCTAATTTAGCTATATTGCTTCAATTAGAAGTACCAATGAATATTCAAAATTGGTATAACTTGTAAGTAACATAATAGTGATAGCTCTTACTGTCATCAGGTAAAATTCATTATAGTTTTCTCGTAGTTAGAAAATAATACTAAAATAATGGGAAATTCAATGGATTAATAAAGTTCACAAATACAAAATTTATTTTGCATAGCTGTTTAACTCAATAATCAAATAGCACTTTACCAATCGGAAGTTAAACACTTTAGTATAATGAAACTAAAGCAGTGATTAGTGGACCCCACAGTTAGCCAATGAATACTACTAGCGATGTAACTCAGAACAATGGTAACAATGGATAGTCAACCAATGGACCATTAGCTCCATGGCAAGTTTTTTTGTTTTTCATGTTGTTATTCTTTCTTTTGCTTGTTAAATTTTATGCTTAATTTTTGTTTAATCAAAGGAATTTGAAAAATGAAGAGTAAAAAAAATCTGAAAGTATTATGTTGAAGACAAATATGAAACATAAGAGATGACAGTTTTGAGTTTCTTTTTTTCTGGTGCATTGTTTTGTCTGTATCCTGAACTCTCCAATGTTGCAAGAAACCCAAAGTTTCAACTATGTCGTTTGGTTGGTATTTAGCTTGAAAGCTTATAGCTGGTTTGCGCTCTTCAAAATTATTACAAATTTTGATTTGCACTTTTGTGCCGGTTGTCCTCAGTATCACATTTACGAAATAAACGATGACGTTTGGCCACGAATGAGAGCATTCCGGAATGCATTGAAGGAGATCATAAAATTCGTAAGTTACTTCAAGTGTTTTATATTTGAGTTATATTTCAGATAAGCGTAAAATAATTTTATTTTATTACTTTAAATGAGATACGATCCAGTTTCGCAAAATTAAGGTTGTTTATATAACTAAAATTACATCGTACGCAACATAGCTGTGTATGTGTTAAGAAGTCTCAGTAAGTTAAGGCATTTTTTAATTAACTGTAAAGGACAAGTGGGTTAAAAATTGTAGTTTGATGTATTCGCACTTTTGCATTTTCATTATGAATGATTTTTTTTTTCAGTTTTTGAATAAGAAATATTTCATGAGAATATCATGATACATTTATGTTTAAAGGAATCTAGCACAAAAAAACGAAGATTCACTTAAACTTGTTATATAACACTACTACGACTAATTAGAACATTAAACACAAACATAAGTGCAGGAGCAGATGGTATTATACCTGTGGATTTGAAAAATAATACTTATGTGATGACTCCAATTCTAACTAAATCTTGAGTAAGACCAATATATACAAGTGATTGTAAAACTGATTTTAATAATTATCGTCCTATATCAATCTTAACAGTGATGGAAAAGATTATGGAGGAGATAATAGACAACCGTCTAATTACTTTTATAGAAAAAATATAAAGTTATCAACCAAAATCAGTTTGAGTTCCAGAGTGAAAAAACATAAATAAACTGTTGGGAAACTTTGCTAATTATATCAACGAACAGTTAAGTAAGAATAATCACTGTCTAGCTTTGTATATTCACTTTAGCAAATCTTTTGATACACTCCCACATGCCAAACTGTTATCAACATTGGAGAACATTGCAATACGTAGAAGTTGTTTAAAACTTTTTGAGAATTATTTAAAATTTAGAACATTTGTCGTCAAAATATCCGACTAAGTTTGCTATGAAATGGAAATGAGTTATGGTGTCCCACAAAGATCAAAATTGGGTCCAATCTTATAAAGGGTGTTTTTTTAAGCCCGATAGAAATTGAAATTGTAAAAAATAACACAAAAAATTAAATTGTTATCAAAATTTCTTTTTTATTCGAAGGATCAATACGTGACATTAACATTTGAAAATGTTTTCGGGCATATGGGCACCTCGGCTGTTCTTGACGAAGCGCATTCTGGACGTCCAAGTTTGGGCCAATTTTTCGAGCACTGCTGGGCGTATGTCACGAATAACACGAACAATGCTGTCCTCCAAGGCGTCAATTGTTGTGGTTTATCAGCATAAACCAGTGACTTCACGTAGCCCCACAGGAAATAGTCGAGTGGTGTCAAATCGCACGACCTTGGAGGCCAATTGACAGGTCCATTTCTCGCATGGTTGCGTTCGCTGTATGGCACGTAGCGCCATCCTGTTGAAACCACATCTCGTCCGGATCAATGTCATCCATATTTTCAAACAAAAAATCATTGATCATGGTGCGGTAATGATCTCCATTGACCGTAACGCGAGCTTCGGCCTCATTTTTGAAGAAATAAGGTCCGATGATGCCACCAGCGTGAAAACCGCACCAAACGGTGCATTTTTCTGGATGTAATGGAGTCTGTAGGATCTGTTGTGGATTGGTCTCACTCCATATGCGGCAATTTTGCTTATTAACAAACCCGTTAAGCCAAAAATGCGCCTCATCGCTGAACACAATTTTGCGATAAAACAACGGGTCAGTTGCCAACTGCTCTAGCGCCCAATCGGCGAAAGAACGACGCATATAATGGTCTCGTGGCTTCAATTCCTGCACCAGCTGGATCTTATACGGGTGTAGGCCGAGATCTTTGTGCAAAATTTTCCACGTAGTGGACGGACAGAGCCCCAATTCCTGCGACCGACGACGAATTGATAAATTTGGATCTTCTTCCACACTTTCGTTTACAGCGGCGATATTCTCTTCAGTACGCACATTCCTTCGACGTGTTGGTGTTATTGCATCCTCTAGAGAATATGTGGTACGAAATCTATCGACAGTTCGACGAATGGCTTGTTCAGATGCACGATTATGTACGACATAAAAATGACGAAGTCATCTATAATTTGCGCGAATCGACGACTGATTTTCAAAGTAAATTTGGATAATTTCGTAGCGTTGTTCAGGCGAGAGTCTATTCATGATAATTTGTCAGAGTATACTGAAATAAAAAAAAAAAAATGTTTCATCAAAATTTCATCTCTTCTCTAACCCTTTCCTAAAGAATGTAGCACGGCACTTGACTAATAAGCACTGTTGCCTGAAGTGCTACTTCTCTTAAAAAAAAATTAATAATATTATGAATTTAGTATACAACGAATGCTACGTGGAATAATATTTGATGAAACTTTAAATATAAAATCGCGTAACTGCAGACAAGACTAAGCGGCTTCGCAAAGATGTTTTTTCAATATTTATATATTTGTAATGAATTAATGAAAAAAATTTAAAAAAATAAAAAACTACTTTTACTTATACTATTACTACTAATACTACTACTACTACAAGAAAAAAGTACAACTTTACCAACGTTATGGTTTCAGATATAAAACTTTACTACTTCAGATTAGTACAGAAATTTAACTAACTTTTAAAGTTTTATTTTATGTTTACCGCATTTATTTTCTTTTACCTATTTTCACCATAAATATGTTAAATAATTTTCATTACCTATTCTCCGTTAACCGGCATACAATTTCAAATGACTGTTAAAAGACTGACGTACGATATGAGAAAGCCAGCGAAAAGATTTATGCCCCTCATAAGAAAATGTAAATAATGGTAAACATATAAAGGTTGTTTTTAATAGAGGTATAGAACTTTGAAGAGTAATTAAGCAAAGACGATTTTTTTAAATTGGCATGAAATCTACTTTTTTCGAAAGATAATCTAACATTATAATTAAAATATATCTTCTGGAGTATGATTGCCGCGGCTGGCTCGGAAGTTGTCTAATCTAGATATTCATTTTTCGATAAACTTTCAAAAATTTGTGACTGTATATCGGCATTAAGGTGAATGTTGTCCTCCAAGTGGTCATTCGTTGCGGCGGCTTAATTGTTGTAAACTAGTGACTTGCATTATTTTCACTGTCTTTAGGCCAATTAACAGGTCTATATGGACCAATGATTCCACCAGCCTATAAAGCACACCAAGGAATCAGTAAAATATCAGAACATAGACTTGAGGATTATCATCAATCCACACACGGTAATTTTATTTATTGACCGAGCTCTAACGCTGTTGGATATAACATGTTATATTGTGCGGATACGTATTTCAAAACAAACCATAACTTCCAAAATAAATTTGCACAATTTGAAAGCGTTATTCAGAGATCACACTATTCATATTAAAATACCAAATCAGACTAAACATAAAACGATAACTTACAAAGTGGCTACTAGTGAAAAAAGTGTTGTCAACTTAAAGCTATATATCTCTATAAAAATACCCTTTATATACAATCGTACATGCATACATACACACCTACGTATTGTTTAAGAATTTAGTTAAAAAAATCACGAGAAAGCTTTAAAAACTTGCTCCTATTTAATACATTTTTAAAGATATTTAATGAAATACATTCCCCTACCCAACGACATCTTTCGAGGCAACAATGTTGCATGTTAAATTGCAGCATATTTTTACTTTTGTTATTTCATTACTCAATGTGCCTTTAGTTGAATATACTTTTAAGAGTTTCAAGTTTGATATTAAAACATCACCCATCACCGACTTTTGTTTTAAAGGCTGCAATACAAACATACATAAATACATATGTATGTGTAATTATACATTTTCAGCCTTCTCTTGTTATACCACTTGCTTCAATTTTTTTTTTGTTGTTTTTTCTTCTTCTTTTTGTTGTGGTGCAAATGAAAGGGTTTTTCATTAACATCAATTTTAAGAATTTTTATCTTATTTCAGAGTTTTTTTAGTTTAACCAAAAATTGAAATAAGTTATAGTGTTCTTGCAATAAGTTATTGATTACTTTTTTTTATAGTTAAATGCTTTACAAAGCATTAGGTATTGTAAATTAACATTCGGGCAGCGGTTCTTTTGCTTTAAAAGTTTTGTGTGGTTATTTTTTTTTTACAATTTCTACGACAAGTCTCATTTTGAAATATATAAATATAAAATTAAGGCTGTTAATTCTATAAAACCTTTAAAGCCTTTTTACACTGACCAGCCTAAGAAAACCAGACCAGTGCTCAGGGGATGACCGCTACTCATGCAATGCATTGGAGATTGTCATACACTGAAAGCAACAGGAAAGTCTGCTGAAGGAAGTTCATTCCACATACGAACCGTTCTGTTAAAAAACGAATTTGCTCTGTAATGCGTAGCGCAATTCACTGGCCAATTAACCACAAGTGGATACGCTCTCAACGAAAATCGAGTTAAAACCAAAAACGTGCGCGCAGCGAGAACAAGTTCCCGTTTTAGAAAACCGTGAAACTTGAAACTTGAACTTCTTTGGAAATCTCAAAAATATGTTTAGTCCATCATACAGTGTGATGTTTCATGTCAACAACATCAAGAGCTTTCGATTTCTGAATACTTATGTTACCCATAGTAACAGATGACGCACCATTTCGAAAACCAGATTTATGAGCAATCATATAACACTGATCCTTACGGGTATTAAAATCGACTGTATTCACACGACCCCATTCGGAGATTGTTGCAAGTTAATGTTTTAGTTAAATATTATTTAAAACGAAAATATGAAATGTATGACTTTGAAAAAAACCTACTCGTATGGCCATTTTGGAAAATTCAAGATGCTATTCACAGTTTTTTAAATCATTGTAATACAGAAAAAGTATGTTGAATGTAGTAAAAGGAAAGTAAGTTAGTTATCGACGGAATTGTAAAAAAGGAAGTATTTCTTGCTAAAAAAAACGCTCTTAATAATGACAGACAGCGATTGAAGAAGAATAAATTTGAGCTATTTGTGAGCATAACAAAAAATGCTTATAAAACATTTAAAATAATTAGATAATAATCTAAGCTGTAAGGTAACAGCCTAAATATGAACTTATGTATTAAAATCCTATCATGTATTGAACATGTTAAGTTTTATTGACAATATGTTTTATTATAGAGAAATTGACACGCTGCAGTAAGTACAGGCACTGCAACACAATAAACGCTGCTTTGACTATGCTGAATTATCCCGTACGATGCAATGAAGGCCCACTGATATCTATTGATTACATTGCTGCATTTCAAATATGTCGAAGCATAAAAAAAAATTGGCTCGCTTATTCCGCCAATCGCCTTAGCGCTTTATTGCACCCTAATAGCATGACAGCCATACTATTGGTACAGCCCACCCTCCGTATGATTACATTCTCAAATGTGTATCGTATGTTTTAAAGCAAAGAAAACCCTAATAAGCTCCAATCTCGATCTCAACACTGCCAATGCCCCGTCGTGGTCTTTACTACCTTAGCAATTGATCTGCCGCCTTTTAAGTTATGTTGTCTAGTTATATTGTCTAGGTCCAGTGGTTGTGCTACAAGGCCATTTTAGATGTACCGGAATAAATTTTTTTTTAACTATTTTATTTTGTTATTAAATCTGTCTACGACATTCACAATAAGTATTAAAATCTTAACCTAGGAATAACCATGTTGGTACTGCCACTGCAGCACTCAACGTTTAGTTCGAGAGAAAAAAATATTATCCTACCAAGTCAAAAGTTTGCACCCTTTTGAGGCGCCTACGGCCCTCAAATAAAAGTAAGTCCCTCGCAAGTGGATTGGGTTGATCAGTTAATTTTGCCATGTAGCTCGTGCACGACTTTTCAATCTCTTCTCGGATGGTAGGAATATTGAGGTCCTTGTGGATATTATAATTTCGTATGTATCAAGGAGCGCACGTAATAATTCTCAAGCTCTTTGACTGTCTTCTTTGTAGCTTTTCAACATTTGATGCGGATGCAAAACCCCATAACTGGATACCATAATACCATATTGGTTTTAAAGCTGCTTTATATAGGAGTACTTTGAGGTCTAAATTTAATAAAGAGTGTGACCCAATCAGCCAATGAAGCTGGGTGGTTTTAATTGTCAGCTGTGTAATTTTGGCAGTAATATGGTGGACCCACGTAAGACGCCGGTCGAGGTGTATTCCCAAGTACCTAACTTGGCTCTGCTCTGGAATTCTTACTCCATTTATTGAAATGGGTGGACAATTTTTCTGTCTTAACGTAAAGGTTATGCGAACGCTTTTCGAGGCGTTGACCTTTATTTTCCACTTATGCAGCCATTTCGCCAAATCAGCAATTTGGGTTTAAAGTTGTTGAGATGCTACTTCCGGGCGTTTGTGAATACTTAAAAACGCTGTGTCATCAGCAAATGTGGATATGTGTGTGAGTGACTTGTGGGCAAATCCACGGTATACAATAAGTTTAGGAATGGCCCGAGTATACTCCCCTGCGGGATACCAGCTGAGATTCTTTCGATCGATGAATATGTACTTTTTGATCTTACCACAAAAGGTTGTGAGTAGTTTGTGAACGTTTGCGGAAAGCAGTGTTATAATTTTATACACAAGTCCTTCGTGCCAGACTTTGTCGAACGCTTGCGAAATGTCAATAAAGAGTGAAGAGCAGTACTGCTTGCTTTCAAAAGCATCACGAACTAAATTCATAATTCTATGCACTTTTCCTAAACCCAAATTTGTGATTGGGGATTAAGTTTGTTAAATCAATATATGGTACTAAAGATTTCAGAAGTAGCCTTTCAAATACTTTGGAGAGAATAGGCAATAAGCTGATTGGACGATAAGATGATACTTGCGTAACGTCTTTGCCAGGCTTGGCCATCATAACTATTTCCGACTGTTTCCAGGACGATGGAAAGAAACCAGTCCTTAACATAGAATTAAAAATAAACATAACGGTTCTCAAAGCCGAATTTGGTAGGTTGATAATTATTGAGTTGTTGATTTTGTCGCTACCGGGAGATTTTTTTGGCTTCAGTTCACTGATAACTGCTTTCAGCGCAGGCAGACGAATTTTAGGCGGGTACAAAACGCGTTCTTGAGCAGTCGTTGGTGTTAAACAAGAGTCTGTTACATTTGGGACAAAAACCGCCTCCAGGTGATTGGCAAACTCTTCGTTGGAATTTTTTGCCCAATTTCCATTTTGCAATCGAATTGGTGCTTCGTAAACGATGGGGATTTTCATTTTCCGGACTGCCCTCCACAAGCTGTAGTCCGTCTTCTCGGTGGCATCTAAATTCTGCAAAAATTTATTTAAATTTAGCTCTTGTTCCTTTTGAACATTTTCTAACATTGGTTTAATTGTGTTTTTAAGACAGGGGAACGGGACTCTTGCCATTGGCGCCTTAATCGTCTCTTTTCTCTTATTAGAGATTGAACATGACTTGGAGTCTTAGTATACTTTTTTGTACACAAGGAATTAATTGCATTGTTAGAATTGAAGCGGGTCTTTCCCTGCTCCTTTTAAATTTTATTTATTTATTTGTATTTAGTTTTTGGATTCCTACAGACATTAAAACAGTAAATTTAGCTCTTTAAATATATAATCAGATAATATTTAACCGTATTAACATTCAAAGAAAAATCAAATGCCTATAAAATTTATTAAATGCAGTACAAATTCTTGAAAACGGGCCAGAGCTAGCATAATTTGATCTGAATAATTTAATAACAAGTGGATTAAAATAGCACGTAGGACGAAATGGAACGTTAAATGAAATATCCTTAATCAAAAAATCTGAACACGATGATGTTGGCATACCGCTCGGCTCATGCCAAGCTATTTTTACGGATGTTTTAGGCATGAAATATGCGGCAATGAAGATTGTTTCAGAATTGCTAAGTTTTGAGCAAAAACAACGTCGTGTGGACATCGCTTTTTTTTGTTAAAGAGAAGTAGCACTTCAGGCAACAATGCCTATTAAGTCAAGTGCCGTGCTATATTCTTTAGGAAAGGATAGAGTAGAAATGCGGCAGGTGGTGAAAGTAGAAGGGTAGTTACAGAAATTAACTATCGTATAAGACAGCTCAGTAACCAGTGACCATGCCTTCATTACTGAGCAGCCCCACCAACAGTCAATTTTTATTTGTAGTGAAAAAAACCAAGGTCTTTGTTGGGAATCGAACCCACAACCCCCAGTCATGTAAGCTCGCACACTACCTACAAGCCTACAGGGGCACCTAAGCTTAGAAGCTGTTGAACGTGTTCAACGACTATCCAGATTTGCTCAAAAAGGTCATAACTGGTAAGAAACCATGGGTGAATGGCTAAGATATTGAAACCAAAGCCCAATTATCCCAATGGAAGCGTCCAGAAGAGCCAAGACCGAAAAAAGCACGTCAAGTTCGTTCAAATGTAAAGGTTTTGCTCACTCTGTTCTTCGATTGCAATGGCGTGGTGCATCATGATTTCTTGCCACAAGGTCGTACGGTCAATTAGGAATACTACCTTGAAGTTATGCGTCCTTTGCGCGAAGCAATTCATCAGAAACGCACAGAATTGTGGAAAAACCAATTATGGATTTTGTATCATGATAACGCACCAGCTTAGACATCGAGGCTTGTGTGTGAGTTTTTTGGCCAAAAACAAAACCGTAAACCTGCCTCAACTACCGCATTCATCGGACTTGATCCTCGCTGACTTTTCCCTCTTCCCAAAACTGAAGACACCGATGAAAGGAAAGCGTTTTGCTTTACTTTTGAGCAGATAAAAGAAGATTCGAAAAAGGAGCTGTTGACGACACCAAGATAGTAATTGATGAATAAATAAATGCTTTTTGAAAAAATTGAAAATAACAAAATAACGGTTATTTTTTGATCATACATCGTATTAATTTTGACAAGAATTTGATAATGTATTGTTTAGCTACAAAAAACAGCTTTACCATAATGGTCCAGATTGTTTCCAAAGGTCTTGGGGCGCTAAGGAATAAAATGTGCTCGCTTATGACTTATGTTGCATTTGAGTAAAAAACACCCACTTTCTCCAATTCATTTCATATCTTATAACATGAGTCCAGAATATAATATAGTTTTACTGGATAATGTTGTGATAGTTTGCTAAACAAATTCCCAGCGAGACAAGGAACACAGCAAGCTAAATCAAAATAAATTCTTTTAGGAAAAAATTAATAAAAGTTGTTTGTTAACTCTCGAAAGTGGTGTGTGTTGTTTAATATAAAATGGTTAAGTGTGTTCCCATACACCGTTAAAAAAACTTTTTTATTATAAATGTTAGACCAACTCTTCTAAAAACTGAACCTTTAGATACTTCTCTCCAACTCGTAACTCAAAAACATCATCCTTCTTAATTACGGCTGTTAAGTTTTAAAATTTAGCAAGATGTTTGATGGAAAACCATTCTAAAATCTCTGACTATTGTTTTATTGCAAATAATAAACCCGACTCAAACAAAATGATTCGAGAGGCAATTAAAAATTACTACAAGCTATCATAACAATCCCGCTTCTCGTTTTTAATCATGACTGAAGATGACATTTCGATACTCGAGGCTTCGGCATTGCTCGCAAATATTCAAAATTGGAGGTCAAACACCAAAAACACTAATGAAAATGAACTACATTATGGTTCCCCCAGTAATATTATCAACAACAATACTGGAATTAGTAAAGGAGAGGCCATAGATATAGATGAAATTGATACGGACGATGATCCAAATACATCCACATCAGCTGAAATTGGTGGTATAGTAGGTAGAAATACAAATCCTAAAGAATTAGCACAAAAGTCAGCTCCTAGTTCAAATGAGGATTCTTTAAATGCGTAAGAGACTATTTTGCAGAACTGTGATTTAGCTGCTACAACCGGTGAGGAGAGTGTGGACAGTGTAATTAGTTTGTCGAACAAAGCAGTTACGAACTATGCGGACTTGGAAAATTATGATACTAATACTAATGGCAGCAATGTTTATAAAAAAAACTACAAATGAAGAGGAAGAAAATGATGGCTTAAGTCAGTATGATTCAATATAATCCAAAATTGCAAATCATGTTGCCGAAACCTCTAATGACAACTTCAATTATTCTGATGATCCCCTTGTGGTACCGAAATATAAACAAAGAGCGAATGGCACTGATGGCAACAGCCCATTTGCAGACGGCGTTACTTTAAAATAAAGCATAATGCCAAGGGCTTACAAAATAACTTTCAAACTTCACTACAAACTACAAAACTCCGAAACAGTTAGCCGGCGAAATTTATCTTTAACGTGACATTTAACACTATTCTTCGGCTTTATCAGAGCAAATCTACTAGTGTAGTATGGTAGATATAAGGAATTCCATTGTAAGCCGTGAAGACAAAATAACAAAAACTGTTTTTACACCGATTCCATGCTATTACTGTAAACTGTATAAATTAGATCCCGAATTATTGCGCAATATTCGATAATAGGTCCGACAAGAGAAGTATAAAGATGTTTTGTGACATATGGGTCACTAAACTCCTTCGCCCAGCGTTTTACAAATCTAGTAACTGCACGTGCTTTGCTAGTGGCCAACGAAATATGCTGTATAAAATTTAATTTAGCATCCAGTAAAATACCAAGATCTGAAACTGCATTCAGTCTCTCAAGTTCGTAGCCACTTATACTGCACAAATATACTGCACCTTTATCTTCGGAAGAAACACATGTATTTTCACTTTTTAATGTTTAACTCCATAAATTTAGTATTACATTATTAATTAATTGCATCTAAGACCTTTTGCAGGACAATATGATCAGCGTGACGATTATATGTTCGAAATATTTTTACGTCATCTGCATATAAAAGAACATTGGAGTATTGAATGGCATTTTATAGATTGTTTATTAATAAACAATGTAAATAATAAAGGACTCTGATGGTTACCCTGCGGCACACCAGGTGAAACGATAACTTCCTTGGAAGTAAGCATATTAAAATTAACTTTTTGAGCTCTGTTTGAAAGATATGAATTAATTCTACATAAGGTCAAGTTTCCTTTTCAGAAGTTTGTGATTAACCTTATCAAATGCCTTACTGAAGTCAGTGTAAAGAACATCATAATTTCTTTATTTTTCAAATTACATATGAATGGTTCCCACAATAATACACAACTCATCAAACATCGCCAGCAACACAAAAACGCAGCAATCAGGCAGTTAATAACAAGACTCGAGAGAACACCACTAACACGGCAAATGTATATGAAGGAAATGGAAACAATATACAACATAGCGGAAAACAACGGATACAAAAAGCGCCTCGTGGATAATATCAACGAACAAAGAACAGGAGAATGAAGGGAGAAAATGGGCTACATTAACATATATGGGAAAATCAACGTACAAGCTGGATAACAACAAATGTACACCATGTTTGCAGAGCTATATTGATACCTCCAAATTGATACCTCTATAGTTTTGCTCAGTCAACGACGCTATTAAATTGCTAAAAATCTTGAATTAACACTTTAGCTTTCGATTAGTTAAAAGTGAATAAACAAATTAACGAATAAACGAAATTAAACCAAATAAATATTTATAAATAAATATGTAAATGTTATTGAAATTGAAATGTAAATTTTACAACGTTACGTGTTTTGTTTTAAACTTTTTTCAGCGTAAGCTGATTTAATGAAAACGTGTCAAATCTGAATTTTGTTTATTTAAAACGACATTTTGTTTCTTTAACGTTTATGTTCACGATTTCTAAAACTTAGTTAACACTTAAAAACTTTATTATGATTTTTAAATTTAATAATGGATAGGGGTTTTGACAATGACAATCAACCAGTCAACAGGTTTATGTGATAATTAAATTTAGTCGCCAAATTTTTTATTTAATAAATTAAAAGCATAAAATAAAAAAGTCTATTTTATGGAATTCCTAAACCAATTAAATATTAATGAGCTAATATGAAATCAAATCAGCTTTTCTATTGAAGTTACAATTATGACTCTATATAAATTATAAGTCTCAATTTAATTATAGTCTCAATTTAATTATCATTATGTCAAACTTGTAACCAAAAATAATTAAACAGAAAAATATACAATCTGTAGTCAATATAAAGGGGTTTAAGTAAGAAATAAATTACGAAAAAATTTTAATAACGGGTTTTTCAACAAGAAGTTTGTTTTCTTTTTATTGAAAAGCCCGATATTCTTAACCACATAATAGGTTAAGAATATCTACCACATTACACTTTTAATGCGCTTCAATCATTTAATAGTCAAACTTTTAAACTTTTATACTAGAATGTTCACATGTTAGAAGAACCTGTTACATATAAAGCAGTTATAAGTAACAGTGAAATTAATTCATTAGAAGTCAAGAATACTTGGACTGAAGTAAGTTTTTCCAATTGCAAGAATCCAATATAAAGTAAGTGAATTTTAAAAACTAAAACCAAACCTGACAGTTCAAAAATATATAAATCACGTTTAGTTGTAAAAGAGTACATGCAGTGAAAAGTCACTGATTATGAGACAACATACTCACCAGTAATTCGCGACATTAGCAATAAAATACAATTTAGAAATCGAGCAAATAGATGCAGTAACAGCTTTTTCGCAAGGTGAATTAAATGAAGAAATATTTATTAATCAACTAGCGTGCACGTGACTGCTTTGAAAGTTATTTGTGGTTTGTTTTTATTCTGCAGCGTTCTTTTTTGTGTGCGCCAAAAAATTTAATAATTCAAGAAAATTAATCAGAAAGAGCACAATTTATTTTTTTCGTTTTTATGTTTTTTTTAATAATTTTATCTTTTTCACCACTCAATATTTTTGTGTGCTTATATAATACGCCTTATTCTATTGCAATGCTTTTACATATAAAAGGTGTATTTTTAAGCTAGATAGAACTTTAAATTGTAAAAAGTAACACAAAAAATTAAATTTTGATGAAACATTTTTTTTATTTGTTTCAGTATACTCTGACAAATCATCATGAATAGACTCTCGCTTGAACAACGCTACGAAATTATCCAAATTTACTTTGAAAATCAGTCGTCGATTCGTCATTTTTATGGCGTACATAATCGTGCATCTAAACAAGCCATTCGTCGAACTGTCGATAGATTTCGTACCACATACTCTCTAGAGAATGCAATAACACCAACACGTCGAAGGAATGTGCGTACTGAAGAGAATATCGCCACTGTAAACGAAAGTGTGGAAGAAGATCCAAATTTATCAATTCGTCGTCGGTCGCAGGAATTGGGGCTCTGTCCGTCCACTACGTGGAAAATTTTGCACAAAGATCTCGGCCTACACCCGTATAAGATCCAGCTGGTGCAGGAATTGAAGCCACTAGACCATTATATGCGTCGTTCTTTCGCCGATTGGGCTCTAGAGCAGTTGGCAACTGACCCGTTGTTTTATCGCAAAATTGTGTTCAGCGATGAGGCGCATTTTTGGCTTAACGGGTTTGTTAATAAGCAAAATTGCCGCATATGGAGTGACACCAATCCACAACAGACCCTACAGACTCCATTACATCCAGAAAAATGCACCGTTTGGTGCGGTTTTCACGCTGGTGGCATCATCGGACCTTATTTCTTCAAAAATCAGGCCGGAGTTCGCGTTACGGTGAATGGAGATCGTTACCGCACCATGATCAATGATTTTTTGTTTGAAAATATGGATGACATTGATCCGGACGAGATGTGGTTTCAACAGGATGGCGCTACGTGCCATACAGCGAACGCAACCATCGACTTATTGAAATCAAAATTTGGCGATAAGTTGATTTCGAGAAACGGACCTGTCAATTGGTCTCCAAGGTCGTGCGATTTGACACCACTCGACTATTTCCTGTGGGGCTACGTGAAGTCACTGGTTTATGCTGATAAACCAGCAACAATTGACGCCTTGGAGGACAGCATTGTTCGTGTTATTCGTGACATACGCCCAGCAGTGCTCGAAAAAGTGGCCCAAACTTGGACGTCCAGAATGCGCTTCGTCGAGAACAGCCGCGGTGCCCATATGCCCGAAATCATTTTCAAATGTTAATGTCACGTATTGATCCTTCGAATAAAAAAGAAATTTTGATTACAATTTAATTTTTTGTGTTATTTTTTACAATTTCAAGTTCTATCGGGCTTAAAAAAACACCCTTTACTTACGACATTCTTCGATTGATTTTGGTTCGCGGTATAGACAAACGAAGGAGTTGGTTTATTAACACGTGAACATGATACATATAATTGACCGTGCGAAAAACAGGGATCATTGTAAAAGCAACACGTATGGGGAACTGAAGCCGTTTAAAATCAAACGGCAAACCTGGAGGAATCATAGGAATGCGTGGTATCAGCACATCCTCGCCCTTATATTTTCCTTTTAAAATTTTTGCTTCAATCACATTTTTCATGACTTTTTTGACTACTAAACGTGTCCCATTGCAAAGTCGTGGCTGGCAGATATTTCTAAGCAAAATAATTGGTACACCAACTTTCACTTGTAGGCGCTGGGGCGGCAGTCCAGATAACTCAAACGAATTTTAAAATTCGGCTGGATAATTTACAACATCGTCTAGATTGGTAACAGATTCAACCGATTTTTATTCAAAATTGTAACATTGACATCCGAAACATCTGCATTTTTCGCAGCTAAGATTGCTCTTTCCCCCAACCAATCATGGTTTCTAAAATTTTGTGCAACACCGGGAAATACGTTTGTGACCAATTCTTGTTTTGATTGTGCAAAGTGGCAAAAATTATCTGGAAGCGTAATTATTTTTATGGTGGGGTCAATCGGAATTGCGCCATTCCCAATATCTAACTATTGTATTGAAAAACGTTCGGCTGATGGATAATTTTGCAATTGAATACGCAAATTACACAGCCACACACACACATAAAATGCAACAGAATATAGAAAACAAAATTTTCTATTTGTTTGCACATCCACTTGCTATGAACATGAGCATATTTCGATTTGTATTGCCGTCGCATTCTATGCAAGCACACACACACTCAGCAACGTACAACCGAAAACACACGTTTCATTTGATAGAAAACATTGAGTCGAAAAGTTGTCTTGTTTCAAATATGCACTGTGGACGCACTATTGTGCGTAAGTGCATGAAACAAAGATACAAACCAGCGAACGACCATTACGAAGGTACTGTTGGAAATACGATGGCGCACTGTGGGAACATTTTACGAGAAAGCGGTCAAAAATATATAACTTTTGAACGGATCGTAATTTTGATACGCGGTTTCTTTTTCCATCATAGGCTTTTGTTTAAGGTATAATAATTTAAAATCGACCGGTTAGAAAAATAGTTATGATGGGTTTAAAAATACATTCTGAGTTTTAGCTGATTTTTGGTACGAAAGTAAAGTATTAAAACTTGTTCAAAGAGTTTGTTTCACATAAAGTCTTATGTTTTGAGTCACATTTAGAACCTATACTTATTAAAAACTTAAATTTATACAGGCAGGGCCAAGCTTTGGCTCCCGTGATTTTTTTTGTACGAATCCCAAAGGTTGGGTTTATGAAAAAATTTGAATTAAAAATTAGCTGATTAAGTAGCAAAAACATATAAAAATATATTCATTGGTTCAAATTTACTTTAGATAAGGAGGTATTTAAATCCATAACAAACATAAGTACTACTCGCATATATGAACTTTTGTTGTAAATTGATTAATACTTTATTAATGGACAAAATATTTTAAAAGGATGAAATACATACAGATAACTCTTAGAAAAAATACTATTAATTAAACAATTTTAGTAAATATTTCTTCTAAATAGCCTTGATTTTCACCTTCTAGAAGTAGTTTAGCTTCTACGTCTAGTTCAGTAGAAGTAGTTCGCCATTTTTGCCGAATATCGGAGATATAGGGATCTGATGTGCATAATAAAATTGCAATCAACTCTTCATTAGTACAATATCTACAAATTTTTCTTGTGCTGTGCTCGCGAAGGAATCTATAGTCTTTGTTTCGTTTTTTCTTGCGCCTCTTCAGGTAGATCTCCTATTGGTAGAATATTGTGTTGAATTATTTGTTCCACATAGTACAAACTTTTATGAACTGTGGAAGGCATATATCTCCAAGAATATTTTTCGTTGAAAAGTATATCTGTTTTTTGGCGTACTCTCTAAATTAATTGCATTTATTTTTTTGCATTTATTTTTCTGCTGCATGCTAGAACTTCTAAAATAATACTGAATCTCCTTATTAGTTCCAAATCTACTCCTGTTATAGATGCTGCAGTTTCTGGAGCTGAAAAATTCTTCTTGCAGTGTTTCCATCATTTGTGTTCCCTTCCCTTTGCTTTAGCTGATGGATGGTTAGGCCTTGTTCTAAATATTTTTCTTGAATTTGTTTTTTGTTTTGGTTTCTTTTTTCTTCAGTTTCCTTATTTTTTCTCACTGTTTCGCCTAACGGACCAAAATCCAATTCATAACCCAATTTAAGAAAATGCTCCATAAAACGTACTCTAGTATGAAGATGGGATAATCCAAATTCGTATGCTGCCTTAAAAGTCTCATCTTCTGGAACTGAATGGTTTATTGACTTGATGTCTTTTTGCAGATAATGGAGCTTGATGATGCTTTTGTATCAATTAAAACTTGTGCAACTTTTCCATCAATCATTGTAAGAAACATTTTAAAATTTACTTTGATTTCCTGTTCATCAACAGTAAATATTTCAGGTTGAATGTCTTTAACTTCATCTTTTATTTTTCGGACTTCTTCAGTTATAACATTTTTTGTTTCTTTTTTGAAAGTAAATTTTATTGGTCTGTAATATTTTGTTGACGAGGGTATTTCATGTTTCCATATATCAATTTCTGTTGCTGTACTAGTTGACGGCTCTAACTTGGTATAACTTTTTATTAATCGCAATAAATCGCAATAAAAAAAATTATAAATAAATCAGCGCCTGATGAATTTTTGGCATTACATTGCTAGTTCCCCCCAGGGGCACATGATAGTCTTTTTGGAACCTACTATTCCATTTAGATTTGTGACTTTCGGGGTAAAAGGGAGCCCAGGCCCCTCAAAGACTAGTAGGAGTCATCTGGACAATCCACATATTTCCACGGAAAATCAGTTGCCCCAGAGTACAATATTTGCTCTCTTTAGACAAAAAATGTGCTCTGACTGGTTATTGAGGTTGGCCCCTATATGGGAGTATCGTGGTGGTTGTGGTTTCGGACCCTCGTGAGAGTTTGTGGGTCGCACCATTCAAATTAACACAATGAATGGTTCAGGTCCAGTGAGTATGAATGCTGGCGTGTTCTTGATAAATAAGAGCTTCATGCGTTCTGGACCAGGAGTTGGAAAGTCTCCAACTCCTCAGCAAGGAGTGAGGGCACGGCCTACTCCGGACTTTCTAAATTGCTACTAGAAGTGACTGGAGGATATACGTATCTGAAGGCCTTCTAGGGCGTAATTGGTGTCCAATCAACTAAGTGGTTTAACTACCATCTGATTATGACTATATAGTCGGTGCAGATGTAAAACAAATCACACATTACATTGCTAGTATTGCCTCTGACCAGCGGATCCATCACATCCCCATTTAGAAATTAAAGTAATGCTGTTATTTCCAAGTTTTTTCAAGCGGTTAGAATCAAACGTATTTAACAACCGTTCGGCAGTGTGTTCATGAAGGACCTGCAATTTTATTTCTGCTGAAGTAGAAGTGACAGTTATAGCAAAGTACTTTTGTGACTTAAATTATATCAAAATATGTTATTTTAAGTAGGCAAAATATTTTTGTGACCAACTGTGCATGACTTTGAAATGAACTAAAAATTTTTGTTTTCTTTCTAGAAGTACGCATATTCATCTAAACAACGTCTCCCATAAAGGCGATTTGAAAAATAAATAAAATGCTTCCAATATAGCAAAACAAAAAAAAATTTTTTTAATTTCATTTTGCAAAAACTTTTCGACCTTGTGTCAGAAAAATTGTTCTGGTGCTCACGGTCGGATTGTGCCGGGTATATAAAGGGGTATAGGCGTATAGGGGACATTTAGGGGTATAACACAGTGCTAATGCTTTTACATTCCCTAACGAACTTTAGAAGTTATGCTCTATTTAGTAAGAGAATTTAGAAAAAAATTGGACCTCTAAAAAAATTAATTTCTAAAAATCAAAAATCAAGCAAAAGCGTTACAGTTTTCCTATACTAATATCTAATAAATCATTATACAAAGTTATTATACAAATTATTATACAAAGTTTGTTTGGCCGCCTTCTCGTACAATGATCCACTGTGCGGCGTATCTCTACAAACATTGGCAGCAAACGCACATCTATTTTGGGCTTAATTTTTATATATATAGATCAATCAGATGGTATTTAATGCAAAAGTGAAAACATGGTTCTGCATGGTTAGATCAAATTTTACTGAAATTGGTTTTGTGAGTTGCGAATATGATTTGTGCGTGTATTGTTACTGCAGGAATGGTAAAAGAATATATTTAAGCAATTGAAGTCGATATTATGCTGTTAGTAAGCAACGATACGGCATTTAACAAATTTGTTAGGAGAAGCCAAAAAGCGTTTAAATATTAAAATTACCAAAGAAAAGGATAGATATTTGCAGTCTAAAAAGACTGAATTGATTAAATATTGCAAAAGTTTAATATGTCTGATTATAACTCAGTACAAGTACCTATGGATCTAAATTACAAACTTAAAAACAAAGAGAGAAGGAATCGCCATGTGAAGGTTATCCTTATCATTAAGCGATTGGCAGTATGATGTAGTTGACGCAGTGCACAGGACCAGATATTTGTCAAACAGTAAGTTATTTAAGTTGTTTTTATAACAATCGAAACCAAGAACATTGGAATGCAATAAAGAGAGTGTTAAAATATTTAAAAGCAGCAAAACACACGAAATTTTTCTATAGTCAAGATTTTAATAATGAATTAATAATGAGAAAATAATAATAATGCAATATGTACTGATTTCGTGGAGCAGTAAAAACAACAAACCATCGCTCTGTCTTCAACATAAGTTGAAGTTGCATTTTTAAGAGGTCTTTATTTTGAACTTCTTATAGATAATCAAAACAAAGCAATTTGTGGCAACAGAAGCGCAATAATATTATAATTAAAACCCTCGATCTAAATATTTCATAGGCGAAAACAGATGACATAATAGCGAATTATTTAAGCTCTACAACACCAAAGCATAAATTTTGTTCTAATTTTACCTTCAATTTATATATAAATTATTTTAATCTAGTTACCCAAGTATTTTTCGTTTTCCTTTTTAGTATAAAATAATATTTTTCTTAACTTCGTATTGGGATACCAGGCTGAAAACATTGCCTTTTTATTTTCAATACAAACCAAAATTTGTTTATGTGACTAAAGCATTGTTTTGTCTAGCAGTGATTAGAAATTAAACATTCTACATATTTCACTTTAATGCTGGCAAAATAGGAATGTCAGACAGTTTTGAGGCGGAAATTGTTGGACATCGTTTTAAGCAATCAGTTTTTGAATTTGTATTAAAATATGTATTTAAAAGCAAATTTAAAGAAAAATTGAAAAAATTCTTTAAACCTGTTGAGTTGCAAATGACCCTTGGAGCCACTGTAAAAATGTGCTTAATTAAATCTATTTTTACTTTTCATTTTTGGGCAATGGCAATCATTGCAAGTATGTACTAACAAAGAAATAAATCTACAACTAAAATAGACAAAATTTTATTCTTTTTAGATTTCGAAATATAAACATTAAAACTGAAAGTTTTTTCTTCCTGCTTCTATATATTTTTGTTTCAGCAAATAAACATTCAAATGGTTTTCAAACAAATAGAAATTCGCCATAAAGAACAAGAAAACATAAAGCATATAGCAAAAAAAAAAAAATTGCTATCCATAAATTAGCCAAAATTAAAAAGGTCTAAATCAAATAAAAATTTATTGTCATTATTAGTCAACGCTTTTTTGGGGTTGATGTCTTTTTACAGCTTTTTTTAAGACTAATTAAGAATCGCACACGCACTTTAAAGTACGTACTTAATTGTGGGTATTATATATTATGTATTACGCATGTTACATTATATACTCATTTAGAAAAATGTTTGTCTCAAAGACAAATATTTCAACTCCAGTTCAGAGTACGTATTTCTCTCTTCTTGTATTTTCAATATTTATGAAGATACTGTTGATTCCCTCTTTAATTTTTGCTTGTTTTTCATTGTTCACGAAACAAGTTTTGTTTTACTTTTGTTATTTCGCCGCCCACAAATGAGTTTCACACACATATTTTTTTCATTTTCATGAATGTTTGCTTTTCAAACTGATCTTAAAGCCTTTTTCATGAAGTATTTTTTCAGCTTCTACCTTTTTCACTGCTCATGAAAGAAGCAATCCTGTTCACCAGTCATTCTTCATGAAGTAAATGCAGATTCTTTTTTCTTCGCTTTACACTAAATATGTATTCAGTATGATTACTTTCGTTTGTACAAAATGTGTGACCGAACATGATAGAAAGTAAAACATTGCTTCATCCATTTCATGTGCGTGGAATATATTTGAAGGTATTGGCTGTGCTATTGAGTCCAGTCAGAAAGGTTTAAGTTTCTGGTCTTAAGCGTGACATTTTTCTATGTAAATGTTTTCACGATTGCAAAGAATATTGTAACAGTTACACCTGTTTTTGCATAAGCAGTTCTACTGATTAAGGTGAAATTCAACAATTTATTTTTAACATTTTGTACGCTATGTGAGTAAGTCTGACATGCCATTAAATAAAATCAATAAATTACTTAATGGGATAAAACTTTGAGTATTAATTTAGACGTGGACAAAACAAAGCTGTCAGGACAGCATAAATGCCGACCTGTTTTGAACAATTTAAACTTTTTAACTACTTGGTTGAACTATAACTCATCGCATAGCGAAAGGTTTTGTTTTTGTAGAGAGATTAAACGGAACTTATTAAGGGTATATTTATGTATATTTTTTATATATATAGAGAAATTTACACCTTTTTTATTGATTCACTTTAACTACACGTTTTTATGTTTTTGAATAGTAGTGTACCATTTTATTTATTTTTTTATGCTCAAAATCTGCACGACAAGAAATAATTTTATATTTACACAAATACACGGATTATACAGATTCATGTAGTAGAAACTATATATTATTTATATAATGATACGATGATCGATGTGTGTTCGAAAATAGTACTGCATCTGTCATTACGGAGCGTTAAGGAATCGGAAGCTCTTGATGTTCTTAGAATGAAATACAATGTGATGTTCGATAGACTAAGCAGGTTTCTAAACAAGCCTTCAAGTGCCTCGGTTTTCTAAGAAGGTGTAAGAGATACTTCGTTTCATTCGATTTTTATATCACTTAAATTCTTCCAAAAATGGAATATAACTCTCTTGTATGGGCCGGCGCCCCAAAACTTATTTTGGAGTTTCTCGAACGCATACAAGAGAGGGCTGTGATCACTGAGGACAGTAGGGCATCCTATTTATTCATTAGAGCATTGACGCATTAGATTGTATTTCACTGTTGTATTGTTACCACAATGGCAAGTGCTCTATAGAAATTAAGGAACTTGTTCTCATTACTCGCACATATTTGCGTTAGGTGCCCCGGTAGTGTGCTAGCTTACATGATTGGGGTTATGGGTTCGATTCCCAACAAAGAACTTGGTTTTTTTTTCACTATAAATAAAAATTGACTGTCGGTGGGGCTGCTCAGTGATGAAGACATAGTCAGTGGTTACTGAGCTGTCTTATACGACAGTTAATTTTCGTTACTATCCTTCTACTTTCACCACCTGTTTCATCTCTTCTCTATCCCCTTCCTAAAGAAGGTAGCACGGTACTTGACTAAATAGGCATTGTTGCCTGAAGTGGTACCTCTATTTAAACAAAAAAAAAGGAAAAAAAACACGCTTTTTGTTGTGATCCCACTCACATTACAGAGAATATTCGTAAGCGCTCTACTGAAATTAGGAAACTTGATGCGGTTACTCGCAGTTTTTGCATTGAACACGCTTCTCGTTGAGACCCATTGCAGGGAAAATTAATTTTCTTAATAGAATAGTTCGCATGCGGAATAAAATCCCGCCACGGGTCTTTCCTGTGACTTTAAATTTAGGAAAATTCAAATCGAATATCTACAAACACTACGGCCGCTTTCCTCCTCCCCTAACTTGCTAGTTTGCTACTTCTGGCATAATGTATTGCATGAGTAGGGTTTATTTGCAGAGTCCTGGTCCGAAGCTTTATTTACTAGTTTTACTAGTAGAGTCAAATCCTGCATAAAGTCAACAACCGTAGAATAACTCAGGAACAAGATAAGATTTTGCAAGAGGATGCCTTATATTAAAAGGTGTATACTGATGTAACGACCGAAGACACCTCAGCCTTAGGTAAGTTCGACTCACAAGTGAGGTAAGATGGTTTGCCAAAGTAAGACTGTAGTTATTGATTCTTGGCAGAATTTACTATAGTAATTTTTTCTTCATTTACGCAAACATCAACATGGGTTATACGATCAATAGTTTTTTTAAGAATCATAATACACTTTACCTTATGAAGGTTTAAACAAAATCCATTCGTATTTCCCCAGCAATAAATTTTATTCAGATCCCCATTCAGTCTTGAGATACTTTCAGCAACGGCAATAATTTCCTTGAATATGGATTTTGTTGTGCAGAAGCTGTTTAGGTCATTCAGTAACAAAGTAGACATTTTTATTATGAAATTTTTTGAATAAAACAGTTTTGACATGCTGATAATAGTTGTTATGTACCAAAAAACAAAGTCAATAACATAAAATTAACTGAAAATGTGTTTTTTGTTATTTTAAAATAAACGCTATTTTAAAGGATTTACAGATGTTATTTATTCTCAGTAAAGGTTCTTTTAGTTATATATTATTTATTTTATATAAAATATAACATACTTATATCAGATATTCTCTTAAATCTTAAGACACCTGCAGTATTACGAAAAATAGTTTTACGCAAAATCTGTGAAAATTAAAAGTCCTAACCTATTGTAGGGTATTAAGTTATCGTTGCTGGCTAGTTAAAACTTTTTACATTATATTTTTTATAATTAATAGTTTTATATTGATACGTTTGTTTCTTGTCTTTTTTAACTTGTGAATGAAATTGAATTTTGACAAACATCTTAAAAATTTTTTTTCATTTAATTTTACCTCTTCGGCCTCTAGGCTTAAATCATCAAAAAAAAACAAAATAAAAAACTAATATAAAATTATTATTAATAAAAAATTAATGAATGAATATTTTTTTGTGAACATTTTTAAATGAATATTTAGGCAGCTACAATTCTTCAGACTGTGCCATATAAGTTTTTGGCAAATCTTTAACAGAATTTTTAATTTTACTAGTGCCGTATTGAAACTATTAAATCAAGTTGTTGAACTTTGTAGAAAATTGTAAATAGAATCACGCAACTATTGAAATTGACTTTTATTTAATTTTGACGGTCTAGTGGACAGAATAAAATTAAAAGTTTGAATTGTTAGCATTGGTGAATAACTAAGTGGCGAAAATTTAAGAATGGCAAATAACTTGCGAAGATTCAAAAACTTAGCATTAAAATAGGGAAAGAGTGTGTGCTAAACATTATGTGACTTTTTGTAGACATTGACAAAGATATAGAGAAAGTTTAGCATTCTGCCAAAAAAAAAAAGATAGGGCCACTAGCCCTTTGCATTTTTAAACTATCTACAACCTGTCAAATGCAACAGAAACCCTTATAATTGACGTCTACGGCAGGGTTTTTTTTGCATACGTAAAGGGAAGGCCGCTGGAAGCAGTGTTGCACGACGTAATCGATAAGGTACATACCCTGGAAAGAGCCGGATTTAGGATGTAGAGAGCGCTTCTTACAATGTCAGTATGTCCTCGATTATAAATGCCCTCATCAATGTAGACGGCAGGATTACGAAATGGACAATGGCTTGAGATAGGCTATGACAAGGAAAGTTGCGATAAGGGAAACATATCAGAGAGAAGCCTTGTTCTAAATAAAAAATCCTACCTGTGCTAGGGGAAGGAGGCGTAAAAGTAATTGCATATGGAAATAAGGTTGTAATACTTATCAGGAGGGAATTCCCTTCTTATGGAAAACTTATGGAGAGCACTCTAGGATAAAATTCTTAAATGACGATGCTAATTGAATAACTCTGAAGTTCGGGCTGCCTAAGATGGACAGTATCACTTTGGAATTTACTAACGAAGTCAAATATTTTAGGATCATTCGGGATTGAAAACTCTCGTGGATACATTCTACGTATTGAAAAGTACCTTAGCCGGAAATCAAGCCGCAAACTATTCATTGTACACTGAATATACATGACGGAAATCGAGTACATTCTACTTTATGTTGCACGCTAATTTAAAGTAGTAAGGAAGTTTAATTTATGTCTCTTATACAGGCCCATCATGAATAGGATAAGTAAGATGAGTTTATGTTGTGAATAAGAGAAAACAGAGCAGATTTCATGTGAAATCATGCTGAAATATATTGAATGTGAGTGTAATAATGGAGTGCATATTTATAATTTGCCGGTGTTGGTACTAATTACCATGGTTAGAGATTTTGAAAACTAAAAGTAGCAGCCAAAAATAGTTTAAAAAGATAACAATTAAAAATCTTTTTAAAAAATTGTATTTAAGATTTTATTATTAATTTTACAAAACAACAAGTTTATATATAAAATAAATTTCTATATAAAAGACTTAAAGTAATTTCTTAGCGCAATTTTGTCTTTTCAATATAAATGGTACCTTAAAATTCTAAGTATTAAGAATAATTATTTGAAATATTTTCATTACGATTAAATACTTTATGCCCTCTAAAGCAAAGCGATTTGCAAAATGTACTTTTGTCTAGTAGAGGAACATTTCTTATAACAGATTATTGAATAAGTGAAATTTCTGGAAGAAAACAGCTCATGTCTGTGATTATGACCCAAAATTTTTGTTTTAAATTTGAATTTTTTAACTTAGAAGTGTTGTCAAATCTTTACCGAACCCTTTGTTAAGAAATTTTTAAATTTCGAGGTGAAAGTCTTATAATCTTTTTTTCTGTCGCTTTTATCAATGTGCCAACACTAGCAACATGATAGTTTATTTATTTCGCAAAAAAATCGCATTAAAATAATTAAGATCTACTATGAAAATTGTGGTTCTGTCAAAACTACATTTCCTAAAATTCCTTATATTTTCGAACAATATAATTGTTCTCCTGACACCACTATTAAGAATTTGGTCGTTAAATTTCGTTCGACAGGTTCGATACAAAATGTGCGAACGCTAAGCGTCTTTGTACAACTGAAAACATCGCAGCCGTGAGCCACAGTATTGAAGCAGATCCCAATGTTTCAATTCCTCGACATTCTCAACAGTTGGGGTTATTCAAAATGGCATGTGATTTCAACATAATGATGCCAAATGTCACACAGCCAATGAAACGATCAGCTTATTGTAAACCAAATTTTCCGATCGCACAATTTCATGACAATCAGCAATTCGTGTGATTTAGTTCCACTGGATTGTTTTTTGTGGGGCTATGTTATTTATGGACAGAGTCTATACGGAGCCAATCGAATCGATTTCAGCCTTAAAACGCAAAATCCGTGATGGTATTAAAGAAATAGGACCGCTATTTTGCCAAAAGTGATTAAAAACTTTGAAGAAATAATCAACATCTGTCAACGTGGTCGTGGTTGACATTTGCCAGATATCATTTTTCATTCATAATTGCCGAACATTTTTCTTCGCAATACAATAAAGATTTAAATCATCTTAATCTAAATTCTTTTTATTATTTTGTTTTAGAAAACAAACCTTTTCTTGGAAAACCCTTTTCATAAAATAAACATGATGTGTTAGGTTTCTTTAAATGAAATAAAACAAATAAAAGCTTTTTGAAAATATTTTGGTTTTCCTCTTAGCAGAAAGTTCTTCTGAGATTTCTTAGCGAATACTGGGAATGAAAATAGTATAAAGTAAAACAAATTTTATAAAAAAAAGTTTCAAAAATAGAGCATGAATATGAAAAACCCCTAGAATCAAGACCTGCATTTCATGGTGCACAGCATTCTCGCGTAATATGGGTCTTTAACTTTGTACTCATTTTCTAAAACAGAACCATCAGAACCTCCTTGGTTATTTTACCACTCCAACACAGCAAAAACAACAACACCAGGTTCTGTATATCAACAAGTTTTTAAAGCCACATTCTCAATTGTGAAAATTTTTTAATTTGAAAATAATTTTGCTGTGAACTTTTTTTGTTAAAAAATTTGATTAAACAAGAGAAATAAAAAAATAATAAAATTTAAACGGAAACCTGTGAATTATTCTTTGAGTTTTTTGTGCGGTTTTATTGACTTTTCTTTATTTTATATCTATCTGTAATCGACAAAAGTTCGCGTTCAGACATTTAACTTCCATTGTTAAACGATGTCGGGTCCTCCCAACTTGGGGGATAACCGCTTCTCTATTTTAGCGGATCCCCCCCGTGCTAAAAAGAAACGCAAGGAACAAATTCCCCTCGAAATATTTCCTGAGTTACCAATTATAAGAAAGCCAGATCCAAAATATGTAGTGATGTCGGCCATCTCCGGCGAAAAAAGTTTACAACAATATTCCTGTTTTGCAGTTCATCGAGCATTGAAAGTAGTCTGCAATGACATTGTGTCTGTTTCTGAGTTAAGGGATGGAAATCTTCTTCTCCTAGTCGACAAAAAATCAAGTGCTGATAAACTTATGTCTACAAATATTCTGCCCGGGATATGCAATATTAAATGCGAATACCACAAAAATTTGAATTCTTCGAAAGGAACAATATATGCACCCTATTTAAACCACATTCCAGACAAAGAAATTATCACAGAACTAAGTTCTCAAGGAGTTACAGACATTTACAAATATCAAAAAAAGAACGCTGAAGGCAAACTGGTACCTTGTGGTGTCCTGCTACTAACTTTCGATAGATATTACACCCCTGAAAATTTATTGATCTCTTGGCATAAAGTTAAGGTTAGGCAGTTTTACCCAAATCCAATGCGCTGCAAAATTTGTCAGGCACTTGGTCACACACAAAAATGGTGTAAAAATTCTCCAAAATGTGAAACGTGTGCTTTGCCACCCCATTTACCAGCAGAGTGTTCGCGTTTTTTATGTGTTAACTGTTCCGAACCTCATCCATCATCTTCAAAGGAATGTAAAGTATTTCAACAACAAAAGGAGATCTTAAAAATCAAAATCAAGGAAAAATGCTCTTTAAAAGTAGCTAAGGAAAAATACAATTCATTAGCTTTAATTAAGCCCTTACAACAGTCTTTTGCTGAAACAACAAATAATAATAAAATCTCTTTAAACACAAAACAAGTCAACAACAACTCAATTAAAGAACCAGATAATTTTGAAAATAGTTCACAACATATAAATAAAACAACTAAGCCACAGCAAAGCAACACATTTGAAATTCAAAAAAATATTGATTTACCTACAGGTACAAAAACAATTTTAACTGAAAATAAAACGCAAAAGCCTACTACATCAAACAGCAATAAAACAACACATACCGTCCTCACTCGTTCGATGACAAATAACTTTACAAACAACGCAACAACAAATAAAAATAATGAAAATATAAAACCACTAAACTTTACTCATTATGAGAATATTAATCTTCATAATTTAACAACAACTTTTAGTAATTCCTCTAACAGTGGGGAAGATGACATTATGTTTCTTGAGGAGTAAAAGTTTACATTTAATATGGATTTGAAAATAATTCAATGGAATATTAACGGCCTGATCAATAATTACCACGAGCTGCAGCTTATTATTAATGACTTAAATCCAGACATCATTTCCCTTCAAGAAACGCACATTCCTTTTAATGCAATGAATATTGTTTATCCAAAGCCCTATTCGGCTTTTTTTCATAACGTTTCCGGAAATACAACCAAACAAGGCGTAGGAATATTAATAAAAAAAACCATACCCCACAAGTTTGTTTATGCTGACCCAAATTCTAATTCCATCGCAATACAATTAGACATCGGTAAGAAGATATCTCTGTTCAATATATATTTACCCCCTCAAGAAGGTTTTTCAGAACTGAGCCTAAGAAACCTAATAAGCAATTGTAACCCGCCGCTCATAATAACTGGTGACTTCAATTCGTGGAGTCCACTGTGGGGTTCCACACTAACCAATACTCGCGGTAAAATCATTGAGAATTTAATAATCAATGAAGACCTAATGGTTTTAAATACTGGCTCTTCCACCCATTTTAGCACGCATAACACTTTCACCAGCGTAGATATCTCTTTATGTTCAACTTCTATTTTTCCGATTTGCTCTTGGAAAGTTCTTCCCCATCTCCACGGTAGCGATCACTTTCCTATAATTTTAGAACTGGCAACTAATTTAAAAAAATCAGGGTATAAGCCGAAACCCAAATTCAAAATCGAACAGGCTAATTGGGCAATGTTTCAAAACATCTGTGATCAACATTTAATTGCTTCTAATATCTACTCTAACCCAAACAAACAAGCAGCATTCGTAGTCAAATGTATTAAAATGGCGGCCAATATCTCAATCCCTCAGTCTACTCTCGGGAAACACAAACGCCGTGTTGTATGGTGGAACTCAAATTTGGATAATTTAAGAAAAGAAAAACAAAACTTATGGCACATTTTTAAATGTAATAGAACAGACTTTAACCTAATGCGATATAAAAAATCAAATGCAACATTCAGGAGAGCTGTGAAGAAAAGCAAAACTTTATGTATCGAGAAATTTACCTCAAATATTAATCCTTACTCCCCGCCGCATCGTTTGTGGAATGATATTAAACGGATTACCGGTGGTAAAACAGCAGAGTCTATTAAATATATTAAAAGCGGCTCCGAATTGGTTACTTCTTCGAACGACATAGCTAACTGTTTCGCTAAGCATTGGTCCGATTTATCTGCTGATAGACATTTCTCAACAATTTTTTTATATAATAAATCAAAGGCTTTAGCCTGTCATTACGCCGTGACCTCACCCAACCTTCGTTCACATAAAATTCAAACACCAATAAGTTTAACGGAACTTGAAGATGCTCTTCAATCATGTAAAGGCAAAACTCCCGGTAACGACAGAATTTCATACTCAATCCTAAAAAACCTTCCTTTTTCTTCGAAACAGGCGTTACTACAACTATACAACTCAATTTACTCCACTGGCATATTTCCTCAAGCTTGGAAAACGGCAGTAGTAATACCTATACCAAAACCCCAAAAGGACATTTATGAGGTTGATGGATACAGGCCAATTTCTCTCCTTCCGTGTATAAGTAAAATACTTGAAAAAATTATTGCTAGGCGGCTAATGTGGTTTCTTAAAATTAACAATTTTATTTCCTCCAATCAGGTAGCTTTTATGAGGAAACAAGGAACAATCGACGTTCACTTACTCCTACAAAACTATATTTGCCAAGCACTATCTACCAAAAACCATGTGAGCATACTATCAATCGACTTTGAAAGAGCTTTTGATCGAATCGGTATCCACATTATCTTGCAGCAACTACAAACTTGGGGTATTTGCAAAGAAATGTACAATCTAGTTAAGGGGTTTTTGTGTAACCGTAAGCTTAAAGTAAGAGTTAACAATCACTACTCCTCGACGCTACCACTGCAGAATGGGATCCCTCAGGGTTCACCTCTATCAGTGGTGTTGTTCATAATTGCCTTCAATCAACTCAGCACTATTATTTCAAAACAAAAATATATTGAGCATTCCATATACGCTGATGACGCTATTCTGTTCTGCAAACATAATAACAATGCTGTAGTAAAAGAGACTTTCGTTAAGACCTTAAAAGAGATTGATGATTGGTGTGTGACATCAGGGGCTAAACTCTCGATTTCCAAATGTAAAATTCTTCACATTTGCAGAAAACACAATTGTCAGATTTCAAATCTACAATATAAAGACCTTACAATCGAACTTGTGGATCATTTAAAAATTCTTGGTGTCGTATTTGATAAAGCTTTTACTTTCAAACAACACTGCCTGGTGTTAAGGAAAAATCTCTGCAATAGATTGAATATAATAAAATTTTTAACTTCACGGCACTTTCAGATACATATCTCAACAATGATTAATATAACTCGAGCAATTATTCTTTCTAAAATTGACTACGCACTTCCTATATATGGATTTTGTGCCCAATCAAATATAAAAAGTATTCAGGCTCCATACCACGCCGCAATTAGACGCAGCATAGGTGCTTTCCGAACAAGCCCAATTCAAAATATTTTGGCTGAAGCGGGCTTGCCATCAGTAGAAGATCGATGCCTTTTATTAACATTAAAGTTAATCCCAAAGATTTTTGTATGTCATAATAAAAATATCTTTCAAGCAGCTACCAAAATTAAAAGTCGCAATAGACCGCTCAAGATTAAATCCGTTATAGCAAGGTGCGTCGAATACTCCAATAAGATCAATTTTAAAGGTTTTCCACACTACCTCAAATGTGCTTCCGAACCACCTTGGCATCTTAATAAAACATCCTTCTTGGATGCATTATCTTCCTATCCTAAACCTACAACAACGCCATTAATATATAGGCAAATTTTCTATAATACTGCAGATAATCTATCAAATCTTGGATGGAAAATTTTATTCACCGATGGGTCAAGATCAAATAACATGACTTCCTTTGCTGTTGTACACGAAAATGGTATGCTTGTTGGACACGGTCTACTTCACAACTACTGCTCCAACTTCACGGCCGAAGCGTTAGCTATATATACAGCAGCCAAATTTGTATCCCAAAACCAAAACAAATTTGTTATAGCCACTGATAGTCTTTCGTGCATTTTGGCGATAAAGAATACTTTGTACGATTCTCCTCTGATCTCTAAAATTAGAAACATTTGCATAAAAAATCCTAATAAGATCAAGATTATGTGGGTACCATCGCACGTTGGAATACTAGGTAATGAACAGGCCGACGCTGCGGCGGGGCAGGCAAAGTATAGTCCTTTACACTGTGTCCAGACTTTTGAGTATCATGACATTATAAAACTAATTTCAAACTTCTACACAGGCCTGAAGGACAGGCAATGGTCCAACTACCAGCATGCTTACAAAAATTTAAATCCAAGTGGAACACGACCAAGTTACCCTAAGAACTGCCCTAGGAAGATTTCCGACCTTATAGTTAGAATGAGAATTGGCCACAGCAGATTAACTCACAAATATTTAATAGATAGGTCCCAACGTCCTATTTGCTCCACCTGCAATACGCAACTTACTATTTCCCATATTTTGGATGAATGTCAAACTTTTCACAATATTAGGACAAAATTGTTCCAATTTATCCAACCATCAAGCTGTTTAAAAAATATTAATGATCACAACATTGAAATTTTCCATAAATTCATATTAAATTGTAATCTTCTTCACAAGTTATAAATAAGTTTATTTAATTTTACGAGACGAAAGCCTTAGTAGCTAGTTCTCTTTTGCTTTGTTAGTTACTATAATTGTATTATTGTAATTAATTATTAATAAATAAATAAATAAATAAAATAAAGCCACATTCGACCACTTTATAAATCAGAACTGGAATTTTCTATACACTAATGGCTCCAAATCGTAAAATTTCACAACCTTTGTAGTCTTTTAATAAGATAATAAAATAATTAACTGTAGTCAAACTGAACAAGCAAAATTGTCGCCTTTGGGGCACAGAAAACCCGCACGCATACATTGAAAAGCCGACGCACCCAAAACGAGTAACTGTTTGGTGCGGATTTTGGTCCAGAGGCATAATTGGGCCATTTTTCTTCGAAAATGAGCAAGGAGTGGCCATTACAGTCAATGGCGATCGTTATCGGGCCATGTTGAATGAATTTTTGTTCACAAAAATTGAAGAGGACGATATTGGCAACATTTGTTTTCAGCAGGACGGCGCTACGTGCCACACAGTCGAAGCTACACTCGATGTTTTGCGCCCTATTTTTAAAGATCGCATTATCAGCCGCAGAGCTGACGTTTGGCCACCTCAGCGCTGCGATTTGACATCATTGGACTATTATTTGTGGGGTGCCGTCAAAGATAAGTGTTACGCCGACAAGCCAGAGACAATTGACGCTTTCGTGAAGCTATTGGTGAAATACAAATGCACACAATCGATAATGTGCTTAAAAATTGGACCGATCGTGTAGGCTACTGCATGGCTAGCCGAGCCAGCCATTTGAATGAAATTATCAGCGGAAGGATTGTACTTTCAAATAAAAAAAGAAATTTGAGAAAATATTCAGTAGTTCTGTTTGTAGCATTTAGAACAAAAAAAAGAGTTATTTGGCGGACACTTTATTAACCACATTTTATCGAATGCTCAATTTACTGTCATTTAGATTGATTGATGACGAATTGACGAATATATCTAACATTAGCATTAGTTTTATATTTAAGATTCTGCTTGAAAATAATCTAAAGAACTTAATGTTAACAAAAGTCGGAGTTAAAAGCACAGGCTTCCTTTTTTTCATCTATTTCTTTAATTGTAATTTAATTCCAATTAAGAAATATGTAAATTACTAAATTTTGTTATAAATAGACGTATTTGAGCATTTAGGATACGAGCATTCATTTAAAACACACTGTAAGCACAAAAAATTATGCACGCATGATATTGTAACTGATAACCAAATACATGTTTGTATGGTATTGAGTATTTAGTTTGGATTTGTTCCGTCAGAAAATGAAATACTGTTGTTATTCCTTTCTGTGTAAACCGTCGTTGCTGGCTGTTTGTTCGGTATGATCGGCGTCGTTTTCGATGTGATGACGTTATTATCCAGCCATGTTCCAGACTGTGCTGATGAGTCAATGTTTGGCTTTCATTAGGGTCGTATCTACTTATGTAGGTAGCTTGCCCACCCCCTTAGCATTTTATATGGGGCTAATCAAATATTTCTGTCTTTTATTATTATCCAGATAAGTGTGTCCGTCTGAGGGTGTTTTTCGCTAGTAAGAGTGTATGAGTAGTTTTATTGGTGTTAAAATTTGTGTCTGAGGTCGTTTTTACCCGTTCTTTTATAATGTCACTGTTTTCAAACAAATATAGTCTTTGTCCTTTTATGCCAGGATATAGTAATTCTAACTCCCTTGGTGCGGGTCCAGTAAAACGCAAAGCTGCAGTTTTCTTTCTCTTCTTCGTTTATACGAGCGTTCTATAAATTTTGTTTTTAGTGTTTATCCAGTTTGTCATATATAAGTAAGTTTGTATACTACACTGGAACTAAATTCTATCGATGTCCTCAGATTATGTCTCAGACTGTTGCTGGTTTTTAATGCTGTGAGTAAATCTTCTTTGTGAAAAAGGTTAGTAAAAAGTATGCTGTCGCGTTGTATCGGCTGTCTCTTTACCTTACTTATTCCTGTGTTTAGTGTTGTATTGTCTAAGAAGTGTATCCATAGTATGGGTTTGTACCCACTTTTTTTTAGCTATGGTGTTAATCGATTCGCTTTCTTTGTTGCGTTTATCGGAAGTAAGAGAGATAATCTTAAGTCTGTGCATCATATGTCTAAATGCTGCTAGTTTATGTTAGGCAGGGTAGTTCGAGATGATGTAGATTGTAGTTGGTTTTCTCTAAATGTCAAATGTTAAACAGTCAGTTTCTTGTGTTATTGTGATGTCAAAATAATGCAAATACCTATCTTCTATCAAATCCAATGAGACCTATTGTAAACTGCAAACCTGCGCCAGCATATAACCTAGCTAAATTTCTCACCACCTCGACCTTTTCGAAAAGCTTAAGGATTTTAAGATAACTGAAAACACGAGATTCGTTTTCTTTGACATCAACGATTTATATACCTAAATACTAACACAAGAGACCTTAGTTATTCAACGCAACACACTAGAGATTTTATACGATAACCAATACATTACCGCAATAGACGATAGGACACAGCTACTTTAAATTTAATAACTACTTTTACAAATTGTCAGACGGACTCGGCATTGGATATCCAACTTCTGCAATCTTCATCGGAATTTTCGTACAACATCTCGAATCACTACTATCATAAGCTTCTTAATCTGTCATAACATGTTGCTCTTAGACTAGGGTCACCTCAACAATATTTTACCTCTTCGATTGACTATCTTATAAACATCATCAAACTCTCTCACTGTTAAAAAAAAGACATAATATTAAAAGGTTACTTCTTAGCTACTTTCATATTATGGTTGGCTGTTAAGATTACTAGTAGTAAAGGAGAATATTGATTCTCCCAATGGATTGCTAAATTAGTTAGTTTCGCATTGTATTGTTTATTATGGTGGCTTTATCTTGAAACTTATTCAACCGGTTTTCAGATTTAAAACCTTTTCTTGTAAAATTATATATAAAATTTGTAAAAAATTTAATATTTAACATTCAAAGATAAATAACAATTTTTCCAATGTGAAGTTACGCTCAATAACGCACCAAATGTAAAAGTATAACATATTTATTTAGTATAATTTTTATTTATTTTGTATAGATATTGTGCTTATAAAAAATTTGTTTCAATTCAAATATGATAAATGACTTATTGCTGCTTAGGCATACATTGTCTTGTGTTAAGTATAAAATCAGACGCCGACTGCATTTCAAAACAAATTTATAACGATAGCATACATATATCAATCTTAAGCGAAATGTTTTTTAAAAATTTTTGCAAAATGTAAACCTACACAATGTTTCAATAGCCTGCAGGGCTTCTGTAAACAAAAGCGAGAACTTAAGGTATGTGACGCTGTATGTTGCTTAACAAATTAAGGTCAACTTAATTTTTCATGACTTGCTGTAATTTTTGTATCGCTTAAGTGAGATTTCTTGTGCAATATATGCGAGTAAAAGAGAAGGCCTATACTTTGGAAGATTATTGGTTTAATTATTCACATGTTTCAACATAATCTCAGTATTAAAAATTATTTTAAAAAGTAACATATGTATTTATACATAAAATATTAGACGTTTAATCTAAAAGTGGTGTACGTCCACTTTAGACAAAATCGTAATGAAGTTATGCAGTGTGATATGACAATTTAATATACAATTTTGATAATAATTTTAATTAAATTAAATAACGTTATCGGAATTTATAGTGCAATAGTCTGCAGATTTTGTATCGGATATTTTTTATAGAGGTATAGAATTTTAAGTTTACAACACTTTTTCAACTAGTGGTCACTACGTCAGCTGTCAAGTGAGTTATGTGTAGTTTGGTTTGTCATTTCAATGTAGACAAATTGGGCCCAAAACAGTATTGCCGTTGATTTCGATTTTTATAAGCAAATTTTTTTTTGGCGATGAACCCCTCTCAAGCGTATGGTGAAATAGCGTTTGATCCAAAAAAACTGAATGTGTGATTTATGGGGTGATGGAATCATTAGACCCCAAATTTCTATGAAAACGATGCCTGTTAGAACGTTACAGTCAATGGTCACCGCTATAGAGACATGATTATTCATTCATGGCTTTTTCGTTTATCATTTGAACAATTATGATGTGCAGGAGCTGTTTTTTAAGCAAACGTTTGGTAACCAAGTAGTTTTATGTTTCGAACCCGAGAATCGGCATATGGCTAAAAGTGTTCGGAGAAATGAACGCCAAGCAGTGGCGTACCAGAAGAATACAGTACATTTCAAAAGCCATCGGTTTGAAACTTTCTTTTGGACAATCGCAGTAGGCAGATGCAACAGTACCAGTTACAGTTCATGTTTAATATTGCTGTAACAAGTATTTATTTAGCTGTATACACCTAATTAGTTTCATAACTAGAATATTAATATACGCATAGACATTTGTTCTCCTAAAAATAAAGTCTTTCTTTAACAATTGGTTTTTACAAAGGTTAAGAAGAATTTCAAAATATTTGATCCAACAATAATATTGGCCTCAAACCGCAATTTGTAGTTTGTTTTTTCAAAGGTATTTTAACAACTTATCACCATGGTAATAGCTAATATTTTTTTTTGGCCCCAGTAAATACAAGGTGCCTTAAACTTGTCTCAAATTTTAAAAATTGGGTATTGAAAATCCTTTTAACAACTCGAAAAAAAGATAATGCAAATGGAGCATTACAACAGAGAACAACTATACTTGTTCGCAAAGATTTTTTCAGAATCTATTCACTTTGCGCTTGTTACTGATATTATGTTACGTTATCTTAGGTTATCAGAAAAGGGTTATTTCTACCTATTTAAGATGATATCAATGTTGTTACAATAACAATGTGGCGCATGCTATACAGACTAAATATATAGAAAGTTCTGGATTGTCTTTCACCTTATAGTTTCTGTAATTAGAAATGTTCTTTATGATGATCTTCTAATATAGTTATTCGATAATAAAGGGTTATACTGAGTGAGTTGCTGCTTTTGTTATGCAAACTGTAATACTAGCACCCAAAACGAAATACGACTGTGTAAATTATACGTTAGGGCATTTACGTTTCTAAACTTAAAGCAATATTTACTGCGCGATCACTTCCCGTGTTTATTTTTAATAAATACTGCAGTTAAAGTCTATATCATCTTTGTCTATAAATAACATTGACAGCAACTTATTTATATAGCAGTTCAGGTAATTCTTTAAATTATTAAGTTTTATTTTTATTTTCCATATTTAACCACACCAATTAAACAATTTAAATTTTTTATACACTTTTCTTTTCCTGAATACGCCGCCCAATAGCAAAATATTGAAAATAAAAATAAAATCTCTTTAATTTTTACATAAAAAGCTTATGTTTGAAAAAAATTTATTTAAAAAATATTAAAAACAGTCAATTAAATCTAATTAATTTTTTTTATTTATTCTTTATTAATTTTTTATTTGGAAATGTATATATTTTATTTATGTTATATTTATTTTATTAGCCCTTATAATAATTATAGTGTATTGACCACTTTTATTATATTATAATTAAATTTTTAAGCACGTCTTTGTATAAAAAACTATTTTAATAAAATACATTTTAAGTTTTAATATTTCATCATACCATTGGGTGGCATTTTCAGGTACAATTAATGAAAATGAAAATTAAAATTTATTAAATGTTTTTATATATAATAATCTTTGCTTGAAAGCTTAATTATAAAATATTTAAAAATTGAAAAATTCCATTAAACCAAAGATGTATTAACCAATTAATTAAATACTACAATATTTATCTTTATATATATAATTCTACTGTGCTTCTGTTGTGACTGAACTCCTCCTAAACGGCTGGACCAATTTGCATAAATTTTTTTGTATGTGTTTGGGTGCCGCCCCGTGTGGTTTAGATTTACAATTCGGTCCACAAATTAAGAATCCAATATTTCTGCTGCTGTTAACGGTATTTAAATAGAATTTGGTATTTCGGTTTAGTGAATATATTTTAAGTTATGCTGCAAATACAGGCGGGATTTGATAAAGACGCGTGGTACCTCCCATACAAATCTTCTTTATGTATATAATTCTACTGTACGTGTGTATGTCACTGAATAAATTTTTTTTGCATGCGTTTGCATGCCACCTTGGATAGTTTATATTCACAAACCAGCCCGGTAGATGGCGCTGAAGGCGGTATCTAGGTTATTCAACTACACTGCAACTACATAACTGGATCGACTTCAATGAATTTTTGTGTGCTGTGTTTTGATATTATATGGTCGCATTTACGTAAATATTGAGCTTTGTTTACTTCAAAAATACACACATGCCATAAATTCGTCGCCAGCCGCCAGCCGTCAGTGGTCAATGGGTCAGCTAGTAGTGTATATAAAGCTTACTGAAATGCAAATAAAAGGGAGAAAGCAAAAATATGGCAAGGAAAATAATTAAATGCACAATATGAAGGAAGTTTTTTTAAGATATTTAAAAATATATTTGTTGTTATTTTAATATCAAAATTAAAATAAATTATTTACATATTTTGTCCTGATAAAATTTAAATTACGAAAGATAAATAAAGTGTTTCAATAAAATATAAATAAAATGTTTAGTGTAGGCCGCTAGCTTGGTATTTTTTATGTCGACTGCAACTCATGTTATTGTGTCTGGGAGGAGCATCAATAAGTATTAGAACTCCTAATTGAATTTGTACCTACACAAATTACTTTTTCTTTAATTTAAAAGAAGATGCGATATATACGAATTTATTATTACGAATTTAAATTAAGTAGATTAAATACTTGTATATATCGGGTTTGTCAACAATAAATTTTGTGTTTAATTGTGGCAACACCAGCAACATTATAGTTTCGAGATTTAGTTTTTTAAGTATTCGCAGTAGACGCACAAAAATCGCACTAAAATAATTAAAATCCACTATGAAAATGGTGGTTCTGTTAAAATTGCATTTCGTAACATTCGTTATATATTGGACAGCATAATCCTCCTTCTGAGACCGCTATTAAGAATCACCAACGCGTGTTCGACCGGGTCGTTCAACTGAAGTAGATAAAAATTTGTCAATTCCTCGATGTTCTCAACAATTGGTATCTTCCAAAATCACCACATTTTGCGTAAAGACTTGACTTTGAAGCCCTACAAGGTTCAACTGGTGCACGAATTGATATTGAGCGACCATCCATATCACCGTAGATTCGCTCAATTTATTCAGGAACAACAGGCTGGTTTTTCTGAAAAAATATGTTACGGCAACAAGCAAAATTACTGCATTTGGGATTCTGAAAATCCTAGAGCAATTATTGAGAAGTCTTTGCTCAACGTGTTACTGAATAGTGCGCTATGTAGTCTGGAGGCGTGATTGGGTAGTTTTTTTTTCGAGGTCAATGGATTACGCTATCGCGAGATGCTATGAACTCAATTTTGACATGTTATTGACTTGTGGTTTCCCGTTGAAACCACATGTCATACACCTAATGAAATGATCAATTTATTGTAAAACAAATTTCCCGATCGCATAATTTCACGACAATCAGTTGCGTGGTTGTGGTGGATATTTGCCAGATATCATTTTTCATTTATATTTACCAAACTTTTATCGTCATAATACAATAAAAATTCGAATCATCTTAATCAAATTTTTTTGTTTTGTTTAAGAAAATAAACTTCTTGTTGAAAAACCGTTTAAATTGCTGGCCAATTATGCAATAAGTTTAAATAAATAAAAGAGAATGGATCTTAAATTGATAAATGTTTTATTTAATGTCGGCAATTATGTATGGAATACAATATCAGATAAAAGTCAGTCTCTGTAAGCCCCACATATTCTCACACATTTCACACGTAATTTGATTAATTGAAAAAATTTATCACGAATATTTTGTTTGAGTTGATCAAGCATTTCTGGTTTGTTTGCGTAAAACTTTCTTTTCAATCATATCATGATATCGCTTCCCATTCACAGTTTCTACTGACCAAATGGCATATTCAATGGATGCAAAGACAAGTGTTGAATAATTTGAGGGTTTCCCATTCCCCAGAACCGACTATTCTGTTTATTCACAAACGCATTCAAATGAAAATGTGCTTCGTTACTCACTATGATTTTTTCACGAAAAATTGGGGTTATCATGGGCGAGCTGTAACATACAGTTGGCATATGTACGGCGGCGTAAATGGTCTTGTGTAAGAAACTATTGTATCAACTGAATCTTATATCGAAACAAATGCAAATCCCTGAGCAAAATTGTGCCGAAAGTTGTTCTTTGAGACCAAGCTCCAGAGCACGACATCGGCTTGAGGTTGATGGATTATTTTGAGCACTTTCCTGAGCAGCACTAATGTTTTCAGCCGATCTTGCAGTACGTTGTGGTCCATCCTTAGGCCTATTACCTACAGACGCTCTTTCTTCGATATCATTCACTACACGATAAATATTACGTTTTGTTGGCACATTGTTTCTGCCAAAAATTTTACGCAACTTTCTCATCGTCATAGAAATCGATGATTGATTTCAAAAAAATGTTTTAACTATTAAAACACGTTGGTTTATCAAATATTTTTTCATAATAAATTTGCAACGTCTCTACTTCCCGACTGCCAAATATGAACTGCCAAGACTATTGTTTACTAAAATGGCGGCAAAACAAAGTAGTGTACCTCTCCGACGGAGTGTTTCAGTAGAGGCAAAAACTGTTTACTACTATTTATACATTAAGAGGAGGGACACTGAAAATGATCTGGACATTTTATAGTGGCTAGATATAATCGATATTCTGAAAACAATTTTCACTTGACCCACTTTAGAGGAGTCCATGCGATATCTTTTTAATTTATTTTTCTAAACTTATTAATTTATATGGTTGTCATTGCTTTCCGTCTTTGGTGTGTGAAAATTGTGTCTGGCATTATGTTTACCTCTTCGCTTATAATGTTGCTTTTAGAAGTTTTTCTTTTTTATATTTCCATATTTTCAAGAATGCCTAGCCTTCGTCCTTTTTGGCAAGGATGTAGTAATGTCATACACTCATCTATTTCCCGTAACGCATATCCGTGTGAGTCAAGGTGTAATGCAAAGTTGGAGTCTTCTCTTTATGGTTTGTATGACCTGTCTGTAAATCTTCTTTTTAGTGTTTGTCCAGTTTATGCTGGACTGGAACGGAATTATGTCGATGTCCTGAGTTTATGTCTCAGAGTGTTCCTGCTTTTTAATGCTATGAGTATCCCTTCTTTGTGAAAAAGGTTAGTGAATCTATATATTTCTGGCCCTGTGTAAGTAAAAGTGTGTCGTCGCCTTCTGTCGGCTGTTTCTTTGTCTTCTTTATTCTTGTTTTTAGTATTGTATTGCCTAAGAAGTTTGTCGATAGTAGTGGGTTTGTAGCCGTTGTTTTTAGTTTTTGTGTTTATCGATTCGATTTCTATGTTGCACTAATCGGAAGTAAGTGAAATTATCTTAAGTCTGGATATCATATTGTTATACTGTTTATACCTTTTATAATACCAGATTTTAGATTTTTTTAAATAATTACAAGTTTGTTTACTTTAACTACACACAAAGTTGGCACTACGGAACGTCTTTACTTTACGAGGTTAATTTTTCAACTAACTAACTATCCACTCAGACGCTGCCTTTTGGATTTGCCAATTAAAAGTCTAGAAAAATTAAGAATCTTCTACTCTCTTTGTATCACATTTTGTTGTTGTATGTTGTTCATTCAATGTATACGCGCCTGTATATCTGTGTGTATTTTTGTTTTTATACTGATAAAATTTCTTCGTGGAGTTTATTTTAAGATAGTTGTTGTTTTCTTGTGTAGATAAGTTTTCTTAGAAAACTACACAGTTAGTAAATAGCATACCGATTTGTTGTTGTCTTGCGTGTATAAATTTTCTATGCAGTTAGTAAACATAAATTTGTTGTTGTCTTGCGTGCATAAGTTTTCTTAGCAAGCCACTCAGTTAGTAAACAACATATCCAGTTGATTACTTTATTGCTTAATTTATTTCTTTTAAAACTTAAGCAAGACACATCCGTAAAATATGTCTAAATGCTGCTAGTTTATGTTGTGTAGCGTGTTCCGAGGTATATGGTAGTGTCCATCGTATTTGGTTTTCTATAGATGTCAAATATTAAACAGTCAGTTCCTCGTGTTATTGTGATGTCAAGATAATGCAAATTTCTGTGTTTTTTTCCATTGTGTCTGTTAAATCTGTTAGAATTTGTTCGGCGTTGTCTTGTTCGAGAATGCATGTAATGTCATCTACGTATCTACAGTAATGAGTTATTCTGTTTTTTTTTCATTAGTGTCTCTATGTATAGCAATTTGAGATGTTGCATTAAAATTTCCATTAAGATTGCAGTCAGGTAAATTGTAAAATTGTTTACTAAATCTAAAGTTGTTCCGTTTTATTATTGTCTTTCCAATATCTATAATATAGGAGATAATATCTATAAATTCTCTAGTGTGTACCGTAGGATAACTAAGTTTCCTTGTGTTGCTGTTGGGGTATATAGAATGTCAAGGGAAACGAGTCGCAAGTTTTCGGTTATTTAAGTTGTTCGACAAGATCTTGCATATTACATACCGTGTATGTATTTTGTAAATTTATCTTTTCTTGAATAATAAGTGGTAATATACATTTAATTAACAATATCCAGTTTAGGGTAGAAAACACTTTCCTGTTTTTTTTCACGATTTTAAGTTTTACAAAGGCAACGCTAACTTGGTGGTCTTGGCGGTCATGGCGGAGAAGGCTAGTTTCCTCATCAGCTGTTATTGTCGCTACCAAATTCTATTTACTAAGTAATTCAAAAAGTGACAATTTAAATACAAAAACTATGTTTTATTTTTACCTCAAATTTAGCGAAACTTGTGTTTTTAATTTTTCATGTTACTGTAATTTAAAGCAGGCAAAAAGTTATATTTGGCGTAAGCACAAAATTTATTAGTAATAAAATGTGAAATGCTTATCTTCATCCACTTGCCACCACAATTATTCAACCAATAAATTTAATATAAAATGCATTTCGATTCCCTTCTTCATAACACTGTACCAAAAAAAATACTGTAATATGAGGAAAAAAGCTAAATATTAAGAAATATAAAATAAACAAACATAAAGAAACAACACAACCCTACTTAAAATGTTCAACATAATCAGGATAACATTTCTGGCGCAATTCCGGTCAAATTAAGAAAAAATTCAAAAATAATTTATATTGGGCACTTAACAGAATTCTACATCACGACATACATATAATGAGCAAAAAAATACAAATATATATACATATTTATTCTTATTCCTACTAACAAAGACTTAAAACTGAATGCTACATGTAAATAGTGGATGCATAAAAAATTGTAGACTTTAAATTTGTTGTATAAACAAAAAATCTCATATTGTTTATCTTATAAATATGAGTGAGTGCTTAGGAGAGACTACGAGGTGGTGTAAAATCCGAAGATACTTAAGACGACTTTTGACCTTTACTAAAGTGATAAATGTAAGAAAATGGATTTAATAAAAATCAGTTTATAGTTTATTGAATTCTTTGATGAAAACTTGTTTTTATTTTAAAAAGATAAACTCAACTAATACCACCGCCTGTAAATCGTAGCGCCTAATGAGTTTTAACCAAAAAAAAAAACTACAACTTTTTCTAACTAAAGAAAAGAAAAACAAAAACAAGCAACTGCATTCGACAAAAATTTAGAGCATAAACATCTTGAAACGGTATGGCGCATCCAATAAGAGTTATGTGCGAAATACGCCAAATACGCCTTTATCAACATAAAAAGCAAAACAGGTTTAAAGGACAGAGGACATCAGCCACTAAAAAAAGCACAAATAAATTAAATTCACAAAATAAATTTCATATTTAAAACTTTAAAGGAAACAAGTTTCCTTAAACTGAAACTGGATTCATATTACCGCAGACGAGATGGTCATTAGTTTAGTGCCATGGTTAAAGCAACCAACTATAGAACATGCAAGCATCGCAACCATAGAAGGAAAACAAAAACTAAAATATGTAGAATTATCACACCCCGATTCTGAGTAGCAATTCCATGGGAATTTTTTCCCTATTCTCTGTTCCCCTATTATGAATTAGGATTTCCCTAAGATTTTTACCCGTTTTTCCCTTTTCAAAAAAGGGAGAGAGAAATAAGTACGCATTTTGAAAAAAAAGGGAAAACACATCACAGTTTTGGCCAAAATGTAAGTATAGAATTAAAAATATTTAAAGCAATATAAAAGATGTTTTTCTGGTCAATGGGTACAAATAAACATCAGCTACATCACATCTTGACCCTAATGCGGGTCAATCAAAAAATAGCTCGGGGTTTTTTAAAGGCGACAAATAGCAGATCACAAGATTCTAGCAAAGAGCTGAGTGTGAGCTGAATGCACTAGCTCCACCAACTAAAAACAGCAGTAAATGGAAAAAGTTTTGTTTTTTTTTCTTTTTTTTTAAAGAGAAGTAGGTGTTCAGGCAAAAATGCCTATTTAGAAGTATAAGACAGCACAGTGACCCGTGATCATGCCTTCATCACTGAGCAGCCCCACTGACAGTCAATTTTTACTTGTAGTGAAAAAATCAAGGTCTTTGTTGGGAATCGAACCCACAACCCCCAGTCTTATAAGCTACTACACTACCTACTAGCTTACATGATCAAGTAAAATAACAATTAATTATATTTTTTTCATTACAGGTTTGGGTCAAAAACATTTGTTCGGCAGAAGACAGCACAAAACTTGCACTATAAAAAGGGTACAGGTGGAGGTCCAAACAGAGGACATAAGTTTTCTCCAACGAAGCAAGCTATGTACGATTTAATAGCGATGAAAACTTCTGTTAAAGGTGTGCAAGCAAACAGTTTCGGCCTGAGGTTGCCCAAAAATATAGAAATGAAAAATATTGAAAATAGAAATGCTACAGTTCCAACAAAATGTCAATGTTGAACATGCTGCTGAAAATAAAGATCCTCAAAAGCCAAAATCTAGTCGGACTATCAAGTAGAATGCAAGGATGTTAAAAAAACTGCTTTCGATATCCTTTTAGCTGAGATTGATCTTCAAAGGGATTTGATTGATACCACTGAAGAAGCAGTAGTAGACGTAAAGGCCAAAAAATACTTTTTAGATCTCTAGACAAAAAAGACATTTCAAAATAATAGAATGCACCAACATTTTCCACAAGCAGGTGAAATTATTGTTTCATACTTTATTAAATACGGTGCTGGTCACAACGTTACTAACTTTTTCGTGTGCTAACTTTTTGGTTCATTTATTCAGCAACCATGATGAGCAGAAGCTGTGGTTTCAACAAGACTGCGCAACATATTACACAGCTCGTGCCACAATCGATTTTTTGAAGGAAGGTTTTGGTAACCGAATACCTTCACGTTTCGGACACGTGAAATGGTCTCCAAAATCGTGAGCATTGACGCCGCTGTTGAGACATATCGCTAGTCTACACCTATAAAGTCGAAACGATGGAATTGCAAGACAATATTCGCCACGTTATTGCCGATATACGGCTACAAAAAAAGTCCGCGAAAATGGACCTCCCGAAACAAAAACACACTATGTATACACATACACATAAAGGCTCCGCCATCTAACGTTTATTTTTTCAACTAATGCTTATTGTATCATGTTTGATTTGACAGATAATTAGTTTTATCATTCTGCTGAACGAATGTGATTGTGTATGCGCTTGAGCAACGCTTCGCTAAGTGGGCCTGCGATCGACTTATAGAAGATGCCGATTTTGCAAAAAAAAATCATCTTTTCAGATGAAGCTCATTTTGATCTTGGCGGGTATGTAAAGAAGCAAAATTGTCGTATTTGAGGCACGGAAAACCCGCACGCATACATTGAAAATCCAACGCACCCAAAACGAATCACTGTTTGGTGCGGATTTTGGTCCAGAGGCATAATGGGGCCATTTTTCAGGAGAGGCCGTTACAGTCAATGGCGATCATTATCAGGCCATGTTGAACGAAGTTTTGTTCACAAAAGTGAAGAGGAGGATATTCGCATTTGGTTTCAACAGGACGACGCTACGTGCCACACAGCCCAAACTGTGTAGTTTTGTTTAAAGCATGCAAAACAAAAAATAAAATTAATTGGCGACCCTATATATATGTTTTTGGAAATCTAATTAAATATTTTTTGAAATAACCGCTAGAACATTAGCTCCACTGAATCTGTTGTTATTTCGGTAAAAATTTTTGATTTCTTACACACCTTTCATTGCCTTTCATAGTGAAGTACAAATACACAAAATATTCTACAATTTCATTTTTACAATTTTTAATTAATAGAATATGGAAAATAAGTATAAATAAACTCTTGTGGTTTTGTTATCTATGGCAGAAGGATTTCGACCGATATGTGTTTTGGTTGTTTTCTTTCAGTTTCGGGTAATTTTTTGACACAAAAACTTGTCTTGTTAATAATTCTTCTTTTAAACATTTTTAAATGTTCTCCCATTTTATAAAATATTTCAGTTTATTCAAAATGTGTAATAAAAATTCCCGTACCAATTTAAATAATAATTATAAAAAATATAGTCGGTCCTATTATGCAAACAGTTTCTTACAATTTAGTTTTTGTAAATGAAAATTTTGAGACTAAGCTGACCAACACTCACATGGCGACTTAAGGCTTAATGTTAGCAATTTCATTTCAGTTTCGCTTAGTTAAGTTCAATTTTGTTTTGGTTATAGGACTTGAGCTCAAAAGCCATTATCATTTTATTTTGGATTTTGGCAAAATGTTGTTTGTTATGTTTTATGTTTCTTTGTAGCATCGTTGCTTAACGAGTCATCTTCTTTATGTTAAAATGTCTTTCTACTTAAAGATTGCTTACTTACAATAAAGATGGTATTAGGTTGACAGCAAAAGCAGTCTGAATATGTACGCGCCGCTACAAACATTAAGTTCACACTCATAAAGTACATAAATTTAAAAAGGCGGCATTTTTGACTAGCAAAATTTGCACTGCCCCAATGGTTTAATTAATGTATTTTATAAGGACTTTGTTAAGGCTGAGATTTTTCGTAAGAAAAGTTTAATTTGCAAAAAAACAAAAAAAAGATTACAATAAAATAAAAAATTTATATTTCATATTTGTTGGCTCAATAAAAAATGAATGAAGAAGAAGAAGAAGAAGAAGAGAACTGTTTGAGTTTTTGTTCATTTTTATTTTTGTGACGAGCGTTTATATAATTTTACGATTATTAAATTGACACTGTTGTTATCAGTTATACTAAAATATCATTTAATAAAAACCTGGGGAAAAAAATAAAAAATTCTTGACTGAAGAAACACAACCAGAAGAATGCGGACTGAAAACTAAAAAAATATAAAATCAAAACGTAATAAAAAAAAACAACGGGCAAGAAGCATTAAAACTTAATTGATTTTTAGACATCAAATAACAAAATCAGAATAAATATTTATCGCTTGGTTCCCAAAAGTCTTATTTATGAAAACAATGACTGATCTCAGATTCATACAAAAGAAAAATAAGTTTGCTTAATGTGAACTATAGTGACATTGGGCACCTAAACAGTTTAATGTTTGTCAGGCCACGCATAAAGTTTTTCCATCAAACTTTACTTTTTTAATTGTTTTAGTTAAGAACTTACTCGTAGTGGTTAACGTGAGTTTGACGAATCTCAAAACACTTTTGCTCTGCAGAGATTTTAAGGTGGTTCGATGTGTTGACGCTTTAGTTCTTCAAGTTTCAGTATTGAATAATAAATCTTTACTCGTTGTGGGAAACCCATGATGGTTTTCCATGCCGAGTTCGTCAGGGAATTTGTAAAAGTGGTTATTAAATTTAAAGTAGTTCTGTTTTATTATCGGCTTTGCAATATCTATATTATCGGTGATGTATTGGTTGTCGGTATAAATTGTCTAGTGTATCGCATAGGATAACTAAAGTTTCTTGTGTTGGTATTAAGGTATATAGATAGATCTTGATATCTGTGTCTTTCGACAAGGTCTTGTGTATTTTGTAAATTTATCTTTACTTTAAGTAGGGCGCACTGTGGGAACATTTTACGAGAAGGCGGTCAAAAATATATAACTTTTGAACGGTTCGTAATTTTGATACGCGGTTTATTTTTCCATCATAGGCTTTTGTTGAAGGTACAATAATTTAAAATCGACCGGTTAGAAAAATAGTTGTAATGGGTTTAAAAATACATTCTAAGTTTTAGCTGATTTTTGGTACGAAAGTAAAGTATTACAACTTGTTCAAAGAGTTTGTTTTACATAAAGTCTTCTGTTTTGAGTCACATTTAGAACCTATACTTATTAAAAACTTAAATTTAGTCAGGCAGGGCCAAGCTTTGGCTACCGTGAAATTTTTTGTACGAAGGCCAAAGGTTGGTTTTTTGAAACAATTTGAATTAACAAATAGCTGATTAAGTAGCAAAAACATAAAAAATATATTCATTGGTACATAAGTACTACTCGCATATGTGAACTTTTGTTGTAAATTGATTAATACTTTATTAATGGACAAAATATTTTAAAAGGATGAAATACATACAGATAACTCTTGGAAAAAATACTATTAATTAAACAATTTAAGTAAATATTTCTTGATTTTCACCTTCTAGAAGTAGTTTAGCTTCTACGTCTAGTTTAAGTAGTTCGCCATTTTTGCCGGATATTAAAGATAGAGCAATCAAGTCTTCATTAGTACAATTTCTACAAATTTTTCTTGTGCTGTGCTCGCGAAAGAATCTATAGTCTTTGTTTCGTTTTTCTTGCGCCTCTTCAGATAGATCTCCTATTGGTAGAATATTGTGTTGAATTATTTGTTCCCCATGGTACAAACTTTTATGACCTGTGGGAGGCATATAACTCCAAGAATATTTTTCGTTGTAAAGTATATCTGTTTTTTGGCGTACTCTCCAAATTAATTGCATTTATTTTTTTGCATTTATTTTTCTGCTGAATGCTAGAACTTCTAAAATAATACTGAATCTCCTTATTAGTTCCAAATCTACTCCTGTTATAGATGCTGCTGTTTATGGATCTGAAAAAATCTTCTTGCAGTGTTTGCATTATTTGTGTTTCCTTCCCTTTGCTTTGGCTGATCGATGATTAGGCCTTGTTCTAAATATTTTTCTTGAATTTGTTTTTTGTTTTGGTTTCTGTTTTCTTCATTTTCCTTATTTTGTTCATTTTTCGCCTAACGGACCAAAATCCAATTCATAACCCAATTTAAGAATATGCTCCATAAAACGTATGCTAGTATGAAGATATGATAATACAAATTCGTATGCTGCCTTAAAAGTCTCATCTTCTGGAACTGAATGGTTTATGATGTCTTTTTGCATATAATGGAGCTTCATGATGCTTTTGTATCAGTTAAAGCTTGTGCAACTTTTCCATCAATCATTGTGAAAAACATTTTAAAATTTACTTCGATTTCCTGTTCATCAACAGTAAATATTACAGGTTGAAGGTCTTTAACTTCATCTTTTATTTTTCAGACTTCTTCAGTTATGACATTTTTTTTTTCTTTTTTAAAAGTAAATTTTATTGGTCTGTAATATTTTGTTGACGAGGGTATTTCATTTTTCCATATATTAATTTCTGCTGCTGTACTAGTTGACGGCTCTAACTCGGTATAACTTTTTATTAATCGCAATGGAACGAATGATATCATAAATAAATCAGCGTCTGATGAATTTTTTTTTGGCATTACATTGCTTGTATTGCCTCTGACCAGAGGATCCATCACATCCCCATTTAGAAATTAAAGTAATGCTGCTATTTCCAAGTTTTTTCAAGCGGTTAGAATCAAACGTATTTAACAACCGTTAGGCAGTGTGTTCAAGAAGGACCTGCAATTTTATTTCTGCTGAAGTAGAAGTGACAGTTATAGCAAAGTACTTTTGTGGCTTAAATTATTTCAAAATATGTTATTTTAAGTAGGCAAAACATTTTTGTGACCAACTGTACTTGACTTTGAAATTGGCTAAAAATTTTTGTTTTCTTTCTAAAAATACCCATATTCATCTAAACAACGTCTCCCATAAAGGCGATTTGAAAAATAAATAAAATGCTTACAAAATAGCAAAACAGAAAAAAAATTTTAATTCCATTTTCTAAATTCGTTTTAGAAATATGTTCGACCTTGTGTCAGACCACAGAACACGGTCGGATCGTGCCAGGTGTACAATGGGGCATAGGCGTATAGGGGCTATATAGGGCTATGACACAGTGCTAATGCTTTTACATTCCCTAACGAATTTTAGAAGTTATGCTCTATTTAGTAAGAGAATTTAGAAAAAAATTGGACCTCTAAAAAAATTAATTTCTAAAAATCAAAAATCAATCAAAAACATTACAGTTTTCTAATACTAATATCTAACAAATCACGCTATTATAAAATGTTTGTTTCGTTTAAAAATCTTGTACAGGAAAAGAGTTATAGATGTTTAAAAATCAAAAATTTACTAAGAAATTTCTCATTTTAGCGAAATACTGCAAATGCTCATTTTGAATCACCCTGTTCAGTGTGATGTAGTTAAAATAAAGTTTTAATTTTTTGGCTACCGAGGTACACTAGTACCTACTTTCGAACGAACTTTAAAATTTTACCATTGGGGACCATGAAAAAAAGGACTTTTGGCCGCCTTCTCGTAAAATGATCCAGTGTGGGGCGGTCAAGTGTCTAGCCAGATATACTGATGTCAGTTTGTAGTTTACAATGGGTCTCATTGGTATGTTTTATTTGTTTATTTTCGGTTGTGCTTTGGGTGTTGGTGGTCCTGGGTTCATGTTTATGTATGCACTTATATCCCTCGCCAATCATATCGAACAAGCAGCCGGCATAGACGGTTTAGACCGATAGGAATAAAAACAGTATTTCATTTACTGGTGGACTAAAGCCAAACAACTTTATTTTGGAACAATTTGCCTGCTTAATGAGGCAAGTTAAGTGCAAGAATGTCATCGCATATAATTTATAATTTCCCTTTACAATATTGTTAAGACAGGATAGCAGTAATAAAGCTGAATTGTTTCCTTGAAGAAAAAAGCTGAAATACAAAATAGCATATTTTCAATTCCTGGCATCCGTATAGATAAAAATAAAAAGCGAGACCAATAAAAGCAACACCTCGTCAGCGAAAATAATTCGATTGTTTCCAACGAAATATTTTTTATTCTAGAAACTGAAGAACATTCTAATTTTATGTTTCGGAAAATGGTGTCGAAATAACATAAACTATATATAGTTATTAGCTTTTTAAAAAGCAACTGTTAGCTTGACATCCAATTACTTAGTTTGCGTATGCAAGAGGACAAGGAGGTGGATAGTCTCCAACTCTTCAGCAAGGAATGAGGCCACGGCCCTGCTACCGTGCACTCAAAAATTGCTATTATGGCATGTATGCGTCTTAGGGCGCAGTTGGGCGTTGTTCCTATACTCAGTGGTAAGACCACCGGCATATTAGGGCTAAACGATTATCTATTATGTAAAACTTAGCACATATCTTGCTCTCATTTAATTTAAAGTAACGAAAACAAAAATTTTTTTATATCTGAAGCCAAACTTTTTTAAAAGCCATGCCCATATTTCGTTATAATTAATTGATTAATATCTATTAATATTTATAAATTGATAATTGACCCAAGAGGGCCTAATGGCTCTTTACAATAAAATGTTACAGTTTAATGTGTATCCAGACGCTCTCAAGGTCCGCAAAATATGTGTACCTTACAGAAATATCGCCCAGTAACGCTACTTTCAATGTAGATCAATTTTTTAAGAAAATTATTTAGACAATGTTGTGGTGCTGAGGATACAGTTTTTTCTTAAAGCATTTGATTTTGTTGATCATTAAATACTATTTAACAAGTTATAAATATATAGAGTTAAAGGCAATGAACAGCAGCCGCTGAAAAGTTATTTTTTCAAATAGGAAACAATATGTTCAAGTCAATGGGGATACTAGTTTTATTGGTGCTGTAAAATATGGGGTGCCTCAAGGAAGTGTGTCCTTAATCTTACGAGCAAAATCTATATGTTTGGGCATGATATGATTCTTTTATGCATATAAGCAGGTTTTCACGGGATATACCAATGGTTATTGAATATGCGCCCATAAATCGTCTTGTTCTTACCAGGCAACACGTTTTAGATCGAACTCTTTGCATTCAAATATTTTTACGGTACAAATTGATGGTACACCACTGGCGGAAATTTATTCAGTTAAGTGTCTTCGAATTACTTCGTGGGATTTATATACAACAGGTCTTAAAAGGAAAATTGCTTCAGGGATTGGTGTGTTATTTAAGTTCAAAAATAAATTCAGCATAGAAACTGATTATACAACAGCCTCTAATACAGTGGCACATTAATTACATGACATCCCTATATGCGTGTGATAAGAACGGTAATATGTTGAAATCTCTTCAACGTATGCAAAATAAAATAGCTTATAATTTAACAAAGTTTTATCCTACAATTTGTTTATATAGAGACATTTGTAAGAAGGTTTTGCCCATTTATGGGATCATGAATACGAGGTTCTCCAACAGGTCTTTACTTCTTGCATAACATTGGTCATGAAGTCATAAGAAGTCATTATGGATAATTGGTATCATGTCAATACGAAAAATTCGGCTAATTTAAGAATTTCAAGATGTAAAATAGAAAAAGTAAACAACTTGTAGATTTTATGGGATGTTTGAAATTTAATTACCTGCTAACTTGAAATTAAATAATAAACTATCAATATTTGAATTGTCTTGTAAGAAATACTTGCTGAATAAAATTGGAATGCTTCTGTAACTTTAATAAAATATTTAAAATCTCGTAAACTCAATTTACATATTAAATATTATTATTATTACTTTTATTTTTATTCGACCTTTTTTAATTTAATTAAATATGAACTAATCTTTTAACGGTCTTTTAAATAATTTAACGATTTTATTTTTTCAAAAAAAAAATAATAATAAATTAAATTTTGTACAAACTAGTTTATAAGACTGCCAAATTGCTACATTATTGGAGCTCGGTAATTGGACGTTTATGGGAATGAATTTTGTAATAATCTAGAATTTATTAACGCATAACCAAAATAATACATTTGCTAAGTATTAAATATTTAAACATTTTAATTGCATTCCTTGTTTTAGTTTTTACTATTAGAACTAACACATAAAATTATATAAGTGCCAGAAAATTTATTTTTCTAAGCTCAAGTCTTATTTTTTGAATAGAAACACAAATTTTCGAAAGAAATTCAATTTATTATGGAATAATATTTTGTTGTGTTGTAGGCCAAAATATGTGCATACGAATGTATGAATCTCACAATGCGTGTGCATATGAATATGCATGTATCGCCTTTTTCAACAAGAAGTTTGTGGCAGTAGCAACAACATCATAGTTTTGATATTTTCAACGTATTCATAGTAGATGCATTGGTAATTGTTGCAATGAATTCATTTTCATTCATTTCATTTAAAACAATAAAAATCCACTATGAAAATGGTTGTTCTGTTAAAGTTACATTTCATAAAATTCAGGTAAGTTTCGGACAAGTTGAAGCCTTACAAGGTTCAAGTGGTGCAGGAATTGAAGCCGACCAACAATTTACATCGCCGTAGATTTCTCCAATTCATTCAGGAACAACCAACTAACTTTTCTGAAAATATAATTTTTCAGACAAAGCCGATTTTCACTTGTCAGGGTATGTGAACAAGCAAAATTTCCGCATTTGGGCTTCTGAAAACCTTAAAGCTATTATTGAGAAGCCTTTGCATGCTCAACGTGTCACTCACTGTATGGTGTGCTATGTGGCCTGGAGGCATAATTAAGCCGTTTTTCTTTTTTGTCGAATATGAAATTGGAAATACGGTAACTGTTAATAGATCACGTTATCGTGAGATGCTAACGACTCAATTTTGGCCTGTTATTGACGACATTGATATCAGTAACATGTTGTTTTAGCAGGACGTTGCCTTATATCACACAGCCAATCAAACTATCAATTCATTGCAAAGCAAATCTCCCGGTCGCATGATTTCACGATAATCAGCAGTTAAATGGCCAGCCAGATCGTGTTATTTAATACCACTGGATTATTTTTTGTGGGGCTATGTTAAGCACAGAGTCATACGGAACCAATGGAATAAATTTTAGCTTTAAAATTGAAAATCCGTAATGTGATCAACTAAATACTAAATAAACTTTGATAAAAGAATCCACATCTGTCAGCGTGGTCGTGGTGAACATTTGCCAGATATCATTTTTCATTCATAGTTGCCGTAACACAATAAAAATTTTCATCATATTAATATAAATTTTTGATTTTATTTTGTTTTAGAAAACAAATTTCTTGCTGAAAACCCTTTACATGTGTGTGCCTACAAAAATTTTTTAAATTATTTTTTGCTTTAAAATCAGCACATTTAACAATTGTTGCATTGCTAGCATTCTTTGCATTTAGGCTTTATTTAATTTGTGTTTTTAATTTATTTTATTTTTCTATTTAATGCTGATACAACGATGACAATTAAAGTCATAATTGTTTAGCAAATAATTGGTGTTTTAACGATATTTATTTATGTACAGAAAACAACAATTTTTAATCATGTCAACATTTTTTTGTAATTAACTGTAGCCTAATTGAAAAAAGCTACAACAACAAAGACATTTGTTAAAGTTTAACCACCTGAATTTTGCTTAACAAAGTAAAAGAAAGTGCTGTGTGACAAACTCGAGGTTGAATCAAAAATAAGTCTTTTGTAGATGAATGTATGATTTTTTTTGAAAATTCTTTAATTCAATTTAATTTCAGATAGCTCAATTAAAGCTAGTGCGTATAAAATAGCCAAAGATGAGGGAAATATTTATTCCACCTTGTGTTATTTCTATCTTTAAAATACATAAAGTTATCTCTTTAGGACTTTTCTAACTAATATAATTATACATACCCATTCAGAGAAACGGGCTTAAAATATTAATAGCAAATATTTTTTTTATGGTCCAACTCATTAGCATATAGCATTTTTTTGCGCTTGTTTATTTATTGGATCTTCATTAACATACGAACTAACTATAACTATTCAAATCTTAAATCTAAAGTTTTATTATTTTTTAACTCCAGCCAAGGCTAGGCAAAAGTTTATTTTCCACTATAGCTGCTTCAATTCATCTCTCTTCTTGGGTACGGCCGAAGGCAGGGGTGTCCCTCCTTTTCAAGCGAGTGTAACTACGATCAATTATGATTTTACGGGCTAGGGGGATTGGATGGTTTTATAGTTTCTTTTAAAATCTCTGTTTTTACCATAGACACATTTAGATCGTTAAATGATTAAATTTTTAACATACCAGGAATCAGCTATATTCATGTGGAGAATTTCATTTTCGTGCCTCGGCATTTTATCCATGTTCGCGGCTGAAGTAGTGTCCCACAACTGAATACCATAACACCTTGTTAGTTTTAAGATAGAATAATAAATTAGTAGATTGCAGTCTAATTTAAGAATAGATTTTCCACCAATTACCCAGTATATCTGAGCCACTTTTGATTTCTATTGAGTCAACTTAGCATCTATATGGAGCTTCAAGTGAGGCGCCGATGAAAATATATACCAAGATATTTTATTACACTCACTCGGAAACACTCGGTTGTCAATTTGAATGAAAGAGCACGATTCTTTGCGTAATAAAAAAAGTATTTTTTCTTCATTCCTTTTAATTTTCCATTGCTTAAGCCATCTTTCTAGCCTTGTTTGTTATGTGGTCTTGTAGCTGACGGAAAGCTTTTTGGGAACTGTTGTAGATGCTTAGAAAAGCTGTATCATCTGTGAATGTTAGCATGTGAATATAGTTATTAATTGGCTTATCAGGTATGCGCTGTAGATTGAATATGATTATATGATTTTCATTAATTTCTGTATTACATTGTATTATTGTATTAATATCAATTTGATGCCTAAAGCATAAAGCAAACAAACAAAATATTATTGTAAATTTATGAATAAAGATATCAATTACGTAGATACATAACCTAAAATATCTTAACGAATGACATCATCAGACATCATCAACACTGTAAGGTATAAAACGTAAACATATTGTAAAGTTTAGTAAATTATTTGGTAAGATTAAGGCTAAAAAAGAAAAATGTCAAATGTTAATGATTTCTTACAAATTTAGAAATTCAAAGCAGATATGCCTGTCTATCTGCCAGTTCTTTAATATATAATAAGTATTTAAATCAGATAATTCTATAAGTATAAGATTTACAAAGCTTTATAACCTAGGCTTTATACAGAGTGTAAGAAAACTCCTAAATTACTAAGAAGGAGCATTTAAAGTAAATTTATATTTGTTTTTCAGCAGATAGGCCGATATTCATTAAAGTTGCGTTAAGCCTTACGAACATAAAGAACACGCGAATTGATAACGTTAGCCATTTTTAATAAAGTTAAAACTAGAATAGCTGCCCCTTTTATATATATAAAAACAAAAAAGTTTTATAACCACATTTTGTGTAAAACTGAAAAACGCAACAGTACACAGAAACAAGAGAAAAATTTTATTAAAAGACGGGGTTTGTGAAGGTCCTAAAACTAAGTATATCCTCTTTATCAGCGGAAGCCTTATGACTTCTAGATTAACAAATTATTTACATTTTTTTACGAGTCACATTTTTTACATTTGATTTATCTTTAAAACCGCAAATTTTACGTTAAAGTGGTTGGAATTTAAGTTGCCATAAAACCTAAACGGATCGATATCTTCTTATAAAATTTTTAAGCAATATATATAAAAGAGTTTGTTTTCTAAAACAAAATAAAAATTTAGATTAAGATGATTCAAATTTTTTTGATATTAAAAAGAGAAAAAAATTATGACTGAAGAATGATATGTGAAAAATACCCGCCACGACCACGCTGATAGGTGTCGATTCTATCATCAAAGTTTTTAATCACTTTTTTGCAAAATGGTGGTAGTATTTAGTTAATCACATCACGGATTCGAGTTTTAGGTTGAAATCGATTCTATTGTCCCTAACACCACAAAAAACCATCTAGTGGTGTTAAATCACACGATCCGGCTGGCCACTTAAATGCTGATTGTCGTAAAATAATGCAATCGAGAAATTTGGTTTGAAACAAACTGATAGTTTCAGTGGTTGTGTAACATGTGGCACCGTCCTGTTAAAACCACATGTCAGTGATCCGTGATAAGATTTACGTCAGTACCTAGCAGTGTAAGCCATAACCTGATGGTGGATCATAGGAGGCCTTCGAATATGTCTATCCGCCAGTCACACCTAGTTACAATTTCAAGAGCTCAGAGCAGGTCAACGCCCCCACTTCTTGCTGGAGAGTTGGAGACTATCCATCTCCTGGTCCATAAATCTTAATAAATTTTAAGAACACAACCGCAATCATGCTCACTGAAACTGGACCGTTCTTTGTGTTCATTGTGAATAACCCGACCCACACAACTCAAACGAGGACCTCGAAACCACAACCACCATGATACTCCCGAAGGGCCAACCTCAATAATCCGTCAGAGAACAGCTAAAATGCGAAAAAACCAAAAAGCTGAACTCTGGGGATTTACTGATTGCCGCCGAAATAAAGTGGAATTGTCCAGTTGGGTCCTGCTAGCCTTTTAGGGGACTGGGCTCCCTTTTATTCCCGGTGACACACATAATGACGGTGAGATTCCGTCAAGATATATCAATGTGCCACCAGAGGGGAAGCACATGTCAGTGATATCCATCTCGTTAATAAAAGGCCAAAATTGAGTTGTTAGTAACTTGCGATAGCATTGCTGACCATTGACCGTTACCGGTCAATTCCAGCCTCATTTTCGAAAAAAAACGACGCAATCACGTCACCAAATCACATAGCGCCTCATATAGTGACACGTTAAGCATGCAAAGGTTTCTCAATAATCGCTCTAGGATTTTTAGAAGCTCAAATGCGGTATTTTTGCTTGTTGACATACCCTGACAAGTGAAAATGGGCTTTGTCTGAAAAGATGTTTTTTCAAGAAAACTTTCCGGTTTTTCCTGAATGAACAGAGCGAATCTACGACGAAGCAATTGGTCGTTGGGTTTCAATTCCTGTACTAGTTTAACCTTATAAGGCGTCAAATTACAATACTTACACAAAATTCGCCATGTGGTGCTTTTGGTTATCTCCAATTGTTGAGAAAGTTGAAGAATTAACAAATTTGGATCTGCTTCAACATTGCGATTTTTGCAGTTGAACGACCCGGTCGAATACTCGGTTATGCTCGCACATTCTGTATCCCCTGTATAGCCTGTCGACTCAAATTTAACGACCAAATTCATAATGGCGGTGTCCGAAGAACGATTATGTTGTCCGAAAATAACACAAAGTTTACAAAATGTAACTTTAACAGAACCACCAACTTCATAGTGGATTTTAATTATTTTAATGCAAAATTTTCGTGCGAAGTATAATTCATTGTAACAATTGCCAGTGCATCTACTACGAATACTCCAAAAAACTAAATGTCAAAGCTATTATGCTGTTGATGTAGCCACATTTGAAAACCAAACTTTTGTATGTGAACAACTTTACACTGCAGAACGATTAATTTATATGCAACAGAAAATTTGCTATTTATTGTCATTGTTGTTTTTAAACTCGTTAATTTAATCAGACCCCATATATTGAAGTATAAAATAAATTTTTCAAAATTTTTGGTTTTATTTATTTATTGTATGAGAAGTTCGCGCAAAGGATACATTTAAATCCAGCCCTAACAACGAACCTCAGTCACTGAAATAGTCGTCGATGTTTACATTTAAAGTAAGAAATTTTTACGGCCTCCAAATTTTATTTCACAGAATTTGGTAAAATTCACATGGTAGAAATTGCTTCAGTAGCAGTAACTGTGATAAACATAAAAATATAATTACATTTTTATTCAAAACGCTGACTCTGAGAGACTTGATGGAATTGTAAATTAATTTGACGAATTTTTCGCTCTGTGATGAGAACACTAAAAACTCACAATACAAATACCTTACGACATCAAGTCTGGCCTGTATTAGGCCTGTTTGGTTTTTACAGTTCTTCGAGCGGTTTTCTTCAGGCGCCCTTCTCTGTGGCTACTTCGTGAATATCAGTTCCTGATATCCTTTACCATTTTCTTTCTTCCAGGCAGCAATATATATTTTTCAAGTTTTAAACTAAACCTATTGGACATTATAAAATAAAAGAATATTTCAAGAATACTAAAGCAGTAACTCACATTGTGTCATGTTTCATTTTGAACAGTTGTTTAATTGAAATTATTTTCAAAGAATTTTCATTTCCTACAATTTCAGTATTTTAGGTGAAAAATTTTAAATGAAAGATTGCGATAATAAATTTAAGATATGTTAAACTTAAGTAGAATTAACTTGGCCTTTAACTTGGTGGGAAAATTAGAAAGGCCAGCAAATGGTTTTCAATCATTTATTCTTTTTACTAAATTAAAAATAATTTTACTATAACATCTGAGCGTCCTAATGACAAACCGCATTGAGGCGAACTGTTAGTAACTGGCGCCATTATTTTAGTGAGCAAATCATAGGCGTGTTCTGAAAACATATTGGTGGCAATAGATTTCAGTTGTTGACAAACAGTTGTTGGGTGTTGTTATGCTGTTAAATTGTTAATTTTTATATAATTTAAATATTTCCTTCATGAATTTTTGATCTACTATAAAACCAATTGCCCATGACTAATATTCTGTCAACGTTAAAAATACTAAACAACAAGAGATATTATCGAAAACATAAATGGCCTACAAAAAAAAAAAACGAAAAGTTGTGTTAACACTGCCCAAATATTATATTCGTTGTCTGGAAAATGCTTGGAGTGCTATTGCCTTTGACTGACAGTGTTTGAAAAGTGTGCAAAAAATTAACAAACTTTATAAAAACAAATGATATAAATATGTTATGTATGACAAACAAACACTTAAGAATGTTATGCAACAGTACTGAATATATTTCTTTTTTTAAATATAAATTTATTGTTGTTCATTGTTTCATTGGCTGGGCCTCTAAATCCATGCTCATACTTACCTGTGTATATATGTATGTACAATACATTGGCAGCTGTAGGTGTGTGTCGTGAATTCTCAATCTTTGAAATGCTAAAATAAAATCAATTACGATAATTTGTTTATTAATATTTAAAAAAATCGTAGTTTACATAGAAGCAGTTTATTATTTGCAAACATTTTTTACTTGATTCTTTTACTCGAATCACTTTTTTTTCTTATTTGTCAGTCACTCTATATGTGTTGTTGAGAATTGAATAAAGGTTACGGGTTACTTGTATTTTTTGTTATTGCTGTTTTTATTAATAATACATACATTCTATGCTGCTATGTGTTTTAGTAAATAAAATATGAAATAGATAGTTGTTGCTATTTGTTTTAAATGTATGTGTATGAAAAAAAAGTACGCAACAACAATTTTATTATTGATTACTTATATTTTGTTTAAGCTTATTGATTATTATCCAGTTCTTAGTTGACCAAAATAATATTAATAACACTGGTCGACAAAAAATAGTCGGATGCTTGTTATGTGATTTTAATGGAATTTTATGTGATGAATCCAAATTTGTTCACCGATTTCTTATTGTTCAAATGGCGAAGTAATTTCGAATGGCAAACCCTATTATTTTGTACTTTGACATTTATCCAGTTTATATATAATACAATTTTATTACTCTTTTTAGACAATACTTTTAGAGGTAGACAACCACTGGATGCTGTTTTAGCCAACAAATGGGATGCAATATCCACAGGATATCCCACATGCTGCTCTACAGACTTAAACAAAATTCCCGATGTGATTGACTTAGCGGTATTTAAAAACATACAACGCGAGCATATTTCGTTGATTTCTTCCCTGGATCTTTCATCGGATCATTCCCCAACTTTGTTAACACTCAACAACCATCAACAAAATCTGGATCAAAATCATAAATACTTTCCAAATCGAAAGACAAATTGGCTTAAGTATAAAATGTTCGTAAGCACATACCTAAAGCAAAATATCTCACTGAAAACCGAAGATGAAATACAGTCGATCGTGAACCAACTATCGAATATACTGACTGACGCTGCTAAGCTATCAACGCCCACTACCTCCTTATGTACAAAAAGGTATACTAACACTCCAAGTCATGTTCAATCTCTAATAAGAGAAAAGATGCGATTAAGGCGCCAATAGCAAGAGTCCCGTTCCCCCGTCTTAAAGACACAATTAAACCAATGTCAGAAAATGTTGCGCGATGCCCTTCAAAAGGAACAAGACCTAAATTTAAATAAATTTTTGCAAAATTTAGATGTCACCAAGAAGACGGACTACAGCTTGTGGAGGGCAGTCCGGAAAATGAAAAGCCCCTTTGTTTATGAAGCACCAATTCGATTGCAAAATGAAAATTGGGCAAAAAATTCCAACGACAAAGTTTAAGAGTTTGCCAATCACCTGGAGGCGATTTTTGTCCCAAATGTAACAGACTTTTGTTTAACACCAACGACTGCTCAAGAACGCGTTTTGTACCCGCCTAAAATTCGTCCTCCTGAACTGAAGCCAAAAAAATCTCCCGGTAGCGACAAAATCGCCAACATAGTGATTATCAACCTACCAAATTCGGCTCTGAGAACCGTTATGTTTATTTTTATTTATTTATTTATTTTATTTTCGATGTCCCACACACAAGACTTTAAGTCTCATATTGCAGTGTGGAACTCAGTACAAGTAATAATTGTCAAAATAAAAATATATATTAAAAATTAGTTAACACTAGCTTACAAAGTGACAGACTATATTTCTTCTGAAATGATGTGCGTTACTAATAATTTGAGAGCTATGGGGAATTTCGTTCCAGAGTCGTATTGCATAAATAAAGAATTGGAATTGCGATACAAGAGAGCTGTATCTAAAACAGAGTAGTCTTTTGCCTCTATTAAGGGTTGAAAACTTCAATCGCTCATATAAATGCTCGGGTTTTCGCTTGTATATAATCTTCTGCATTAGGATTAAGACTCTTATCTTCAAATAGTCATCAAGACACATGCCATAAAGTTTATTAACATAAGAAGAAACATGATCAAATCTTCTTAAACCATATACATAACGAATAATATTATTGAAAGTCACATTCAGTCTGATTTTGCTAATACTATCGCAACTCGAAAAAAGTTCACACCCATATAGTAAAAGTGGCATCAAGTATGTCTTAGCAAGAAGTATGCGAATATTTAAGGGAGTGCAACGATGACTTTGCCAAAGATTTCTTAACATAGCGGATACACGACCACAAGCAAAATTAATATGGTCAGGCCAAGTGAGGGTGCTGTTAAAGTAAATTCCCAGATTTTTAGCAACGTTTACAATCCCGATGGGTTGGCTATTTAAGATTAAAACAGGAATATAATCAAGTTTCAATAAATTCTTCTTGATGATCAAACATTTGGATTTAGTTGGATTTATCTGTAGGCCATTAGCAGTAGCCCATTCAAATATGCGATGAAGTTCATCATTTAAAACTCTTACACAAGCCTCAACTGATCTAATATTACAACTTATATAAAGCTGCACGTCATCAGCATATAATCTAACTTTACAATGTTTAAGTGCTGCTGGTAGATCATTGACATATAGCGCAAACAGTAGGGGACCCAAGATTGAGCCCTGTAGAACACCTCGACTCAGAGGCAAAAGTAATTGATTTTGAGGCACCTAGTTCAACAAATTGACGTCTGTCAGATAGGTAAGAGAAAATCAGATCAGCAGAAGTTGATGAAAACCTATGAAAAGATTTTAATTTGTCCCTTAAAATGTAGTGATCAACAGTGTCGAAAGCTTTCGAATGATCCAAAAGTACCAAAAAAGTAACATTGCCACAATCAACTTGTTGTCTAATATCCTCCGAAACATCCACTAGCGCCGTTATACAGCTGTGATCCTTACGAAAACCAGATTGGCAATTTGTAAGAATGTTATTCCTCTCAAGGTATTGAGTCACCTGATAATTCTATGTTAAGGACTGGTTACTTTCCATCGTCCTGGAAACAGTCGGAAATAGTTATGATCCCCAAGCCTGGCAAAGACGTTACGCAAGTATCATCTTATCGTCCAGTCAGCTTATTGCCTGTTCTCTCCAAAGTATTTGAAGGCTACTTCTAAAATCTTAAGCAAAATATATTGATTCAACAAACTTAATCCCCAATCACCAATTTGGGTTTAGGAAAAAACACAGCACCAGCGAACAAGTGCATAGAGTTACGAATTCAGTTCGTGGGGCTGCTCTGCACTCTTTATTGGCATTTTGCAAGCGTTCGACAAAGTTTGGCACGAAGGACTTGTGTATAAAATTATAACACTGCTTCCCGAAAACGTTCACAAGCTGCTCACAAGCTATTTGGCTAATAGATTTTTGTGATAAGATCAAAAAGTACATATTCATCGATCAAAAGAATCTCAGCTGGTGTCCCGCAGGGGACTATACTCGGGCCATTCCTAAACTTATTGCATACCGTGGATTTACCCACAAGTCCACTCACACACATATCCACATTTGCTGATGACACAGCGTTTTTAAGTATTCAAAAACGCCCGGACGTAGCATCTCAACAACTTCAAACCCACATTGCTGATTGGGGGAAATCGCTGCACAAGTGGAAAATAAAGGTCAATGCCTCGAAAAGCGTTCACATAACCTTTACGTTAAGACAGAAAAATTGTCCACCCATCTCAATAAATGGAGTAAGAATTCCAGAGCAGAGCCAAGCTAGGTACTTGGGAATACACCTCGACCAGCGTCTTACGTAGGTCCATCATATTACTGCCAAATTTACACAGCTGAAAATTAAAACCACCCAGCTTTATTGGCTGATTGGGTCACACTCTTTATTAAATTTAGACCTCAAAGTACTCCTATATAAAGCAGCTTTAAAACCAATATGATATTATGGTATCCAGCTATGGGGTTCTGCATCCGCATCAAATGTTGAAAAGCTACAAAGAAGACAGTCAAAGATCTTGAGAATGATTACGTGCGCTCCTTGCTACATACGAAATTATAATATCCACAAGGACCTAAATATTCCTACCATCCGAGAAGAGACTAAAAAGTCGTGCACGAACTACATGGCTAAGGTAAGGATCATCCTAATCTACTTGCGAGGGACTTACTTTTATTTGAGGGCCATATGGCCTCAAAAGGGTGCAAACTTTTGACTTGGCAGGATAAAATTTTTTTCTCCCCAACTAAACGTTTAGTACTGCAGTGGCAGTACCAACATTAATATTCTTAGGTTAAGATTTTAATACTTATTGTGAATGTCGTAGACAGATTCAATAATAAAATAAAGTAGTTAAAAAAAAAAACTCGTTTTACAATTCATATGCATACAGTCAACTCTCTTTTATAAAACACGATTTTCGCAAATAAAGAATTTATAACCTCTTTTCTGTACAATAGGTTATGGGCCCAGAGAGCCCTGTGCAAAAAGAAAAAGATTGAGGGGTTGTTAATTATTAAACCAATTATTTCTTCGGTTATTTTTTTGGTCCATGTCAGGCACAGGTGTGCGTATTCAATTGCTAAACGCGGACAATTATGAGACGTGGAAGTTCCAAATGAAAGCGGTTCTCATCTAGAATGATGGCAAAATCCAACCTCTTACAGAAACTGATGCTGCCGAACAACAAAAGTGGAAAATTCTTGACCAGAAAGTATGTGCCTATATAATTCTGTCCGTTACCCCTCCCCCCGGGGGCACATGATAGTCTTTTTGGAGCCTACTATTTCATCTAGACTGGTGTCTTGCGGGATAAAAGGGACCAAGGCCCCTTAAAGGCTGGTAGGAGCAATCTGGACAATCCACTATATTTCCACGGGAGTCAGTAGGCTCGCAGAATTCACTATTTGTCTCTTTAGACATTTAGCTATTCTCTGGCTGATTATTGAGGTTGGCCCCTATGTGGGAGTATCGTGGTGGTTGTGGTTTCGAGGCCCTCGTGAGAGTTTGTGGGTCGGATCATTCACGATGAACACAATGTGAGTCCAGTGAGTATGAATGCCGGCGTGTTCTTAATTATATTAAGCTTCATGCGTTCTGGACCAGGAGTTGGAAAGTCTCCAACTCTTAAGCAAGGAATAAAGGCTGCGACCTACTTCGAGCTTTTGAAACTGCAACTAGGAGTGACCGCATAATGCACGGATTTGAAGGCCTTCTAGGGCGAGAATGGCGCTACATACCATTTACAGTGCTAATGGCCACCATCTGATTATGGCTCACTGTCGGTGCAGATGTAAACCTTATCACGCATTGTCCGTTACCCCCTCCCACCAGAAGGCACATTGATATGTTTTAACGGAATCTCATCGTCATTACATGTGTCACCGGTCGTAAAAGGGAGCCTCGTCCCCCACAACGCTAGCAGGAGCCAACTGGCCAATTCCACTTTATTTCCACCGGAATAAGTAAAGCCCCAGAGCTCAGCTTTTTGTCTTTTTAGCCTTTTAGCTGTTCTCTGACTGATTATTGAGGTTGGCCCTTCGGGAGTATCGTGGTGGTTGTGGTTTCGAGATCCTCATTTGAGTTGTGTGGGTCGGATCATTCACAATGAACACAATCAATGGTCCAGGTCCAGTGAGCATGATTGCGGTTGTGTTCTTAAATTTAATTAAGCTTTCTGTGTTCTGGACCAGGAGTTGGATAGTCTCCAACTCTTCAGCAAGGAGTGGGATCGTTGGCCTGCTCCGAACTCTTGAAGTTGGAATTAGTAGTGACTGGAGGATATGCATATCTGAAGGCTTCCTAGGGCGAGAATGACGCTATATTTCATCCACAATAGTATGATCCACTGTCAGGTTATGGCTTACGTAATCTTATTACGCTTGTGCATTACCCCATCCGAATTAGGACCAATTGCTGATTATACCATCTCATTTGAAATGTGGCAAAAATTGAAATTGTAGAGAAAAGCAACCTTATTGAAGAAAATCGCGTTGGCGAGCATGAAAGATGGGGATAACGATAGAGACCACTTAAATAATTTTTTTGATGCCATTACCAAACTAAAGGAAATAAAAATTGCAGTAGGAGATAACCTACTTGCAATATTGTTATGGTATAGTTTGCCAAGATCGTATGAAACATTTCGATGTGCTTTGGAAATAAGGGACGCGTTAGCAAGTTCGGAGGTATTACGAGTAAAAATCTTAGAAGAAAGTCAATCAAGAATCAAGAAGATCAAAAAAGATCAAGGACACGAATATGAAAATAGAAACCAATGGAAATGTAGCAACAAAAATAATTAACAATAAAAGAAGAAATTTTTATGTCTCAAGTGCGGTAAAATTGGACATTTTGGTGAAACTGCGATGGATAACACAATTGAATCTATCATGTTGTCTTCACAAAAAAACAGCTATTGGTGTCTTGACAGTGGTAGCACTCCTCACATGTCTGCCGACAAAATTAAATTTAAAAATATTAAAGAAATAGAAATATTTAAATAAAGAAGCAATAAGCAAATATAATCTTGTTATATGATTTTACTGTTCTGAATCAAAATCTGTTCACAGATTTTTTTTATCCCGTCTAGTTTTTGAAATATTCTTATTTAATTTAATACGTATTTAATATAACAAAAGTAAATAATCTCACACCTAAATGACTTCTATTGTATAAAATAAAATCCTAAATGAAATTTAATGTTAAAATAACATTAAAACTTAATTATTATTTGATATATCGCTTTCTATTGTAAGTGTTATCTGCTGTTTCACGATTGATTTCTGGCATCCATATCTGCCATCGTATCTTTTTTCCGCGTGCACCAAGATTTTCTGGAAAAAATCTAAATGCTCATGTTAAAGGCAAAAGTAAAAGAAGTTCTGATACCAGTTCTTTGAAATTTGCAGCTCTTCTATTTCCAAGAAAGTTGTGACATATAATTTCGAAGGCTTCCCATGTTCTCTATTCTTTATCAACCAATTTGATTTGAATAATTGGTATTTAAAGACGTAGTTTACTTATGCAAAAGGTATAAGAAATTTATTTTCCGTTTGGTTTTTCCAACCATTAAAAATAAATTAATATGTTTTACTAAATCTGCAAAATGCAATATATGCATTTGTGGTTTTGTGCCTGAACCACAAAATGCAAGTATATTGCGCATAAATGTGTTACACAATGTTTGTCAAAGTGGGTATCTGTCCTTAATTGTCTATGAAATAAACATTTGTGCAATTAAATTTAAGAAAAATAAATACGTTAGATGAGTTGTTCAAGGGGCCAGTAATACTAAACAGCAGTTGATATCTCGCTAGCCACTGTAGCTGAGTTCTATAAGGTGCATGAGTCAAAAGAAAATAAAACATCATAGCAATATGTGAACAGTCGCGTCAATTGTTTATATACGGACGATAACTTACTTGCAATTTGTTTTGTTTGTTTGCTAAGTGATAGCTCGGTAGACAAAAAAAATCAAAACTTCCAAACTATTTTGAGAAAACTTTGAAATGAGGAAACGTCTCTATCTGCACCTTGTTCAACTGCTGCATAAGCACTGTTTCTTCCTTAAACTTAATGGTTTCAATAATTTGATTGAATGCAATTCAAGGCCGGCATAACAAAAGTTTAAACTACAGAGATAAAAAGTAATCTTTTGGCATACATTACTGCTGCAATACAATTTGATGCTCTTGTTGGCAATACTTAACACTGAAAAGTCCTTCTTTTTTTCCAAAAGATATATTCCAATTACAAGTGTGTTCTCCAACAAAAAGTTTGTTTTCAACAAGAAGTTTGTTTTCAAAAACAAAATAAAGCAAAAAATTTAGATTAACATGATTCAAATGTTTATTGCATCACGAAGAGAAAATTTCGGCAATTATGAATGAAAAATGATATCTGACAAATATCCAACACGACCACGCAGACAGATGTCGACTCTTTCATCGAAGTTCTTTTAGTTAATCACATCACGGATTTTAAGTTTTAAGGTTGTAATCGATTCGATTGGCTTCGTTTGACTATATCCGCAACATAGCCCCACAAAAAATAATCCAGTGATGTTAAATCACACTATTTGGCTGGCCACTTAACTGCTGATTGTCGTGATCGGAAAATTTGGTTTGTCCTTTCATTGGTTGTGTGACATATGTCACCGTCCTGATGTAACCACATGCTAGTGTTATCCATGTCGTCAATAATAGGCCAAAATTGATTTATTATCATATCGCGATTAACGTCACCGTATTTGCAGTCTCATCGAAAGAAAAACGGCCCAATCACGCCTCCAGACCACGTGGCGCACCATACAGCGACACGTATAGCATGCAAAAGCTTTTCAATAATCGCTCTAAGATTTTCAAATGCGGCAATTTTACTTGTTGACATACCCTGACAAGTCCCCCCGGGGGCACATAAATATGGTCTTTATAGAATTCCACTATCTAAACACAGTGCAACTGGGGAAAAAGGGAGCACAGTCCCCTGAAGTCAGACAGGGAGACAACTGGAAACTCCACTTTATTTCCGCGGGGATCAGTGTGCCCCAGAGTTCATTATTTGTCTCTTTAGACATTTAATAGTTCTCTGGCTGATCATTGAGTTTGGCCCCTATATGGGAGTAACGTGGTGGTTGTGGTTTCGCGGCCCCATGACAGACAGGTGAGTTTTAATGGTAGCCGGGTTCATTTCACCTTTAATAACACCTACCTGGTGAAATGTTCCCAGATCCAATGAGCAAGTCTCCAACTCTTAAGCAAGGAGTGATGATATGCAGCCATGCTCTAGAAAGTTCTGTTGCATAGAATTATAGCTTCGGCTTCCTAGGACGAGCATGACGTTCCAAATTATGCAGTGGTTTGGTCCACCATCTGATTAAGGCTTCATCGCCAGGTGCGAATATAAATCAAATCACATCAATACCCTGACAAGTCTAAAAAAATTATTTGTTCAGAAGAATTGAGCGAATTTACGGCGACGTGAATGATCGGTCGGCTTCAGTTTCTGCACCAGTTGAATCTTCTAAGGCTGAAAAATCCAATCCTTACGCAAAATTCTCCATGTGGTGGTGTCGGGTAATTCCAATTATTGAGAACGTCGAGGAGTTGACAAATTTTGTTTTGCTTCAGTTGAACGACCAGGTTGAACACGCGTTGGTGATCGCCTATTTTGTATTGAGTCGGTCAACTTAAATTTGTCGACCAAATTCTTAACAGCGGTCTTAGCAGTAAGATTATGTTGTTCGAAAATATCACAAATTTTACGAAATGTAACTTTAACAGAACCACAATTTTCATATTGGATTTTAATTATTTTAATGAGGTTTTCGTGCGAAATGAAGTATTTTGTAACAATTGCCAATGCATCTACTATCATGTTGTTGGTGTTGCCACAATTGAAACACAAACTTCTTGTTGAAAAACCCGATGTAAGGTATTTGAAAAAAGTTAAAGTATGTGATTTTCTAAGAAACAAAAGAAGTGAATGAGTCATGTGGCTACAACAACAAATAAAAAAAAACAACATACATAGCTATACAAAATTACTGCTTTAACACATAAGCATTTAAATAACATAGTTTTCTTTTAGCTTTATGCTAAGCTAAAAATTTTTTAGTTTCTTATTTCTTTGTATCTGAGAGCATATAAAATGTACGTTATATAAATAAAAGTGTACAAAGTCAAGTGTTTGAAAAGGCACTAGCGAAGCTCTTACTATTTCTAAAAGTATATTTCCAAGGAGTTGAAAAGTGGCAAACAGTTGGTCATGCAAATGTATGTTATGGATGATTAAAAACTGAATACCTTGTATTTAGTGATAATAGAGCTACAAATGTGCTCAAACTGACGTAAGTAGAATTACAAGACATGCTGAATCATAGAATTAAAAATATTGTTTTTGGATTTTTGCTATAGATGACAATAATGTCGTCACATATTTGTTTTCGCAGTGCTTCATATTTTGTTGGCAATTAAATTGCAAAAACAATCATGTAGCCAATCTAAACTATTAGTTATGTCTAAAATGAACAAACTAACGTAAAAAGACCACAGACGAAAATTATGATCAAGAGTCTCTAATGCATTTTATAAAGAAACTACAAGTGCTGGTAATTGACATTTTCCCTATTCACTTTGGCGTCTATGGCACTTGATTTGTCTACTAAATGTTTTACATTACTAAACGTATATTTTTTTTCAATGCATATGACAACCTTATACAATGACTACAGTGGGTAACATTTGTCTCGCTAATAAACGTTAGAAATTTATAACAAAATACTTTTCGAATATTTTAAACATCATTTTTATATGAACATTACTTAGATATTCGTAGACAAAGCAAAAGGATAATATGTTTTCGTTCATATGATTACATACAGATTTTTTATAATATTTTTACCTTTATTCCTTTTAATAAACGTTTTATTATAATAAATATATAAATAATAACACAGTACGTTAGAGTTTTAAATTAAATTAAACGAGATATTTACTTTCAATGCACACAAAATAAACAACTTTGTTGTCTTTACTGACTGATGACTCAACTTGAATTAGTTCATTCACCCAGAAAGTGGTGCTTATATATTTGTTTAAAGCGATTCTCACATATTCTAATTTAATATAACCCCATATTGTTGTTGTTATTGTCATTCAGTTTAGGCGCCTGCTTTTGCTTTCTGTTGTTTATCTTATTTCGTAGAATTTCTTATTAACATGTTGTTATTGTTTGCGTGTTCAAAATTTCTTAGAAAACTATGAAGTTTGTAAAATGCACAGTGGTTCGTTTACTTTTTTTTGATAATTATTTTCTTTTTAATACAGCGAACACTATAATGCATGGTAACGTTTAAAAGATAACTAAAAGAAATTTACAAATACGTTAAACATATAATAAATAATCACACATTAATTTTAATTGGCAATTGTCAACTTGAAAATGTTTTAAAGAAACATTTCTTAAAATTATTTTTTCAGACTACCAGTCAGAGAAAGTCCTTACCTACGCAATACATTGTGCCTGAACTAGAAAAATAAGTTAAAGGACTTTTAGTTGTTTGTACCTTTTTTGCGTAATTTACGGAGATTGCGTTTCCTTTCTCAGCTTCGAAAAAATACGGGCCGATAATTGTTTTCGAATTTTGTGAGCCCCATATGGGACAATTTTTTTTTTATAACTGATAATGATCCTCATCACTAAGGATGATTTTGTTAAAAAGTGCGTTGTTTTCGTTCAATCACCCAATTCAAAAACCATCGACGCAAACAATGGTCGGTCAGCTTTAATTCCTGAACGAGTTAAACCTTATAAGCGCAAGGAGCATTTATGTTAATGTTTCAGGCAAAGTGTTGAGAATGACACTTTGCTGTGCAGCGGCTACATTTGCATTGCTATTGCCACTATGAGTAATTTGTTTTAGTCTATTGTCTTTTTACTAAATAAATGTTAAAGAATGACAGCAATTTACTTTTTAGGCTCAAATGGGTGGGCCATTATTAATTATTTCAAATCTTTAGAGATACAATAAAGAGGTCCTCTTAACGTTATGTTTGCTGCTATGGGAATTAATTGCATTCTCGAAAAGGCTCGTGCGGTATGAAAATGGGAAAAGCTGCCACCATAACTACTTTGAAGGTAAATGCGTTGACATTTTAGATTTATTTTTTTAAATAACTTTCAAACAATACAAATATTTTTAGCTTTTGGTTATAACTTTTTAAATTTGTTGATCAAGAAATTACAGAAAGATTCAAAAATAAATTTCAAAACAATTTGATTTTGGATTTTAGTTTCGCTGAAACAAAAACTAGACGAATGCAAATAAAACAAAGAAAATGTTTAATTTTAAAAGCTGAATATAATAATTTGCTAACGATCTTATTTTTGATTAATATAGCGTTATGCAGTTACCCACCGAGTTGGGCGATTTTCGTGTAGAATTTGACTACTTTTGTATGAAATGAAATATAAAGAGATAAGATTAGATTAGAAAGACGGAGGAAAACTTAACTTAAACACGCTTGCAATTTGTACAAATTATTAAAGCAAAAATTAGTAGAAAATTTTTATAAATTTTTTGTTCAGCGTTTAAATCAAATATCTGTGGCAACCCACAAGCCCTACTCAAAAATACATCCCTGTTTGTACACGCCGTAAAGTAACAACATAACATCACGATTGTCGCGCTTTGTTTCCTGTCTTTATTTTTTTACTCGCCGCCATGTGCAGAAAACGATTTTAATTTTATTCATATACACTACTTTTTAAAGATTTATGTAAAACCTGTTTCTCATACATAAACAAATATATTTGGATTTATTATTGGGGACGTGTTTTATTTAAATCTAAATCCATGAAACATAAAACCCCAAATATCTATCCTTTTTTCGATTTCCTTAAGGAATTGCTTTCCCACCGAATCTTTAATTATAACAAAACTTAAAAGAAGTTATTAGTTTGAATATGCTTTTACAACAGCAAATATTTAAAATGTCGTGGATACAATTCAAACGAGACTACACATATTCTAACTACGAGAGATAGTACCTTAAAATTTTTCACCGTTTCATTTACCTCCGCAAGTATGGAGTAGTGCTTTCAGCCTCTCTAGTAGACCTGCTTCATCTCTGCATTTCGCACAGCTAACTTCGAATATTAGTATGTGAGCCAAAGTTTTCTACCCCAAATTGAGTACATTTTAGAAATTTTCTTGAATCTGCGACCACGAAGGTTCATCTCTCCTCATCTGACGAGATATTAGTACAAAATTTTTCTGGGACTAATACATACACATAGGTGGCAAGGGTATTGAAGAAAAACTCCAGCTGCAATTACAATGTTTGCAATAACATATTAATACCCATTCCCGCTTCAAAATTTGTATTTTTTTCACTTTTACCTAAAAATAAGAAAATAATATCAAAAAGAACAGTGCACAATTAAAATTGCTGATTATTTATTTATTTTTATTTTAATAATTAATTACTTTATTCATCGGAATCATTTTCAATATAAGCAATTTTATTATTCGTGCTTGATTCCTTTATTCTCACGAAATATTTATTACAAAAATTTTTATTAAAAAATAAACATTTTATGATATTCTCATAAAACATTTATTCCAACAATAATAAAAATAAAAAATATTTGAAAGGTATTACTGCGCGGGAGAGCATATCCATATTGCAATTTCACTATTGCTCACATATCTCATCAGTGATTCTTACCCCAATATTGTATAGAAAAACCTAAAAGTCTTATATCCAAAGCCAAACTGATTCCATGAGAATTTTTTCATAAAATCAACATAGCATAGACAGCAAGACTCAAGAGCACTTCTATACAAACACAGCAAAACATTTCAAAACAACAAAAAACATTGTTTTTTTTCAATCATTTCTACATTTCAAATATTTTTTATTTTTATTTTTGTTGGAATAAATGTTTTATGAGAATATCATAAAATGTTTATTTTTTAATAAAAATTTTTGTACTAAATATTTCGTGAGAATATCACGAAATATTTTTTTAAAGGAATCAAGCACGAATAATAAAATTGCTTAATAATTAATTACAGTAATTCAACTATAGTAATTAGCAAAGGAAAAGAGAATTAGCTACTAAGGCTTATTTTCAAAGAAGAATATTACAATTTAATATGAATTTAAGAAGAATTTCAATGTTGTGATCGTTAACATTTTTTAAATTGGAAGAGTTTTTTTCTAATATTGTGAAAAGTATTTTCCAATATATGGAAAATGGTAAGTCGTGTATTACAGGTAGAGCAAATAGGACGTTGAGGTCAATCTACTAAATATTTATGTGTTAATCGGCTGTGCCCAATTCCCATTCTAGCTATTAGGTTTGAAATCTTCCTAGGGCATGTTTTAGGGTAGTTTGGGGGTTTTCCACTTTAATTTAAATTTTTGGAGGCATGCCGGTAGTTGGACCATTGCATGTCCTTCCAGCTTGTATAGGAATTTGAAACAAAATTAAATTTGACTGCTATATATATAGCTAACGCCTCGGCCGTGAAGTTGAAGCAGTAATTGCCAAGTAGACCATAATGTCCATACCATCTTCGTGTACAAGAGCAAAGGAAGTAATTATATTTGTTCTTGAATAAAATTTTCCATCCGAGAAATGATGGAACATCAGCACTATTATAGAAACTTTGCCTATATATTAATGGTGTTGTTGTAGTTTTAGGATATACAGGATACAAAGGATGTTTATTTAAGATGCCATGGCGATTCGGAAGAATATTTGAGGTAGTGTGGAAAACTTATTGAAATATTCGATACACCTTGCCATAGTCGATTAAATTTTGAGCAGTCTATTACGACTTTTAAATCTTTTAAATCTATGATATTAATTTCAGTATTAGGAAGAGATATCGATCTTCTATTAATGGCATGCCCGCTTCGTCCAAAATATTTTTAGTTGAGCTGATTCGGAAAGCTCCTATGCTGCGTCTAATTGTGGCATGATTATAGGAAGTGGGTAGTTGAATTTGAAAAGGATAATTGTACGAGTTATATTAATCAATGTTGACATATGTATCGGAAAGTGCCTTGAAGTTAAAAATTTTATTATATTCTATCCATTGCTGAAATTTGTCCTTAGCCGCAGGCAGTGTTGTTTAAATGTGAAACCTTTACCGAATACGACATCCAGAATTTTTAAATGATCCACAAATTCGATTATAAGGTTTCTATATTGTACATGTGGAATCTGAATGTAAAATCCTAACAAAATCAAGATTATGTGAGTTACCTTGCTTTTTGGAATACCAGGTAATGAACAGACCGACACTGCAGCTGCCTTTTCACCATGTCCAGACTTTTGAAAATCACGACCTTTTTAATTTTGTTTCAAATTCCTATACAAGCTGGAAGGACATGCAATGGTCCAACTACCGGCATGCCTAAAAAAATTTAAATCCAAGTGGAAAACCCCCAAACTACCCTAAAACATGCCCTAGGAAGATTTCAAACCTCATAGTTAGAATGGGAATTGGGCACAGCCGAATAACACATAAATATTTAGTAGATTGACCCCAACGTCCTATTTGCTCTACCTGTAATACGCAACTTACCATTTTCCATATATTGAACAAGTCAAACTTTTCACAATTGAAACCTTTACCGAAACGACATCCAGAATTTTTAAATGATCCACAAATTCGATTATAAAGTTTCTATATTGTACATATGGTATCTGACAATTATGTTTTACATTTGGAAACCTAGAGCTTGGTGCCTGATGTAATACACTATTCATCAATTTATTTTAAGTTCTTTGCAAAAGTCTGTTTTACTACGCCATTTTTATTATGTTTTCAAAAGAGAGTAGCGTAATCAGAATATATAGAATTGATAGACCGCAATTATGAACAAGAGGACTGAAAGTGGTGAACGCTGAAGGCTACCATTCTGTACAGGTAGCGTCATACTCTTACTTCAAGCTTACAGTTACACAGAAACCCCTTAAGGAAAGAGTACATTTTATTGCAAGTACCCCATGATTGAATTATTAGTTAATTTTTATATAATTAGTTAATTTATTTTTATCTATAGTTGACAAGTTTGTATTACCTTTCAATTCGTAGAAATTTGTAACATATTTAGTATCTACAAGTTAATATTTAATAACAAGTTTTTACCTCAATAATGATGTATAAAATTCAATAGTCCTTCAATACTTTATAAAAGTTCTAAAAATATTATTTTAATATCAATGTGAAATGGTGTGTCGGTTACGAAGCTCAAATCAAAATAACTGATTTTTTGATTAATTATTCCGAGAAATACATTGGCAAGTCTTGTCGAATAAAACAGGATTTGACTAACCATAACTTTAATATTCGTTGTAAATAAACTATAACAGGGGGTTGTGGGTTCGATTCCCAACGAAGTCCTTGGTTTTTTTTCACTACAAAAATAAAAATTGACTGTCGGTGGGGCTGCTTAGCGATGAAGGCATAGTCATTGGTCGCTGTGCTGTCTTATACGGCAGTTAATTTCCGACTATCCTTCTACTTTCACCACCTCATTCATCTCTTCTCTATCCCTTTCCTAGAAGAATGTAGCACGGTACTTGACTAAATAGGCATTGTTGCCTAAAGTCCTACTTCCCTTTTTTTTAAAAAAATTTTTCTTAAATTAATTTTTTCAATTAAAATCTAATAATTGTGATGGGTATCCAACATCCAAATAAATGAATTATCTTTTTTAAATTGAATGACTTCTTTAAGTTTGATTGGACATATCTGACAATAAGGCTGCTGTGAGTATTAATTCTGTGTTCACATATTTTTTGTTTTGTTTCATTACGTTGACACTAATAACCATATTTGTGCAAAAGAAGAATACAACTTTGGTTTTTTACATTTTTATTTTTATAAAAATCCAAAACTCTAAATTAACCAAGATTGGTTATTTCCCATCATTTTGCTTTAGCATTTGGAAGTCATGATGTCTGCGTTCTTGACTTTAGTATTGCAATGCTATTGGCAACAGCCGACATGGCAATCTTAAGCTTTACATTAACATTGTCGGAACTTAACGACATTGATCTTTAACAAAACTTTGACAATTAATGACAAAGTATTAAAATTTGACATTTGGTGTGAGAACATATAATAGAGAAAACAATTGTGATGTTATTGGCTGGCAATGCAGGTTTTTCATAACGTTTACGAGTAAAAAACTTACCTACATTCTAGGGTTGAATACAAAAAAATTTGTTTTTAACGTATTCGTAGTAGATTCATTGTCAGTTGTGGCAATGAATTTAATTTCGCACGAAAATCGCATTAAAATAATTAAAATGCACTATGAAAATGGTGGTTCTGTTAAAGTTACAATTCGTAAAATTCATGGTATTTTCGGGCAACATAATCGTCTTTCTGAGACCGCTACTAAGAATGGGGACGTTAAATTTAGGTCGACAGGCTCAATACAAAATCTACGAACACCAACGCGTGTTCGACCGGGTCGTTCAACTGAAAACATCGCAGCCCTGAGCAACGATCAAAATTTGTCAATTCTTGGGATTATATAAAATCACCGCATTCTAAGGATTTGACATTAAAGCCTTACAAGGTTCAACTGGTGCAGTAATAGAGGTCGACCCAACATTCACATCGCCGTAGATTCGCTCAATTCATTTAGGAATAACCGACTGGTTTTTCTGAAAAAATAATTTTTTTTTAGACAAAGCCCATTTTCCATTGTTAGGGTATATCAACAAGCAAAATTGCCGCTTTCTGGCTTTGGAAATCATAGAGCGATTATTGAGGAACCTTTGCATGCTCAACGTGTCACTGTATGGTCCGCAGTGTGATCTGGAGCCGTGATTGGGCCTTTTTTTTGGAACATGAGGCTGGAGTGCGGTAACGGTTAACGATCAATTTGTTGTAACCCAAATTTCCCTATCAGATAACTTCACGACAATCAGCAGTTAAGTGGCCAGTCAAATCGTGTGATTTAACACCACTGGATAATTTTTGTGTGGGGCTATGTTAAGGACGGAGTCTATATGGAACCAATCGAAACGATTTTAGCATTAAAACTCAAAATCCGTGATGTGATTAACGAAATAGCACCGCCATTTTGCCAAAAAGTGATTTAAAACTTTGATGAAAGAATCAATATTTGTCAATGTGGTCATGGTGGACATTTGGCAGATACCATTTTTCATTCATAACTGCTGAATTTTCTCTACGTAATGTAATAAAAATATTAATTATATTAATCTAAATTTGTTGTTTTATTTTGTTTTAGAAAACAATAGATTTCCCTGAAATCTGTTTATTATAGATAGATTATAGATTTTTTGTAAAGCAAACATTTTGCCATCGTATATATCGTTTCATAAATTAATTATTTTTCAGTTAGTTTGTACTTAGTTGTAGGACATATAATTAAATTAATTTGTAGTATCAAGAAAACGTATCGCCTATGTAGGCAAACGATTATAGATCTATGAGTATTCATTTTTCATAAGGACCATATCCCCCCCCACCCCGGGAGCACATTTATCGGTCTTTATAGAATACTTGACTATCTAGACCTGTGCAACTAGGGGTATAAGGGAGCCCAGTCCCCTGAAGTCAGCAGGGGTACAACTGGAAGCTCCACGTTATTTCCACGGGGATCAGTAGCCCGCAGAGTTTCCGCTATTTGTCTCTTTAGGCATTTAGCTGTTTCTCTGACTGATTATTGAGGATGGCCCTTCGGGAGTATCGTGGTGGTTGTGGTTTCGCGGCCCCATACAGGTCTTTTTTTATAGTGGCCAGGATCATCTCGCCCTTAATAACACCCACTGGTGAATGATCCAGATCCAGTAAGCATGCTAGTCATGTGTTCTAGACAGGAGTTGGATAGTCTCCAGCTCTTCAGCAAGGAGTAGTGGTTTGTAGCCCTTCTCTGGAATCGCTGAAATTGCTACTAGGAAGGACCTGTTGCTAGAAATAGACTTCGGCCTCCTAGGGCGTCATTGGAGCTGGTTTTCACTTACAGTGGTTTGACCACCATCTAATTAAGTCTCACTGCCAGGTGCAGATGTAAATCATATCACGAAAACAAGGACCATATGCTTACTCGTAGAATTAATTTATAATAAGAACTATGCGATGTTAGACTTCATGGATATTCAAAGAACATTCAAAAATATTGAACAGATGTATATTTAGGCTATCATCCATTTATGGTCCAGAGATTAGGGATTCTTATCAAGTATTCTCCGGTACAAGATTATAACATCTCCAATGAATTCTGAAAAAACAGTCAGGAAGCCATAAAATATACACTGCTATGACTATGACTGCTATGTAACGGGCAACAGCTTTCTGAAAAAATCGAAAGCGACACTTCTTAAAGAGTCGACTATTGCTGGCTAGAGAATCTAACATCAATAAATATTAGTAGTGGCATTGGTACATCCTAGGACTGGGGAACAATTACCTGTTTAAAACACAGTTCAACTCTTTGCTCGGGAAACATTAGAATATCTTATTATTTATTATATGAGTGCGTAGCATGAATATTCTTATTATAAGAACGATGCGATCAAAAGCAATGCTAGATTTATTGCCAAGGGAGCAACAATTAACTGTAACGAAATTGTCGGCATTTTCAAGATTGGTGGTATAATCGCGGGTCTTCAGGGAAATTCGGAGGAAAATGTTTATAGGCATTAAATAAAAACAAACATTTTACACTATTTACACTATTTACAAACATTTTTACATTTTTAAACTAAAACATTTGCTATAAAAAGAGTCGCGAAGAGGTTACGATACGAAGTAGTGAATAGGAATATTTTTATATGCGCTGACAGCAGAGGACCCAGGGATTTAGAATATTTATATAGAGAAAAATTACATAATCAACAAAGTGGGAGGGACTTGGGGATATAGGCGGTAACTGTAGATGGTGAACATATCTAAGGACACACTTGGTGGCTAGAACCATTTGACACGATAGACTGCGGACCCATGTTAGGGCAGCGGGCACACCCTACAATAATTTTTTCAGAAACCGCTTCAATTAGAAAGAAAAGGAGACTATCGCACATCGTTTCTGCTTAAGTTTTGATTGCAAATCTGAAATCTCTTAGGTAGGATTGGCATGCATGGCCTTAAAATGCTTCTTGTCAATAATTGACATTATGCCTTTGTACTATTACATTTCTTATTTCTTCTGATCATGAGGCGATCTCTTACGATTCTTTGCCTTCTTATCCTAATTTAGATATTTGTGCAACACACAAAGTAGTCGTTTAACAGACTTACATGGGTTACTCAACAGCTGGCTAAGTGAGCTGACCTATGTTCCTTCAATTGGTATCCGGTACTAGATATCTATGTCGTCAACATCTTTTAAGAAAATAAAATTTTGTTTTACAGTGTATTTAGCGCAAAAAACACTCTTCTTGGTGTAATGAAAATAAAAAGCTTTTTTTTAAGTCACATTCATTTAACAAGTTTCAGAATACAAAATTAGAAATTAAGAATGTATGGAAGGTGAACGTGACCTTTTGTCGAATTTCATTAACCCCCTTTATGGCATTTTCTTATTAACAATGTCAGTTTCTTAGCTAAAAATTTATTTTTTATTTTGTCCGATCCTCTTTATCATAAGAAAGCATTATAAGTCTTCCCAGCTCGCTACTTAGTTAAACTCACCTTGATAATCATACCTAGAATAATATTTGTATAAATTTTATTTATTCAGAAGACTTTTGTTGGACTATGTGATATATTTATGGTTACAAAAGCTTTATTTTCAGTCTTGAATTTATTTATTTATTTCTATAAAATTATTAAAAAAAAACGCCTTCTTCGGGCCATTTAATTATATTACACTAGAAGTTTAATTTGTATCGTGATAAATAACCCTTAACTTTTGAAAATTAATAAATAATAATGCGTTATATGGCATCATTAATATTATATGAGCAACCAACCAACGAAAACTTAAAGTCCATAGTTAACGATGCCAAATAACAAAACTTTTGTATCTCTGTCTCTGGTTAAAGATTATTAAAGTAGTCTATTACAAGTAGTATTTTTGATAAGCTTTGGTAAAAAAAATTAAAGTGTCTTAATGCATTCATTTACATTCATTTAATCTTACATTCCCAATTTCTTAACAATATAATACTTCAGACGTTAAGTACTGCATGATCTTCTTTGTATCTGACATGAAAGGGTCAAACTATATTTAGGGAGTTTAAAAGATGGATAGAAAAATTAACATTTGAAGATAATTTATTTATGCGATAGGAATAATTTGGTTTGTTGTCAAGTAATACACCTAAAACTAGCATACTGTTGAGCCACTCTATGCATTCTCCGCAAATTTGAACAGAAAAGCTTTGTGAACAGAGCATATTTAACCCCATAATTTTAGTTTTTGATAAACTAATCTAAAGACAATTTGAATGTACTCAGTTATCGACCCTACAAAGAGTATTATTGACCACAGTCTGCAAGTTGTCCGATAATTTTTTATTTTATCTATATTTAGTCATTCAAGATCCCTACAGAGATTAAAAGAAAAAAAAACGATATGCTTAAAAAATTTATTAAATTCAGTACAAATTCTTAAAAACGGATCCCAGTTAGCACAACTCAAACTTAATGCTTTAACTAAATATATAAAGCGCGTAAGGCGAAATGAAATGTTAAATGAAATATTGCTTTAAAAAAATCTGAACAGACACTTCCTTTTATTAAATTTAAAGCAAAGGTGACATTTAATATTACTCTCCAGCTTTTTAGATATTCCAGCTTTATTAGAGCAAGTCTACTAGTGTAGAATGGTAGAATTAATTGATTCCATTGTAAGCCTCGAAGACAAAATAACAAGAACTGCTTTAGCACCGATTGCATGCCATTACTATGGAATTGAATAAGTTTTATAGAGTTAAATAAGTTTTAATTCCATTACAGAAAATGTAGTGTGTTATTGTATGAATAGTATAGGAAGCCGCATATTGGTGAGTAGCCACGTCAGATAAGCTGGTGGCGTTTGTATTAAAATGGTTAACATAAACATAAGAAAAATAATATATGTATTGCAAGCCCAACGCAGCTAAATGATAAAACATGATGGCGGCTTTTATAAGGAAGACAGGGTTTGGTTGGTAAAATGTGGAAAAAACCAAGTGATGTTTAAGGTCGTATATTTCCTATATAAAACATCAATAATTTCGATGCGTTTGTAAAATAGCTCTGTTACAGCAAACATATCCAGAGCTAATAAAGTGACATATAAGAGTAAACAATACCGGAACATGAAACAATATATTTTTTTCTTAGGACCAGCACTCAGGCGATGACTCTGAGGAAAGAGGGAGTAGTGTTTGTGGACATTCGATTTGAACTTTTCTACATTGAAAATAACAGGAAAGACCTCCGGAGGAGGTGTAGTTCGGTTCACTGGCCAATCAACTACGCATTAACAATAATCGAGTGAAACGCAACAACCATTCCAGTAACGATAAAACAGTGAAATACATCCCACATTGCGTATATGATCTATATAATCGATAGCGTTTGATACCCTTCTGTCCCCAATGAGCCTCTTGGTTCTCTCTTGTATGTGGTCGAACAATTCCAAAATAGACTTTGGGGCGCCGGCTCATCCATGAGAGTTGTATTTCTTTTTTGGACAGATACCAGCTGTATTTCATTATTGACGAGGCAGTTGGAAGCTTCTTATAAAAACATTAACTGTGAACAATTTTATATGAGATTTTTCTTCTTAAAAAGTAGAGTCTTTTAAATCACTTTACCTTCAGGAAATAAAAAATATTGACTTACTATTCCTTGCCGACCTCAGTTTAAATGTAAGCCACGCACACTCTACAAAGACTATTCGAAAAATAATCAAATAAATGGCAAAATGGAAGTTAAAGAAGTTAAAGATAAGTTAAAAATGTGTCATAGTTTCATGCAAAGTGTTCTGTGATCAAATGTGTGAAAGGCCTTAGAATGGTCAAGAAATAGAAGGAAATTTATTTTTACTTCATCAAGCTTACGTCTTATGTGCTCAGTTACATTCAATAAAGCAGAAACACAGCCTGTATGCCTGTCAAACGACAAAGTGCTATTTTCGATATAACTTGACATTTGATTATGGTGAGTTTTTTTAAAGCCATACACAAAAAGCACAAAATGGCAGTTGGTCGAATTGCCGGTAATTTTTAAGAATAGCCACAATTTTTTCCCACTTCCATTTCGATGAAAAAGTACTAGTCATTATAATAGTGTTAATGTTATACAAATATTCCTTTTTTTTTCAAGAGAAGTAGCACTTCAGGCAACAATGCCTATTTAGTCAAGTACCGTGCTACATTCTGTTGGAAAGGGATAGAGAAGAGATGCGACAGGTGGTGAAAGTAGAAGGATAGTTATGGAAATTAACTCTCGCATAAGTCCGCTCAGTGACCAGTGACCATGCCTTCATCACTGAGCAGCCCCACTGACAGTCAATGTTTATTTGTAGTGAAAGAAAACCAAAGTCTTTGTTGGGAATCGACCCTCAAAACTCCCAGTCATGTAAGCTAGCACCTAATAGCCTATAGGGGCACCTAATAAATAAATATTCTTATTAACAAATTAATATAATTAACACAGACGGCAGTCGTCTGCTCAATTTAAAGTCATAAAGTGTTATGAAACACTTTGATATATCACATTCACATTGATCGAAATACAATATCAAAAAAGAAAAAACTTTGGTTATGTTAAATTTCATAAAAATACATGGTGTCAAAAGGCATTAAAAAATCTTAAAAATTTTAAATAGATTGTAATATTCTTAGTTGTTTCTGTTATTATTTTTGTTTTTTAATTTCTCTTCAAAAGATTCACCAGAGAAAGAAAAGATTAATAAAAAAATCAAATAAAAGTTATATCAGTTGTGAATGGAAAATTTATTTGCCAAATGACTTGATAAAGATTATTAAAACAAGAAGTGATTTATAATTTTTGTACTAGACTCTTCTATTTTGTCTACAATTTCATTTTTATTATTTGCTTTTGTTTGCTTTAAAGAATATATACGAGTAAAAAATATTAATGATAATTTTTTATGACCGGTATTGTTAAGGTTATAAAATTATGTTAAGAAGTCTAGACATAAAAACAAAACTGTTGTATTATAAAAATCATACCCAGCAATATCTTTCAAACAGAACTCTAATAGTTTGTTTTAACACCCTCACTCCAAAGAAATTGCAATTTCATCTGATGTACCGCAGGGTGGCCACCTGGGTCCTTTATTATTTACCTTGTTTATTAATGATCCTCCCAATGCAATTAAATACTCAATTGTTCTATTATTTGCAGACAACGTGAAGATATTTCGAACATATAATCGTCACGTTGATCATATTCTGCTGCAAAATGACTTAGATGCATTTAATTCCTGGCATAATAACAAACTTATGGAGTTGAACCTTAAAAGGTGCAAATACATGCGTTTATTCCGAAGATGTCAAACAAGCGTGCAATATATTTTAAAGGCTACGAACTTGAGAACCTGAATGTAGTTTCAGATCTTGGTATTTTACTGGATGCTAAATTAAATTTTATACAGCATATTTTGTTAGCCACTAATGAAGCACGTGCAACTTCTATTCTGGAATATGGCTTAATAATTTGGGATCTAATATATTAAGTTCATACTAACAGCATGAATTTGATGCAAACGCAGCAATGGAATCCTTTAATTCTACCATTCTACACTAGTAGACTTGCTTTAATACAACTACCAACTCTAAAAATGTCAAAATAATAATGGTTAATGTCACCTTTGTTTAATAAAAGGAAATGTCTGTTCAGATCTTTTGAATAACGTTTCATTTCGACCTACGCGCTACTTTAATCCACTTTTAATTAAAGTATTCAGATCAAATTTTGCTAACACTGACCCGTTTATAAGAATTTGTACTGAGTTTAATAAAATTGATTTTTCTTTAAATGTTAATGCCATTAAATGTCATTTAATTTTGTATTTGAATAAGTTTTATGTACAATTTTTATTTACTCTTTTAATGTCAGTAGACGAAATATAAAAATAAATATATTATTCTACTGTACGTGTGTTGTGACTGAACTCCTCCTAAACGGCTGGACCAATTCGAACAAATTTTTTTTGTATGCGTTTGGGTGGCACCCCGGGTGGTTTAGATTTACAATTCGGTTCAATTGGACAAAGGGGCGTGCTACCTCCCATACAAACCACAAATTAAAAATTTATTGTTTCTGCTCCTGATAACAGTATTTGAACAAAATTGAGTACGTCGGTTTGGTGTGCATTTTTTAAGTACTGCTGCAAATATGGGCGGGATTGAACAAAGGGCGTGGTACCTCCCATACAACCCAAAAATTAAGAATCCAATAAATCTGCTCCTGCTAACGGTATTTAACAGAATTTTGGATTTCGGTTAAGTGAACATATTTTAAGTTCTTCTGCAAATATAGGCAGCATGATATTATAAAGAAGCGTGGTACCTCCCATACAAATCTTCTTTATGTATATAATTCTGCAGTACGTGTGTATGTCACTGAATAAATTTTTTTTGCATGTGTTTGGGTGCCATCTTGGATTGTTTACATTCAAAAACCATCCCGGCAGACGGCGTTGCAGTCGGTATCCAGATTATTCAACTACACTGCAACTACACGACTGGATCGAATTGAATGAATTTTTGTGTATTTATTCATTCAATGCATTTAATTTTTTTGTGCGCTGTGTTTTGATATTATATGGTATCGCATTTACGTAAATATTTAGCGTTGTTTACTTCAAAAGTACACACATGCCATAAATTCGTGGCCAGCCGCCAACTGCCTCCATGTGACTTGGTGGATGACGGTGAAAGGCCCAAAGTAACACGGACTCGATTACTGCCGCCGCTAAAATAGTCGCGGTGGGCATCGAGCTTATTTGTTTGCGTTTCTTCTTTGCCATCTCACAAATTCGTTCTCAATGGGTCTGCTAGTATAAAAATAAATAAATAAAATTTTTTTCTTTAAAATCAAAAATTTTATTAGTTAATTATGTGTGCAATAATTTAAAAATCAAAAAACGCCGAATACGAGAACTATAAGTGGTCCATAATTGTTTCTAACTAAATCTTACCTTCTGAACTGAATCTTTTTTTATTTCATAAAATGTTTCTTTTTAGTTCAGTAAACCCAGTTCAACCCTGGTAAAAGTGTTTGAAACTTGGACCTCTGCAATGTAAAACTGGAATAAAATGGTATTTGAAAAACATTAAACTGGTGGTGTTTTCAGGCCTATTAAATTAATATGCCTTTTATAGAGAACTCTGCAAAAGTATTGCTAAATTAAGATAATATAGTGAACAAGTTCAATAATGTTATTACTATATAAAGAAGCTTTCAGCAAGAAGATTGTGTTCTAAGACAAAATAAAACAAACAATTTTGATTAAGATGATCAAATTTTTGTTGCATTACGAAGAGAAAAGTTTAGTAATTATGAATGAAAACTTATTTACGGCAAATGTCTACACAGCCACTATTTTCATAGAACAACATTTTCATTATTTTAATGCCAATGCATCTGCTACCGATACGCAAAAAACTAAATGTCAAAAGTATCATGTAGTTGGTGTGTTGCTACAATTGCAAAATAAACTTCTTGTTGAAAAACCCGATATAAACATATAGCCTCAATTGTTGAGAAAAGATTATTACATCAAGTCTAAGTTATTTTTCTATAAAATGTGGAATAAAAATAACGGAAATTATACAGTTTTATTCAGAGCTGTTAAATTTGGATTGCGATTTGTAATCAATTTGATTACATTTTAAAAGGAATGTTATTGATTACATAATCCTCTTTTGAACAATTCCTGATTGTTAATTAATTATGATTACAAATAATCCAAAAGTAATCAAGATTATTAAGGATTACGAAAAAATAATCAAAAGCAATCAAAAAAATAATTGTCTACTTTCAAGCAGTATTTTTTAGTATTTTCTAAAAATGTTAAATTTTCATCATTTTATTTTGGAAAATATGCATTTACAACGTAACAAAATTTTGAAGAAATAAAACAAAATTAGATAGTTTTTGTTTACAAAATATAAATATATTCACTTCGATAAGAAAACAATCAATAACAATTTTAGTACTTCCTAAATCAACAAAAAGGGAAAATACGTAAAAAAAAATAATAACGAGAAAAAAATACATTCAAAATACATTCAATTTCCAAAAAAAAGAAAAGTTTTATAATTTACATATACAGTAGACTCGCGGTAACGTGAACTATTAAAACCTGAGCGTGTTCACGTTTGCGAAGTTGTTGATGTTTACGAAGGTGTAATTTTTTACATCTTAAAATAAAATGGCATATGTATTTAACTCAAATTCATATATTTTTTTATGAATTCATTTTCATTAATTCATATTCATATTTGCTTTGTTAAGAAAAACAGCTGAACACCACCTCTTCTCGGAGATGTTGAAAATGTTGATTGCTTTACTAGGCTCTACTTTGTTCCGTGCTGTTTCCAGAATACTATCATCGCTTTCACTTTCATCACTGTTCAAGATTTCGTTCGATTCAGTAACGTTTTGAAGATCTGCAGTCCATTCACTGATATCAGAAACCTGCGAAGACACAATTTAAGTTAAGCGAATTTTACTAGACATGTGAAAATGTTCAAACATCTGGATTAATTGCATTAAAAGGTTCTATTGCGGGTTCTTATTGGGTGTTATTTGGTGCACAAATTCTTTCTCTCAAAATAGCTAATGGAAATATCTTCTTCAACGTCTTCCTCATCACCTATAGAGGCTAAAATGTTCGGCCAGCAATTCCATTTTGTTTCCTTTTCAACAGAGTCCCTTAACTTTAATTTTTTTAGAGCTTCAATAACTTTATTTCCTGTATCTACAATTGATGCCAAGAAACTGTTTCTATAGAAAAGCTTTGTAAGTCTTATGGCATTCCATATCCATTGGCTGTATGAGTCGCGTGACGTTTGGTGGCATGAAAATTACATTTATGAACCCGTCGTCTGATCTAAATTCATTTTCTGGAGGATGAGATGGAGCGTTATCTATCAAGAGCAAAGCTTTATTGGGTAACCCTTGCTCTTTAAAAAATTTATTTGTTTTTCACGACACACTTTATACATATTAAACTTAAAACAAAATAAGCAAATCATCAGCGCCCGGTACACAAAATGCCAGAATATATTCATAAGCATTCATTTACGGGAATTCTCGGCTTTTAAAAAAGTAGTAATTGCTTAAAAATGTTCAAAAGAAAACAACGTTCTCTATGTTGCATGAATTATACATTTGTTCACGTTACAGGGCTTTCTTACTGTGTTCACGTTACAGAGTCGTCAGGGTAACAAAAATTACGTTCATGCTAGCCGGTGTTCACGTAAGGCGGTGTTTTTGTCATCGCGAGTCTACTGTATTTACAACTGGCCTTCATTACAACTAATTTTTCAAAAGAAAGATCACACAATGATTGCCGCCTACACTATTGATGATGCTGGCAAAAGAAAACAGTCATTCAACTGGAGCTGAAGACATTAAGGGCTCTTAGTAATCATATTTTTGCCAAATGTTGTCAGCACTTGCATTATCAATTAAATAGTTGAAGAACTGATGTTTTATTGCGGATCGTTGGTCGACTTTAATCTGTTCTTGTTCCACTTGTGGAGAAGGGCTTACTTCAATTTCATAATCTGCAAAGTCAAATTTTTAAAGTGAAAAACAAAATAAATGTACGCATAAGTTCACCATCTTCAGTGATATCAAAAAAATCGGGCATAGTTGATACACTATTAATTTTCGTTTCATAATTAAATGTTTTACAATTTTTGACGTGAAAACTGTAAAGTGTTTCTAAAACTCTGCTAGTTTTATATTCGACAGTTAATGCCGGCAATTCTGGACTTAATTTCTGCAACACCTTGAGCCTTGATGCTTTGAGTTAGTACTGTTGCTGCAATAAATACCGGAAGCAATTGCTTTCAAATGCATATAAAAGAAATTAAAAAGAATGTAAAATTATGAAGAATGCAAACAGATTATCAAATCAATGAACAACAATAATAATAACAAAAAACAACTGATTAAATAATAGAATTTCATAGGAGATAATTGCCATAATTTCGCCAAATAAAAAAAAATAATCAAAAATAATGCTTGAAAGTAGTCGAATTATTTTTTCATTACTTTTTATTATTTTTGATTACTTTTTCGTAATTTTTATTAATCTTGATTGTTTTTGGATTTTGGATTTTGTAATCGCAATCAATTAGTAATCGTGTGAATCTGAAAATAATCGTAATATAATCATTACTTCAATTTTCCAAAAAAAAATAATCCAATTATTAATTATTACGATTAGTAATCAATACTTAACAGCTATGGTTTTACTAATCTAAATAATAATTGAGTATATAAATTATTTTGAATATTATTATAATAATAATATATAATAATTATTAATCAGGCTAAATTTATCAAAACAGAAAGACTATTTTTAAAAATGTGTGTGTTAGTTTTTAAAGAAAGCACAAAAAACCCAGACAAGAGTATAATGAACTTAATCCGCATTAACATAATTATATTTTGAACAAAATAATTTAAAAAACGAAAAGGTTTAAGAAGATTTGTTTGAACAAAACCTTTAATTGGTGGTAATTAATTGAGATTAATTATAGACTCTAAGAAAAGTGAAAGGCAGAGAAGCAACAAATTTATTAAAAGCGAATTGTAAATGTAATAGTAATTGTAAAACTACAACATATAAACACACTCCTCACCCTCAAGATCAAAAGAATTAATTACAAGTCCTTTTATAAATTTTTTTCACAAACTTTTTAATTCGACAAAAACACAGCTGAAGATGTCATTAAGCAGGTTAAAAACAACTTCAGCTAATTTAGAGTTTAGAGTCGACTGTAACGCTTAAAGTGTATTTCAATATGTCTACGAATAAGCTAGAAATATCTTTAACGTTAATATGACTTTAATTATCTTAAACTACATATATTTGACTATAAATATAGCGCACTGTAACTGAACTTTATCTCATGTTTCTCATTCTAAAATTCGTTATTAGTTCGTAATTTTTTATTTCATACAAAATATTTTTGGGTAAATTTCCTTATATTTATTTTGAAAGTTCTCAGAGAACACAGACTAAAAATATTTATAAAATTATTATTAACAAGCAGTGGATCTTATTTTAGTTTTTTACATATAATTATTATAATTAAAAAATAATTATTATTGAAAATAAATAATTTATTTTCGGAATAATTAATGTAAGTTCTTTCGGCTAAACTCCTTTAAACATAAATAATTTTATTATACTAATTTTTCAAAAATTTAAATATTTTACTATAAGAGAAGTATAACTATATGCAATCATAAGCTTCTATTACATGAGCTTAATTGCATGGGATTCACACTTGGCCGTTTAAGGTAGATCACCTCTTATTTGTTGAATAGAATACAGAATACAGATGATGTCAACATTTGTTCAACTCTTAATTATTATCCGGATCATATCTTCTTGCAACATGATTTAGATGTGATTAATTTCTGGTGTAAAATGATTTTTATGGAGCTCAAATGTAAAAAGTGCAGTAGTATGTGTTTATTTTCAGAGTACGCATATTGATGCTGATTATGTTGTAGTGTGTGCGGGCTCACACCTTGTCACGTACCCATCACACATAGAAGTAAAAAGGTTTAAAATTACACAATTATTGCATTAAATGCAGAAATGTATAATATAAGTTCAACTAATCTGTAATTTAAGTTATTTCATATCGTGGGAGAATGCTTATTCAGCAATACACACAATTTAGTTTTAATTAGGCTTAAAACAATATTAATAAATAAGAATAATATTCGCTGAGTAATAACAAGGTAAATAGGCGTATCTCCGCCGTATAAACATAGAGATATCGGGCGCTAGACGCCAAGTTGATTAGAGTATCCTTTCGCTCCATAATAAAAGGATATACCTGTTTTGTTGCTCATATATATATATATATATATATATATATATATATACATATATAGATATACATATATAGATATAAATATATATTTATATGTATACTAGCGGACCCGGCGAACTTTGCCTCGCCCCAATTTAAGCCTTCAGACAAACTTTACAGTAATAATGCAACACAAATATTTAAATTTTCAATGTGGTTTATTTAAATGGAATCAGTAGAAAGCGATTTGATGAACAATATTTTTCGATTTGTTTTCCGGAGCAAAACCAAATAACGAAGATGATTTACCAACACGCGAACATGCAACGTACATCTGACCGTGCGAAAAACAGGGAAATGCGAGATCAATCCCACAGACTTCTAGTAATTGGCATTGCGATTTATTAATTGTCATCGCAAATGCCAATCGAACGAAGAACTGAACCCGCTTGAATTGGAATAATGGGAATTCGTGGGATTAGGACTTCCTCTCCTTGGAATTTGCCCTTGATAACATATTTGAGAGTATAACATACCTAATTATCGTGCCACCAAACAGCAGCAATAGATTTGTTCCTATCAAAACAAAAGTCTGACGTGCGATGAGGATGTTTAATCATTTTTTTTAAGTTAATCAATGGAGCATGATTAGTGGGATTAACCCGCCTGTGAAGCATTTAAATATCCGTGTCCTGTCTCGGGTACATAAGGAGGTAAAATATTTTTTTTTTTTGCAAACAATGTACGACCAATGCTTTCATACTACTTTGAAGTAAAGAATTAAGAAGAAATTGTAAGTGCAATTTAAAAAATAGATGTTTAAAGTGAGCATTTGTTACATATCAGATGCAATAGCAATAACGAAAAAATTGGATTTACTTAATTTTAATTAATCTTTCGTGTAGAGAATACCTTAAAAGTGCTATGTTATGTTATAGTTCGGCTTGTAATAGAAGTTAAATGTTCCCAGATTGAAATATGCCATCAATGTTGTTGATTTGATTTGTGAAAAAATCGTAATTTCAATGCAATTCTGCCGAATCACGTTTTTCAGGAATTTTTCGAGTTTTCCACTAAGAGTTTTCTATTTTGCAATTCGAAAAGCTACAACGGAACAATTGCACACAAAATTCCATACTAAAAATTAATATTCGATTTTTCCAATTTCCCGGCTTTTCCGTACGGTTTTCCCAAAATTTTCTTTCGTACTAACATTCTCCTGGCAATTACGAACAACTGAAAAAAAAATTTGAGCCAAATCGGCCCAGCCGTTTTAGATTTATGGAGCGACAATAAAATGTACACCTCTTTTTATATATATAGATAGATATTATCATTACCATGTCTTGAACGATGACATATTTTCACATTGTCTTACTTGATCCTAAACTGAATTTTATACAACACATTTCATTTACAGTAAATAAGGCTCTATCTGTCTTGGAGTTTCTAAAACGCTGGACTTAAGAGATTACCAACCTTTATATAACGAAACAATCGTATACATCTATAGTTATACTGTCGAATCTGTTTAGAAGCAATATTTGCTCTTGTGTCTCCGTAGATTAGAGTATGCAAAATTTTCCGCCATATAATAATAGACTTGCTTTTTTAACAAGTTTGAATGTTCCATCACGTCCTACTAAAGGGTTCGCCAAATAACTTTTTGTTTTTGCTTTAAATGCTGTAAACAAAACTACTGAATATTTTCTCAATATTTTTTTTTATTAGTAGTTAATTATAAAGCACTAGGTCAATTTAATAAAAAAATTTTTAAAAAACTTTTACTTTTATTATTTTTCCGATATTTCGCTACACCGTTGGTTGGCATTATACGGACTGCCAAAAATTCACAAAGAGGAATTTTCTTTAAGACCAATTTGTTCATTTGTTAATTCACCATCTTACGAATTGTGTAAATATGTTACTAATATATTGAAGAAGATCACTGAGGGTTCTAAGTATAATATAAAAAATTCAATTGAATTTAAAATGATGATGCCAACCAATGGTGTGGCGAAATATCGTAAAAATAATAAAAAATAAAAGTTTTTTAAAAAATTTTTTATTAAATTGACCTAGTGCTTTATAATTAACTACTAAAAAAATATTAAAAAGGTCAAAAAACTATAACTATTATATTCTTTTTTTATTTGAAAGCACAATCTTTCGGGTTAATAATGGAAAATAACTACATTCAAATGGCTGCCATGCAGTAGCCTACACGATCGGTCCAATTTTTAAGTACATTATCGATTGTGTGCAGCTGTATTTCACCAATGGCTTCACGAATATTGTTCTTTAAAGCGTTAATTGTCTCTGACTTGTCGACGTAACACTTATCTTTGACAAATAATACTCCAACGGTATCAAATCACAGCTCCGAGGTAGCCAAACGACATCAGCTCTGCGGCTGATATTGCGATCTTCAGGGCGCAAATCATCAAGTGTAGCTTCGGTTTTGTGGCACATAGCGCCGTCTTGTTGAAACCAAATGTTGCCAATATCCCCCTTTTCAATTTTTGTGAACAAAAATTCGTTCAACATTGCTCGAAACGATCGCCATTGTAACGGCCACCCCTTGCTCATTTTCGAAGAAAAATAGCCCAATTATGCCTCTGGACCAAAATCCGGACCAAACAATGACTCGTCTTGGGTGCGTCAGCTTTTCAATGTATGCGTGCGGGTTTTCTGTACCCCAAATGCGACAATTTTGCTTGTTTACATACCCGCCAAGATCAAACTGAGCTTCATCTGAAAAGATGATTTTTTTTTGCAAAAATCAGCATCTTCTGTAATTCGATCGTAGGCCCACTTAGCGAAGCGAAAACGCATTGGATGGTCACTTGGCTTCAACTCCTGAACCAATTGGACTTTGTTTGGCGTCATACTAAGGTTTTTATGCAAAATTCGTCTCAATGATGTCTCTGAAATGTTCAATTGTTGGGAACGACGGTGAATTGATGTTGATGGCGCTTCAAGAACACTTTCTGCCGCAGCAGCAATATTCTCGGGTGTACGCACTGTTTTTGGCTTTTCACGCTTTGGTTTATCGATGAGGATGCCAGTTTAATTTACTTTTTTCACACGATAACGAACATACGGAGCTGATGGTACTTCTCTTCTTCCAAAACCCGTACGCAATTTTCGCACACATTCTGCAACATTATCATGATTTTCAAAGCAATGTCGCAATATTATCCAGCGTTGTTCAAGCGTATACACAACCATATTCGTTTACCGGAAGGATAAAACTAATTATCTGTCAAATTAACCACGAAATTCACGAAATAAGCACTGCTTAGTAAAGAAAATGTTAGATGGCGGACCCTTTACATGTCGAAGTTTACCGAGCTAACTATGCGAGCTGAGATCTGTTATTATAGATTTTTTTCTGCATTTAGTGATTATTATCAGAACGTAAATACGGTTATAATTTGGGCCGTTTTTTTTTCGAAGATGAGGCTGGAAATTCGGTAACTGTCAATGGATCACGCTATCGCGAGATGCTAACAGTTTAATTTTGGCCTTTTATTGACGACGTTGATATCAGGGACGTGTGGTTTCAACAGGACGGTGCCACATGTCACACAGCCAATGTAACATTTAATTTATTGCAAACCGAATTTGCCGATGGCATAATTTTACGATAATTAGCATTTAAGTCGCCAGCTAGATCGTGTGATTGAACATCACTGGATTATTTTTTCTGGAGCTATGTTAAGGACAGTGTTTATACAGAGCCAGTCGAATCGATTTCAGTTTTAAAGCTAAAAATCCTTGATTTGATTAACGAAATAGGACCGCCATTTTGCCAAAAAGTAATTAAAAACTTTGATGAAAGAATCGAAATCTGTCAGCGGATTTGCCAAATGTTAGTTTTCTTTCATAATTGCCGATTGTAATACAGTATTAATTTGTATTATGTATTTAAATCTAAATTTTTTGTTTTATTTTGTTTTAGAAAACAAACTTCTTGCTAAAAAGCCCTTTTTTATATTGTAAAGATATTGAATCTATAGACTGAAAAATAATTAAATAAATATGACCATTTTATGACTGCTCATAGAGTTCATTTGTGGATTTAACCCCAATTTTGCATAGAAAACTCCAAAAAATAAGATAGTTTCTTAATGGTTGCTGTTTTTTATAGCAGATTTTCGAATATTGTTGTGTTTTTGCTTCGTTGGTTGAGTATAATTTTTATTTAATCAATTTGAAATAAAAAATTCTTGAGTTTTTTACTTAAAATTTGGGTAAAACCCACTGATGATTTTTAAACGACAGATTGAAAGTTAAAACAATATAATCATGTTAATCGTTTTAATAACAAATACAAGTAGCAAGGGTTTATTTTTTATCAGTTTGTGTAAAATAAACTTTTCGTATAAAAGATTTTATTTCACATTTATTTGTGACATTTTTTTTAATAGTCAAGTACAGAAATAAGCGTAACGAATATAGGACAAAGCTGTAAGGATTATAAAGAAAAGAAATAGCGATAAAGCTACTGTACAAAGTACTGAAAAAGATGTAATATAAAGGTGCATCGATACTCCAACAAATACATATTATGCCAAACCCAATTAGAAATTATTTAGTTAGGCGACAATGCGGCATGGTGGTCTTCTTGTCGTATAATTTCTTGTTTTATTTTTATTTTCTTATTTTTTATTTTCTTGCGACAACCAGGATAGGCAAGTATAATTATGACAAAGACATTGTAGCATACCGCACACAATGAAATATTTTCCCTTCGGCTATTGCTAAGCTTAATAATCGTTTCTTAGTGGTTAGTGGAATGCTTTTGGGTGCAAAGGTCAAGAATATGTGGGGAAATCTGCTTACGAAAGCAGACAAACTTATCTGATTTACAAAGATTGAGAGATAGAGACACCAGACATTCAACTGAAAATGATACAATAGGTAAAACGAATAAGAAATATTAACAGCTTATAAAAAGGCAGCAGACGCTGCCAATCTTACAGACATCATCAGGAACTGGATTTGGAACTACTTTAAGAATATGTTAATTGTACATCCCTTAACCGATTTTTTTTAATTGAAAATATATTCTGAAGGCTGGTATTGTTGTGGTGCAATTTAGTTTTAAGATTCTACAAAGATTTTTAGTTTTGAAAAATTGTTGAACTACAGGGAGTCTGCAGGGAAAATGTACTATTTTGTTTTGGCGCTGTTTTGGTAAACAATAGTCTTGCCAGTTCATATTTGGCAGTCGTGAAGCAGACACGTGGCAACACGAACTTGTTTTAATCGTTAAAAAATCTTATGAAAATCAATCATCGATTACTGTGATGATGAGAAAGTTACGAGAAATTTTTGTGAGAAGCAACGTGCTAAAAAAACGCACTATATATCGTGAAGCAAATGATTTCGAAGAAAAAGGGTGTGTAGGTGATAGGCCCAAGCATAGACCACAACGTACGGCAAGATCAAAGTAATCCATCAACCTCAATTCGACGCCGTGCTCAGTAGCTTGGACACAATTTTGCACAAAGATTTGCATTTGTTTTCATATAAGATTTAGTTGACACAAGAGCTTCTTCCACAAGACCATTTACGTTGCCGTAGATATGCCAATATAATATTACAGCTCGCCCATGACAACCCCGATTTTGATGAAGAAATCATAATCAGTGACGAGGCACATTTCCATTTAAATGGATAAGTGAATAAACAGAATAGTCGGTTCTGGGGAAACCCTCAATTTATATAACAGTCACCTTTGCATCCATTAAACGTGCCTGGTGTGCAGTTCTCTCTAGAGGCATCATTGAACCTTACTTCTTTAAAAATGAAAACGACGTAACGGTAACTGTGAATGTGTGTGATATGATTGAAAACTTTTTAACGCCACAACTGCATGCTTTGGGCTTCATTAAAATGTGGTGTCATCAAGACAGTGCCACATCGCATACAGCCAAGATGACGATGAAATAACTGCGAGACGTCTTTCCACAACAAGTTATTGCAAGAAATGGTGATGTTGATGGGGATATCTGAAAACCAAGGTTTATGCAAACAAATCTGAAACGGCTAACAATGGCTAACAGAGGCGGACATTTATCTGATATTCCATACATAATTGCCGACATTGAATATAAGATCCATTCTTTCCCCCGGAGGCACATTTATCGGTCTTTATAGAATACTTTACTATCTAGACTTGTGCTGCTGGGGTATAAGGGAGCCCAGTCCCCTGAAGGCAGCAGGCAACTAGAACCTCTACGTTATTTTCACGGGAATCAGTATCCCACAGAGTTCCGCTAATTGTCTCTTTAGACTTTTAGCTGTTTCTCTGTGTGATTATTGAGGTTGGCCCTTCGGAAGTATCGTGGTGGCTGTGGTTTTAAGGCCCCATACAGGTATTGTTTTATGGTGCCAGGATCATTTCACCTTTAATCACACGTACCTGGTGAATGATCCTAGATCCAGTGAGCATGCTAGTCATGTGTTCTGGACAGGAGTTGGATAGTCTCCAGCTCTTCGGCAAGGAATTAGTCTTCGGCTTCCTAGGACGTGAATGACGTTGCTTTTCATTCACAGTGGTTTGACCACCATCTGATTAAGGCCCACGGCCAGGTGCAGATGTAAATCTTATCACGAAATAAGATCCATTCTCTTTCATTTAATCAAGAATTATAAATAACATTAGCGTTATAATGAAGCGAATAATTATTAATACGACTTAGGCTCACGTATATTTTATTTTCAAATTTTTAAAGAAATATAAATTGTTTACAAAAGTTAGTTAAAAGTTATATAATGAAGCATTTTCGCATTCATCTATTCTAAACTCAAAAACGTTTGAATTTATGGCAATTTTAATTTACTTTTTTAATTAATAAAAAGTTATCTTATGTCTTTTAATAAAAAAGTTTATTGCGTTTATAAAGTTTAACCGGAAAACAAAATTGAGACTAAATGAAATATTTCAATAATTGGATCTCATCTGAATTAAAACTGCCTGCAAAATATTCTAAAATTCCCTAACTATCTGGCTATTTAAATTAAAGATGTGATAAGCTACTATAGCACAATGATTTGAAAACCTTTTATTAAATTTATTAAAATTTATATAATTTATTATTAATTTTTTCGAGAATGCAGCTAATACCATAGAATAATAATCCAAATTTAAAAAAGTACGAGCAGGGCCGTACTTGCTCGAGAACCTAAGCTTTCAAACTCCTTGTCATCCCTGGTAAGTGGTAGCAGGGTGCAAATTAGATTTCTTTCGAAATCAGTTACTAAAACATTCAATTATTCTATAGTTCTTATCGGTATATTTTCTGTACAGTGGGAATTTTTAGTTTGTATTTTAAGCAACTTATCGGTGTATTGTATTTATATAAAATTAAAATATTTTAAAACTAATTTATTCTTCCTATTTCCACATTTTGGTATTTTGCTGTCGAATTAAGATTAAACAAAAATTATTTAAATAAAATCTGTTTACTAAATTTATGTGTTTTACACCCAACATACACCATTTCCTCTTACATTTTGTATGATCGCTACACAGTTTTTTTATTATTAAACCTTTTTTTGTTGTTGTTTTTGTGAAGCAATAACTTGTTTTGTAAAGGCACATGTAAAAAGTGATTTGCATATTTTAATGACTTAATAGATGTGCGTACACGCAGTTCAAAGAAATTCTTAAATTCTTTTTGTAAATTTACTGGAGTACTGAGCGTGACTTATTTTCCAATAGAGTTTTATACCTTCTTTTAATATAAACAAATAGTACTTAACATTTTATCAATTATACACACATACACACATACATATGTATTTAAGTATTATAAAATACATGCGTTTAGGCATTCTTAATTTTCCTGGCGTTTAATAGTTTTGTATGATTCCTATTCACACAACTTTATTATTGTTATTATTTTGTACCTGTTACAACTTTTGTTCCTACAGTTTAAATAGTAATAAAAAATTGTTTAATAATAATAAAATAATAATAAAAATTAAATATTTTAATTTAAAACTACCCTACAGAAATGTACATATATGACGATGTGGACTGTAAGTAAATTAACTCTTTGTAAAGAATTTAGCATTTTAAAAAATGTGAACACATAATAGTAATAAAATATCGTACCTTCGTGTATTGCTTTCAAGGTTAAAATATTTCCAACTTTGGGAAATATAAAAATATTATTTACATTTAAATTTGATCCAAACAATGATTTTCGTTTAATTTTCATTAATAATTATTATAATTATCATATTATTTTATTTTATTTAAAAATATATTAATTATATAAATTGACACCTGTAATAACATTTTGAAATTATTCGGATATCGAAAATGTTATTAGTTACATAAGCATTATATTGATATAATGCTAACTATGATTCTACATAAAAAATAATTTAAATTTTACCTGAATTATAGTCGTTATAATTGTAAGTTCAAAAGGAGGTCCAAAATTAAATTTCCAAATTATGATATTTTATTATTTTTTTTATTATTTTTTAATTAAATTATTATCAAACAATTTCTTTTTTTGGAATTTAATCTACGTTAATTTGTGCTAGATTCCTTTGATAAATATTTTATAATATTCTTATTGAATATGTATTAATCTTTTAAACGGTCTTTTTAATTTAATTTAATATATTTTCAATATTTCGCTTTCCTATGGAAAGCTTCTTCAGGAAAATTAATTTTTAATAACAAAAATTATTAACAAATTGAAAATAATTTTTTTTTAAAACATTTGACAAAACATATAAAATAAGTTTCTTCATACATACATACATACATACAAAATTAAAATTTCAAATATTTAAACATACAAAAAACAAAAAAACGGAAATTAGATAACAAATTCTCTCTTATGAGATAATTATAACAAATTATGTGTCTTTTGAATTAAGTACCTATAATTCTGCGCTAAATTGTCTGTGTCTGTTTTGAAATTTATTCTCCTAACATTTAGTACATTAACAATTTCTAACATATAACATCTCTTGTAGTGTTTTTCTATATCAAATATTGATGTTTCCTCAAACTTTGGATAATGATTATATTTCTTAAAATGCGAAGATAAGGTTGTCTTCTTTCTGAATTATTCCTATATTTTTGGTCACATCTGTGACCAGGTAATCGTGTTTTAAGTTTATTTTTTGTTTACCCAATATCAACTTTGTCACAGCTCACCTGGTCATTTCCTCCACATGGTATCCTGTATACTACATCATATATTTCCATTTTTCCAATTTTATCCTTCATACTGCTAAATAATTTATTTAATGTGTTATGTGTTTTGTGTGCAATTATATATTTATCTGTGTCATATATTTTAGACTTTCTTAATCTTTCTGATATTCCAGGAACATAAGTTAATGATTTATAAATTATTGGTTCTGCCATAGTATTTCCTAAATTATGCCTATGATTACCACATTGTCTAATTAATAATGATTCTGGAAAATCATTGTCATTAAGTATATCTCTTATTGTGTCCTTATTCTTCAAATGAAATTCTCTATCACTTATAGTCAATATTCTGTCTATCATGTTTTTCGCCGTATTTATTATAATTTTTGTCGGATGTTTGGAATAAAAGTTAATAATTCTTCCAGAAGATGTTGGTTTCTTATACCAATCAAACACTAAATTATTTCCCTTTCTTATTATCAATATATCTAAATGTGGAAGTTTAGATTATAACTCTCTTTCAATCGAAAATTTAATATCCGAATGAAAACTATTCAATTCTGACAAAATATCATCCACTGCATATCTAAAGTTATGCAAAATAAATCATCTACATATTTTGTGATAATCTTCGGTTTAATATGCATTTTACTAATACATGAATTTAGTAATTCCTCCACAACAATATCAGCTATAATTGGAGATGCTGGAGAGCCCACAGGGAGGCCCTCCTTCTATTGATATATCCTATTATCATATTGAAAATACCTATTGTCTTCACTGCAAAACTTAAGAATACGTAAAAATAATTCCTTCTCAATATTCGAATTTTGTTCTATTATCTGCCATTTTTCCTCTATAATTCTCAAAGCTAAACCTACAGGAATACTTGGAAAAAGTGAAACTACATCAAATGAAAACAATCTATCATTATCTTGTATATTTATTCTCTTGGCTTTATCTTTAAATTCCAATAAATTTCTAAGATTATATATTGATTGTCCTGTTATTACCTTAAGAATATTCGTTATGTACTTGCACAGTCCGTAGGCCGGGGAATTAATGCAAGAGCAAATAGGCCTTAAAGGAAAATTCTGTTTATGGATCTTAGGTACTCCATATAGCTTTCGAGAATTTCATACATTAGTCTTAAGTCCATTTCTCTCCATTATTGAAATTATATCTTTTTTAAAAAGTTCATCAACTAAAACATCGTTTTTTTTTTGCAATTTAGTAGTAGGATCTTTATTCAATATTGAGTATTTTGCACAATCGTTAAGAATGTCATTTATTCTCGAATTATAATTGTCTCTGCTCATAGCAACAGTAATATTACCCTTGTCAGCATTAACAATTAGTATGTTGCTATTGTATTCAAAAATGTTTAGCGGTTTTTACTTTATCTAATATAAAAATATCCCATGCTGTAGGTCTAATGTTGCTAATGTTTGCATAATCATTGCTAGTTATGTCCGCGCTACTTCCTAATCCTCTGTTTCTTTTATAGTCTGAATCAAATTATCTCCTTCTGAAATTACCTTCATCATAGGAAAATTTTTCTTTTCAAGTGGTAATGCAAATTTCTGTCCTAGAGAAAGAATCCACATAACATCCACTGGAATATCTATGTCAGTCTTGTTAATTGTGTTTAAGGTTATGTTGTCTTACAACTGGTTCTTGCAGCACTAATGTTACTGGTTAGATCTCCAGAGGCCATTTATTTCTCTCCAGTTTTAGGCTCCTGCTAGTCTAGGCGGCTCGTACCGTCTTAAACCCCCGAAGGTACATGTCAAGATGGGGACAGATACACCTTTACTGCATGCCTCTGGGAGGGTACGCTTTATTAATACCGATCTAAATACGCCTATATCTAGGTAAATATCTATCTATATACCAAACCATTCAACTGGGTTATTTGGTACAACATTACCCGGTTTTGCCTTTATCTCTGCAAAATAAATTATAAAACTTTATCCAGTAACGCTGCATGTTTTTCAGTAAGTTTTAAATTTCTTTTGTGGGTTGCAAAAGTGTTTTTTTATTTACTCTTTCAATCAGATACTAAAAATCACTTGCTCAGGAAAGAACAGTTATTAATACTACAAAAGAAGCATCTAAATTTGTTTAAATATTATACTAAAGGCCCTTTTCGAGACAAAGGACGAAAAATGTCCATGTTCATTTAAATTGTGTGGGAAAATTAAAATTTAGAAAGTAAATTGGCTTAAAACACACACTTTTTAAAACAATTTAAATTATATTGACCCCAATATAAAGCAAAATAATGGGAGTTAATTAGGGAATATAATGCCGTGCAAACGTCAGCAGACATTCGCTCTTTTCATAAAATTTTGACGCACATTTTGCAACAAAGCTTCGCTTATCTCGTCAATGTAGCACTAAATTTCATCGTTTACAGTGGCAGCTTTTTGTGAATTGTTCACATAAGCCCGGTTTTTTAAATGGCCCTGGAGAAAATTATCCAGCGGCCAATTGATCGTTAAATTTCTCATCATGCAATAACTGGATTGTTTTCTTGGCTGTATGCCTTGTGGCGTCGTCTTCTGATACTAAGCTTTGCTGATATCCACATCACTTAATTGTGGCTACAAAAAATTGGTTATCATGCTTGGGTAGTGCAGAGAATTCACGGTGACAGCGATTCCTTGCTCATTTTTGAAAAACAAAATATAAAGGCCAACGATACCATCCGACTACAATTCGCACTATACGATTAATTGCTTTTAGTATAAAGGTTTTTAAGGACTATTTGTAGATTTTGTTAGCCACATATGCGACAATTTTATTTGTTTACATAACCAGTGAGGATGATTTTGTTGAAAAATTCACAAACAATGGTCGGTTGGCTTTAACTGTTGAACGACTTAATCTTAATAAGCGTGAAAATTATGGTTTTAGTGATGCTCTACTGTTGGGAACATAAACGAGTTAATGCGCTGGGCTCATTCTAAAGACTGCTGTACAGTGACTATGTTTACATCACTACGGTCGCTACGAGCGTATCATTTTCATATATTGCCAGCCTCGAATATAACGATTAGATTATGCACAGCAGCCTCAGAAATGAATCGGTAAATTTTCACCATTTTGGGGAAAAATGTTTGCATAAAAGTTAAAGATTTGGATAACAAACGACAAGTTAATTAACGTCTTAAGCCCTTTTTTGGAATAAAAAAATTTATTACCCCATCTTTTAGAATATAACCATTCTATTTTAATTTATTAAATACTTTTTGACATAGATCACTAAATATGTACTTACTTGTAGCATTTGCCATCACGCATAGAAAAGAAAAGCCATGGTTGGCCGATATATCGCACCCTAAATACAAAAGGATCACAACTCAAAATTGTCCAAAACTGACTGTTTCTCCATAAATTAATTCAGCGTACACATCATCACATCACTGTCTTCTTTAACTGGAAAAATATATTTATGTCTATTTTTGTATTAGGTGTGTTGCTTCTGCGCGATGAACTAAACAATTTTTTGTCTCTCCTAAAAATTGTAGTATTTTCCGTTGCGACCCTTTTGTATTTTTTTTTTAAAGAAGTAGCACTTCAGGCAACAATGGCTATTTAGTCAAGTACCGACTACAGGATAGTCGGAAATTAATTGCCGTATAGGAGAGCACAGCGACCAGTGACTATAGCTTCATCGCTGAACAGCCCCACCGACAGTCAATTTTTATTTTTGTAGTGAAAAACGCAGCCAACGTCTTCGTTAGGAATCGAACCCACAACCCCCAGACTGTGAAGCTAGTACACTACCTACTAGTCTAAAGGGGCACCTAGGGTGCGATATGTACTATGATTGCATTCGATAGACACAATTTTCATAAGTAATAATAAAATTGTTATCATTAAACCACCTCTATCATATTATATGCTTTATTAAATTATTATGCTAATAGATAGTTTTAAATTGTCTTAAACGTGTCTATACTTTTCAAATCTCCTGTTCTTTCAAGGCTGATTTAAAGTGCTTAATAAGATGATAACAAAAATTCTATTAGACATTTCCTGCAGTTCAAATAGCCGAGCGACTAAACTTTTTTAATAGAATCAAGTTCGAACTATATATATGTATGTTAAATTTGCGTTTAAAACTTTAACATTGTGAAAAAATTGTTTTAAATTATATTGTTGCTTAGTTTAGGAATTCTTAAACCTTTTTCAAATCTAAATTAAAGTAATTTTTGAATCGTAGTATAATTTAATTAAACAAGTTTTTCATTATTCTCATCGTTCGTGGTCTCAGTTTTTATTTCAGTTTTTGCTGATAAAAAGTGATTTAAAATTTAACGATCACTAGAAAAATTTTAATAAAAAGAAAACAAAGAGACAGGTAAAATTGTTTTTAGATTTAAGCATTAACACATTGTGTTACCACATTTTACAACATAGCAGAAACTATAAAAGAATGACAATTGTAATACCGTGTGCATTGATATAAAAAAACCCAGAATAATTAAAATTTAGGAGATTTAAATACCCGAAATAGACCATAAAATTCAACTAAATGTTTAACACGTTTAATTTTATATGTGTGTATATATGTGAATTTCGCTAAAAGCTTAAAAATTAAAGATACGAAATAGTAAAAAACTTTTAAAACCTGAAAAAATTATACGACAAAAGCTAATCATTAAAACTAACTAGAAACAACTGAAAACAAATTCAAAAGATAAAGAACCCCATTAAAATACTAAATCCCTATATAGATATTTAAAGAGTATATATATATATATAAGCATATATGTATATATACATATACATATTTCTTTAAAAAATAAGAACGATAAAAACGAAAGCAAATTTTAAAAAAGTGCGTAACAAAGCAATTATATGTACTCAAAAATTAAATCGAAACCAACAAATGACTACTCAAGTGTGAATGAACTTATCAAATCATACACACATCAATACTCTCTAAATGGTATCGCCTCAACACAGCTATTAAAATAATATTCTCAACTATTTATTATTTCATTTAGACACCTATTAAGGAAGCATAACAACAAAAAATTAAAACTATTTTTTTTTTAAAGCAAAACTATATGTGATAACAAAGAAACCTATGAACTTGTACTTCTAATTACACCCTTTACAACAAAAAAGGAAAAACGCGAAATACCTTTCAAGGTATCATGTCTTAATGTCATTAATATTAAATACAATGACAAAAAATTAAATAAAATACAACAAATGCCAACTGTAAGAACTAATGGAATACTAATAGAAAAGCAAAAGTCGTTGAGCCCATTTTTTATGGGTTTTTCAACAAGAAGTCTTATTTTCTAAAACAAAATAAAACAAATAATTTAGATTAAATCGATTAAAATTTTTATTGTATTATGAAAAATTCGGCAATTATGAATGAAAAATTATATCAGGCAGAAGTCCACCACGACCACTTTGAGAGATGTCAGATGACAGTGGTGGCCTTATTTCGTTAAACACATCACGGATTTTCACGATTGGCTCCAAATAGACTCTGTCCTTACAAAAAATAATCCATTGGTGTTAAATTACACCATCCAGCTGGCCACTTAATAAATAAGTTGATCGTTTCATTTAGGCTGTTCGACATGTGGCATCAGCCATATGCCAGTGATATCCACGTCGTCAATAATAGACCAAACTTGGGTTGTTAGCATCTCGCTATGGTGTGATCTACTGACCGTTACCGCATTTCCAGCCTCATCTTCGAAAAAAAACGACCTAATCACGCCTCCAGACCACATAGCGCACCATACAGTAATAAGTAGATAATAGAAAGGCTTCTCACTAATCGCTCTACGAATTTCAGAAGCCCAAGTGAAAATTGGCTTCGTCTGGAAAAATGATTTTTTCAGAAAACCAGCAGGTTGTTCCTGAATGATTTGAGCGATGTAAATGATGATAAATGATGAGGTGATGTAAATAATCGGTCGGTTTCAATTCCTGCACCAGCTGAACCTTGTAAGGGTTCAAAGGTAAATTCTTACACAAAATTTACCATATGGTGGTTTTGGATACCACAATTGTAGAAAACATCGAGGAATTGACAAATTTGAGGTTGTTTCAACACTGTCGGCCACGGCTGCGATTTTTTTCAGTTGAATGAACGTTGATGTTCGCACATTTTGTATCGAGCCTGTCGATTTAAATTTAGCTATCAAATTCCTTATAGCGATCCGATAATATCACGAATTTTACGAAATGTAACTTTAACAGAACCACCATTTTCATAGTTAATTTTAATTATTTTAATGCAATTTTCGTACGAAATTGAAATCGTGGTTGTAATTGTCAATGCATTTTCTACAAATCCGCCGAAAAACTAAATGCCAAAACTAGCATTAAGTGGCGATTTTGAAGACATATCTTTCTGATGTAAACTGGAGTTGCCGTTCAGCATATAAATTGAAGCAATAAATAGTTCAGCTGAACCACTAGAAAGAGAGTAAGGTCAGGTACATGAAACAATTAAGAACAAATCAGGACCACATAATTTCTGGTTGACTATTGAGAACTTACAATAGATACAATTACTATAGATATAGAGCAAGAAAATTTTCCAAAGTACAGTTTTAAAAATAATATGAGAAATAACATAATAGGGCACCAGAAATATTTGCAGATGATGGCACCATTTGCCATTCGAATTTATTTCGTAATAGACCGAACTAATTTAAGTTGAGTTACATAAGGCGGAGCATGAATAACACGATCAATCTCGATCTCGCAACAATCTGAGAATGCGGTCGTGTGAATATAGTCGATTTTAATGTCCATAAGACGTAATGTTGCATGCTTACGCAGAGATCTGTGTTTTTGGAAATGGTGCTGTATCTATTACTATGAGTAGAAGGGAATCGAAAGCTCTTGATATTCATGGCATAACAATTCAGTGTGATGTTCGATGGACTCAGCACATTTTTCAGGTTTTTAAAAAAGTTTTCAAGTGCCTAGTTTTTCTAAAAAAACTCCTAGGTATGGGCAGGCGGCCCATACTCTATTTTCGAGCTGCTTGACCGCATACAGGAGAGAGCCAAGGCTAATTGGTGACAGTAGAGTATTCAACTTTATTGATTCTCTATTTCACTGTTGTATCGTTACTACAATAGTAACTATTCTAATGAAATTCGAAAACTTCTTTCAGTTACTCGCACGTTCTTGCGAATAACTCAATTTTCTTAGAGAGCGCATCCTTATGTAGTTGATTGGCCCGTGAATCGCATTACGCAAATCGAATGTCCACAAACACTACTCCTTTTTCATCACCCCAAATTCTAAAAAACAAAAAAAAAAAACGAAACATCTCTAACAGCCATTTGACTGTTCCGAAAGGTTTTATTATAAAAATCAGTGCGATTTATTACCGGTCTCTTCAATTACTTCCGATATCAAAGTTTTATTTACTTTGCGATACTGAAGTATACAATAACCACTTTGCTTGTAAGAAATAAAAGAATAATATTGGATGGTTTTTTAGAAGGCAATCATCACTGTCTTCAAGGAAAAACTGAAAATAACATTTTTGTTTTAATGTCAGAAATATCTTACATTTTTCTCATTGTTGTTGTTGTTATGCTAGCCAGTAAAGTGTGGTATAGAGTGCTAAGCACAAACAAGTTATAAAATACTATGCCTTAGTGAATTAAAAAAAATCTTGTATTATTTTGGCCTTCAAAAATTTTGGCGGTTATTGAACCAACAACAACATACCTAAAATTATGTATGTATATCGTTTAACTACAACTACATCTACACAAACAACAATAAAATAAACGTTTTTAAAGAACGAACTCTCCAAGCCTAAGCCCACAAAAAAGCCAGACAACAAAAACAACACATTATTTACAACAAAACATACAAACGCGTACATTAATAACACAAAGCTATTTCTCATATACATATGTACATACATATACATATACATAAAAGCACGCACTCTCTGTTAAAAAAAGGCAGGGAAAAGTTTGTAAAAAAAGCGCTCATTTGAGAAATGAATGTCTAACTAAGAAATGTATAATAAAACAGCAACATCAAATTAAAGCAAAAAAAAAAAACAAATAAAATAAAACAAACCTTCGACTCTTTGACGTTTCCACCATAAAATATTAACGCAAAGGGCAACAAACCGACGTTTGGTTAAATTGACGTATTTATGTGTGTATGCTTGTATATATGTAGCACAATATTTTGAAAGTTTTGTGCGTTTCATTTTTTGCCTAAAAAAAATTCTCAAGTGAGCATTGTGTCTCTTCATTCAGTTTGTAACACAACGAACAGGTCCCATATACTACCATTATCAATTAAATCAAAGAGAGGCTAGAAAAGCAACCCTGCTAGAACTAAAGTCCATTCTCAGTGCTTGATTGGAAATTTAGTTTTTCACCCCTGCTCATGCAATGCATTATACCAGAATTAGGAAATTATATTACGGGGAGGAGGAAAGAGGGAGTAGTGTTTGTGAACATTCAATTTTAATTTTCCTACATTAAAAGTGACACGAAAGACATCTGGAGGGAGTTTATTCTAGATACGAACTGTTCTACTAAAAAAACGAATTTTCCCTATAATGCGTAGTTGGATTCACTGGCCAATCGACCACAAATGGATGCGCTTTCAACGAAAATCGAGTCAACCCAACTACGTACGAGTTTCGGGAAAAAGCTCCCTAATTTCTTTAGAGCACTTACATTTGTAGTAATGATACAACAATGAAATAAAAGTAAATGTAGGTCACATTGCGTCGATGCTCTAGGAAATCAGTATAGTTGGATACCCTATCATCCCCAATTTGTTTTATCCTCTAAATTTCTTTAATACAGTCAGCAACTAAGGACAACCTGATAATAACATGTTAGCGGGTAATAATGTGCGTGAAACATAAATCTCAACATCAACAAGTCTCCTGGGCCGGATAGGATTCCAGCACTGGTCTTGAAACAGTGCTCTACTACACTAGCGCGTCCGTTAGCAGCGAAGCAAGGTTAGAAGGTTGCTAATGTAACGCCGATCCCCAAAAAGGATGAGGCTAACAACTCTTAAATTTACTGCCCAATCGCAATTTGTTCTGCATTCTCTAAAGTGATGTAAAGTATGATTAATTTTCATCTTGTGAGATACCTGGCGTCCAACATCCTACTTAGCGACCGACAGTATGGCTTCCGTAGGGTTCGCTCTGTGGGTGACTTGCTGCCTTTCCTATTGGAATAATAGTGCAAATAAATATATCATTTCGTACAAAGTTCCCCCCGGGGGCACATGATAGTCTTTTTGGAACCTACTATTCCATTTAGACTGGTGTCTTGCAGGGAAAAAGGCAGCCCAGACCCCTCAAAGGCTAGTAGGAGTTACCTGGACTATCCACATATTTCTACGGAAATCAGTAAGCCCCAGAGTTCACTATTTGTCTCTTGAGACAATTAGCTGTTTTCTGACTGGTTATTGAGATTGGCCCCTATATGGGAGTATCGTGGTGGTTGTGGTTTTGCGGTCCTCGCATGATTTTGATTGGAGGGCCAGGATCATCCCGACTTTAATCACACCTACGGGTGAATGATCCGGATCCAATGAGCATGCTAGTCACGTGTTCTGGACAGGAGTTGGATAGTCTACAGCTCTTCAGCAAGGAGTAGTGGTTTGCAGCCCTGCTCTGGAACCGCTGAAATTGCAACTACGAAAGACCTGTTGCTAGAATTAGTCTTCGGCTTCCAAGGAAATTTCGCATAAAGTAAGGTGCTGGCTCTAGATACTTCCAAGCCGTGTGATAGAATGTGCCAAAATGCACTTCTGTCAAAATTTGTTAATTTTAGTGTTGACGATAATATCTTCAGATTTATATCGAGATTTCTCAGGAATGGCACTATACGAGTTGTTATAGATGGGATTTCATCAGATGAGCTCAAGATTTATTCTGGGGTACCGCAAAGCACCGTTCTTTCCCTTGCCCTATTTCTTGTTTTTCTAAATGACCTTTTCTGTCAAACTTTCAACCCTATCTACTCTTTCACAAATGACACCACCATTTAATATTCGTATTTATTTGGTAAGACACCGAACCAGTTGGAAGTGAGTTCCAAAACGCGGAACATGGCTAATACGCTTAGTTACAAACTGCAACAATCTCAGAACGGGGCCGCGAAATACTGTCGATTTTAACGCCCGTAAGATGAATGTTGCATGCTTACGCATAGATCTTTGTTCGGAAATAGTACTTCATTTGTTGCTATGGGTGGAATAAATATAAAAATTCAGTATGCTGTTCGATGGACTAAGCACATTTTTCAGATTTTTAAAGAAGCTTTCAAGTGCCTCTGCTTTCGAAAACGGTCTAAGAGATACTACACTTCATTCGATCTTCGTACTATTTACACTACCTACACTACTCTCATGTATGGGCCGGCGCCCCATTGTCTATTTTGGAGTTGCTCGACCCTGTGCAGGAAAGGGCCAATAGGCTCCTTTAGGACAGTAGGATATCCAACTCTATTGATTTTCTAGAGCATCTACGCAATGTGCGATGTATTTCACTGTTTTATTGTTGCTATAATGGTAAGTACTTTAATGATATTAGGAAGCTTGTTAACGTTACACGCACGTTTTGAGTTTAACTCGATTTTCTTTGAGAACACATTTATTTCCTGTTTTGATTGGCCAATGAATACTACGCATTACTGGGAAAAATCATTTTTTAGCAGAGCGCTTCGTATGTAAAAATAACTCCCTCCAGAGATCTTTCCTGTCATTCTCGATATAAGAAAGTTCAAATCAAATGTCCATAAACACTTCTCCCTCTTTCCTCCTCCTCTTAACCTAATTTCGTAGTTCTGGCACAATGCATTGCATAAATACCGGATGACTGCATGCTGGTCGAAAGAAAAGAAAATATAATAAGTTTTAGTAAATTTTGATACATATCTGCCTTTATTAGCCTCCTGAATGCTGATGTAATTTTTATTGTGTTGTTACATACAAAAGTGCATGTATCAAAGGAGTAAAGTCTAAAAATCCAAACGAAGCAGTATAAGATTTAAGGTCTGTATTCGAGCACGATAGTTATCGTCCAACAACGGTTGTAATTGGAATTCTTCATTAGTTTGTATTTATTTTATATAAAAACTACCATATTTCTCAATCTATTTTTCGAATTATTTTTAACACATTTAAGATAACCAAATAATTTCCACCGCGTTTTTAAAATAAACGATAAGTCTTCAATATAAGACAAATAATGTTGACAAAAAACGTCAAGACGAAACGAAGATAAACTTAAATATTCCTCATGAAAGTTTTAAGTGAAGTACATTCGTATTTATTTGCAAGCATTGCATATTTAGTTGGTGGTATTGATTCTAAGATGAAATGGAGTTGAATATGTATGTTAATGGAAAATATGTATGTTAATGGAAACGGCATAAAAGAAAATCTAAACAATAAGTTGCTTTTATTGGAGTTGGCTAAATTGGCAGACTTGCTTTCTTGGTAGGTAAACATAGTACCGGATCATAACTTTAAAGCTCAACGGAGCACGCAATAAAACAGGCAGCAGATTGTATATTAAAGTCTCACAAAACCGTCGAGAAGAAATTAATAATGTAAAGAAACTAAGCGAAATGGAACTTCGACAAAGAATTTGTACGGTCAATTTGGGTGCGTTGCTGGCTAAGAAGAATTTTTGCTAATCAAGATTTCGTGTGAGATACGCCATTTTATGTGTGTATGTACAAGGAACAAGAGCCCCATTATTTTATTTCTAACTTCAAAAAATGTGCTCGAAGTTTCTCTTTACCACTTCTGCTCCACTATGCATTTCAATTGCGAATTCTTTATTAAGTCATCTCTTATTATTATTATTATTTTTTTCTCTTGGCCCATCTTAAACTCATTATTAAGATCTATTCAGAGCTCATTTGAAAGAAATTTTGAATAAATAAATTAACTTTACCTCCTTGTTATTTATATAAAGGCATATGAAGCGCTGCCAATTTATTATCATTTTTTTCTACTTGTAGATTTAGACTTTCTTATTTATTTTCAGTCAGATAATTGTTATTTATCCTCCTATAAGGCTTTTTCAAAAACCAGCTTAGCCTTATTAATACTTTTTACTTGAACACCAATATAAAATATTTTTCCTGATTTTATAATTTTAAACCTGCGTATACTAATAATTTCTCCTTGCGAAAATCTTTACACGTTATGTTCTCACTTACACTCGCTACCCAATTTTACGAGAGCTGCTATTTATATTTGCGGTCTAAGAATGAAAACACAAGCATTTAAAGACAAAATCTATTTTATTGTTTTTCAAAATATTCTCCATGACGATTTATACACTGTTGCATGCGTTGGAACCAATTTTCAAAGCACTTCTTCCACTCCGATTTAGGTACTTCTAAAACATGGGTTTTGAATGCAGAAACTGCCTCTTCAGGTGTAGGAAACCGTTGTCCACGTAGTTTTTTCTTGATGTTCGGAAACAAAAAGAAGTCATTAGGTGCCAAGTCAGGGCTGTACGGCGGATGACCCATCAATTCAATGTTTTGCGTCTTTTCTTTAACTTGTCCCGAAGTTTCTCAAAGACTTCTGGCAAACAAATAGTGGTGTACCATGACGAATTAACCGTCTTACGTTACTCTAATGGCACAGTCGCCACATGACCGGTAATGCCGAAGAACCAGGCAATTATTTGCTTTGATGTGCTTCTTCCACGAACAACTTTGGTGGGATTTCGCTCGTCTTGAAAGACCCATATGGTGGATTGCTGTCTTGTTTCAGGATCATATGAGTATATCGATGATTCGTCACCAGTGCAGATATTATAAACTGCTTTTGATGCACCTTGAGCGAATTTCAGCAACATTTTCTTGCACCAATCAACACGAGCATCCTTTTTTGCGTTTGTCAGGTTATGCGGTATCCAACGTGAACAAACCTTTTTCACATGCAAATGTTCATGCAAGATCTTATTGATGTTTGTCATACTGATCCCTACAAATGTCTCAATCTCGCGATATGTTACATGACGATCGTGCTTTATCAGCTCATGCATAGCTGGGATGTTTTCTGGCGCAACAACTGTTGTTGGACGACCTTCACGGGATTCGTCCTGGAGTGATTGTCGGCCACGATTGAATTCTTTATACCAGTTTTTAATGGTGAGGTAAGAAGGTGCTTCATTACCATATAAGGAGTTAACTTCATCTATGCATTGTTGTCGTGTCAGGCCACGTCGAAAGTTATATAAAATTATTGCACGAAAATGTTCACGGGTTAATTCCATTTTCTCCTTAGATCACTTTTTCAACCTAATTTCGGAAGTATGTTCGTAAAGGCACTAGATTCACGCTTTTAACTATAATGTCTCAAATATCTCAGTTGGACTTAAAGTCATAGTAATACAGACCATATAAAAATTAAAGGAAGATCATTACTTTTATTTGGGTACGGTTTTGCGTCGACCCTCGTCAAACTGGTTTGTGAACAACCGGTTTCCGGTTTGACGAGGGTCGACGGAAAACCGTACCAAAATAAAAGTAATTTTAACCCCGTCGGAAAATCCAAGCACATATAAAGATCATTACCATTAAGCTGATGTATAGACCGTATGATACGAATTGGTCGTTCAGGTATTACGTTCAAACAGGCAAAAAAATCATATTTTTCGTACTTCGATCTTGCAAAAACCTTGGCTATCTAGTTTTCTCCATAGATTGAAGAATTTCGAGGCTTCGGAATGGCGAAGTTACGCCTTTTTTCACATATATGCTGAGTAGTCATTATATATGTACATTGTAAATAAAGTACCAAAAGTAATAAATGTAGTCATACATTATTTTGGCTTAAAAAAATAACAGCATTTCTTAACCTTTTTTAAGAGGTACTTTAACTTGTTTTCCGAAAAAGTTTCGGCAACATTGTAAATAAGTATGCAACTTGACATCTCTTGGACACAGAATATTTTGAACAAAGCTAACATAAAAAATGTGCACTTTTATTGCAAAACCAATGCTAAAACAAAAATTAAACTGCTTGAGGTCATAAGTCGCTATATGACTAAGCAATATATAAATATGGTCCAAAAACGAAAAAAGAGTCGACTTGGGCGCATTGTGGTTTTAAGGTACAAAAGCGTTTACACATTTAGGGTAATTACAAGCGGGCCAAATATAATTCAAATTGGCATCCCTAAATTTAAGTGAGTTTGAGTTTCGCGTATACAATAGATCTTATAAAAAATGCATGCACAAAATAGTGTCATTAATAATCAAATTGTATGAATTATTCGACATTAACAAAGAAAAGAAGGGAAAAAATGAGAAAGCAATTTTTAGTAAATAACCTTTTTGGCTTTAACATTAATCCTGCAATAAACATTAAGTGAGCTAAATCTTATATCTCAATATGCTTTTCCACGGTAATCTGTTTAGTAGTTTAACTTTTAATGACACGTTTTATAAGAATGGCAGATAGCACAAATAACTCGAATACATTTTAATGTGTTACTGACACCCCATTATCCTGAATACACGATTAATATTAGCAACAATATTTTATAAAAAAATTTGTGTAACAACTATGAAATTTGCATTTAAATGTTAATAAATCCAACACAACTGATTGTAGAATTATTATGCTTTCTAAAAAATAGAGAGTTTAGGATTCGACTTGGCTAAGCTTTTTGTTTTTGACTTTTTTTTCGCTGTGGATTTTTATGTCGAAATGAAAAATGTTTAAATTAGAAGAACAAGCATATTATTCATTCCGAACATAATTATGAACTTTTTGTACTTTAAGTACAAACTCATACATCTATACCTCTATATCTCTCATATATTAAAACTGTGAGTCGTATATATGAAACGACATCCACGCGCAGAGATAAATGATTTTTATTTTTATATTTTTGTGAGTAGAATGTTTGTGTGTCTACCCAGCAAACATTTAAGATCAAATCATTGATTTTACATTTGATTTTGAAAACTTAAACCCAGTTTAAAACTGCCTAAGGTTATACATTTGAACAGAGGTGATTTGTTTTACATCAGCGCCTGACTGTAAGTCTTAATCGGATGGTGGACAAACCACTTTGTATAATTTGGAACGTCATACATGCGTCCTGGATAGCCGAAGCCATAATTCTATGCAACAGAACCACCTAGTTGCAACTTTAATGATTCCAGTACAGGTCTGCAAATCATTACACCTTGCTAGAGAGTCGGAGACTTTCTAACTCCTTGTCCAGAACACATGTCAAGCATGCTCACTGGACTGGATCATTCACCATGCGTGTCATTATCAGTGAAATGATCCTGGCCACCATAGAAAACCATTGGATATGGGGCCCGAAACCACAACCACCACGATGCTACCATATAGGGGCCAACCTCAATGATCAGCCAGAGAACTATTAAATGTCTAAAGAGACAAATAAAGAACTCTGCAGGCCACTGATCCCCGTGGAAATAAAGTGGAGTTTCCAGTTGACTCCCTGTCTGCCTTTAGGGGACTGGACTCCCTTTTTCCCCCAGTTGCACAGGTCCAGATAGTCGAGTAATCTATAAGAACCGATATGTGTGTGAAACATATTATTTTAAGACATTTTGACAGTTGGCTGTTTATTGATTCGATATTGAATGACATCGTAAACGTAAGGCTTAGGTTCGCTGGTTTTGAAAAATATTTGCAATATATTTTTAATTAAATAAAAATGGTAATAGTAAGGAATAATTTAAGTATTACTAATTACGAGAAAATTCGCTAATTAATTAATAATAATAGGGGGGGCCCATTTTATGTTATATCAAATATTTTTTAAGTTTCACAAAAATAGAATTAATTTACCCAGATAAAGAACTACCATTTTGGTGTAGAGCTACATTTTTCTTTTTTTAAAGTGTTTATTTTTATTTTGTTTGGGTACGGTTTTCCGTCGACCCTCGTCAAACCAAATTTGGTTTGTGAACAAACCGGTTTCGGCTGATTGCCATCTTCAGTGTTCTTTTCGTACTAGTTGCGTTCTATTGTCAGTTGTGTTTATATAGTTCGTGTCTCCCTTCGTGTTATTGCGTTCGTCACTTTCTGTCTTTTTTTTGCCTACATCTCTCTCCTTTTCTTTTTTTTGTTTGTTCCTTTTTTACCTAATTTGTGGCTTCCTTTTTCATTCGTCTTCTTTCCTAACTAAATTCTTTTACGATCATGCTTGTTGTCCGTTTTTGTTTATGTGTGAACCTATTGGGTTTTTTTCTTTCTTCTCTTTTATGTTACATAATAATCTGTAATTGTACGTTTATGATGTTCTTTATTGCCTTGGTCTTGCGCACCTGCGTAACGTTTTTTGCTGGTGTAGTGTTTTTTTTCCTGTAAAAATGTTTCAACGGTTCAAATATTGTGTCCGAAGCAGTGTTTATTTGTTCATTTATTATTCGTCCGTCAAATGTTTTTTGTTTGTATATTTCCATATTTTCCAATACATTTAGTCTCCTTCCTTTGTGCTGTGTGTGAAGCAGTTTAACCGTTGTCTTAATATGTCCTGGTGTACATTTGTTGTTAAAAATATGGTTCGCGAAGTTTGATTCTGGAGTTGATTTTGGTTCTCGTAGTTTTTTGTTATCGTCTCTAATGTGTTCCCTAAATCTGGTCTTAATTTTTCGTCCTGTTTGCCCGATGTAGCTATAATGGCATGTACAAGTTCATTTGTACACTCCTTGTTTGTCCAGTATATTTGCCTCAGTTGTTTTATTTCGTAGTATTCTGCCTAGGTTGTTTCCTGTTCTGAATGCGGTATTGATGTTGTGTTTTCCAAAGAATTTCGCCAGTTTGTACGTTGATTTTCCCATATCTGTTAATGTAGCCCATTTTTTTCCTTCCTTCTCCTGTTCTTTGTTCGTTCCAATTTGTTTCTTGATGTTATCTACGAAGCGCTTTTTGTATCCGTTGTTTTCCGCTATGGTGTATATTGTTTCCATTTCCTTCATATACATTTGCCGTGTGAGTGGTGTTCTCTCGAGTCTTGTTATTAACTGCCTGATTGCTGCGTTTTTGTGTTGCTGGGGATGATTTGATGAGTTGTGTATTATTGTGTCAGTTGCTGTTGGTTTCCTGTATATTTCATATTCGATTCTGTTCGAGATTATGTTCCTCTTGATCGTTAGGTCCAGATAATTAATTCTCCCCTCCTCTTCCTTTTTTTGTTTATTTTTACCTTAAGATTTGTTTTTTTTTCATATAAAGCGTTTTTCAACTAGAAGTTTGTTTTCTAAAACAAAATAAAACAGAAAATTTCGAATAAGATGAATAAAATTGTTATTGTATTATGAAGTGAAAAGCTTGGCCACGATTCTTTCATCAAAGTTTTTAATCACTTTTCGATAAATTGGCTGCCCTATTTCGTTAATTACATCACGGATTTTGAGGTTTTGGACTGCAATCGATTCGATTGGCTCCGTATAGACTCTGCCCTTAACATAGTCCCACAGAAAATAATACAGTTGTGTTTAATCGCACGACCTAGCTGGCTACTTAACTGCTGATTTTCATGAGATTATGCGATCGGGAAATTTAGTTTGCAATAAACTGATCGTTTAATTGGCTGGGTGACATGTGGCACCGTCCTGTTTAAACCACATGTCAGTGATATTCATATTGTCAATAATAGGCCAAAGCGTGACTAGTGACCAGCTGCGTCTTCGAAAAAAACGGCCCAATCACGTCTCCAGACCATACAGTGACACGTTGAGCATGCAAAGGCTGTAGTTTTGCTTGTTGGCATATCCTGACGAGTGAAAATGGGCATCGTTTGAAAAAATGATTTTTTCAGAAAAAGCAGCTGGCTGTTCCTAAATGAATTGAGCAAACCTATGGCGATGTAACTAGTCGGTCGGGTTCAATTCCTGCACCAGTTTAACCTTGTATGGTTTTAAAGTCAAAGCCTTTTGCAAAATTTATCACGTGATGGTTTTGGATAACCTCAATAATTGAGAACATCCAGGAATTGACAAATTTGGGTCTATATCTCACGGCTGAAATGTGGCTCAACACTGTGGCTCACGGCCGCAATGTTTTTAGTTGAACGACTTAGTCAAACACGCGTTGCTATTTGCACATTTTGTATCGAGCCTGTCGACCCAAATTTAACAGCCAAATTCATAGTAGCGATCTTAGAAGGACGATTACGTTGTCCGAAAATATCACGAATTTTACGAAATGTAACTTTAACAGAACCATGGTAGATTTTAGTTATTTGAATGCGATTTTCGTGCGAAATTGAATTCATTGTAACAATTGCCAGTGCATTTACTACGACTACGTCAAAAAACTAAATGTCAAAACTATAATGTTATTGGTGTCGCCACAATTGAAAAATAAGCCTCCTGTTGAAAAAGCCCATATAAACAAATATTAGTTTTAATAATGTAGTTAATTTGGTGTTATTTTATTAATGCATTTGTTGCAAATGTATGGTCACTCTATCAAAGGAAATTAATTTTTTTAAATTTATGTATTAATAATTTGGTTTCAGACATTTAGATATTTGGTTGACTAACTTTTACGCATTTATCCCAGTAATCAACATCTCCACACATTTTTGCCTGCTGGGTATGTACGCACGCACGTGTGTGTAAATGTGTATATACAAATGTAATATTGGGCATTTTTTAATATTACTTACAATTTTCGGAAAGAATGTGAATGAATAGAATACCTTCTTTAAAATTTTAAGAACAAACAAAACTTTTACATTTTGAAAACATTCAAGATCGTTATTATTCAAATTACACTATACAACAAAATGAAAATAAAAGTTTGATCTAGTAACCTTGTTGTAGGTAGCCGAAAAAGCTTTGACTTTCTCAGATAAGTTCAATATTAAGTTAATAATTATTAGTTTATTTTTGCAATATCTTAATAGAATAAAAATAAATTTGTGTGCAGTTTTATTTTTATGATTTGCTATCACAATGGCTCCAGAGGATGGCAAATCAACACCTTATATAAATACTAAAAATGTAAACTCTCTACTGTGACCTGATTATTTTAATGTTAATTTGATGATTTAGTATTAAATAATAAAGTTATGTTTAAAAATATATTTTTACTATCTGTTATTAGAGTAAGTAAACTTCGCATACTCAATTCATAGTTCTGTCACTTAACCAACTTCTTCCCCATTTTGTATGTAATTTGAAATATTTTGAATAACCAAATAAGCATTTGAATAGTGAAATTTTATAGTTAGATGGTAGCTGCCAAGTATAAATCTAAAGCAAAACATACAAAAGTTCCCATCAACATATTTGATATATTGTAGGGTTCTTGGCAGTGCAATTGGAATCCAGTTATATCACAAAGCTCAGGCTAAATTTGTATTAAATTTGCTGTAGAAAGTAAATGAGTTTTAAGGAGTTTTGATAATTAATACAAAAAAGTCGCAAATCGGTTTGTTATAGACTCGACACGTACACAAAATTGTTCACCCATAAGTAACATTGAATTATCACTGTCACCTTAAAAATAATCGAATTTTGATCATGCTGCTGCTAACTCCCTATCTCAATGCAGGACTAGTTGTAACGACCGAAGTGATTATATAATCCGGAAGTATCGCATGCAGCCTCATTTTAAGTTTCGCTGACGTTAACGGTCGGGAATATTTCACTGCAAAGTGATAGCAAATTTAGTCGCACGTGAATATTGGCTCTCCCAATGAAAATTTTCCGTTTGTGTTGACTTTCAAATAAACCGTATTTTTTATTTTAAGTTTCACATAAGTTGTTCATAAAATTATTAGAGATATGACCGTTATGTAAAGATCCTCTTAATTAAAATACATAGATATACATACGTATGTATGCACAGTGCGCATAGATACCACTTCAACAGAAGATAGAATGAAGTTTGAAGCAAATTCTTTAATTTCAATAAAAGACCATTATACACACTCTGTCAAATGCTTGTTTAACACCTAAAAAAACTGTAGACCAATACTTTTTCTTTTCCAGAAATTTTCTTATTGATTTTACAACTCTATGACATTGTTCAGGAGTTCCACGTTTATTTCAAAAATTTAATTGATGATCAGGTATAAATCATTGGTATTCTAGCAATGGCATTAATTTTTTTTGAGAATGTCGTTCAATTATTTTTAAAATATAGGCACGAAAATCTCATTAAAATAATTAATATCCAAAATGAAAATAGTCGTTCTGTTAAAGTTACGTTTCGCAAAATTCGTGATATTTTCGGACAATATAACAGTCCTTCTGATTCTCAATTTATTCAAAACAAATGGCTGGTTTTTTCTGAAAAAATCATTTTGCCAAACGAAACTAAATTTCACTTGTTACTTTAACGATCGCTTAGTAAAATTAAAAAACATGATGGAAAAGTTAATGAACATGATGACTATGTTAATGTCTAAACAATGCAAATAAATTTAAGAATATCAATATGGAATGCAAACTACCTCTCTAACCACAACAACAAAAAAAACAAAATTGAAGCTTTTCTTATTAACAATCAAATCGATGCCCTAATGGTCTCTGAATTTCTATTTACGAATAAAACCTATTTTAAAATAAAAGATTACGACACTATTTCTGCAGATCATCCAGATGATAGAGCACATGCTGCTGCAACAATTTTAATAAAATCGTGCATAAAGTATGATGCTTTAAATGCGAACAATATGAAGACTTTTTACAATTAATTGGTCCAAAGTTTATAGTAGGAGGCGTTTTAATGCCCAGCACCCATTGTGGGGATCACGTCTCACAAATCCTAAAGGAAGAGAATTATATAAATGCATAACAAAAAAAAACTTTTCAACGTTATCTACTGGAAGACCAACTTATTGGCCAACCGATCTTTCAAAGGTACCAGATCTCCTGGATTTCGTTGTCTATAAGGGAATACCAAGGGCATTATTGAATATAATAGACTCTGACGATCTAAGTTCTGGCCACAGCCATTTAATAGTCACATTTAGCACAATTTACAAATCTGTGGACAAGCTTTCTCATATCATAAACAGTAAAACTAATATTACCCTTTTTAAATATTGGATTGAAAACAAACTAAATTTGAGAGTTTCTCTTAAAAATGATTTTGAAATAAATAATGCCGTTGAAATGTTTATTAATATAATATACGAAGCTGCTTTTTTAGCTACTTCACAAAATGCACAGTCGGCAGGTAGTACCGTTCAAATATCTACTGACATAAGAGAATAAATAAGAAATAAGCGCATTTTACGGCGCATTTACGCATTTTACAGAACTAGGTGTTCAATTGACAAAACCAACGGGAACAGAGCTTCTAATCTATTGAAAAAATGCCTTAGTGATATAAAAATAACTCGGCAGCGACGTATTTAAGATCTCTAGATGCAAGTAGACATAAATATAACCTCTGCAAAGCAACTAAATACCTTAAACGACAAGTAATATGAATCACTCCAATTAGAAAGGAAAATGTTGAATGGTGCAGATCTAATGCTACTAAGGCAAATGAATTTAAACATTATTTAGAGAAAGCATTTACTCCTTTTAAAACGTGTAGTACTTCTGAAGAGAATGAAATTATGAACTTTCTTGATATTCCTTGCAAATGAATCTCCCTATCAGAAGTATTTCTCAATCGGAAGTTGTGGCTGAGGTAGAAAAACTTAATAAATCTAAAAGTCCAGAATATGACTTTATTAATTCGAGAGCATTAAAATTACTATTAAGAGAGGGTATGATATTTTTGGCTACCATTTTTAATGCAATATTGGGGCTAAATTATTATCCGTCTCGTTGGAAATATGCGAAGATCATAATGTTACTTAAGCCAAATAAGAGGGAAGTGGAAGTATCCTCTTATAGGCCAATAAGTTTATTGCCAATTCTTTCGAAAATATTTAAGAGGCTTCTGTTAAAGAGACTTCTACCAATTCTCGATTCCCAGAAAATTATACCTGACCACCAATTTGGCTTTAGACATCAGCATACTACTCCTGAACAGTGCCATCGCATTGTGGATGTTATTACTAATGCATTGGAAAAGAAAGAATATTGTTCAGCGGTGTTTTTGGACGTCAGTCAAGCATTTGACAGAGTATGGCATTGTGGTCTCCTATATAAACTCAAACATCTACTTCCCGCTCCATTTTGTTTGCTTTTTAAATCGTATTTACATAATAGACGATTCTATGTTCAAGTTAATGAGGAGGATTCCGAATTTGAAACTATTTTATCAGGAGTACCACAAGGAAGTATTCTGGGTCCAGTCCTATATACGATTTACACGTCCGATATGCCCATAAATGATATTTTAACCAGTGCCACTTATGCCGATGACACAGCTGTTTTGTATGCGGATGAGTCCCCATAAGCAGCCTCTGCAATGGTGCAAAGGCTGGTAACTCATGTGACTTTTATGCTAAGAAAAGGTGATTCTCCATCACTTACGTTCTATGGAAATACTATTCGAAAATTAAATAAATTAAAATACTTAGGCCTCCATTTGGAAAGAAGACTAACATGGAAGGATCATGTCAAAGCTAAAAGAGAGTCCTTAGATATTAAAACAAGAAACATGTATTGGCTCTTGAAATCAACATCAGAACTGAGTCTGCAAAACAAAATAAATTTATACAAAACGATTTTAAAGCCAGTTTGGACATATGGCCTTCAACTCTGGGGCACAACAAGTAATTCTAATGTTTAAATACATCAGAGATATCAATCAAAAACGTTGCGATTATTGACAAATGCTCCTTGGTTTATAAGACACAACTGCTTATACAATGATCTGGAAATACTCACAATAAAGGAAGAGATCAATAATTTCAGTGAAAAATATTTGAACAGATTACGCAACCAGTCTAACTTATTTACTACTTCAGTTCTGGATGATAGTGAGGAGATACGAAGACTGAAAAGATTACATGTTCTTTATCCTTCAGAATACAGTTAAATTTACGCACTTACAATATTGTAACTTTTGTTAAGTTCACTGGAACTTAATCAAATAAGTTATTTTTAATTATTTATAAATTTTGCTTAATATTTTTATTCTAAATAGATTGTAAAATAAAAGAACTAAAAAAAATAAAAAAATTTCACTTGTCAGGGTACGTCAACAAACACATTGCCGCATTTGGCCTTCTGAAAATCCTGGAGCGATTATTGAGAAGCCTTTTCAAGCTCAACGTATCACTGCTTGGTGCTCTATGTGGTCTGGAAGCACATTTGGGCTGTTTATTTTTGAAGACAAGGTTCAAAATGTGGTAGAGGTCAATGGATCACCCTGTCGAGAGATGATGACAACTCAATATTGGATGATAACAAGACAAAATTATTGAGGACGCGGATATCACTGACATGTGGTTTCAATAGGATCGTGTGATTTAACACCACTGGATTGTTTTCGTGGGACTATGTTATGGAAAATTAAATCGAATTAAATCTTAATACCCAAATCTGCGAAAAAACCGACAACCGTCAGCGTGGTCGTGGTGAACGTTTGTCAGATATCATTTTCATTCATAATTGCCCAACTTTCCTGTTCGTAATACATAAAAAATTTGAATCATCTTAATCTTAATTTTTTGTTTGATTTTGTTTTAGAAAACAAACTTCTTGTTGGAAAACCTTTTACTAAATTAAAAAATAAAATTTATTTATTGCTAGCAGTAGCTGGTGTCGTTGCGTATTTCGTTAATTATTTAAGTCAGCTCTTGTTCACATTTCTCTTAAATTTCTTATTTCTTATTTTCAAGTGCTATATGGGATAGCAAAATTTTCAAACCCTTAGAACTCCAAAAATAAAATTAGTATTCACATACAAGCATATACTAAAACCTTAATATATTTAAAATCATTTGAAATGGTTTAACTATTTTGTATTCAAATCGATTAATCATTATTTTACAAATTAATAATTTTTATTAATGAATATAATAAAAAGCGAATTTTACTACATTAATTGAAAATGTGTTATCGTGGAGTAAGCATATCCATATGGCTGTTTCACTACTGCTCATATAAATAATCAGTGGATTTTACCAAAATTTCATATAGAAAATTCAAGCCAAATTGATTAAATGAGAATTGTATGCAACCAACAAAGCAAAGGGACGCAAAACTCGAAAAACTTTAATACAAAAACACAAATTATTTTCAAAATTTTCTCGCAAAGACAATAATTTTATTTCACAAAAATGCATTATAATACAATGATTCGTAATACTTCAAAGTAAAAACCTAATAAATTTGATAATTCAGACTTCTATTCTTGTGTGGTTTTATTTCAACGTAAAAACTTGAAATGAAATGTTATTTCACAAAACAATATTGTACCAAGATATGGTATGATAACGAGTAAAGAACTTAAACTTTTATTACTTTATAATGTAAATATTTTACAAAACTAATTCGCCTTGATATATTTTGGAGTTTGTTGACATTTGTTGACATTTGTTGTTTGGTGAAATAAACATTAGAGATAAACAATACTACGCAACATCAATATCAAATACCAAATCAAAGCCGATAACAACAAATAATTATTTTAATTAAATATCTATCCTCAAACTATAAATATTTATTCTCCAAAATCCCAAAACTGGGGTTATTTTATTTCCAAAATAGTAGTAAGTAAGTATGTTAGTACAACTTTTAATGTCGTAAATAAAACAAAATAAAAAACTGTCTTGTATAGATATAACTTGCTAAGCCTATAACAAACTGATTTAACACAAGCCATTCAAATTATTTCCCAATTTTCAAACGAGTGCTAACGTTTTTACGCGAGCGTGTACCACTCCTTGTAACAGGCGAATTAAGACTGCATAAACTCTACAGCACATGATATGCGGTAGCACAACTGATTTTAATTGATTTTTCGATGTTGTCATCGTCACATCTAATTTAAAGAAAATGTATATCCAGTATCTTCTACCATACCAAACACGTCTCTTGGTTAGGAGAAAATTTTGGAAAATTTGATGCTTGGAGCAGTGTAACTGGGTTAGTTACCATGTTTTCACTTTTTTTTATATCTAACGCAATTCGTTCAATTCACCACTGTTTGAATAATCCTCGTCGCCAGTTATATGTAATGTATTACATTGATTTCCTATGGGTTTCATTTAACGACTTACTTTATTTTAATGTATGTAAATATATATTTCTTTTCACATGGAAACTAACCTTAGTATGTTGACATGTTCCTTCATTGTTCGACCAATGATGGTAATATAATCTTAATATATAGAATACAACCAATTCTACATGGATTGCTGAAAAATTGCTGCAGCTGTTTTTACACCAAATGGTAAACGTTTTACTTTAAGGGTACCAATATTGCTCATATTCATAGACACAAAATTTGAGATTGCTCGTCCAAAACTTGTTGATTGTATCTGTTGGTTAAACCTTATTCGTATTCGACTCTTGGAAGAGTACACTTGAATTCAACCAAAGATTTGTTTATTGTGATCTTACAAATGATTTTAATATAGGTAACAGTAGAGCTCCCCAGTCGGAGTATTAATCGGTTTAAGAAATTTACTTTCTATTAAATTACGTAATTGTTTTTCAAGTATATATTTCCATGCAAGGAATAAAGGCTTTGGTTTTTTAAAAATCGGTTTTGCGTTTATCTCTATTTGAAAAGGAATTTTGTTTATTTTATATTTACCCAATTTCATATCAAAAACATCAGGGCTCTATTGTAAATTCGGAAATAATTAGGATGCCTTTGAGTAAAATCCTAAAAATCTTACATATGACATATATTTTTAACAACTTTAAAGTTAAGTTTAGAATTGTAAAAGATAATAATTTAATAATTTCTGGAGGTAATTCAAAGCTTTCGGAATAAAAAAATTATTTTAGATTATCAATTTATTTTGGCTTTAGTTGAGTATTGCTTAAAGAACTGGTGGCTAATTACGGGACTCGTGATCGAAATAAATTCGTATCTAAATTAATTTCGATTGTACGAGGTTTTCTGATGATGAGACTCGATAGATTGCGAATCGATTTTTTAGCAAAGTGTTGTAAAAGATTAAAAAAAAGGACTTTACCAACACTATAAATAAGTAAACAAAAAATATATGCTTACAAAGCCAAAAAAATTATTATCAACAGAAGTTTCAATTTCATTATTAATATTCAGTGTTTTTCTTTTGGTTTCATCGATGACATGGACAAATCCTAGACTTGCCGAAGAATGAGTTAGTTACAGCCGCACATTAATTTTATAGGTTTAAAAAAAGGTTTAGAGTATCAAAGGGAGATAAAGAGTCTTGGCAAACTAATACATTCTTTTTGGTGTTTCTTCTTTCTCAACTACATCGTCTCACTTTCTTGAGACGGATCTGGGCAGTTGTCGTATATTAGTTTGTGTTGTTAGTTTTGGGATCCGAATACCCGGACCTCCTTTAAATCAGTTACAACAGCATCAATGCTTGCTGCTTCCAGAATGTGTTCATCAGTTGCGCTTAATGGTTTTTCTTCGAAAGGACCTTCTCCAGTTTTCTTGCGTGAACATATATTATACGAAAGCTTTTGTTTAACCATTTCCTTTTGATGAGCATACACCTACCGAAAAGTATAAACTTTTTTATTTGCAGCATTTTAACGTGGAAAACAATGAATTATTTACCTTTCGCCAAGCTTTTACATGTTTTAACGATGGACCAGAGGCATTTAATTTATTAGTCAAGGTTTCCCATAGTCTATTATCCGTAGCCTTTCCTTGACATGTATTTGGTAGAACACCTTTTGCCAAATTGCTGTGTTCAGACATAAAATCAGCAAAAATTTGTTTTTGCCTAAAATTTGTTTTTGTTGTATTTGACTTAATAAGATTAAGTTAATATGAAAAAATAAAAAAAATTAATCCAAATACAACTTACTCGATAACGAGTGACAGTATACCAAAAGTAAAATAAATCTCGAGTAAATCTCGCATGAGTTCGACTGCGAGAATTAGCCCCCTGATCATATTCTCTTGAAAAAGGTGATGCATTTAATTTCTGGTGTAAAATTAAACTTAAGGAGTTGAACATTAAAAAGTGCAAGTACACGTGTTTCTTCCGAAGATATCATACAAACGTGCAATTTATTTTAAACGGTTACAAACTTGAGAAGCTGAATATAGTTTCAGATCTTGGTATTTTACTTCATACTAAAAAAAAATTTATACAGCATATTTCGTTAGCCACCAACAAAGCACGTGCAATTCTTGGATTTATAAAACGCTGGTCGTCGTAGTTTAGTGACCCATATGTCATAAAACATCATTATACTTCTTTTGTCAGACCTGTACCGAAATATTGATCAGTAATTTTGGATTCCATTTACAAAGCCTATAGCAATAGCATGGAATCGGTGCAAAAGAAGTTCTTGTTATTTTGTTTTCTATGTTTACAATGGAATCGCTTAATTCTACCATCCTATATTAGCAGACTTGCTCTAATAAAGCTGCCAGCTTTAAAAACACAACGAATAATTTTAAATGTCATTTTTGTTTTAAATTTATTAAAAGAAAATGTGTGTTCAGATTTTTTGAACATTTCATTTAATGACCCATTAATCCACTGCTAATTCAGACCCACTAACTCTGACCCGTTTTTAAGAATTTGTACTAGATTTAATATTGATTTTTCTTTAAATGTTAATGTTGCTAAATGTTATCTACCTTTATATTTGAATAACTTAACTTAAGTTGTATGTATTATTATTATTTACTGTTCTAATGTCTGCAAGAGTATTTGATCCATAAACTGAATATAGAAGTTAACTCTTTCTTTGTAGGGCATTACCTATAACGCCTTTGTCTTGATCTGGAGGCATTTTGGTATGTATAAACTTATTTCCAAAGTATAAAGAAATAGAAATATTAAACGTCTGATCTGCGTTCAAAACAATTAGCAATAGTTTGAAAAGTTTCTATAAGGTTTTAACACTAAATTTTTGAACATTGATAACACAACAACAACAACAAAATTGTAGAAAACACCATCTTTCTTATAAGGGTAAACATAAAATATGTTCAAAATTATTAACTGATTTGTTAAAATAAATCCGAACAGATAAATGGTAATAATTTTTAAAAACCAATAGCTTTTTATAAAGCCTCTTTCAGTTATTGAAGTTTATTAGCTCCGGTACAGGCGAATTATTGTTTGGCTGATAGGATGAAATTAACTTAAAAATACCGTGATGAAGGTAAAGATTATGCTCAGCTTAAAATACAACAAAAACTGTAGAAAACGAAACGGTCAGGGAAAAAAGGAACCGAGTTTGTAATCATTTTGTCGAAGCCAAATTTATATTGCGTTACAATTTGATTTTAAAACATCATGTAAGAAACTTTTCTACGTTCTTTTCATAAAAGTCAAAAGTAACGATTGCAGACTTTTCTTACACGATTTGACGGCAAACTATATTTTTGGTATGGTGCCAAAAGAAAAACGCATAAAGGATTCACCAACAAGAAGTTAGTTTGTAACGGTGAAAGTCGTACCTCGTTTTCACCTACACAAGATCACCACCTTGTCCATACTTTTCTTAATTTGCGGAAATGGATTATTGTTATTATTATTCTTATTATTATTATTCTTATTGTTATTATTCTTATTATTATTATTCTTATTATTATTATTCTTATTATTATTACTTATTGTTATTATTTTAATTATTATTACCCACTGTTGAATTCCTTCATTAATTTAAGATTTATGAATTATTATATTTTAATTATTATATTATTTAAATTAACGGTCGGGAACGTAACAGCGCCACCTGTGAGTCAGTGACAACAGGATCAACAACACAGTCAGCTGTGAAGTAGATAAAAACTCACCGCTGATAGTTGTCATGCGGCCATGATGGATAATCTATGTGTGTGTGTGAATGTGTGTACCCACGCACAGGTATATAAGGCGGAAGATTTTATTAAACGAGATCATTTGGCAGGAAGATCGCCTGCAGATAAGAAGTCTTTTGGACAGGAATTTAATATTCCGCAAAAACTTCTTATCAGCAGAAAGCAAGTAGATCGCCTGTGGATGGGAAGTCTTTTGGACAGGAATTTAATATTCCGCAAAAACTTCTTGCCCGCCATTACCGCTGCTGCTTGTCCCGCTGCCGCCTGAACTGCTGCCGTTATTATAACAGCGCCATCTTGACCGCCGCTGCCTGCACCGCTACCGTCTGTATGACTGCTGGTGTCCCTACCAATGCCCATTGCCTCAGCGAGCTGACTCCCTGTTCTTCGGCTACAATTCCCGACCGTCCACTACAACAAGCCACCTTGTAAAGATTAGTGAATAAATAAATCTGGTGTTAAGTTTTATAAAGTTATAAAACATTGCGTGTCATTCATTCTACGGTAATAAACTATTAAAATTTGCAACGACCCTGGCCGCCGCTGTCGCTATCCCAGCAACCAGCGGAAACGTGTCGTTACAAGTTTTCTTAAAAAAAATAGAACAATAAAATTAAATTAAGATGATTAAAATTTTGATGCATTACGAAGAAAAAAGTTCGGCAATTATGAATGAAAAATGATATCTGGCAACTGTCCACCATAACTACGCTGAGAGATGTCAATTCTTTTATCATCCACGTCCTCAATAAAAGGCTAAAATTGAGCTGCTAGCTTCTCGCGATAGCATGACCCTTTGATCATTACCGCATTTCCAGTCTCACATAAGGAAAAAAACGGCCCAATCACGCCTCCAGACTACAGAGCGAACCATACAGTGACACGTTGAGCATGCAAAGGCTTCTCAATAATCCCTATAGGACTTTCAGAAGCCCTGATATACCCTGACAAGGTTTTTCACAAAAACCAGCCGACTGCTCCTGAATGAATTGAACAAATCTATGGCGATGTGAATGATCCGTCGGCTTCATTTCCTGTACCAACTCAACCTTGTAAGGCTTTAAAGTCCGAACCACAATTTTCATAGTGGATGTTAATTATTGTAATGCGATTTTCGTGCTAATTACGTTAAAAAACTAAATGTCAAAACCATCAAGTTGTTAGTGTTGCCGCAATTGAAAAACAAACTTCTTGCTGAAAAACCGACATATGATAAACACACTTTTCTTTATTCTATTTCGATATCTTAGCGAATATATTTGTTAACCCTTTAAATTTATTATTTCACACATTTTACAATTTCATAAACGTGTCTATTAAAATTGGAATAGCAAATATCCATCGAATCAATTAGTAAATAAATATTTTTTTAACTATTTATAGAAACCAAAAAAAAAAAAAACAAAAAGAAAAACAAAAAATAATTTATTTTATAATAAAATTAAAAAATAAAAATATTACAATAAACAAGAAACAAAATCAGATCAAATCTGACAAAAATGAATAACAAAAATCCAGTTATTCCAATAGTGTTAATTATTCAATACCTGTTCGTTCATTCTTTTTAAAAAACACGCATTTTTTTATAATAACGAAATCTACACTATTATCAGTACTAATGAGATATCGAAGCAGAGTAAAGGTAAATGAACTACAAATTAATAGAATAGTTAAAAGTTCCAAGTAAAACAAAAACAAGGAATAAGCTACGTAGTTATTCAAACAAAAGGCAATACACATATATTTATAATAATTGTTGTTGTTGTATGTATTAAATTTACTGAATAAGATGAACAGATCTTTAATCTCTAAGTATCTATGTTTGATTAAATAGAATTATTTTTTTTTTTTGTATAACAGCTCAATTTAAGTTCGATGTTTGTTGTAAGTTTAAAATTCATAATAAAATACGTCTTTAAAATAAAGTAATGTTATTACTGTCTGCTGTTGTTGTTGTGGCAAATTTTTTTAATTATTTTCTTTTGACAATCGTTTTAACTTTATCAGGCATGTCAGTTTAGCTTAAGCTATTTTAGATCACTAGAAACTTGCCAACAAAAAAAGTTTATGTCACGTAATTTTAAATCCATCAGCTAAGTGTCGATTATGTGTATATCTTAGGCTTAGTTTTTGTGTGTATTTTCATAAGAATTTAATAATAATTTTAATATTTAATATGACATGTCCTTCATATATTAATGAAATTGTATTCGTTTTTTAAATAAACATGCTAATTTTTTTTAATATATGTATATGTATTTGATTATTCTTTGAGGTAACGTAAGGCAAATACTAAATATTAAGGCACTGCCAGACTGATAAAGTTTTAGTGATATATTCTATAAAAATCAAGATATAAAAATGTTAAACTGAAATTTTCGTTTTTAGAGAAGATCGACAGAACAAGGAAAATACATCATTTATACTTATCATCATATTACACTACAAATCAACAATAAAAAAAAGCAAAAAACATTATATTATATTTTTTGTAGAGATGACACTGTCTGGTAACACTGCCCTACAAAAACAATTGATCCCTGAACATAAATATATGTTAACAAGCAAAATTGCCGCACTAGAGTTGAAAATCCTAGAGCAATTATTGAGGAACCTTTGCATGCTCAACGTTTCACTATATGGTGAGCTATGTGGTCTGGAGGCATGATTGGGGCTTTTTTTTCGAAGGTGAGGCTGGCATTGCGTTAACGGTTAATAGATCACGCTATCTCTGGATGCTAAACTCAATTTTGACCTATTATCGACGACGTGGTACTGGCATGTGGTTTCAATTTAATGCAAACCAAAATTCCCGATCGCATAAATTCACGACAATTAGCAGTTAAGTGGCCAGCCTGATCGTGTGATTTAACACCACTGGATTATTTTTTATGGGCCTATGTTAAGGTCAGGCCTATACGGAGCCAATCGAAGCGATTTCAGCCTTCAAACTCAAAATTCATGATGTGATTAACGAAAAAGGACCGCCGTTTTGCCAAAAAGTGACTAAAAACTTTGATGATAGAATCGACATCCGTCAGCGCGGCCGTGGGGGACATTTGCTAGATATTATTTTGCATTCATAATTGAATTTGAATCACCTTAAGTTTGTTTTTTTGTTTTTTTTTTTTTTGGAAAAAAACTTCTTGTTGAAAAACTCGTTATAAACAAAGTTTTTCTGTGGAAGGTTGCCTGAGTGCAATTTTTAAGTGGTTTCTAAAAGAAACAAAGCAAAATCTCTGGCACAAGGTTTTAACAATTTAAGCATTGGTTGTGTAGCAATAATAAATTAAAATTGGTTATGTGTTAAAAACTGTTAATTTGAGCAAATAATTCAGCTAATGTGAATTCGATATTTGAAAAGAGAATCAAGCAACTACTTTTATTCTGTTATAGGCGACATTCCTGCAATAAAAACATAATAACAGTCAATTGTTAGTAGCATGTTTTGTTAAAATTTGTCGAACCTCCCACGTATTTTTATTAATTTTTTTAATTATTAATTACAAGAATTTTTTTTTAATTTTACGTCTTACTGTAACGATGTAATTTATTTATTTTCGGAGTAAAAGTCGAAAATTAAATTCGATTTAAATATGCTTAGAATTTACATTTTTTATAATTTTATATTTCAATATATAACGCGTGTACATACATATAAGAGATTAAGTATTTGCGTGTTGGTAGCTTTAGGCTTTATTTTTAGACAATATACATAAATGTATAATTTAAATATAAATTTTCTCTCGTTTCTTTTGTTTTGTAGCATAAAACTATTGCGTTTTGGCAAATAAAATCAAAATTGCAGAAACAAATATATTTTTTTGCATCAAGATCTTAATAAAAAATATATATCTATTCTAAAAAACATCTATTCTACTACTTTTGCATTTTGTTTTGTATTTGTTAGAAAAAATCAGATTTGACGCATTCAGAAAACAAAATACAAAAAAAAACAACAATAAAATCTAAAAATGCGCAAAAAACCAGCCACTTAAATTTATTTGCATTAAAATTTTAAAAATTTATATTTTTATTTTTTTTTAAATAAATTTCTATGCAAATTTTGTATAGAGAAAAAAGACCTCACAATCGTCTGCGTTCCAAAAAATAATACGACGGTTAATTTACGTTGTTTCTACCTTGGAAATTTTACTTTAAATCGATTTTATCAAGGTAATTAAATAAGAAAACATTTATTCGTTTTTTTGTGTTCAAAGTTCTAGGCTGAACTCTTAATAATAAATAACACGCCAAATAGTCGTAAATTATTTTTTCATATCTTTTCACTCATCACTTACAACACGTGTAATAAATGCTGATAATAAAAATAAGAGTGTTTTTTTGTTATAAGAAAAACAAATAGAAAATATTTGTTTTAAAATTATTATCAAGGCTGCTGTTGTAGCACTATCGTAATCGTATTTTGTCTCTCGCACATTGTTGGTCCCCGCAGGGGGTTGGAGGCAGTTGCTCGCCACGCTCGCACAGCAATACAGATTTTGAGATACTAATTTACAGTCAGAACAATCTCTTGTTTTACTATATCTTTTGATTTAAAGCTGTCAGGCTTTTTGCTTTAAGTCAATTCCAATTTTCACGTTTTTCACAGGTATTAAAAATCTTGGAGTAAACGACAGTTGTTCCTTTAAAAATCAAGCAAATTCTTTGATAGCTTAACAAACTGGTTTCCTCCGGGAAATCGATACTGAGAATAAATATTTTAAATAACCCCTTGACTAACGTTAAGTAAAAGTCGAAGGAAATCGTTCCTGCAAGGCAAGTAATAGTAAGTGTGCTGAATTTTGATTAATTACACGTCGCATACAAATATACAGATTACAGCACCGTTTGTCATTCGTAGTCATTTAGTAATAGACCGAACCAGTTGGCGGTGAGTTCCAAAAGCGGAACATGTATAATATGCTCAATCACGATTTCCCAACAATCTCAGAATGAGTCCGTATGAATAGAATCGATTTTAATCCCCGTAAGATGCAATGTTGCATGCTTAAGTATAGATCTGTGTTTGGAAATGGTGCCGCATCTATTACTATAAGTGATATAAATATTACGCTATCGGAAGCTCTTGATGTTCTTGGCATGATGGCGATGGACTAAGCACAGTTTTCAAGTTTCTAAAATAGCTTTCAAATGCCTTGGTTTTCTAAAACGCAAATCTAGGAGCCATCCTTAAAGGGAATACAACTCTCAAGTATTGGCTGGCTCCCCAAAGCCTGTTTTTCAGGTTGCTCGACCGCATACAGGGGAGGGCCAAGATGCTGATTGGAGGCAGTAGAGTATCTAATTCTTGATTCTCTAGAGCATCGACGTAATGTGGGATGTATTTCACAGTTTTATCGTTACTACAATGGTAAATGCTCTAGTGAAACTATGGAACTTGTTCCCGTTGCTCGAACGTTTTTGGGCTTAACTCGTTGAAAGCGGACTACGCATTGCAGAGATAATTCGTTTTTTTGGCAGAACTGTCCGTATATGGAATAAACTCCCTTCAGATGCCTTTCCTGTCACTTTCAATGTAGAAAAATTCAAATCGAATGCTCACGAACACTACTCCCTCTTTCCTCCTCCCCAATAACCTAATTTCCTAATTTCATTCTGGCACAATGCATTGCATTAGTAGGGGTGCTGATTCAAAAACAGCAAAATAAAAGAAACTCTTAAAAAACCTCTTATAATTTCTAGAGAAACCGCTGGCAAAGGTACCCCTGCTTTTAGCTTTTAGTATATTCTTACTCAAATCAGATTGTTTATGTACCATTTATCAATATTTTTCCTAGAGAAATAAAATCAGTTAAGGGCATAAAACCATGAGGAGATACAAATGAACAAGGCATCATAACTCATTATTTGACTCATATGATTTTTATAACCTGCAGTACTGCTAGCTACCACCGGTATATCGTAGATGTATGACAAACAAAACGGGTTATAATAGAATTATACACATAAGACCAAATCATATGGTCTCTTTGTCTATTGATAATTTATGATTTCCTGTACTTTTGGTTGTTTTAATTAATTCCATCGTTTAAAGAAATTCAAAGAAGTGCATTTCAGATAATGCAATAACATGATCAGTTTTATACTTTTTTGTGACAGTTAAGTCATGTTCACTTACCATCACACCAAAAATCGTAAACAGGTTCAAACAAAATTTTCGTATAATTTTTGCCTAAAGTAAAGACCGTTACCATGGTTACATGATGACCTCTCTGTATTAACTCTTTAATGATGGTGTTGTGCCTTATGAAATGACTTTTACCTGTAGGGCGATCGTAATTGTAGAGAATACTAAATGTTGGAAAGGACTTAGGTTTTACAATATTCAGTTAAAATTTGGTTGTTTGCTTATTAATTTAGAGCAGAGATCCTAAAAGATAAATAAAATGGAAGTATTATTATCATTATATTTTTAGCATTTCAATTAACTAATACATTTTTGCTGCAGTGTCGTTAATTTGTAAATGTTGATAGATGGTAATAAGCTAATTTTATGTTTTTAAAATAAAGGCTTAATATCAAAAACTGTATGTACTATGATAGTTGTATCATCTAGTTTTTTGGATTATATGCTTTAGAAGGAATATAAAATTACAAATAGTTAATTCTAATGACGTAGTCTTATGAAGTGGTAAGTGATTTAGCTGAATAATCAGCAAACAACTAAGGCGCTGAAATATTAATTACAGCACTGCATTGACGAGATAATTGAAGCCTTTTTGCAAAATGTGCATCAAAATTTTGTGAGAGGAGCAAACGTCTACCGATATGTTCGAGATGGAGATTTGCCCAACATTATATTCTGCTATTAATTCCCATATAACTTTAAATTATCCTGAAGCTTCATATTTTTAACGGAAGAGTGTAAAATTTTCGACTGTTTCTTAAATAATATAACGGGGTTTTTAACCGCAAGTTGACAATTGTTACAATGATTTCAAATTCGCATTAAAATAATTAAAATCCACTATGAAAATGGAGGTTCTGTTCTTAAGTTTTAAAACTAATTTTAAAAAATTATGTTGGTTGTCAGCTACTGCTTTTTCCCATCTACTAGCATATAAATTTCGCGACAATAAGTGCATTCTGCATAGATCGAAACAAATAGTAGTCAAAAGGGGTTAGAGCTGGTCTATAAGGCAGGTGAAACAAAATTTTCCATCCACTTATTTCCAAATAGTTTTTGATTGGTCTTGCAATATGTGGCCGAGCGTTATCATGATGGAAGAGCATTAATTTTATTTGGGTACGGTTTTCCGTCGACCCTCGTCAAACGAGGTTTGGTTTGTGAACAAGCCGGTTTCGACTGTTTGCCATCTTCAGTATTCTTTCCGTACTAGTTGCGTTCTATTGTCAGCTGTGTTTATATAGTTCGTCATGTTCGTGTTTCCCTTTGTGTTATTGCGTTCGTCACTTTCTCTCTTTTTTGCCTGTATCTCTCTCACCTTTTTCGTTTGTTTCTTTTTACCTAATTTGTAGCTCCCTTTTTCATTCGTCTTTCTTCCTAACTAAATCCTTTTACGATCATGCTTGTTGTCCGTTTGTGTTTATGTGTGAACCTATTGGGTTTTTTCCATACCCCTTTTTTTGTGTATGAGACATAATAATCTGTAATTGTACGTTTATGATGTTCTTTATTGCTTTGGTCTTGTGCACCTGCGTAACGTGTTTGTTTTCTTGTAAAAATGTTTGAATGGTTCAAATATCGTGTCCGAAGCAGTGTTTCTTTGTTTATTTATTATTCGTCCGTCAAATGTTTTCTGTTTGTATATTTCCATGTTTTCTAATACATTTAGTCTCCTTCCTTTGTGCTGTGTATGAAGCAGTTGAACCGTTGTCTTCATATGTCCTGGTGTACATTTGTTGTTGAATATATGGTTTGCAAAATTTGATTCTGGAGTTGATTTTGGTTCTCGTAGTTTTTTGTTATAAACTCTAATGTGTTTCCTAAATCTGGTCTTAATTTTTCGTCCTGTTTGCCCGATATAGCTATAATGGCATGTACGAGTTAATTTGTACACTCGTTATTTGTCAAGTATATTTGTCTCGGTTGTTTTATTCTGTAGTATTCTGCCTAGGTTGTTTCTTGTTCTGAATGCGGAATTGATGTTGTGCTTTCTAAAGAATTTTGCTAGTTTGTATGTTGATTTTCCCATATATGTTAATGTAGCCCATTTTTTCATTTCATTCTCCTGTGTTGCTGGGGATGATTTGATGAGTTGTGTGTTATTGTGTCCGTTGCTTTTGGTTTCCAGTATATTTCATATTCAATTCTGTTCGAGATTATGTTCCTCTTGATCGTTAGGTCTAGATAATTAATTCTCCCCTCCTCTTCTTTTACCATTGTAAATTTTATATTCCTGTGTCTTCCATTCAAGTATTCTAGAATTTGCTCATCGTTATTTTCTTCTAGTATACATATGATGTCGTCGACATATCTTGCATAGAATATTACTCCGAAGTTGGTTTTTAATTCCTTTACGTATTCTTCTTCTAAGTTCTGCATAAATACTTCCATGAGGATGGCATGGGCGTTATCATGATGGAAGAGTATGACCCCTTGTCTGGTCAAATGTTCTGGCCGCTTTTCGTTGATTGCTCTTTACAAAGGGATCAGTTGTCTTTGGTAAAGATGCCCTGTGATTGTCCGACCCGATTTCAAGAACTTATAATACAAAACATCCTTCTGATCCCATGAAATACAGAGTATTAACTTGACGTTATTGATATTTAACTTCGGCTACGAATTGACTGGTTTACCGGACTTTACATATAACTTTTTGTACTTTTAGTAAAGTAGCTATTTTTCATCGCCGGTAACAATAAGATATAAAAATGATTTCATTTTGTAGCCTTCAACCATCATTTCCGACATGCAAAATCTCCTTTCAACGTCTCTCGGCTTTAATTCATATGGGACTTTATTTCCTTGCTCTTGAACGAATGCAATACTTTTAAAGGCAGAGAAATGGATTATTATGTGACTTTCAATGACAATGCAAGTTCTTCCTGCGTTTTATAATAATCTTCGTGGAGTAATGCTTCCAATTCCTTAACTTCAAACTTTTTCGGCTTCTCCCTGTCTTTTGTTTTGAAATTACTACTTTAAAATCGCGCTAGCCATTCTTCACATATTTTTTTATCTGGTGCATGTTGACCTTAAACTTTCAGTAGCCATTTTCTTAAAATGAAAGAACGTTATCAGACTTCTCTGCAAAACATCCTTTTTAGGCACAATATTTATTGACAAAAACCATTTTTATGCCATATGTTGTCCAAATCGACATTATTAATTGTGTATCTTTACCAAAAACAAAAAAGGCATTTGAATAGTCAAGCAATATTTCAATTTAAAGGAAGCTTAAGAAAAGACGATGTTGACAATCTACGTTCTTCCTGTAGACGAATAATGGGCCTAAGAAGTTTCTTTTAGACTAGGAAAAAATTAAGGAGCTACCGAGTTTAATGAATAGGGCTCAAATATCATCTTATTTTTTTCTTATTTTTACAATAATAATAATTCTTGTTCTTTAAAGCAAATAATAACCCGTAATAACCTCTTACAGTATGGTAATGTCTTTGTCTCCAATGCTGTCGCCTTAAAACAATTTTCCAGAGTTTTTAAATTACAAAGTGGATTTTTGGTTTATTTCCCACCCAAAGTTTTTTGAAATTTAAAATTTGCAATAACCATTAATCACTCGATAACCTATAATAAGCAATATACTATGCTGGAACTATGAAAAAATGTTGCGGAAGGAAGCATAGAGCGATTATTGAATTAAAACTTTCTACCATAAAAAATGGACTAAAAAATTTCTCTCTAAAAAATAGACGAATTCTTACTACAGACGGTTAAGTTCTCAAAGAAATAAGTATTTAGCAAAAAAGAGCTGGGTTAGTCACCGGTTTTGATATGTTGCCGTAATCCGTTATACCTCATGGATAGCAAAGTAGAACTCACTCAAAGATTACCGATTGGTGATTGATGATATTTGATTTAAACATTTAAGCTGCCACAGAAATTATACCCTTTCTTCTTATGGGAGACTTTATTGTTTCTTTTTTGTTTCAATCCTTATGCCAGTGATCACCATTATTTTTGTCATAATGCTTTGATATTTGAAAGAAATGTTTTTCTTTGCCTTAAATGTACTTGAGTGAAGGAGCAATCATGAGACAGACTGTCTGCAGTACAGTGAATTAGCATAATTTTTGTTGAAAGCTAATTTCTTTCCGAATTTGATAAACATAAGTATAAAATAAATGAGTTTGGAATTTTCGTATAAAAAATTAAGTCAACACTACCAAAGTAAATCAGCAGCAAGCAGATACTTTGTCAATTTTGTCAGTTACAAAAATAAAAACAAAAAATTAAAAGCCTATTTAAAGGCCTTATACATAAAGACATTATTTTGACCTTGCTGAAAACTATTTAAATTTATTTTAATGTTTTCTGTAATTAAATTATTATTCTTCAATGTAAAATGTCTTTGATAACTGAGTAATAAAGCGAATTACTTAAGATCGTGCGTTCTTTAAGCATGTGTATATTGTAATTAGACAAAAACTTAAAGGTTCAACAACTTTTGATAAGATTAAGTAAAACGGTATGTAAGTTTGAAGGACAATCGTATTATGCGACGTGTTTTATTATTGTTCATGCCTAAAAGATTATTTTATTATATTTAAAAAAAATAATAAAAATAATTCTACAATTTGACTTCGAAAAGGCAAAGTCTGAATTCGTTTGTATCCTGCTTCGTACTCCAATTTACAGTACATAATTTGAAAAATTAAAGGGTGCCCTGCACACTGGGGATTTTTGTATGGAGGTGAGGCAAAAAATATGTTTGTGGAAAAATGTAGCGATTTCATCTCAAATTTATTTTTATTTATATAGTAATACACAACAGTAATCAAAATAAAAAAAGTTAGAGAAATCTAGATCATTACTTACAATGTTTTTTACATAACTAACAAAAAAATTTAAATCATTTTGTAATTTATTATATATCGTCGCTTATAACAGCATACTTTTTCTGGCTAAATGAAGGGGTCAAATGTGAAATCATGGGGTCTGATTTTACCATCATTCCGTGCATAATATCTTCGTTCATGGCAATTCTACTGAATTTTTTGAAGTGTCTAAGGCGATATTTTTTAGTCTTTGTTACGACATTCCAGAGCCTCTTCGGATAGTAGGCCTACAGGAAAAATACACTTTTAAATTATATCCTTGCCATGAGTCAGAATTATGTGAAGTGTAGATGGGGGATATTGTACCACTCGTACAGTGCAACAAACCTTTTTGCCGTCTCCAAACAAAAATCACCAAATTTTTTTGGATCTACTGCCTCGGCGATTGTTATAGCTTCGAGAATTATTGAAAACCTCTTGTTTATGTTTTCATCTAGACCCGTGATTTCGGAAATCAAAGCAAGATTCGTAAAGAATCTTCATGACGTATTTCCTGAATTTGTCGTACCAGGTTGATAACCTGTATTTCAATTTTCTCTCTAAGTTTACGCTTTTTCAAACATTTCTGGGCTTCTTTTGAGTGGACTGTCCCACGTTTAAATTCAATATTATAAGCCACATGCAAAAGACACTCCATCAGTTTAATACGCGCACGAAGTGGTAACATATCAAATTGCTTGTTCATTTACGGGAATAGCTTGAACTACATCGATTTTATTGATCTTGGATGTTGTGGATCCACAAATAAAACAAGAAGACGCAGCTGGTGTTTTTGTTAGTGATTGTGCTATCTTGCCGTATATCATTGTAAAATATAATTCATGTTTTACTCTAAAGTTGCGATTATTCACTGTTAACTTAAATTCTTTTAGTTGAAATATCTCCTCACAGACTCTTCTCTTTTCTTCTCGTATAACTTGAGGTGTCTCTTTAACGTATGCAAACTGTAGTGTTCTACAATACTGTATGGAAGAAGGTTAATTGTTGTTCCATACTAATGTATTTATATCATCACTTAATGATAATTTAAGTGGTACAACTGATGTCGTATATAGACGAGAGTCAGAAATTTGTGCAAATCTCGAGCAAATTTTTTAAATTCATAATTTTACTTAATTATTCATAAAAGCGAAACGCGGTTATCACTTTTCATGAGATATGTCTCATTTTGTTCATAGGTTATACGACTTTACGTGAAAGTAATAGGACTTGACACTTTTTTTACCGTTTTGGATTTTTAATGAATTAAAAAAAAAATTTAACTTTTTAGGCAAAAAATATTTTTTTTCTTCATACATTTATTTATAACTTCGAAACTGTTGCTTATGTAGCAAAACATTATATAAACAGATGAAAGTACTTATATTTCTTGATTTTTCTAAATTTGTTTAAGTAAAATCCGATTAGTGGTTTTTGAATTATGTTAAACAAAATGGCTTTATCAGAATTGGGAGTTGCGATTCAATCAGCTGAAAAATGTTGTACTGTGTAATGCAACAAATTGAGAGGAGGCACCTGGTGGCACTTTAAATTTTTAAAAATGTAAAAACAGATATGAGACAATGTATTAGTAGCAATTTCCAACTGTCAGAAAATATGGCTAAAATTACAGGTCCAAATGTTTGGAGAAAAAAGGAATTTTTTTTATATGTTCATAAAAATAAGCAAACAAAAAAAAAATTTAGGTCTCTGCAGAGTTTATTTTTTCAATTTTAGTATACTGAAATATCCTACTTTAAATAGAAAATAAAAACAAAAACGTTAGCTCACAGAATAAAATAATATTCGTTTTGATATTCTTAGGTTTAAATTAAGTTGGTTCAGTAAAACATACAAGTACTGAGCTTGAGACGGCTATAAACAAAAAACTAGCAGTCAGATCGGAGTAATTCTTTTTGATTTGATTGCACCATTTAGTCTACAATTTCAAAAAATCACTGCATGAATAGTATGTTGGCAATTTGATTTTTTTCGCGAAATCCCCAGTGTGCCCCGTACAGTATACATGAGCTTTGCTTATCTATTGAAAAGTAATCGATAAAGCTGCAAATGACAGGAGATAATAAAAAACAAACTTAAATATAAAGTGCTGTCCTTATAGCTCCTGGACCTATATTTTGAACAGTTATAGTTAAATTTTTAAAATTACAGAGAATATGTGCATTTACATTCATTATAAAAACAATAATAAGCATTTAAAATTAGTAATTAAAGAGTGTTTCCATAGGTGGGGTAATTTTATGTATATGATGCCATTATTGATATATAACTGAAATTTAAAAATGTATCTATTATAATTTGTATTTTAAAATCTATAACTTTCTGTCCGTCTGTGTGTTTTGCAGTAAGTATTATTATAAGTATTATTTTTAAACTTATACGATAAAATTTTTGATATGTGTGAGTTTCCGGTGATTGTCGCTTATTGTAAATGTTAAGTAAACATATTAATCGCCATTTGCACTATGATTTCATAGCGTTTGTAAAGGGTTTTTCAACAAAAGTTTGTTTTCTAAAATAAAATAAAAAAATGAAATTAAAGATTATTCAAAATATGAACGAAAAATGATGTCTGGCAAATGTTAACCACAACCACGCTGACAGATCTCAATTCTTTCATAAAAGTTTTTAACTTTAATTATGAGCAAAATAGCAGTCCTATTTCGATAGTTACATCGCGGATTTTAATACTGATTTCGATTCGATCCAGTGCTGTTAAATCTCACGATCTGGCTGGCCACTTAACTGCTGAGTGTCGTGAAACATGCCATCGGGAAAATTGATTTGCAATAAAATGATCGTTTCAGTGGCTGTGTGGCATGTGGTAAAGTCTTGTTGAAACCACATGTCGTCAATAATAGGCCAAAATTGAATTGTTAGCATCTAACGATTGCGTGATCCATTGACCTTTACAGTATTTCCAGCCTCAACGAAAAAAACGCGATTGGGCAGCGCCTCTAGACCACATAGCCCACCATACTGTAACACGTTGAGCACACAAAAGCACTAGGATTTTCAGAAGCCCGAATGCGGCAATTTTCTTTTTGACATGATTTTTTCAGAAAACCCAGCCGGTTGTTCCTGAATGAATTAAGCGAATCTACGGCGATGTGAATGATCGACAATGTTGTCCGAAAATATCACGAATTTTACGAAATGTAACTTTAATAAAACCACAATTTTCATAGTGAATTTTAAATTTTTTAATGCGATTTTCATGCGATATTTAATTCATTGTAACAATTGCCAACGCATCTACTACGAATGCGTTAAAAAACTAAATTTCAAAACTATCTTGTTGTTGGTGTTGTCACAATTTAAAAACAAACTTCTTGTTGAAAACCCCGATATAGCAAGCAAAAAAAAAATGAAAACTATACTCTAAAACAAATTTTTAATGTCTTAAGTCATCTGTTTTTTCAGCAAAGCGTTGTCCCTATAGGTTTCGAACAATAATTTGCTACACTTAGAATCAGTCGCTAGATCTACGTTCCATAAAGCTGATAATTATTCAATTATATTTTATGCCCATACATTCTCATATTGGTATTCGTAATGCAACACGAACTTGTTTTGATCAATCTTATTGGAAAATCTTCAAATAATCCGTTGTTAAATAAAATAACGAAAACATTTGAATGTCCAAGAAACACTGTCAATATTGTGTTAGCGTAGCCGACCAATCACATCTATTCGCATGATTGCGAAGCATTGATGACTTTATTTGATGATTATTTGCAACGAGCTTAAAGTTCCTTGCAAAAATACGTTATTTAACAATATAAAAATATTTGCTTCTTTGTTTAGGAGCTGAAAATTTTCAAAATTGAAAATGTTTTATTATAAAACTACTTCTTTTTTAGCAGATTATTTTTAAGCACTAGGTCATTATTTAAAAAAAAATATTTAAAAAACTTTATTTTTTATTATTTTTATCAATATTTCGCCAAACCATGGGTGGATAATTAATTGTTTGTTCATTATTTTTGTTTGTCCTGATGATGCCAACCAATGGTTTGGGGAAATATTGATAAAAATAATAAAAAATAAAGTTTTTTAAATATTTTTTATTAAATAATGACCTAGTGCCTAAAAACAAACTGCTAAAAAATATTAAAAAGGTCAAATAACTATAATTATTGTATATAAAACTACTTCTTCAAAATAAAAATGAGAAAAATGCTGAAATAACCATCAATATTTTGCCTATAATTTTTTTACACGAATATCCTTAAAAGTAAAAATAAATATGTGATTCACCACAACAGAAACATATTTATACATTATGGTGAGCAAAACCTAAGGAACATTAACATTTGGATTTCATTGATTGTATTATTTCCTTTATGGTAATTAAATTTTCATCTAAAATTCTTTGTATTGAATATTGTATTGAATATTATATTTTTATAATTCCTGCCTACTATTTGCCTGAATGTAGCCTAATTGCTTAATATCGGAAAGAAAAAGGTTTTGTTAAATTTTTTCTTTATAAAATAAACAATTTAAGGGGAAATACATTTATTCGTAGTTTTTCTATTGTTAACGATTCGTGTTTAATATTTTAAACAACAAAGGTGTAAATTTTCTATCAATATATTGTGTCTTTTTAAAATGCATGAAGGCCACTATTCAAAATTACACAGATCAGTCAAACAAAGAAAAATTTTGTTGGTAAACATAAAATTAAATAATTAAATTAAAAGCGTTAAACCAAAACTAATGCGATATTAAAATCGATTAAATGACAACATTATGTTGAGTATTACTTTGATCTATGCTATGGCTAATCACCGTGACGCAAATGCTTAGGCTTAAGTTTCAAGAAATACTGGCAATTTTTTTCAAATCCGTCATTCATTGAATAAGCAATTGATCTGTTGTGATACTTATTTACTAAAATTGTGTTGCGAATTCAAAATACCAAGATAAAGCATTCAGAAATTTCCAAAAAAAAATCAGGATATAGTTTTCAGTTACCGGATTTTTCATTTGCTGAGAATGAAACCCACGTGTTGCTTAAAAATCTTATGTTTAATTACAAATTTAGTTTCGAATTAAATAATAGTTTTCATTTTATTCATTGCACTTCTTCTTCTGCTTAAGTTCAATAAACCCTTCTAAAGTCTTGTTATGATAATTTTTGACTTTAGTTTACTTTTTAAAATTTTGGTTATCGATTAAATATTCTTTTGTTTTTAATGTTCCATTCCAGCAGGCACTCCCTTTGCTGGAACATAGTTAATCTACTATTTGCAAATTTTGTTTTCTAAATACATAGTCGCGTTGAAATCCAATATTAAATTAGCATTTTACTTACGTTGAAATTTTTTAATTTATTAACTATAGATCTAGTTTAAAGACCTGTCATTAATTATGCACACGATTAAATTAAAAAAATATTTACTCAAAATTATGAAGATATTTTTAAAATTTTGCAAAAGTGAAATCTGTAAAAAGAAGAAAGAATAAAGAGAAGAACGAATTAAAAGATCAGTTTTTTTTCAATATTTTCTGAAGAAAAGTAACAGTGATGCCACTAGAAAGTATGTATTAGTTATATTCGTGCCATATAACCTAAAGGATAATTAAAATATTATTATGCAGTACTTTGTAAAATAAAACCTTATGATCTGCGTTCATTCTATACCTGACACTTGAAATAAAATTTTAAAATATCTTATTAGTAGTTTATTACTAAGCACTAGGTCTTTATTTAATTAAAAAATTTGTAAACTTTATTTTTTATTTTTCTAAATTTTATTTCTGATTAAAAAGTATATAAATAACAAGTTTGGTCAACAGATATAAGTTTGTAGGAGGCAATTTTTGATTATTTTGAATTTGTTAGTCAACAATTTTTTAATTTTTAATTAATTGTTTATTAAATATAAACTAATCTTTTAACGGTCTTTTAAATAATTTAACGATTTTATTTTTTCGATATTTCGCTTTCCTGTGGAAAGCTTCTTCAGGAAGAAGCTTTCCACAGGAAAGCGATATTTCGACAAAATAAAATCGTTAAATTATTTAAAAGACCTTTAAAACATTAGTTCATATTTAATTAAATTAAAAAAGGTCGAATAAAAATAAAAGTATTAATTGTTTATATACTTTTTGTTCATCCTGAAGATGCTAACCAATGGTTTGGCGAAATATTGAAAAATAATAAAAAACAAAGTTTAAAAATTTTTTTGGAACATATAGATCTAGTGCTTAATAATAAACTACTAATAAAACATTAAAAAGGTCAAACAACTATAATTATTATATATTTTAAAATATCATATAAAGTGTACAATGTTAATTGTAATTAAACAAAAACTTTTCAGAGAATTATTTTAATATTTTTTTATTATGACAAAAGGATCTATGACAAACAAAATATCGAGCAAGTTCTTGCCACGGCTTTGCTGGCATAGCTCAATCCTCTATTGTATTTTTACTAGCGTGCCCGTGACTGCTTTGCAAGTCATTTGCGGTTTGTTTTTATGCTGCAGCGTCCTTTTTTATGTGCGCCAAAAATTCAATCATTTAAGAAAATTAATCAGAAAGAACACAATTTCTTTTTTTTTCGTTTTTATGTTTTTTTTAATAAGCTTATCCTTTTCACAATTCAATAATTTTGTGTGCTTATATAATACGTCCTATTCTATTGCAATTCTTTTACATATACGACATTCTTCGATTGATTTTGGTTCGCGGTATAGACAAACAAAGCAGTTGATTTATTAACACGTAAACATGATACATATAATTGATCGTGCGAAAAACAGGGATCATTGCAAAAGCAACACGTATAGGGAACTGAAGCCGTTTAAAATCAAACGGCAAACCTGGAGGAATCATAGGAATGCATGGTACCAGCACATCCTCGCCCTTATATTTTCCTTTTCAAATTTTTGTTTCAATCACATTTTCATGACTTTTTTTAAACACTAAACGTGTTCCATTGCAAAGTCGTGGCTGGCAGATATTTCTAAGCAAAATAATTGATTCACTTGTAGGCGGTGGGTCAACAGTCCAGGTAACTCAAGCGAATTTTAAAATTCGACTGGATAATTTACAACATCGTCTTGATTGGTAACAGAATCAACTGATTTGTAGGTAAATGTCATTCAAAATTGTCACATTGATATCCGAAACATCTGCATTTTTCTCAGCTAAGATAGCTCTTTCTCCAACCAATCATGGTTTCCAAAATTTTGTACAATAACGGAAAATACGTTTGTGACCAATTCTTGTTTTGATTGTGCAAAGTGACAAAAATTATCTGGAAGCGTAATCATTTTTGTGGTGGGGTCAATTGGAATTGCGCCATTCCCAATGTCTTACAATTGCTTTTAAATATGTTCGGCTGATGGATCATTTTGCAATTGAATATGCAAATTACGCAGCCACACACGCACAAAATGCAATAGAATATGGAAAACAAAATTTTCTATATGTTTGCACATCCACTTGCTATGAACATGAGCATATTTCGGTTTGCATTGCCTTCGCATTTTATGCAAGCACACACATACAACAACGTACAAACGCAAACACGCAATTCATATGATACAAAACATTGAGCCGAAGTATGCAATGGAAAAAAAAATTTAAATATATAGATTTTCAATGACTTTTAGACACAGCTGAGGTTTAATGTTGTTAATGTACCCAATTATCCAATCCTTTAACTATTGAATTGTTCTCGGCTAATTGACGCACATCATTTCTTTTAAATATTCTCAAAGAGCTCTAAATTTCTCGCTCAAAAAAGCCGCGTGTGGTTAATTGCACCATCCTGTTGAAACCACATCTTTTTACCTTTATCTTTATCTTCTCTATCTTGACATGTGCTTCCGGGAGATAAAAAGCACCAGTCGTCTGGGCTAGCAGGAGTCCCAAACTAGAAGAGACATATAACTCTCGAAGTTCGACCTGTAACTTTTTACACACATACCGGTACAACGGAAACCAGTTGCCCAAAGGACTGTTTTGGTTATTAGTGAGGCCTTTCGGGGGCCACGTGCTGGCTCGCCGTTGGAAAAAAGTCCGAATAGATGTTAGCAAAAGTTAACATCCAATGTCCTAGCTTGCGCATGCAATAGCACTAGGAATTGGATAGTTTCCAACTCTTCAGCAAGGAGTGAGGGCACGGCCCTGCTACCGTGCACTAGAAAATTGCTACTAAGGCGTATAAGCACTTAGTGTGTATGCGTCTTAAGGCGTGGATGAACGTTTTTTTCTACACCCAGTGGTAAGATCACCTTATTATCACATATCTGTTGAAACCACATGTCGTTCAGATCCATATCCTCAATTTCTGGCCACAAGAAGTCCGTTTTCATCTCGTATTAGCGAACACCATTCACTTGTAAGCGTGTGAACTCAAATCTTTATTCAAAATTTGCATCAGTAATGTTCATTAAATGTTTAATTGTTGGGCGAACATGTACAGTCGTTTCCAAGTTTCCTACAAATTTCATATTTCCGGCTTGCTGAAATTTGTGCACATTTTATCAATTAGGGTGATTAAAAAAATCACAAAGCGCAGAAATGCATGTTGATTTGAATGCCCATTATCGTAAAACTCCTAAACAATCTTAACGCACTATTTAATTATTACACACCTCCATTATTGGATTTGTCAAAACTTTAAGCACAGAAATATCAAATAATTTTGGGCAAACAAAGTGTGTCCTATTTGCTAAAACATTATATAGGTGGGTGACTGTAAATTATGTGACTTCATTAACTACTTATAATAAAAACTCATGTTCGAATGTGGCGATGAAAGACAGAAATCCTTTCAAAATTAAATAAAATAAAAGAATCGAGCAATACAAATATCAAGATGAAAAACTGTGGAAGAGAAATATAGTTTTATTGTTTGAACTCAAATATAAATTGAGAAAAAAAATTGCTTTTATTGAAAAAGTATTTGTGAACATTGAAATCAAATCTCAATCCAATTTTATATATACTTTTGGCAACATACTTGATAGATTGAAGCTAAAAGAGATTAATAATCTGCTATCTCCAAAATTACTAGATTCTCATAATCTAGCACAATTACTTAGATTACCTTGAATTAAAAACTATAGACATAAATAAATTTCTATTGGAAACTAACACAAATTTTAATCAAGAAGAAACAATATTACGATTTTGAAACATAATAATTCACGCTATCAAAAAATTTGGAAAGATGTGAAATACTATGTCAAATTTTCTATTTCAATCACTTTAATACATTAAATCTAGGTGATGTCGAGACCATTTGTATGATAAATTCTTGTGCTTGTGATATAAATGTATTATTAAATTTCTATGTTGTATTTATTTCATGTTTAAAGTTTTGCCATTTTCCAGGTCGCAAAAGTTATCCCTACAAAAAACCCAATAAGGCTGCGGAACGCCCGTCTTCTTATTGTCGTATAAGTTTATTGAGCTGTGTTAGCAAGCTTTATGAATAATTGTTAAAACTAAACTCACACACTATATTGAAAGAAGCAACGTTATTCTTTCATTTCATTTTGGTTTTAGAAGCAAACATAATACTGCACATCCATTGATATGAATAAAAAAAATAGTGAAGTCAAACTTTGACCTGCAAAATTCATCGGGTATTGGATATTAAGGCAGCTTTTGATTTCGTATGGTATGAAGGATTAATATACAAAATGATACGTATGAAATTTCCGATACATCTTGTTAAAATTGTACAGAGTTTTCTAAAAACTCTTATACTCCAAGTGCAGTTTGCTCGCATTCCACCAGAATTTTCGAAGTACTAGCCGGTTGTCCGCAAGGATTATTTTTATCCCCTATTTTATATAACATATATAGTGCAGATTCTCCCAATTTAGATTATTGTACAGCGTCAATATTTGCTGATGAGACTGTAATAATTTGTTATACCAATCTTACCCATAAAACTATTAACAAACTGTAAAGAGCTCTAAATGAAGTAACCCTCTATTTCAACAGATTGAAAATCAAGCTAAACGGTAGTAAATCACAAGCAATATATTTTACCAGAAAATGCAAAGAACGCTATATTCTTCAACCTAGTATTAATATACAAGAATTGTCGATCCAATGGGACAATAACATTAAGTATTTGGCGTACGTTATATTGTTCCCATTCATAAATCGAAACTCTAACCTTAATATTGCTAACAAAAAATTAATTTTAAAATCAATTTTCCATACAGTGATGTTTTATGCCACTCCATCGTGGGCTAGCACACAAAATGCCACATCAAAATTCACAAAAAAACTTCTCGAATTGATATTTAAGAAATAATATTTTATTTAATATTTTTGATTATTATTTTTATTCGACCTCTTTTTTTCAAAAAAAATATTTTTTCAATATTTCGCTTTCCTTAGGAAGGCTTCTTCAGAAAATTATTTTTTATAAAAACAAAAATTATAACAATTGTTATTTTAACAGAAGAAGCTTTCCACAGGAAATATTGATTAATATAGCATTAAATTTATTTAAAAAAGACCGCTACTAAGATTAATAATTATTCCTTTTTTTTTTAATTTAATATTTTTCATATTAATAAGCTTCCTTCAATTTAACTAGTTTTAAGTAAGGTCAAATCAGTTTTGGAAATATGTTCCTCTCAAATTATCTATACATAAATATATACTTATTAAGTATTATATATTCTAAGCTCCTAGAAATTTTATATGTTATAAGATATATTCTTGAACTCATCATATGTAAATAGTTTTGAAATAAAATAAATAAATATATAATAATTTTTTTTTTAATAATAATAATAAATTTGATAAAATAGAAAATATTTAACATATTATGTTGAACTCCAAAATAAATTTCAAAATTTCTGTGTGTTATTGCGAACAGCTTTAATACGAAAGCAAATTATGTTATGTACATATATAAATACAAAAAGATTTTAAATAATCTTTATTATCTGTCAATATTATTTAGTGGTAAAATTGTGCTATTTTTGTCGATTTCCTAATTTGAGTTGTGCAAAAAAAAATTGTAATAAACACGCGGGTTATCCCGTCCTGCTTCGAAAATGAACTAGCAGCATTATCAATAACAACATATTCCTTAGGTTGTGTTCAGCTATACTCAATTATTGAGATTATCGCAATAAATGCCATTATTGAGCTCAATATTCCATACAAAACTAGACTTTAAATATTGTTCAATAAGTGCGAAATTGTTATAAATATTGAGTACACTTTGATATGCAACACTGTTAACAGGTGTTTTTCGTGAGAAAAAAATTATCTACCACTTATCTGCACTGACATATGCCATCAATGTAAAACAAAACATTAAAAATGGTATAATTGATTTTAGCAAAATTGTTCATATTTTACATAACAGTTTCCATAAAGATCTTTGATTTGCATTTTTCTCCTATAAGCAAGAGAATTTTTCTTTTTTTTATTTTTAATTACCGCCAACTTTGAACCAAAACACGATCACACTAACCGTTAAAACTCAGTATTTCTATTACACAATAGTAATTGCTTCTTAATAAATGAATTTATTTCCATTTTTATAAAATAAAATTTATGACTAAAATTAAAACAAAGTTGTTTTCCAGCTGTCAAATGTTTATTGAGTTAGCTAAATTTAGTATGTCTGAACACTAAAATAATATTGCCAATAAACCGAATATTGAGTCAATTAAAAATGTATGTCTGAACATGCATGAGTCATAGCATAGCCTTAATACACTTACATTACTAAAAAGATTATTTGTGCAATATTTTTGAAATATTTTTTGTGGGGCTATATTAAGCACAGAGTCTATACGGACCAATGGAATCGATTTCAGACAAAACATAAAATCCGTAATTAACGAAGTAGGACCGTCATTTTGCCAGAAAGTGATTAAAAACTTTGAGGAAACAATTGGCGTCTGTCAGCGTGGTCGTGGTGGAAACTTGCAAGATATCATTCAAGATTGCCGAACTTTTTTTTCACAATACATTAAAAAATTTAATCATCTTAATTAAAATTTTTTATTTTGTTTTAGAAAACAAACTTCTTGTTGAAAAACCCTTTATGCACAGTTTTCGATATCTTCGCTATCCTAACACTGCTTTTTGCATCTCACAGAAATAGCTTAATTCAATAAAAGATCTGTTTTGTGTAATTATATCTATCGTAGACTGCGCATTATAACCGTAACCGACCATTTACAATAAATTTCCGAAGCAAAGTAACTGTAGAATAGCCAAAAATGTTCAACATTTTTCTAACAAAAAAATTATTTAAGTACAATCTGCAATATTTTACTACAATTTTTAATTGTCAATAATGTCTAATTTTTATTAGAGCCTCAATCTCTTAATGTTACTTTATTTTAAATGTTTGTTTTTTATCAATAACAGTTGGTTGTGAAAATCCTGAAACTATTACTTGCATGTATGTATGTTATATTTGTTGTAATTACTCCTTAATTATAAAAGTATGTTATCCCAAGCCAAACCACAATACGAAAATCCAAAATTAATTAACCAAAATTACTTTTTGATTTATTAGTTTCTAGCATTTTCTCTTGCATATTTAAATACGTTTATAATTTTATGTTCTTATTCACATTCAGATGCCTAATGTTGTATCTGTCCCACCTGAAATACTTATAACAATAAAATTAATTATTTGCAGCATACGAGTATACAAATATTTGTATTCATCATCATCCCCCGCATGATTATGATTAATCGTTCCAAAGTTCATTCAAATAACAATAAATATTTTCTTAATTATTTTGCAGTTATTTTGTGGTTTAAAATAATGTTATTAAAAATAATATCTCGTTCGTTCTCTTAAACACAATTCACTGCTTAATTGTCAATAATAGTTTTGTTGGAAAATCATAATCATAAATTATAAATTATTTTCTTTATTTATGTAGTTGTTAAATATTTTAATTGTTACGTTTGTATTTGTTGGAAGTTTTACAGAGCAGGATTAAAAATCTTGACTAAGAACTGTCCAAGTTTGAATTTCGTTTCTGCTAAAAGTATAATTTAATAATCTCCATCAATTATGGCTTTATAAAAGCAAAATAAAAACAGGCAGCATTTAGTGGAATACAAGACTAACTAACTGTCAATATTGTACCTTAAATAGATGGTACCAAATTACAATTTACTGTAAAATATAACTACTCCGCCAATTTCTTTGGTAGACCTTCCAATTACATTTTGTATATTACAGCAGTAATAATTGCTTTGGTATACCTTGATCTTTTTTGACTATTCAATTGTCGAAAGTTTTCTATGGCATTTTTCAACAAGAAGTTTGGTTTATGGCAACACCAACAATATGAAAGCTTTGACGCATTCGTAGTAGATGCATTGGCAAAAAATAATTAAATCCACTATGAAAATGGTAGTTCCGTTAAAATTACACTTCGTAAAATTCGTGATAATTTCGAACACCATAGTCATCTTTCTGTGTTCGCTATTAAAAAATTGGTCGTAAAATTTGAGCCGACAGGTTCGATACAAAATGTGCGAACACTAACACTTGTTCGACTGGTTCGTTCAACTAAAACCATCGCAGCCGTGAATCACCGTGTTGAAACAGACCAAATTTTGTCAATTCCTCGACGTTCTGTACGATTGGGGTTACCCAAAATCACCACAGTGCGTGATTTGATTTACATCTGCACCGACTATATAGTCATAATCAGATGGTGGTCAAACCACTTGGTTGATTGGACATCACCCACGCCCTAGGAGGCCATCGAATACGTCTATCCTCCGGTCACTCCTAGTAGCAATTTCGAAAGCCCGAAGTAGGCCGCAGCCTTCACTCCTTGCTAAAGAGTTGGAGACTTTCCACGACAGCATTCATGCTCACTGAACCTCAACCATCCATTGTGTTAAGTTGAATGATCCGACCCACAAACTCTCACGAGGGTCCGAAACCACAACCACCACTATACTCCCATACAGGGGCCAACCTCAATAACCAGTCAGAGAACAGCTAATTGTCTCAAGAGACAAATAGTGAACTCTGGGGCAACTGATTCCCGTGGAAATATGTGGATTGTCCAGGTGACTCCTACTAGCCTTTGAGGGGACTGGGATCCCTTTTACCCCGCAAGACACCAACCTAAATGGAATAGTAGGTTCCAAAAAGACTATCATGTGCCTCCGGGGGGAACCCAAAATCACCATAACACGAATTTCGCCTAAAGATTTGACTTTGAAGCCTTACAAGGTTCAATTGATGCAGGAATTGAAGCCGACTGGCTATTCACTTCGCCGTAGATTCGTTATATTCCTTCAGGAACAATCAGCTGATTTTTCTGAAAAAATCATTTTTACAGACGAAGCCGATTTTCACTTGTCAGGGTATGTCAACAGGGCTTCTGAGTATACTAGAGCGATTATTGCACTATTATTGGTGACGTGGATAGCACTGACATGTGGTTTCAACAGAACTGTGCAACATGTGACACAACCAACGTAACGATCAATTTATTGCAAACCAAATTTCCCGATCGCATAATTTTACGACAATCAGCAGTTAAGTATCCAGTCAGATCAAGTGAATTAACACCACTGGATTACTTTTTGTAAGACTATGTTAAGGACAGAGTCTATACAGAATCAATGAAAAAGATTTCAACCTTAAAACTCAAATGATGTGATTAACGAAAGAGTACCGCCATTTTACCAAAAAGTGATTAAAAACTTTGATAAAAGAATGGACATCTGTCAGCGTGGTGGTGGTGGACATTTGTCAGATATCGTTTTTCAGTCATAATTGCCGCTTTCTCTTCGTAATGCAAAACAAATTTGAATCATCTTAATATAAATTTTTTTTCTAGAAAAAAAACCCTTTAGAAATAATAATTTAACTGATTCTATCCAATCCATTATTCATATAATTGACAACTCTTTAGAAACTGAAACTAATCAATTGTTATGTTTATACAAAAATTAAAATTATTAATTACAAAATTATTATTATGCTGCACAAATATAAAAATAGTTTAAATATATTTAAAAACAAAGCAAAAGATTCAAATGTTAAGGATACAGACTTTGGAGTTGCACAAGTCTCAATACAACTTCTGGTATTTACTTGTTATTAAAAATTAAGTTTCGCTACTGTTTCTAATTACGAAAAATCCTTTAACTTAATCCGGTCTGTATAATTTTATATATTTCTTGCCGATCAGAACCTTAAAACTATACTGACCCAATTAATAGCAGAAAACAAACAAAAAAAATATTTTTGCATAAATATAGAAAAAGTAATAAAAAAAATGTAAACAATCATTGATTTCGCAAACTATAATCAGAAAGTAAATATTTAGAATACAATTAAAATACGCAACCCGGAAAAAACTAACTCAAAGACACAAAATTTGTTTCAAACCTACATAGATATAAATATAAACGATGAAAATATCATTGGAATGAAGAAAATTGTGCACATCTCTATTTATTTATTTTCTTATGGCCTTTTTTTTCTTTTCCATTTATTTATTTTTAGTGTGTGTGGTTGTAGTTGGTTAGAAGAAAATTCTTAAATTTTTACGACCCAAATTCAAAATATTTAATTCTAATATGAACGAAAATATTTTTAGCTACTCGTACCATAGCAAATTTTGTTCATCTAAATATAAAATATAAAGACAATGTATACCCCTCATTTCACAAGCTCTTTAACATGATATCATAAACCATCAGACCGCCAGTGGTGTAGACAGAAATCGTTGAAATCGATAGAAAGTTTTCTCCTAAACATGCTACATTGATGTATTTAGTTGCCAAACGTCCATGTACGTTATAATATTTTATTAATAATGTGTGTCTAAATCTAAGAGTAAAACCAGAAACATGAATGGTTTTTTGTTTTAGCTGTTCTAGAAACATTTTAGCAGCATAATACTCAATTTTTAGGCTTAAACCCGCTCGCTTTTTAATTATACTTTCTTCACTCTAACATGTTTATACGTTCTGCGAAAAAATACTTTGAAGAAAATCTTTGAAAAAAATTTAAACTCGACGCTTGAAAATTTTATTATTGACGGCTTAAGACAAGTAAAAATGGAGAACTGGAGGAAATGACGTCACAATTTTTAACAAAGAGTCCGCCAAACAACTTTTTTTTTTTGTTTTAAATGCTATAAACAAAACTACTGAATATTTTCTAAAATTTCTTTTTTTATTTAAAAGTACAATCGTTCCGGTTAACAACGAAAAATAATTTCATTCAAATGGCTGCCTCGGTTGCCCATGCAGTAGCCTACACCATCAGTCCAATTTTTAAGCACATTATCGATTGTGTGCAGCTGTATTTCACCAATGGCTTCACGAATATTGTCCTTTAAAGCGTCATTTGTCTCTGACTTGTCGACGTAACACTTATATTTGACGGCACCCCACAAATAATTGTTCAGCGGTGTCAAATCACAGCTCCGAGGTGGCCAAACGACATCAGCTCTGCGGCTGATAATGCGATCTTTAAAAATAGGGCGCAAAACATCGAGTGTAGCTTCGGCTGTGTGGCACGTAGCGCCGTCCTATTGAAACTAAATTTGCCAATCCTTCACTTAAACTCTTGTAAACAAAAATTCGTTCAACATGGCCCGATAACGATCGCCATTGACTGCAACGGCCACTCCTGAAAAATGGCCCAATTATGCATTGACTCGTTTTGGATGCGTCGGCTTTTCAATGTATGCGTGCGGGTTTTCTGTGCCCCAAATGAGACAATTTTGCTTGTTTACATAACCGCCAAGATCAAAATGAGCTTCATCTGAAAAAATGATTTTTTTTTTGCAAAATCGGCATCTTTTGTAAGTCGATCGCAGGTCCACTTGGTGAGGCGAAAACGCATTTGATGGTCACTTGGGTTCAACTCCTGAACCATTTGGATTTTGTATGGCGTCATACCAAGGTCTTTATGCAAAATTCGTCTCAACGATGTCTCTGAAATGTTCAATTGTTGAGAACGACGGTGAATTGATGTTGATGGCGCTTCACGCACACTCGGGTGTACGCACTGTTTTTGGCTTTTCACGCTTTGGTTTATCGATGATGATGCCACTTTCTTTCACTTTTTTCACAAGATAACGAACATACGGAGTTGGCGGTGCACACATTCTGCAAGATTACCATGATATTCAAAGTAATGTCGCAATATTTCCCAGCGTTGTTCAGGCGTATACACAACCATATTCGTTTAGCGGAAGAATAAAACTAATTATCTGTCAAATCAAGCATGAGTGTTACCATTCACGAAATAAGCACTAGTTGAAAAAAAACGTTAGATGGCGGACCCTTTACAACAAAAGTTTGACGATTAACTTTTTAGCAATGTTTTTAAGCTTTTTTCGCACGAAGACAAATATTTTTAAGAAATTTGTTTTCTAGAAAATTTATGGTCATACGAAAAAACCAAAAGTACTTAAGGGTTGTTAGAAGGGTATTGCCATCTATAGCCACATATACGTAACATGGTTTTTACATCAGACATATCAAATTTCACACTGGAATATGCATACATACATGTCCTGTGGGGCTGTTAAATATTGCTTCAGTAAAATACATGTGAAAAGTCCTCCGGGAAAAATTCAGTTAAAATGTGTTCTATTTTCATCTAAAAAACCATTTGACATCAGCTGTGTTTATAATTATAAAAAGTATTACCAACAACCGTATATAAACAACCAACGACGATTGTCCATTGGCGGTTGTGTTAGCCGGCTGAAGGTAATATTTTGGAGAAGCAATAACCGATTCACTTTTAACTATTCGATATCAATAATATAAATTATGTATCACATCACTTCTTTACTTTTAAAAAATAATTAAAGTTGATAACTCTTCAATAATTATGTAATGCAAACAAAAATATTCTAGGACGGCAACAAACTATTTTGAAACCGCACAGCGTATCAGCTATTGTAAACAAATAATGGTTATGTCAGAATTAGTGTCCACATATTAAGTATTCTGTAAAAAACAATTTTGGCAGACTTACAGAATTACATATGGCTAACACCGTTAAAAAGTCAGGTGTAAAAGACATGTCGTCTATATGTGGCGTAAGCTAGAAGCAAAAAGTCAGACAAAAGTTGGGTGAAAGTCAAATATTGTATAAGATATGTTAAAACTTTTGATAGTTAGATTATATTATAGCACCAGGATTTAAAAATTTCCAAACCAAAGATAAAACTTTGTTAACGGTTTAAATTTGCCACACACAGCTAGTTTGCTGCTTAAAAACGTGACACCTTTTCTCTTAGCACTATAACTTGAGCTCAACTACACTTTTACTACAACGGTAAGATCTTTCCATACAATGGCTTATAAACCACAGAATTATTTCCATTTTTTTTTTTCATTTTAATTTGCAATTAGAAAGTATGCAACTTTATTGTCGCCCCTAACAACCAAATGGTGGCCAGCTTCTGCTCTTTTTCTGTCTATCTCTCTTATACCCATGACAAATTTTAGATCTATGGAAGTAGCTAAATTATTACCAAAATATTTTTATTTTACCCAGTGTGCAACATTAGATGAATATTGGAAATCTTCAAATTCTTGGTTAAATATAATTCCCATCCAATTAGAAGGGGTAAATATTTAATTTCTAATCAAAAAGAACATTTTAATGCGGTGTGCACAGGGCATTTTATCTTAACCTATTTTGGATTTTTTAAATATTGCCAAGTTTAATATTGTGAGAGTTGTGAGAAAAAAACATACAAATTTATGGTTCAACATATTTTATGTGAAGTTAAAAAGTTGCATAATTTTCAAAAATTCATCGTTCGTTTTACTGCAGATGTATTAGTTGGCAGCATGTTCATTTCTAAAATCGAATATATAAATTAAGAAAATTTGTGGGATTCATTTAAATGATTATTTACGATAGATTTTGTCTTTAATTTGCAATAAATTAAAAATTAAATAAGATTTGCTATATTTTTTATCTACCATCGACATTTCACTATTTTTCACTTATGATATTGCAGTAAATTAATTTTAAATTAACTTAAGACATTATTTTAATTTTTATATTTGTTAAGAAAGGAAATTATATAAAAATGTTTGTAAATAATTTTGGCTTTATATAAAATTAAGTAAATTTTCTTTTAGTTTTCCATATTTCGCCACACTATTGGGTGGCATCCTCAGGAGAAGAAAAGTACAGAAACAATTTAACAAATCAACCAATCAATGAACAATTGTTGACAAACAAATTTAAAATAATCAAAAAAAAAAAAAAAACAAAACTACAAACTAAAAAAAATATGTAACTATACATACTTACGTACAAATTTTGAAAAAAAAAATACAAATATTGAAAAAGAAAAAACATTTTACAAAACAATCCCAATAAGCATTTTGGCTGGAATTCAACTGGAATCAACCTTAAAATCCAGTCACAATTTCCGATTTCCAGCGTTGATTTACAGTTGAAATACATTTGAATTCAATAGCGAATCCAGCATAATTAATCATTGAATTGCAGTCGAACAAAACAGTACCTTTACAGTGTAATTCCAGCCTTGAATAACAATGTGATTCAAGTCGAACCGAACCTGTTTTTATACTTGAATTCAAGCACGAAATGGCAGTGGAATTCAAGTCGAACCGAACCTATTGTTAGCGTTGAATTCAAGCATGGAATTTCAGTGTTATTCAACCAATGTTCCAACAGTATTTAAATAGTGTGTTAAGGCCATAGTACATTAACTCATCCGAACCCATAGCTTCAATATCTGGACATTTCGGAATGCTCTTTAAAGGTCCGGCATCCGATGGCAAATCCTTATAATGCTGGTTAAGGATTTGCAGTAAACTGTTTATTGCAACATTCGCAATGTAATGTTGGATCGCCCATACAGCCAGCTGTATTTTTAAGTCCCTGTCTCACACAGAATTAATTTAATATCAGGTATATCACCTTCGTTTTTAATTGTGCCCTCACAGAGAGACGGTTCATCGTTCAAAACGACGTGGACATCGTTGGAAGCCATTCACATTGGTTGTAAATTTCCCAGAATATGCTGATTCTGAGTAAGCAGTGCAAAAATTTTACGAGCATCTGCTGTTGGCTTTGCATATATACCTTTATATTTATTTATTCCAAATTTCTTTATATTGTTTTATTTTCGATTCTTTATTTTCGTTTTGCTTATTTTCACTTTTATTTCTTTATTTTCACTTTAAAAACTTTGCGCGTTGTAAAATTGTTCACCATTAATTAATACTATTTAATATTTATATATTTATTAATATTATAATATTTTATGATTGACATTTAGCTGCCTCTGACTGTTTTTTAACAAACTTCAAACAGACTGGAAAGAGGATGGATTTCAAATGTAATTCAAGCTTGAATTCACACTGGAATTCCAACATTGGAATTCATAAAAAATTTGTGCTTATTGGGATATTATTTTACATATACATTCAAACATAAATTTTAATGACATAACCTTACAAAAAAATTCTAATTGGAACCTGTCGGATTCGGCAGGCCTTCCTCGAAATTTTTCATCCAACATATCGCATCACTACACCTAAAGACACTAATGGAAAAACCCAGAATAACTCAATACGATAGACATGTGTATGACAGGACCAGAAATATATAGATTAACTAATCTTTTCCATAAAGAAGGTTTACTTACAGCATTAAAAATTAGCAAGTTAGGGCATCGATAGAAACAGTTTACAAATTTAGCTCCAGCGGAGAATATAGACTTACTTGTATCAGTAAACGCACTTATATAGCACAAACTGGACGAACACTAAAAACAAGATTTGCAGAACACATACGCTCAGACAAACGAAAAACAGAAGAGTCCAACCTTGGATTACACCCTGACACTCACGGACACACACAGGTAAACACGACTTCAGACACAATTTCCACACTCATACACTCTAACAAACGAAGGCGGAAATATTAGATTAGCCCCACATAAAATGCTAGATGGTGAGCAATCTAACTAAATGAGTAGACATGACCCTTACAAAAGAACTACCAAAATAGGTTCACACATAAACAAAAATGGACAAGAAGCATGATCGTAAAAGAATTTAGTTAGGAAAGAAGACGAATGAAAAAGGGACGACAAATTAGGTAAAAAGAGGCAAATGAAAAAGGAAAGAGAGAAAGATGCAGGCAAAAAAGACAGTAAGTGACGAACGCAATAACACGAAGGGAGACACGAACTATATAAACACAACTAACAATAGAACGCAACTAGTACGAAAAGAACACTGAAGATGGCAAACGGCCGAAACCGGTTTGTTCACAAACCAAATTTGACGAGGGTCGACGGAAAACCGTACCCAAATAAAACTACCAAAATCCTTACGCCCAGTCCATAGCACAGCTTGACAATGGTGTCATCCCATCCAAAGCGCTCGCCGGCCACATCGAACGAATAGCCAGCATTGACGGTTTACACCGAAGAAAATGACAACAGCATTTAAATAAAAGTTTGCCAAAGATTATCATAAAATCAACATATATCTTTGACAATACGTTCGCCTTGATTTTTCTTTCTCCAGAAGGGGCCAGAAAGTGTCACAAACTCACCAAATCTTAATGCTATATTTTTCCGATTTTGAGGAAATATTCTGAGTTAGTGAATCCAGTGCCACCACCGAAGGGAAAAATTTACTCACCGACAGTGATGACTCCTGCTGCATATTAGCTTCGAAGGTTTCTGTTGAACATAATATGTAAGATACGACTGCTGTTTTATCACTTTGCTTTCGAGCTAACTCACTCACGTTCGTAGCACTGCTTTGCTTTCCTATTGGTTTCTAAAATTTTGACAGCACATATTTCCTCAGTCATTAATTTGAATGTGTTTATGATACTAAGACCAGTTAGTTTTCTCGTTAGTCAACTGTTAGAGTATTTAATAACATTATGTGTAAAATTCTGGGGACTTCAATTAGTTGACTCGACTTAGTTGTAGTTAAATATGCTGTATAGTTTAACTCAGACGATTCTACTGCATTTATTGCCAACTCTATATCTGAATCTGTTTCATCATCAGGCTCACATTCTAGTAACTGCAATACCTCTGCATCAGAGTCGTCAACACTTGCGTTATCGCATGGTTCTTCTCGTCTATCAATCTAGGTTCAATTTCAATTTACAAATTTTTAAAAAAATAAAGATATAGATACATATTTATATACATATGAAAATGCATACATGTATACACATACATACATATGTACGTATGTATATGATACATATAATATAAATTACTTTTTTTTAGAAGTATGTACATACATATATGTACTTAATTGATAAATACGTGAATACATATGTAAATATATTTCTTATAATATTAAAGCTTCTTTATTTTTCTACAAGCATCGTAAAATAGGCAAGTAGAAATGCTAATTAATGTATTCTAATGAGCAACGTGTACTAAATAGACAACAACCAAATTGCCGTAAAAATTTTCAACAAGGGAATTGCCCTATTATAGCACACAAGAGAAAGTAGCCACTGCGATATTATAAACGGCGTATGTTTTCATAAAAGACTGCGACTTATTCAATTTACCCCTAGAAGCTGAAAACAAGAGACCTACCAGAACAAATCCATAAGTGCGGTTTTACACACTTCCACTTTTGTTGCTCAACTGTTGTTTTTTCCATTAGAAAAAAAGAGAAGGGGTATAAAGCTTTCTCGTTCTTTCTAATGGAAAAACCGCACTAACCAGTTTGCACAGCCTACCCACGTATGACATATGACGTAATGGTTACTTAACTAATTAATACAATGAAAAATACGAGGCCATTGCCATAATCATTTTTAAGAGATAGGCACTAGTTCATAATATTAACAAAACCTGTCCATATAAACTGTATGCATATTATATATACTTAATAGGTAAAATATGATAAAAGGCGATTATTGTGATTTTAGAGATTTCGAAATACGAAAAGAAAGAAACTGGAAATTTCTGCCCCGGGGTTTTTAGAATTCCGAAGCCAGTTACGTTGAAAAATCAAACGCAATTCCAATAAACTTTCTTCCATTGTATCCACAATTTGATGACCTAAAGACCAGCTACTGATGCAAATCTACAAAATGCTGCACGAAGTAAGAAACAAGCAGAATTAGTAAGCTTCCTGATTTCACTTTTAATTAAGAACCCCGTATTCTGTCTATGATACATAGCTGATTTTTTTTTTTTTAAAGACACCAATTTTCTGACCATTATTTTTAAGCTGATTAAAATTATGTATGTCAAACTCGTTGAGCGCTTATGTACGTTTTTGTTTGTTTTGTTTTTTTTTTTTTAAATTTTTTGATTATTTTGAATTTGTTAATCAAAAAATTTTTTTAATTTGTTTGTTCATTATTTTTGTTTTCCTGATGATGCCAACCAACGGTGTGGCGAAATATCGAAAAAATAATAAAAAATAAAAGTTTGTTAAACATTTTTTATTAAAATTGACCTAGTGCTTTCTAATTAACTACTATAAAATTTTAATTTATTTATTCAAATGCATATAAAATTAGATGACATTTAACATCATTAACAACATCTAAAGAAAAATCGATATGGTTATAAAATTTATTAAACTCAGTACAAATTCTTAAAAACGGGTTAGTGTTAGCATAATTTGATTTAAATACTTTAATTAAAAGTAAATTAAAGTAGCGTGTAGGACGAAATGGAATGTGAAATGAAATATTGCTATTAAAAAAATCTGAACAGACATTCCCTTTTTTTAAATTGAATACAAATTTGATATTTAACATTATTCTTCGGATTTTTAGATCAAGTTTGCTAGTGTAGGATGGTAGAATTAAGGGATTTTATTGTAAGCCTCGAAGACAAAATAACACGAACTGCTTTTGCACCGTTTCCATGCTATTACTATGAACTTTAAAAATTTGATCCCCAATTATAACGCTGTTTTGTGATATATGGTATACTAAATTCCTTCACCCAGCGTTTTATAAATTCAGAAATTGAATGCATCTAAGTCCTTTGCAGGAGAATATGATCAGCGTGACGATTATATGTTCGAAATATCTTCAAGTCATCCGCATATAATAAAGTATTTGAGTATTTAAAAGCATTGGGTAGATCACTAATGAATTAGGTAAATAATAAAGGACCCAGATGGCTACCCTGCGGCTACCCTGAAACAATAATTTATTTGGAAGTAAGTGCTAAAACAAACTAATTGAGTGCTGTTTGAAAGATATAAATTAATCCACACAAGTAAATTGTTTGTGAATCCCATAAGCTCAAGTTGCCTTATCAGAAGTTTGTGGTTAACTTTATCAAATGACTTACTAAAGTGGGGCAAATAGCATCAGTTCGTTTAAGTTGTCCACGATTGACTAGTGTTGTTAATTCCAAAGGACTAGTAACGGTTGAATAACCCTTCCAACAGCATGCTGAGTCGGAAGCAATATAGACGATACTTGAAGGGTAAGATAATCAGTAATAATTTTCTCCTAAAGTTTAGATATAGCACTAAGTTTAGCAATACCTCTGTAGTTGGCAACATTATTCCTACAACGAGATTTAAATATTGGAACAATTAGAGAATCCTTAGAAAAATAACGAAATTTCAACGATATGTTGAAAATTATTTTAAGAGATTTTACCAGCACATTTGTTAAGTATGCAACTCAAAATACCATTCGAACCATCATTATACAAAAATTTTAGCTTTTTGAAACAGCTAAAACCTTGATTCATCAAGATGTAATGATATACCCCTGGATATAGAGCTGGTTTCATCAACATTTTTTTTTTTCAGAATTGCTGTTAGAAAAGAAATATGCAAATAAATTACTTATTGCCAGCTCTTCATCAGATTCAAAATACTTTATAGCAGAGGGAAATGCCATTGATCTTTTTTTGGAGTTGGCAAACTTGCAGAAAGCTATTAGAATCGATTTAAAATTGTTTCGAGTTTTATTTAAGTAAGCAGAGTAACACGATTGATTAATCGAATTATGTATATTAAGCACGACTAATAAAACACTTGGAGTAGTCAGTAAACAAATTGGACTTTACATACCTTTTTTATAACTTGTTTTTCTTATTTTTAGCTTTAATCAGATACTTAGTATTGTAAGTTGGACTGGTAGTTTAAAATCGAAGCTTTTAGGAATACATTAATTCACATACAAATATAATTTGTTGTTAAAACCTTTAGTTATATTACCAATATTCTTAGTGGTTCTAATTTAAATAGAGTTTAAAAGAAGATTCCAACAGTTTGTTTAATTTTAAAGAACCGTTTAAGATTTGGTAGTTCGTTTTTTTCTCCCTTTGATGAGACAGTAAGATTGATATGGGAGTTTTCAATTTTCCGGAATGCCAATATGGTGAGATCGATTAATAGTAATATCAATACAGGTATTTACAAAAACTAAATTCAAAACTTTCCATTTAGTTGGTGAAGATTCAAATCAAGTATAAGTGGTAATTTGATTTTTGGCGGTATTTATTTTGGTTCTTAATAAAAAAAAGTATAATAATTTAGTCAGCAGTAATCAGTAAAGTTACAATAAATAAACAAAGTGACATTCAAGGGAAAAGCATTTAATACGAGATATTTTTTAGAAAAACTATTTTTGTACAAAACACTATTGTTAGGAACAAATGCCAAATTAATTTTTTCACATCGCATTTTTCATATCAAATTTGTTAAACATTTAAAACTCTACAAAAGACACAATTTAATATAATAAAACAAGGAGTTATTTATAATCACTACGAAGAACTTTACTATTACATTTAATTTTTCTAATATGAATGCTACAACACCAACCCTACAACAAAAAACTACAATGTTTGCAGCAGCTGCCTTTAGATAATTCGATCATATTAATGCAAATAGTGCATTCGCAAACGTAACCTTTTATTGTTCATTATTTGAAAGAGAAGCAGTTTGAATTAAAAAATCTTAGATTTTGGCAAAATTTTTGCAACATCTCCATGACGAATTAGATAACAAAAGATAGAGAGAATAATAAAACACAAAAGATTACGAATCCTTTAGCCAAAAAAATAACATTTAGGTCCAAGCATAAGAAACAATATTTCTTGGAATAAAAAGAAATACATCTCTTAACGTCCTACATATCTTAAGAAATTTTGTGGTTCTTAAAGAGATGACAATGATATTTGTTTCATGCAAAATTTCGAAACAAATCATGCTGTGTGACATATCAAAATATAACACATTGCATTATCCTTGTAAAATACAACAAATACGTTCATTAAAATATGTTGAGAAAGTAAATATTCACTAACTGTTGAATAGAGCTGCATCAAAGTTTAGGCAGGTGTTAAAAATGTTTTTAAACAAAAAAGTATTAAAGTTACTCTACCAAATCCCCTTGAAACAGTTGGGCGATATATTTTGTCACTTTCATATTATCTACATTAACATGACATTATGATAAGATAGAATCTATGTCTAGGTAATAGTTAGTAACTGCGCGGACGATTGAGGGAGGCACTTAGTGTCGCTTAGTTTGACTATATCAAATAATTAAATCCCATTTGTTTTCCTGGTAGATTGTCTGTCATACTATTAAATGTCTTTTTAATATTGTATTCTGCAGTTATTATATGTTTGCGGGTGTATGTCTGTATGTGTATTTTTATTTTAGTATGAATTTATGACAGAATAAGGTAAAAGTAAATTGTTTTCTTTTTTGTTTATAAAAATCATATCATTTCCAAAAATAATTTTTTTCAGTTTATTAACTTCTTTTTAAGGTAAACTAGGAAGTTATTAAGAGGAGGGTAAAAATAAATGTTTGCTTAATTTATATAATTGTTGTCTTTATGTTTCAGTAATGTGTTGTGAATACATATCAATTGAATTTAATGAGTTTTATGTTCAATTAGTTATTGATTATTCCCTGAACTGTCCAGGACGTGAGAAGTCATTACTTCTTAATATAATCGTCACAGGTACTTTGAATTTAAAATAACGAAAAACGCACCGACTCACAGTGACACATATCTCGAGAAGGCGGCCAAAACTCTTCCAAATAAAATTGTTTTGTGTCACCTCTTTGTTTTTTTGTTTTTTTATATAAAATAAAACACACAAGAACCTCGATATCCAGTAATGTAAGCTTTAATTTCGATTATTTCTCTTCGAATAGGGTAGTCAAAAGAGCGCTGTTTTTAGAAACTTTTTGAACTTCAAGTGGGCATAACTTTTTTGGTTTTGTATATGTTAACGTCTTTATTTATTTTTTAACATTAAAATCAAATACAATTATTCATTAACAAATTGTTTTATATGAAATTATTACTGAAGATAACTACGTTCTATTTTTGTATTTAAAATAAGGCATCTAACATATAAAGTATTTTACTCTAACAGTATACTTTTGGACAATTATTTCGTTACACAATATATTTTCCTACTTAGAAAATATTTAAAAAAATTGTAACTTTACGTTGCTGAAATACCATATCTGGGCATTGCAGTAAAAGTATCGATGTTCAGTGGAACGCAACTTTTGTTTATACTATGTTATAGCACGTACTTTAAGGTTTTATTTTTAAATTTACGTTTCCGGCTCTACGAATTACAAAGATTTTGCTGTTTGCAAAATATATGTGTGTATACACATGGGCTTTGTCTGATTTTTTCGAAAAAACCAGTCGGTTGTTTCTAAATGAATTGAATGAATCTACGGCAGTGTGAATCGTCGGTTGGTTTCTATTCCTGCACCAGTTGGACCTTATAAGCCTTAAAAATTAAATTCACAAAATGCACCATGTGGTGGTTTTGGATGACCCCAATTGTTGAAAATTTCGAGAAATTGACAATGTTGGATAAGTTTCAACACTGCGGCTCATGGCTGCGATGTTTTGTTTAAAAGCCATAGGGCATTTGTTATTAAAAAATTCCATTTAACAGAAACAATTTGCATTGTTATCAGTATGACTGATAACCTCCCGGGGGCACATATATGGTCTTAATGGAGAGCTACTATGTAGACCCAGTCCCCTGAAGTCAGCAGGGGTACAACTGAAAACTCCACTTTATTTCCACGGGAATCAGTAAGCCGCAGAGTTCGTTATTTGTCTCTTTAGACATTTAACTGTTCTCTGACAGAATATTGAGGTTGGCCCCTATATGGGAGTATCGTGGTGGTTGTGGTTTTGCGGCCCCATAACAGTCTATGGTTATATGGTGGCTGGGTTAATTTTACTTTTGACAACACCTACCTGGAGATCCAGTGAGCATGCTAGACATGTGTTCTGGACAGGAGTTAAAAAGTCTCCAACTCTTAAGCAAGGAGTGATGATTTGCAGCCCTGCTCTGGAACCAGTGGTTTGATCCACCATCTGATTAAGGCTTCATGGCCAGGCGCAGATGTAAATCTAATCACACAGTTGTATGACTGACAGTAATGAAGATAATGATCTTGATGAGATTTGGTGGCAGGTGGTTGTGCCTGAGGCAAAGAAATAATTTTTAAGCAAAAGAAATAATCATCTATTTACATCACACAACAATACTTCTACCTATGCTTTAGAGAATGCCTACAACAATACGAACAGCTGGAACAACTTTGATTGAGATAAAGTAAGTCAAAATGTGTTTAATATTTTAAATCAAAATAATGATCCTAACAATGATAATGATGATAATGACAGTGACGATAACGAAGAAAGAAATATTCTAGCACTTAGACCTCCCCCATTCATCATAAAAAGCTTTTCCAGATTACATAATGCATTGTCCGTCTAAGAGACGGACATATAAGAATTATATCTAAAGACATAAAATCACACCGATCACTATCTGCTTATTTAAAAGAAAAAAATGTTGAATTTCATACGTATCACATAAAACAGGAGAGATCATACAGAGTAATCGTTAAAAACTTGCAGCCTTCAACACCAATTGACGACATTAAAAATGCCTTTGAAAGCGCTTAGGACACAAAATAAGAAATCTAACAAACATAAAAAGCAGAATTACTAAGCATTCTCTACCAATGTTTTTCATTGACTAAGAACCTAATTCGAATACTAAAAACATTTATATTGTAGTAAATCCGTAAACTGCGTAAAATGTGGCTTAGGTCATTTAACCATTGATTGTATGTACTAAGGATAATAACATAAAGGCTATCTTGTATACAGACAATTATTATGGAGAAAATTACAACAAAGTTCGATTTATGGTCGTATTAGCTCTAATATTAATTATGATAATTCTAATATAAATAATGCGACTTTCTCAAATAATAAAAACACTTAATATTAAGTTTTAAAAAATAATCAAACAAATTCTCTAGATAGGTTAGAAAAGTTAATACAACACCAGATAGAAGTAATCAACAAGCTATTAAATAATGTGCAATTAAATTTAGATACAACAATATGGAATGCCAATGGACTCTCGAACCATTTAGAAGAAGTTATGTTAGTGTCGGAGACACATTTCACAAGCAGGACATGTTATAAGTTACCAGGATATGAATTAATAATAGCTAATCATCCAGCCGATAGGGCACAAGTTGGATCTGCAATATTAATCAATTCCTGTATAAAATACAAAATTTTAGATGAAATAAGAGAAACATACATACAGGCTGCTTGTATAAAAATTAGTTCAGATATAAATAACATATCTATATGTGCCACATATTTCCCACCAAGATTTTTAGTCATTCTTTAATTATTAGGTCCAAGATTGTTCGTAGATCACCTTCAATGCAAAACATGAATGGTGGTGTTCTAGATTAGTAAACCCAAGAGGCAGTGAACTTTATAAATGCATTACAAACAACAACTTTCTGTCCAAGGAAAAATTCCTGATCTTCTTGATTTTGCTCTTTGCTCTGATATTTCTACTCAGCTACTTCATATAACACACGTTGATCAACTAAGCTTGGGCCATATGCTATAACATAGCTGTTCTTTAACATTTTCTGGACATTTTCCAAGTTCACGAATGTACGTTCGTACGCCTTTGATGTACAAAGAATGTAGACAATAAAACATTTCCTAGCATATTTTATGCGGTTCATAGCATTTTGGCAGTTCTATGTTTATTGCAGAAGACAGATTTTACCGAGTTCAATTTTTGATAATGATACTTATAAACATGTGTTTACAAATGTATTAAAATAGAAGTCTACTTTGGTTGACAGTAGTGAAATGTAAAAGTCTGCGAAATGTAGCAGAATATTCAAAAGAATACTGTGTCATTCCTTTCCATCTTTGCTGGCTGTTTGTTAGTTATGAACGGCGAGCGCTTTCGATGTAAAGACATCGTTCTGAACACGTGTTCCATACCGTACTGGTGAATAAGGTAGGGGTTTAGATAGTTCTTTCATTAAGGTCGAATCGTAGCTTCTCCCCCCCGGGGGCACACTTATAAGTCTTTGTGGATCACACAACCATCTAGACTTGTGTCTTGCGAAGGTAAAAGGCAGCCCAGTCTCTTTAGGCTAGCAAGGATCCAACTGAAAAATCCACTATATTTCCACGGGAATTAGTAGGCCCTAGAGTTTCGCTAATTGTCTTTTTAGCCTTTTAGCTGTTATCTGACTGATTATGAGGTTGGCCCTTCGGGAGTATCGTGGTGGCTGTGTGTTTCGAGGCCCTCGTTTGAGTTTGTGGGTCGAGTGGTCCAGGTCCAGTGAGTATCAATGGCGTCGTGTTCTTAATTATATTAAGCTTCATGCGTTCTGGACCAGGAGTTGGATAGTCTTCAGCTCTTCAGCAAGGAGTAGTGACTTGCAACCCTACTTTGGAACCACTGAAATTGCAATTAGGAATGACCTGTTGCTAGAATTAGTCCTCGGCTTCCTAAGGCGTAAATGACGTTGCTTTTCATTACCAGTGGTTTGACCACTATCTGATTACGGCTTACGACCAAGCGCAGATGTAAATCTTATTACGTAATTAAGGTCGAATCGACACATTCAGGTAGAATTCCCATCACTCGGTGCGTGGTCGTCAGTGTCAAGGGGTAATGCAAATTGTAAATTTGCAGGCACAAGTAAGTCTGCATACTCCCCTGAAACTAAATTTGTCAGCTGTTTCTGTCGATGTCCTGAGTTAATGTCTCAGACAATAAAATCACATGTACATAAGTATGTAAATAGACTGCATGTTTTTCAAGACTTTGAAATATGTATATTGTATGGAAAAAATAAAATGTTCAAATTCTTTGGCGAATTGGTTTTGAATTTAAAAAAATAAGCATTTTAAGTTTAAGTTTTAAAGTTTTTTTCCTAAAAGTATAAAAGTATAAATTTATACCAAGCAAGCTTTGCTTACGTTACAGAATTTGTCAGGAGAGCCCATCGAGCACGATACGTCTATAAATATAAAAATGAAATGGTCCACGTATGTGATGTAATAGCGTGAGAACGGCTGGGGCAATTTGGCTGATTTTTTTTTATTCGATTTGAAAAATTATAAAATTTTCCGGAAAGCTTAGAAAATTCATTTATTCATTTTCTTCTTGCTTTTGTTGGTGTAAATACAAATAAGTTATTGACGACTCGACATGTTCGTTCGAACTGGTTTGATGAAGCTATGTGGTTGTTTGTATGCTAATGAGTTGGCATACGTACAAACACACTTATGCAAAAAAAAAAAACAGAGGCAACATCTTCCACTTCGGCCAAACCGAAAATTGCTCTAACGTGTATGTATTTTTTTGTTTGAAAATTTTTTTAATTCATTACTATACATAGGTGCCAGATTTTTTAGAGATAATACCGACACAATTTGGGGGAAAAAATCTTACTTCAATTAAAATTCGCAATAAAATCACATGTACATATGTATGTAAATAGATTGCATGTTTTTCAATAAAGTTCAAATTCTTTCAAATTCTTTTCTTTCTTTTCAAATTCTTTCTTTGCTTATGTTACAGAATTTGCCAGGAGAGCCCGACGAACATGATACGTTTTCAATAACCAGACTTTATTTCGAAGTAATTTTTCTTCACATGAGCAAATTTAAAGAGCAACTCGAAGGACTAAAATTTTTAACACTTTACATGAGTTTTTAAGAAAAAGTATTAATTTTTTTATGCATGTTTTTATTTTCTCTTTTTAATATGCTATGTATTAAATCATTTTTTTACTTAGCCTACGTTTAAACTTTATAAAATTCCTAAACTGTACTCAGTGATTTAATTTAGACGTGTTGGATAATACTAAAAGTGAAAATTTGAATATATATACTCTACATACATATGGACATATGTATGTATCCACATTATCCGTGCCTTAAAATTTTTCGTGCGATTTGATTCACATAATTTTAAAATTAATTGTTTTTATAAGAGAAAAAAAACCTTGATATATTCGATAGTGAGGGCTAAAAAATATTAAGTCACCGACAACTACACCTTACTTTGAAGTTAAAAAATAATTTTCTACTCGATGCAATTTTAACGATACATACATATGTAAAAGGTGTTTTTTTAAGCTAGATAGAACTTTAAATTGTAAAAAGTAACACGAAAAATGAAATTTTGATGAAACATTTTTTTTATTTGTTTCAGTATACTCTGACAAATCATAATGAATAGACTCTCGCTTGAACAAAGCTACGAAATTATCCAAATTTACTTTGAAAATAAGTCGTCGATTCGCGCAACTTATAGACGACTTCGTCATTTTTATGGCGTACATAATCGTGCATCTGAACAAGCCATTCGTCGAACTGTCGATAGATTTCGTACCACATACTCTCTAGAGGATGCAATAACACCAACACGTCGAAGGAATGTGCGTACTGAAGAGAATATCGCCGCTGTAAACGAAAGTGTGGAAAAAGATCGAAATTTATCAATTATTCGTCGGTCACAGGAACTGGGGCTCTGTCCGTCCACTATGTGGAAAATTTTGCGTAAAGATCTCGGCCTACACCCGTATAAAATCCAGCTGGTGCAGGAATTGAAGCCACGAGACCATTATATGCGTCGTTCTTTCGCCGATTGGGCTCTAGAGCAGTTGGCAACTGACCCGTTGTTTTATCGCAAAATTGTGTTCAGCAATGAGGCGCATTTTTGGCTTAACGGGTTTGTTAATAAGCAAAATTGCCGCATATGGAGTGAGACCAATCCACAACAGACCCTACAGACTCCATTACATCCAACGCAACCATCAACTTATTGAAATCAAAATTTGGCGATAAGTTGATTTTGAGAAATGGACCTGTCAATTGGCCTCCAAGGTCGTGCGATTTGACACCACTCGACTATTTCCTGTGGGGCTACGTGAAGTCACTGGTTTATGCTGATAAACCAGCAACAATTGACGCCTTGGAGGACAGCATTGTTCGTGTTATTCGTGACATACGCCCAGCAGTGCTCGAAAAAGTGGCCCGAAATTGGACGTCCAGAATGCGCTTCGTCAAGAACAGCCGTGGTGCCCATATGCCCAAAATCATTTTCAAATGTTAATGTCACGTATTGATCCTTCGAATAAAAATGAAATTTTGATTACAATTTAATTTTTTGTGTTATTTTTTACAATTTCAAGTTCTATCGGGCTTACAAAAACACCCTTTATATCGCTTATATGCTGAAAAATCGAATTCCAAAATTCTTTTGTTCTAAAATTTTATTGCTAAAGTAAAAAATAAAAGCTAAACTTCGAACGATTTTGTTAGCAGTAAACATTTCTTAAAATTTGAATGATTACCTACGTCTAGGTTTATCTACCTATTCTTATATATTGTTAGTCACTGGCAGTGGGAAAAGCCGGGTCGTACAGCTAGTTAAATATAAAAATGTCTTTAGAAGCAGATTAAAATGAAAATATAAAACATTCTGGTTTCCAGCCCAATGTCCTTGAATAGAACAGCTAAAATATGCTATGAAACATTTGTATTATAAAAACATTGACTTTTTTATAACTACAAACAATAAAACATGTTATTTTTCGATCCTGCTTGATAATTCCGAGGAAATGCCCAATGTTTCAAAAGTAAAGGTAGCAAATATCAGTAACCGGCGTAAATAGCACAAATGCCGTCATATGCTGGAGTGCACTGTGGTTTGAAAACATTTTATCTTGGAAATAATTCGATAGTTCATGAACCACTTTAAATATCGTAACGAAATTTTATAGAGGCCAAGCAGAGATATTTCTAAGTGAAATTGAAGACGATTGGGTAAAGGGTGGCTTTTGGTCATGCCCCAAAGTTGGATATCTCAGGCATAAATTTTTGTTAAATATCACAAAAAAATGTACTTATTACTCAAATGTTAAGAGCTTCTAAACTTGCATAAATCTTGAAAATATTTACAAAAATATCCAGGTTACCTCTTTTAGTTTAGGAGAAAATCGGATGAGAAAAATATTTTTTTAACTTTTGGCCGACCTTAACTTAGTATTTTTGATGAGGTATGCTTATTTATGTTCAGATTATTATTCTAGGATATAGATTACTTTATTGTTAAAATTTATAATAAAACAGCATGCATGTTTCGTTAAAAAGTATTAAGTCTCTGAATTGGGAAAATGTAAAAACTAGCGTTTTTTAGGATTTTTTTTTTGCTTATACAATTTTGCTTATATAATTAAATATTACTATGGTATTAGTAAATTTATTTGCACTATTTGAAAGACAACCTATAATAAATGCAAACAAAAGCAAAATTGCGTCAAAATTTGTAACGGTTCACCCTCCAACGCCAATTTTAAAACAAAATTTATGAAGTGCATCAAAATTCCTCGGAGTACAAAGCACCGATCGAAAAAAGACAAGCCGATTATTAAAGTTATATATGTTGGCTACAGACTCCAACAAGATTATCGGGGTTAACCAAGCCAGTAGGGCCACTTTTACACAAAAAAAATTACAAAATTTATGTATTAAAATAAACAAATTAAATAAAAATCGAAATTTTATTTAAGCATTTGATTACAGACTTTATAAAGGGTGTTTTTTTAAGCCCGATAGAACTTGAAATTGTAAAAAATAACACAAAAAATTAAATTGTAATCAAAATTTCTTTTTTATTCGAAGGATCAATACGTGACACTAACATTTGAAAATGATTTTGGGCATATGGGCACCGCGGCTGTTCTTGACGAAGCGCATTCTGGACGTCCAATTTTGGGCCACTTTTTCAAACACTGCTGGGCGTATGTCACGAATAACACGAACAATGCTGTCCTCCAAGGCGTCAATTGTTGCTGGTTTATCAGCATAAACCAGTGACTTCACGTAGCCCCACAGGAAATAGTCGAGTGGTGTCAAATCGCACGACCTTGGAGGCCAATTGACAGGTCCATTTCTCGAAATCAACTTATCGCCAAATTTTGATTTCAATAAGTCGATGGTTGCGTTCGCCGTATGGCACGTAGCACCATCCTGTTGAAACCACATCTCATCCGGATCAATGTCATCCATATTTTCAAACAAAAAATCATTGATCATGGTGCGGTAACGATCTCCATTGACCGTAACGCGAGCTTCGGCCTCATTTTTGAAGAAATAAGGTCCGATGATGCCACCAGCGTGAAAATTGCACCAACGGTCCTTCGACGTGTTGGTGTTATTGCATCCTCAAGAGAGTATGTGGTACGAAATCTATCGACAGTTCGACGAATGGCTTGGTCAGATGCACGATTATGTACGCCATAAAAATGACGAAGTCGTCTATAAGTTGCGCGAATCGACGACTGATTTTCAAAGTAAATTTGGATAATTTCGTAGCGTTGTTCAAGCGAGAGTCTATTCATGATGATTTGTCAGAGTATACTGAAACAAATAAAAAAAAAATGTTTCATCAAAATTTCATTTTTTGTGTTACTTTTTACAATTTAAAGTTCTATCTAGCTTAAAAAAAAACCCTTTATATATTGCCACAAAATATCGAAAGAATATTTCGATCCGTGTAGTTTGTAGTGGCTATTCAAATTCTATAATTTATTTTTTAAACAACCACTTTATAATGAAATTTACAGTTTTTAACTTGTTAATCTAGAAGTCATAACTTTTCCTACTTATAAAAAGAGCATATACTTAAGTTGCAGGAACTTCTCAAACATCGCCTTCTAAAAAAATATGTGTAAACACATTTTGTGTAAAACTGAAAAATAGAACATTGCATGAAAAATGTGTTTATACACATCTTAAGCTTATCCACGTGTCAAGGTGTTCCTACAAATAAATGTGCGTAGCAGTAGACTTATGTTTATTAAAGATTGAATTAGTATTGAGTTATAAATAAAAATCGTGCAAAGGTCCATTGCTAAGTTTTCTGGCAATTACACTCCCTCTGAAAGCACTGCAAAACACTATAAATGGTACCTTTGATGGTGAAGAAAAGGAAAGCCATTCGAACTCAAATATTTAACGATGAACATTGTAAGACATAATTGGAGTAAGATCGGTGTTAAGCACCAAACATATTACAGCATCATAAGAAAAAACATGAATTATAATTGTACATACAAATAGCTCTGCTTAGCCTCTGGTTTAGCATTTCTTTATTTACTTTTGACTTCCTAATACATAATATTAGGTAATTTGGACTCTAAACTTTAAATTAAATTTAGTTTTAAAACTAAATACCATAAATACTGATATTAAATTACATATTTTAAGTTTATAGCTTTTAAAATTGCAAATATTTAGGATTTATTTATTAAATTATACTAAAAACGAGCATTTACTTCATGCACAAAGTTGAAATGAAACTGATATTGATTAAGGCATCAAGATAAAATTATAAATCTAACTGTGTGTTTTAATGTTTAAATGTATATTTTTAAATATTTTTACTAAAAACAAATTTTAATTATCACCGCTCGTTCGTATTAAAAAAAAGTAAAATTGAATAAAAATTCTGAGTAAAACTGTTAAATTAAATAAAATAATTCCAACTGAGAAGCAGATGATGACATTTAACTATAAAAGCGGAATCATAAAAAGTATAATAGTAATAAAAAATATATTTTTTTCCTCCATTGTATACAACATTGTGTAATTGTAATGGTGTTTATAGTTTGTTGAAAAAATATTAAACAAAAAACCTTAAGACAAAGACTATATAACACGATGCTAGTAAAATAAATGACAATATAAAGACTAACAACATTAAAAACAAATAAGTTTTTAATATTCGTTTATAACAAAACTGCTAAGCTCTTCAGCATCAAACATAGCCGAATATTAATTTTGTTATATACAAGGATTATTAACATAAATTCTGCAGAATTAAACTTCCGATGAATGTTAAGTTATATATAATATATAATTATATATATAATTACAAATTTAATTACAGCATAAAATAATCGAGGATAAAAAAAATTAAATTAGATAATTAAATTTTATTTAATTAATTAAATTAAGTTGCACGCTTTCGAGCAAAATAATTAAATTTCCGTCGGTACTAACAGAACGATGATGAAGCAGTATGAGTGCGTTAAACTAGCTAGCCAGTTTCACAAACTTTAATCAGCTTTTGTTACACACGCGCACTCTATTTTAGGAGCAGTTTTATTTTCATTATGCTCGTATGCAATTGATTTGCTAAAAGAACTTTCGAAATGCAAAATCCATTTATTCGCCGATGACGTCGAACTTACTTTAGGTAGTACAAAATACAAAATATTCTTTCAGGTTTTTCACATATAAATAATGACGAGCACAATTTTGAGCTAGTGTAAAAGGGCTCTGTTCGAATCTGAGCTAGTTCAAATGTATTAAAGTATAAAAAAACTCCTTAGTCCTATTTCTGATGATATTATTTTAAATAGCGAGAAAATTTAAATTTACCAACTGCAGCACAAAATTTTAGAATTCTCTTTAATAACAATTTTATATAGACCGATCATGTGCATTCACAGGCTTTTCTATACAATGTTTTAAGCATAAAAACCTTACTTGCCAAGATACGTGCCGGATTCCTTCCCTGGGTATAAATTATTTGGAAACTTTGGCTCAGTAAAAGAAAACTAAATGTCTTTTTTTTAATATAGTATAATAAATCTTGTAGATTGAGTAGATTTAAAACCGTTTCCTTCGTTTTCGGTAATCTCTAACATTTCCACATACTCAACCTATCAACAGCAACAGCATTAGCTTCCGTACATCAACAAGTTTGTAGAGCCATCTCGACTACATTATAAATCAGAAGTGGAATTTTTCTATACACCGATGGATCTAAATCGCAAAATTGTTGTTCAACAAGGTAATAAAATTGTCAACTATATGTACACTGATATCCAAGTTACAACTAAGAATGATGCGCAATACATTATTTGTACTGCTAGCTTCTCCACTATTCTTGCTACAAGGAATATTAATTATGATTTTCATTTAACAAGCAAAATGTGAAACACTCTTATTCTTAATCAAAGGAAGCTCAAACTTCCGTTAGATGTAGGTATAGCAAGAAACGAATATACTGACGTTTCTGCCACTGATGCCGGAAATAGACCTCCAATAATATTCTACACACGAAAACTAAGTAATTCCATGACCTCGAATATCAACATAACTACAAATCATTAATCCCCTTATAGTCAAACCAGTTTACCCAAAATCATGCTCAAAAACCTAAAACCAACTTAACAGCAAGACTAAGGCTAGGCCACATCAAACTCTTGTACCAATTTCTTTTGAGAATAAAGCTGCCTCGCAGTGTCCAACCTGTAACACCACACTTAACATTTACCACATTTTAAACTGCTACCCAATTTGCAGTTATTCCAGAGATAAAGTTCTTGAACCTAATTTGCCGTCGGATGTATTTGAAGAATATATTCAACATCATAATCTAAAAAGCAATACTTTCAACCTTATTTACCTTTTCGCTTTCGCAGATGACAGCACCATTTGTCATTCGTCATTCGTATTAATTTAGTAATAGACCGAAACAATTGGAGGTGAGTTCCAAAAAAGATTTCGCAACGATCTCTGAATAAGGTCGTGTAAATTTCATGCCCGTAAGACGCAATGGTACATGCTTACGCATAGATCTGTGTACGGAGTCTAAAGCTCTTGATTTTCTAGGCTTGAAAACTCAATGTGATGTTCAATGGACTAAACACATTTTACAGGTTTCTAAAGAAGCTCTCAAGTGCCTCCCTCTAAAACGCTGTAATAGATACTTCACTTTATCCCATCTCCGTACTATTTATACCACCTATATCGGCCACAAGATGGAATACAACTCCACCCCAAAGTATATTTTGGAGTTGCTCGACTGCGTACAGGAGAGGGTCAAGAGGCTCATTGGGGACGGTAGGATATCCAACTCTATTAATTCTGTAGAGCATCGACGCAATGTAGGTTGTATTTCAATGTTCTATCGTTACTACAATGGTAAGTGCTTTAACGAAATAAGAGAACTTGTTCCGGAAACTCGCACGTTTTTGCGTTTGACTCGATTTTTGTTAAGAGCGCATCCATATGTTGCTGATTGTCTACGCATTACAGGGAGAATGCGTTTTTTTAGCAGAACAGTCCGTATGAGCAATATACTCCCCCGAGAAGTCTTTCCTCTCACACTACCCCCTCTTTCCTCCTCCCCATAACCTAATTTTTTAGTTCTGGCTCTATTGCATTGCATGAGTAGGGGCCATCCCCTGATGGTGGTCCGAAAACAAAAAAAAGGAAAAACAAACAAGAAGAGAATACTGTTTTCACATCATTTACACAATCACAGGATCACTGTTACACATTTTTTTTAATTGTCTTAAAAAAATCTGGGGATATTTTTTCTGATTAATTGCTAAATTGATACATAAAAGAAATTCTTAATTTTTTACCAATTCGCAGACGGGCGCATGCAGCGTTGATATTTTATCAAGGCAATGGATGTCTGTATGTGTTTGTGTGTTGCTCATTGAAGTATTATTTGAGTAATCAATTTTTGTTTTTCTGCTTTTAAGATGACAGTTTTTGATAAATTTTTGTTTTTCTACTTTTAAGATGACAGTTTTTTTATGTGGAATAAATTCCCTCCAGAGTTCTTTCCTGTCACTTTCAACGTAGGGAAGTTCAAATCGAATGCCTACAAACACTACTCCCTCTTTCCTCCTACCCATAACCTAATTTTCCCAGTTCCAATACAATGTATTGCATGAGTAGGGGTAATTTCCTGAGTGGTGGTGCGGACGAAAAAAAAAAACAAACATCAAGGCTAAGGCCTAGGCAGCTCTTATTCCCTTTTTGCATTTAATTACTCTAATTGTGTTTTGTAGTTAAATTAAAAAAAAAAATAATAAAATATATTTGTTGAGTGAGAAGCTTAAGGCACGGTTCTGCCGTTTTCGGTAATCTCTAAGGATTGTTATGAAAATCGTTATGCGTTATACGTTTCTGTACTATAAATAAATATCTCTAACTCGTTATACAGGATATGAAAACATAAATAAATAATATTTATGTCGGATAATCATCAATCATTTTTACTATAATTATAAGCCTCCCATATATTCCGCCATCCCTAATTCTAAACAATACGCACAATCGGCAATAGACTTGACAGATTTTAGTAAGTCGCCGTGAAATCTTGTAGCAAATCACCTATAAAAGCCGTTTTACACTTTCCCTATGCTTTCAAAAATAACATGTGTATTTTCAATGAGTACAAAACATATGAATTTTTCTTTTAAGTAGAGCATATTCTTTTTTTTCTATCACTTAACTGGAAATCAACAATAGAATGTCAATATTTAAATCGTCCTGTAAGGAACACCTGCCAAATAAAATTGAAACGGTTCTTTAAATTTCAGACAATATTGAAAATATTATAAAGTTAATACGATGGAAATAAGTAATTTATTCATCGGAATCATTTTCAATCTAAGTAATTTTATTAAATGATTGAAAATAAACAATGTTTTTTGTTGTTTTGAAATGTTTTGCTGTGTTTGTATAGAAGTGTTTTTGAGTCTTGTTGTCTATGCTATGTTGATTTTATGGAAAAATTCTCATGAAATCAGTTTGGCTTTAGATATAAGACTTTTAGGTTTTTCTATACAATATTGGGGTAAAATTCACTGATGAGCTTTGTGAGCGAAAGTGAAATTGCAATATGGATATGCTCTCCCCCGCAGTAATACATTTCAAATATTTTTTATTTTTATTGTAATAAATGTTTTATGAGAATATCATAAAATGTTTATTTTTTTAATGAAAATTTTTGTAATAAATATTTCGTGAGAATATCATGAAATATTTATTTAAAGGAATCAAGCACAAATAATAAAATTACTTATAAAGATAATTTTTATAGTTTTTAAACGATCTTTTTAACTTTAATAAATATCTTTTTTCTTTTTTTAGATCTTTTTTTTCTCTTCAATATTTCGCTTTCCTTTGGAAAGCTTCTTCAGGAAAAAAATTTTTTTAATTTGAAAACAAAAAAATTATTAACAAATTGAAAACATGAAATTCTCTATCACTTAAAGAATAGGGATACAATAAGAGATATACTTAATGACAATGATTTTCCAGTAAAATTAACTAACAGATTAATTAGACAATATGGTAGTTATAGGCATAATTTAGGAAATTCTACGGCAGAGCCAAGAAATTATAAATCATTAACTTATGTTCCTGGAATATCAGAAAGATTAAGAAAGTGTAAAATATATGACACAGATAAATATATAATTGCACACAAAACACATAACACATTAAATAAATTATTTAGCAGTATGAAGGTTAAAATAGGAAAAATGGAAATATCTGATGTAGTATACAGGATACCATGTGGAGGAAATGACCAGGTGAACTGTGACAAAGTTTATATTGGGACAACAAAAAATAAACTTAAAACGAGATTAGCTGGTCACAGGTGTGACCAAAAATATAGGAATATTTTAACACAGAAGACATCCTTATCTTCACATTGTAAGAAATATAATCATTATCCAAAGTTTGATGAAACATCAGTATTAGATATAGAAAAAAACTACAAGAGACGTTATATGTTGGAAATGTTAGAAATTGTTAATGTACCAAATGTAAGGAGAATAAATTTCAAGACAGACACAGACAATTTAGCTCAGAATTATAGGTACTTAATTAAAAAGACGCATAATTTATTATAATCATTTCATAAGAGAGAATTTGTTATTTGTTGTTTGTTATTTATTTGTTGTTTCCGTTTCCATGTTTTTGTATGTTTGAATATTTGAAAATTTAAAATTTTTGTATGTAAGTATGTATGAAAAAATATTTTATGTTTTTGTCAAATGTTTTGAAACATTTTTTCAATTTGTTAATAATTTTTTTGTTTTCAAATTTAAAAAAATTTTTTTCCTGAAGAAGCTTTCCGAAGGAAAGCGAAATATTGAAGAGAAAAAATATATAAAAAAAAATAAAAAAAGATCTAAAAAAAGAAAAAAGATATTTATTACTTATAAAGTTAATACATTACAATACATATTGATTCCTTCCGGGGGCACATTATAAGTCTTTATGGATCCTACACCAACCATCTAGGCTTGTGTTTTGCGGGGTAAAAGGGAGCCCAGTCCTCTTCAAGGCTAGTAGGAGTCAACTGGACAATTCACTATATTTGCACGGGAATCAGTGAGCCCTAGAGTCCCGCTATTTGTCCTTTAGGCATTTAGCTGTTCTCTGTCTGATTATTGAGGTAGGGCCTTTGAGAGTATCGTGTTGCAGTTGGATAGTCTCCAACTCTTCAGCAAGGAGTGAAGGCTGCGGCCTACTCCGGGCTTTCGAAGTTGCAAGTAGGAGTGACCGGAGTATATACGAATACGAAGGCCTTCTAGGGCGAGAATGACGCTACATTTCATCCACAGTGCTAATGGTCCACCATCTGATTAAGGCCCACGGCCAGGTGCAGATGTAAATCTTATCACGAATACATATGTATATTATTGTTAATAAATTAAAAGTATTTTGTAAATCATGTTTTCCTGCACAAAGTTTTTATATAAAAATTAAATAAATTTTTGTTTACTTCTGTTTTTAATATTTCACCACATCATTAGGTGGCATCTGCAGGAAAAAATATTTTTTGTTTTATAAGAAATGCCAATTTTTGTATGTTTCAATCATGAGTGCCTGCTGAAACTAAAAATTAATTACAATCACATGTATTCTAAAATAATTTTGGGCGGTGGATGCCTCTACTTAAAATATATATTTTTTATTAATTTTTCTTTTGTTTTTTTTTTATTTATTAATAATAAAAATTAAACTGTACATATATATTCATTTCTGTACCTGCTTCAGCACCTTATAGGCGTTATTGAGGCAATTTAGTATTACTTAACTTCATTAATGTACAATGTTCAAACTTAGAGTTATAATAAATAAAGTTATAAATATAATATAATAGAGCTTAAATTAAAGAAGCGTTTCAAATTTTCCTTAAAAATGGTCTTTACATTTAGACTTAAATATTGAAATTCTGTTAACCGTTTTTATTTCCAAAGGTAGAATGTTATATTTCATACTACCAATATAGTCAATACGCTGCCTAGTCCTTTCAAGTCTACATCTTGGAATTTTATATTTATTTGCATTTCTCAAATTGGAATGTGACTGATTTTGAACAAAAGATACAGTACGATGGCCAACGTTGTGCAAAGATTTAAATACATATTTCAAAACTTGATATTCATGCCGTCCATAAATTGACAAAATTGTTTTACCAATATCTCTATATTGGTAAATTATAAATTATTTTTAATGCTTTATTTTGCATGCGTTAAAGAGAGTTTAATGCATTACCATTCTTTTTGTAAGCATACACAACGCTCATATAGCCTAAATGTGATTGTATCAAAGCTTGATAAATCATCAGTTTAAGAAGTACATTAAATTTGATTTTAAACTTATATAATATTCCAACTCCTTGAGCAATTTTCTTCTTAAGATCAGTTGTGTGTAAATCCCATGCAAGATTGCTTTGCAATGTGACTTCAAGATATTTAATTGCATTTGTTTCCTTTAAAGGCTTCCCATCAATATGAACAACAAAGTTGTTATAATGAGAAGGGTTAGGCATAAAACGTAATAATTTTGTTTTGTCAGGATTAAGTACAAGTCGATTTAAACGAGCAAACTCAGAAATCAAAGCAATATCACTTTCTATATCTGTTAGCAATACTAAATCATCCTTGTAGGGATAAAATATAGACACATCATCTGCAAACATAAAAATTTTGCCAGTTAAATTAAGATTTTTAATATCGTTTAGATATATTGAAAAAAACAATGGACCTAATCCACTACCCTGTGGCACTCCATAGTTTACCTAAGGAACTACTGCTTTCTTTAATTTGAACATATTGCTTTCTGTTCGAAAAATAACTTTTAAATAGCATCAATTGTCTATTCTTAATACCATACAACAAAAGTTTATCTAACAAAATATTATGATCCACAAGATCAAATGCTCTCGAAAAATGCTAAAAGATGCCAGCTACTCCACTAAAGCAAACGGCAAAAAATGAGGGATACTTTTAATTCACTCATATAAAAATTTTTTCCATTTTCAACTATTTCGGAGTTATTCAGAAATTGGTGGCGTAATAAAATATAATTTTATTGAAAAACAAATATTTTATGATATTCTCATAAAAAAATTATTATTCAAAAAATAATATATTTGACATGTATTACTGCGGGGGAAGGCATATTCCTTATGCCCATATAGCTTATCAGTGGATTTTACCTCAAATGTTATAAAAAAAGGAAATCCTTATGTAGAAAGATAGATAAAAAAATATTTTTGTTTATAAAATGTTTGCTGTGCTTTTGTGTAGAAGTGTTTTTGAGTTTTGGTGTCTTTTTGCCGTACTGGTTCAACGAGAACTCTTATTTAATCAATTAGGCTGCAGATATAAGACTTTTGCATTTTCTATACAGAATTTGGGGTTAAATCCACTGATGATCTTTAAGATATTTTATGAGAATATCGCAAAATATTCATTTTTAAGGGAATCTATTACAAATTAACGTAGATTAAATTACAAATGATTCCAAAAAAATAAAATTATTTATTTTAATGAAAAACTTGCTTATTTTTTTTTTTAACTCAAAAAAACTTAAAATCTCCTTATAGCTAGGTATGCGTGATAAGATTTACATTTGCACCTAGCCGTGGGGGCCAATATCAGCTGGTGGATCATTACCACTGTGGATTATATGTCGCGTCATCCTCGTCCTAGAACGCCTTCGGATACGTATATCCCCCGGTCACTCCTAGTTGCAACTTCGAAAGCCCGAGGCAGGCCACAGCCTTCACTCCTTGCTGAAGAGTTGGAGACTATCCAACTCCTACTACAGAATGCATGAAGCTTAACATAATTAAGAACACGACGGTATTCATACTCATTGGACCTGGACCATTCATTGAGCTCATTGTGAATGATCCAACCCACAAACTCAAACGAGGACTTCGAAACACATAGCCACCACGATACTCCCGAAGGGCCTATCTCAATAATCAGTCAGAGAACAGCTAAATGCCTCAAAAGACAAAAAGCGGAATCGTGAGGCTTTACTGATTCTCGTGGATATATAGTGGATTGTCCATTTGGCTCCTGCTAGCCGTGAAGGAGACTGGGCTCCCTTTTACCCCCGCAAGACACAAGTCTAGATGGTTGTGTGATCCATAAAGACTTATAATGTGCCCCCGGGGGGTATAGCTAGGTATACTCCGAATATAAGAAGCCATAAATTATAAAAATTGATGCACAAATGTTGATTTTTTTCACAATTGAGTGCAGGCACCCACTTCGCCAGTCATTTATGCGCACTACACTTGCTTTTTGAGTTAGTGGGACAGCAGGGCAAGTGGTTTCCAGTAGATAATACTTATAAAAGAAAGCGATATATCTAATAAAAATTAATTTTTAATGTTATATTAATTAAATTTCATTTAGAATTTTATTTTATATAGAATTCACTTAAGTGTAAGATTATTTACTGTTGTCATAAAAAATTAAATAATTCAACATCAGTATTTTATTTAAATAAGAAAAAACACACAAAAGTCTCTTTACAAGGTTCGGGCATCCTACTTTTCTTAGGCGACCAGTGTTATTGCCAACACCATTTCTGCCTCTCAACATTTTTACATCAATATTAAACAGCAAGTAAACATTGTATGGCGAACAAATAAAATTTTTAAACTAGAATAAATCAATCTTATTTTAAAATTTATTTAAACACTTAAATAATTTTATTTTCTATTTTACTTTTACTTATTTCGTTTTCACTAATGTCGCTATAAGGTTTAATACTTTTTATGTGCATGTGTGTACTTGTGTTGTACACATGAATTTACTTGTATTTTTTTTCGTATTAGATGTTTAAGTTCATTAAACCCATTTAAATTAAAATTTAGCTGTTCTTATGTTTTTCTTTTTGTTAAAAAATTTGTTTATGAATTTTTACATAGGTTATTTTATATGTATGTTTAAAGGCGTATTTATTGATTTAAGCTAGCTGCGTAGTAAATTCCAGACACTTTAATACACTTAATATATAATACGTAATTCGACTAAGTGATAACCATTTGCAGTATTTACATATGCACAATATACTGTTGTCAATTCTCACGGTGTAAACCGTCATTGCTGGCTGGTTGTTTTGTGAGCGCTTTCGATGTGATCATATCATTATTAAGCAAAATTTTCATGAAGACTGCCAATATCGTCAGGTAATGAAAGAAGGAAATATTAGGTTAGACCAGCATAAAATGACAGGTGGCAGGCAATCTACCTCCACGAGTAGATACGACCTTAATGAAAGAACTACCTAAACTCGAACACTGACTCACTAGTACAGTCTAGGACACGGCTTGATAACGATGCCATCACATCGAAAGCGCTCGCCGGTCATACCGAACCGTTGTTGCTGGCTGTTTGTTTACACCGAAAGAAATAACAACAGTATTTAATTTACTAGCGGAACAAATCCAAACAACTTAATACTATACTCAATATGTTTATATGTTATTGTCGCATGAATTGCAAAATTTCTAAACATTACTTCGTTTTCAACAATGATCCAAACTAATACTTATTACTGAGCAGCAACAATTAATTAGCAGATCTTATATAAGCTGATGTCTTAACACACATGAACTTTGTAATGTAAATAACAATACTTCATCCATCCTTTCAAATGTTTCTTTAACAAAACTAGAACGAATAATTGTTGTTTTTTATTTTCATCTTTAAATATTATTAATTCGTCATAGCGCCATTTAAGATTTTTTTTATTTATTTATTTAAATCAAATAAAAATTAAATATTTATTTTTTAAATTATTTAACACGTGGCTAACAAGTATGCAAAAAAATCGACTCATCTTTTTTCTATGAAATTATCGTTTACGAGTATGTACATTCCATTTATATACGTAATAGACCTGTCTTTGTGTGTGTCTGGTGACTGTGCGTATTCAGCATTTAAAATTATTTTACTTATTAAAATTTGGTGATAATTATCTTATATACACACACACTCAAACAGCCACATGTTCAGATTTAGTTCATTTACACATGTCATTAATTCAGAATAACAAACGATAGAAACTTATGACTTTTTATTTTATGATACATTTTCAATTTTAAAAAAAAATATTTAAAATTTAAATTTAAGCAAAAAAAAAAACTTGAGTTGTTTTCAAAAAGAGTAACAACAGTGCCAACAGATACTCTAAATCGTTTCTTTATTTCAAATCTTAGAATATAAATCTGTCAAGGTCACTTTACATTAATTTATTTTATCTTTTCAAAAATTTTATAAAATTATCATTAGAAAAATTATACAATTTTTAAATAGCCCAGCTTACATATATTATTCCCCATGTGCCTGTATTTAATTTAAAAAATAATACTATTTGATTTTCAGCGCAAGATTCCAATTTCATTACATGTGGAAATATCGTTAGCAACAAAACAATTTAAGAAAACATTATAATTTCAAAGATCAACCTGACATCAGCAAGTAAAGACGGAATGGTTAGAAATTTTAAACAAGTTAGACACTTTCGGACCACCTTCTCGCGTGGAACCTGAGATGATATGTATCTAATTTGTAGGTACAGAAGAAATTTAATAAATGAGAAATTTAAACTCACAATGGTGGCATTTAGATTATGAAACCCTTTTCTGCTACAGTATTTCCAACCTTCTCTAATAGAGAGTTCAATAATTTTTATATTGATTTCATCAATGCAGCGGATGACACCATGGATACCGGTTTTAGTAAAAAAAAAATGTTCCTCCACTACCGATTTTGCATTTGCAGTCATATGAACTGAAAAACAGGTATAACAAATCTTGCTATGCGTTACGTTAATGCAGCTTGTGAAAACTTTGCTTACTGAAGCGACTTAAATCATAGTCATTACCAGTTCCGTTCTGGTAACTGTCTTGGCAACCTGCCAACTTTGGTAGATTTGGTTCTGACGATGAGGTTTTTACTAATTCCAAAATATATTTAAAAGCTGTATTGTGGAGTCTAAAGAAGCTAATGAACCTGGAACAAAAATGTATAACACCAAAACTTTTATTTAAATTCTGTTGGCCGATGAGTACTTTCCATGTGATGATCTCATTGCCAAGCCATGCACAGTAGTTCGAAAACGTTGTTTTTTTTAATAATTCGGTAGCTCATTAACTGCTTAAGATATCCTAGTGAAACTTCTCCGATGCCAACAAATAAATTCCTTAAACGGGAAAAAATTTACCCAAAAGTTTGTGTTTTTTAATAAAACTGGTCATCCTGTATTTATAACACACTTTTATTTAAATTCTGTTGACCGATGAGCACTTTCCATGTGATGACGTCGTTGCCAAACCATCTACAGTAGTTCGGAAACATTGTTTTTTTTGTGGCAATAACTCGGTAGCTCATTAACTACTTAAGATATCCTAGTAAAACTTCACCGAGGCCAATAAATAAATTATTTAAACTGCGAAATTTTTTTCCAAAAGTTTGTTTTAAAACTGGTCACCCTGGATTTGTTAACTACGGGGCTGGCAACTCCTTTTTGGAGCTTTAATAATCTGTTTACTTTTTTAAATAAGTGCTTTCCACTCCGGCCTAAATTTTGTTTTAAAATAGCCTATGTTTGGATAGGGCAGGAGGGTGAAGCGTTACAATTTTCGACACACTTTTTCGTTTACTTGCATTTACTATAGGTTGTATTTAAAATATTCTAAAAAATGTACTAGTTTTAATTATATAACCAAAAAGACCATACCACCTTTATGGGGAAAATCCTAAAAAACGGCAGTTTTTACATTTTTCCAATTCACTTTTAATGAAACATGCTATCAGAACCAAACTTACCACCAATATTTCGGAAAGGTAATCAAAACATAAAAATTAAAAAAATTTTTTTTTTTTAATTTTGTAGCTCGACTTTCTCCCAAACCAAAAGAGGTAACTTAGACATTATGTGCACATTTTTCGTAACTATTTTCAAGGTCTATTTAATTTAAAAACTCTTAATATTTGAGTAATAAATAAACTTTTATGACTTTTCCAAAAAAAATGTATGCCCGAGGTACACAACTTTGGGGACATACGGACATAAGTCCCCTTTATTCTAGGATACCGATCATCCGTAGCTTCACTCATAAATAACTCTGCTTGGCCTCTATGAAGTTTTGTTAGGGTATCTTAAGTGGTTAATGAGCTACTGAATTATTTCCAGAAAAAACCCGTTTTCAAACCACTACGTGTTTTGGACTGTACTGGCGAGTCAGTGTTCGTTTTGGTTTCGGTAGTTTTTCGTTAGGATCGTGTCTACATATACATCATGTAGGTAGCTTGCCTGTCATCTGTCATTTTTTTTTTTTTTTTGAAGTAGCACTTCAGGCAACAATGCCTATTTAGTCACAACCGTGCTGCATTCTTTAGGAAAGGGATAGAGAAGAGATGAGACAGGTGGTGAAAGTAGAAGGTTAGTTAGGGAAATTAACTGTGATATAAGACAGCACAGCGACCAGTGACCACGCCTTCATCACTGAGCAGCCCCACCGACAGTCAATTTTTATTTTGTAGTAAAAAACAACCAAGGTCTTTGTTGGGAATCGAACCCACAACCCCCGGACTGACAAGCTAGTACACTACCTTCTAGCCAACACGGGCACCTACCTACTAGCCTGCAGGGGCTAATCTAGTATTTTTGCCTTCTATTATTGTCGAGGTAAGTGTATCCGTCTGAAAGTGTTTTTCGTTTGTTAGAGTCTATGAGTAATTTTAGTGGTGTGAAAATTGTGTCTGAATTCGTGTTTACCTGTTCGTTTATAATGTCACTGTTAAAAGTTTTTGTTTTGTAGATTTCCATGTTTTCAAGAATGTATAGTCTTCGTCCTTTTTCGCTAGGATGTAGTAATGCCGTACACTCATCTAAATCCCTTGGTGCGTGTCTATGAGTGTCAAGGTGTAATGCAAAGTATGAATCTTCTCCTTTTCGTTTGTATAAGCGTATGTGTTCTGTAAATCTTGTTTTCAGTGTTCGTCCAGCTAATCCTATTTATAGTATTTATAGGTACAAGTAAGTCTGCATACTCTGCTGGAACTAAATTTGTCAGTTATTTCGGTCTACTTCCTGATATTATGTTTCAGACTGTTGCTGGTTTTTATTTATGTGAGTAAACCGTCTTAAATCTATATATTTCTGGTCCTGTGTAAGTAAAATTGTGTGATCAGGTTGTATCGGCTGTCTCTTTGGCATCTTTATTCCTGTTTTAAATGTATTGGCTAAGAAGTTAATCAATAGCTGTGGGTTTTTAGCCGTAGGTTTTAGTTATGGTGTATATCTGAGTGGAGTTCTTTGCTGTACTTATCTCTAGTAAGTGAGATTATCTTAAGCCTGCGTATCATATGTCTAAATGTTGTTGTAGGGTGGTTCGAGGTGATGTGGATGCTAATGTCCGTCGGAGTTTGTTTTCTATAAATATCAAATATCAACAGTCGGTTCCTCGTGTTATAGTATGACAGCTGAGCAACGCTTTTAAATTATGCAAATTTATTTTTAAAATTTTGGTTCTTTTTAAAGTACCCGATCCCGAATTTATATGCGATTTTAACTAGCGATGGAAATTACTTTTATTTGAATGGATGAAGACGTCAAAAAACAAAACTGCCGTGATTGGAGTGATGATAATCCTCAAATGTATGTTGCGACAGCGTTACATCTGGAAAAGCTCACTATTTGGTGTGCTTTATGGGCTGGTGGAATCATTTTTCCGCACGCTGCTGGTCAGAACGTTACTCTATAGAGCCGTGATTACTGATTACTGATGTTTCTTTATCAATTGAGCAGCAAAAACAAGACGGTCCAACATTTTACACAGCTTGTGGCACAATTTATTTATTGAAGAAAACTTTTGGTGGCCGCATTGTTAATGGAAATCCGTAAATTGCCCTCAAAAATCGAGAGAGATATTTTAAATATAATGCCAGAAGATTATCTTATCTTTCTTTTATGTCAATTTAAAAACTTATTTTTGTTTAATTTTATTTCAAAGTTCTATACCTCTATAAAAAGGACATATATATGTATGTATATATTTACATATTGTTGAATATTTTATTACTGGTATTATTAAAATAAGCAAGATTTTCTTCAGTAGATATTTTATTTTATAAGGTTTATTAAAATTATTCAACGTACGATTGAGTTATAAAATTTCATTTTATTTTTATGTGTAAATAATTGTAAAGGAAACCGTGAAAAAATATTTAGTCCTTTTATTAATGTCAATAACACCACAATGCACATGTGTGTCTCTGCCTGCATGACGTTTGGTATTTTTAAAGACACTTTGAAGATGAAATCGATTAATGTTAATGTTTTTGTCGACACATTCTTTGACGACGACTCAACACATTATTCTTCAATTCCCGTTGGATGTTAATAAAAGTTAATAAAATTAACAAAACAAAATTAACAAAAAAAAATATATGGAAAAAACTAAAATAAATGCTAAACAACTAATTAATTACAAACACGACTAGGGGAAATAACGCTGTAATTGAACTCCATCGGTGATGTCGGTGAAAAGATAAGCGATAAAAGAACTTTAACATATGGGAATTTATGTAAAATTTAATGTAAATCAAATATGTTTAAAATTAGAAAGCTTTTTAGTATAAAGTAAAGAAGAAGTTAATAAAAAACAAGGTAGCAGTAAATGTGACAGGATAAGGCATATGTAAGTACTTACCAGTTTCGTCGCTAATGGAAGCTGCTTTAAATTAAATTCAGATTTAAAAACATATGCATCTTAAAGGTTTCATCCAAAATATTTAATCTTCACGCCCTCAACGCAAACAATAACAGCAGGATATCCTGTCCGCTCAAAACTTTTCTTCTTCCGTCATTTAAAAAATAATGAAAAGTGGACAAGTGAAAAACAGTAGCTATCATGGGCTGTAATAATCCAAGGATAAAATCATCTCCAACACAGCTGATAAGAGCCTTGTGCCAAGAATCTTGATGTTGTTACCAGCTTTAAATAAGAATAACTGTTGAAAATTACTTTAAAAGCAGTTTTGTTTAAAAGTATTTCAAAAATCTATAATATAGAATGATTTACGACTTTTCTTTTATGTAATGAACACAAACTACTTTATTCATTTACTTACTATTCAGCAAATTTAAAAATTTCTGATCTTGCCTTAAAACTTAAGGCCCTTGCATTTTCTCTTCACTGCTATAACTTTTGCAGGAATCAACGATAAAAAAATTTTTATATGGGTTTTTTTCATTTTCTGTATGTGTCTTTAATTCAAAGAACTATAATTTTTGTACGACTTTTTAAAGATGCAAAAATGCGAACACTTAGTTCTTTGAATGTAAAGAATTTTCCTTCTACAGCAGAATGTTTTAAGCAGCCTTTTAACATGCAGGAATTATCATAAGACTTAAGCACCTCTAAAAGCGAAACACCAGGGTATGATAAAATTACATATTCAATGTTAAAAAATCTTTCAATTTTTTTTTCAAAATGCCCATCTTACATTTGAGTTTAGTGTTTTTTAAATTGCCTCGGTATTAGCCATACATAAGGAATGCAAACTTATACAAAACTTATACAAATCCTTATCGCCCAATATCTCTTCTTAACTGTTTTTCGAAGCTCTTAGAAAAGATTATATCTAGGCGACGCCTAATGTGGTATATTAAAAAATATAACCTCTTATCAAACAAACAGGTTGGATTACAGGCTGGCCTGGATAGATACACCATACAATAGATACACCATTGTACCTAGACCATGTAGTTTGTAAAAGTCGATCAATAAAGAAACAGATTTTTATTCCGCCAATTGACTTTATAAAGGCGATTGACAGGGACAGAGTGCATATCGATCTTCAAAAAATGAGTTTTCCCGTTGGACCTAAAATTTTTCATTTAATAAAATCTTTTCTGTTAAACAGAAAATTTATAGTACGTGTGAACGACAATTTTTCAAAATGGAAAATGGAGTCCTGCAGTAATCATATTTATCGGTATCCCTATTTATCATCGCTTTTGATGGTTTATTTCATATTGTTAATGGTAATAAAAGGATTGATCATTGTTTATACGCTGATGATGTAATACGCTGATATTAAAGAAAAAGCACAAGAAAATAGAACAATTGAGTTAGCTCTCTTTGCTACGGAACATTGGTCGAAAACCTCTGGACCAAGTATTTATTTCGAAAAAACCAGTCATTTTCATTACTGTATAAAAACATAAACATTAACGGCTGTGTGCAAAAACGCTTATTTGAGCTTTAAAGTACACGTTGGTTAACAAACTCTTTAAGGCTAACAGACGTTTGTTAAAAAATGGTATTCATGAACAGTACTTTAGCTAATGTATGCTTTAGTAAAATTAGTATTTTGATTCTGGCGATGCCTATATTTTCAGTTGTCATGTTGTAGTTAACGATGTATAAAAATGAATATATTTATCCGGGTATTTAGATCCATAAAAAATGTTTTTGTTGTTTTCAGCAAAATCGACATTTTTTTTTTTAATGTTTTTAATAAAAATCAAAGCACCCAAAAAAGGCTTACGAAGAACTTACAAAGAATTTGTTGATATTAAAAAATAATTATTCGGATAACGAGCTTTGTTCTGATTATATGTACATCAATAAAACTTTTGTTTAAAATAATTAATTTAAATTATATTTTTGTAAAATATAAAAAAAAGATGTTAAGATGTTTTATATTGAATGGCATGTTATGTTTTAGTTTTTATTATTATTTGTATACTACAATTTGTTTTAATAAACATTTTTAAAAATTTCTAAAATAACAAAGTGTAATTGTCAATTGAGCCGTTTACATTGAAAGTGGCATAAGTCACAACTGAACAGTTTTTTTTTTTTATTTTTAATAAATTTGATATTTATAAGTTAAGAATAATTGAGATTTGTTTGAGAGGAGTGTTGATAATTAACGGTGTAACAAAAATGCTTATTTTGAAAATGGCGTTAGTCGTTGTACTTAGGAAGTTAATTACGGAGCTTAGTGTAAAAGAAATGGAAACATGTAATAAGTGTGTGTGAAGTATTGTTGTGATTATTTGACTTATTTTTATTAGTTCGAAAGAATAGTGAAGAATAGCAGTTTACGGAACAATATTATACTGATATCTAATATACTACACATAATTAGCATTATTTAATTTTTTTATTCTCAGGAGGTTGCTTCGTGTTGTATAAAATATCTAAGAATGTCACAACTCAAAAGCATATTATTGCACATAGTGACTTATGTAAAGGACAAAATAGTAATAGTAGTAATAGCCCCCTGTCGAAAAAATCCTTCACAGTACACAACATGGAGAAAAAAGATTTTATTTCAACACAATCATTAGAAAAATCCGTTTCAGGAAGAAAACTAAATACAGACTAGTTAAAATGGCTAAAAATTAAAATGTTTTATAAACTAATAAAAAATGACAATAACAAAGTAACTTATGCCACTTTTAAAATAAGCGGCTAGGTTTATTGTAAACACACTTTCAATAATAAAATTGAACTGTCAATTTTTTGTAGGCTTAACGTAGGTTTTTCCTACTTTAAAGTTAACAAAGGTATGTTAAGATAAAAACGTTTTTTGAATACAACTTTAGGAAATTGTTATTGCTGCAACAAGAGATAGTCTTAGAGTATTTAGGGCAACACCTACCAAAAATCTCTTCGCCGAAGGGTGATATGGGCCACTTCACATTCATAAATTTCGTTCAATGCACAAAATTCTTTGTACAAAAACATCTTTGTTTCATAAGCATGTCAATTTACTATTTAAAAGTAAAACGGAACAAAAATATCCGTCCATCTTAGCGCATATGACCAGAATTGTGAAAAAATTTGATATAAAAGGATTTGGTATTCCTGTAGTAAAACATCCTCCATGGCTGCTAGAGCCGAAATGAAAGATCTTCAGCGCTTTAACAAAACGATATCCGGTATTTACAAACAACTCTGCAGTGAGCCAGTCTCTTGGAATTTTATTTATGCGGATTGTTCGCATATAGCCTTCTGTGTTGTTGATGAATATGGACAAACAAAATTAGTTAGACTACTTCCTCAAAGTGTAATAATATTTTAAACGGAAATGAAAGCCTTTCTTAGAACTTTAAATGTATATAATTTGTGAAATAATAATAATAATTAATACTTTTATTTTTATTCGACCTTTTTTTAAATTTTATTAAATATGAAATAATCTTTTTACGGTCTTTTTAAATAATTTAACGATTTTATTTTTTTTCGATATTTCGCTTTCCTGTGGAAAGCTTCTTCAGGAAATTATTTTTTATAAATATATAAAAAAGATTATTTCATATTTAATAATAATTAATGAAATATATAATTTGCAGTGACAGTCGATCTGTATTCGATACTGTACTAAATCCCAGAAATAAGGATAAAACGATTGTTTCAATTCAGCAGCTTTTAATAAAGGTAAAGGAAAGAGTAAAACTTTTATTGATACGAAGTCACATTGGTATTATGGGAACCGAAGCTGCCTACAAAATAGCAAAAACAGATTATTAGTACCCTATTTATATGTTTATGCTTAACAACAAAAGGTTCATAACTACAAACCTCATTTCTAATGTAAACGTTGCATCCCTAGAAATTGGTTTAGATACAATTATCTGTATAAAATAGTTAACCCTATTTAATTTCCAAAAAGGCTCAATCAGTATGCATATTCTGTAGAATTTCCTCTTCAACAGTTCATTATCTGTTCAATCATCTTCGGGAAGACTGTGCATCCCTGCAACAAATTCATTTAAATAATGATAATTCAAGCAGTATTCTAAATTTATTAACATATACTTGCGTATATAATATAATTAAAATATGTAATTCGTTAAAACTCATCTCTTTTCAAAATAAATTGTAAAATATTTTTTTGTTTATTATTAACAAAAAATGTTCATTCTCTTTAAAATCTTTTAACATTTTAATTATAGCCGATAGTTCTAAATACTAGTGCTTTAGTTCTTAAGATTTATTACAGTTTTAATTGTAATAGATGATAAAATAAATAAATAAAATATCTTTAATTATTTAATTGAACTGTTAGAAGTATGACACAAATTCCTGTTAAATTATCGACAACATGTCGATGTCTACACAACACTTCCAGTAAATACCGATTTGCCATCGATCGAATTGGCAAGACTGTCGACCTTGACTTTTATTATATTTAATATATAATAATAATATACATTATAAAAATTATTTATTTAATATTTATAATGACTATTAGTGTTGGAAGCTAAACTTTATACCATATAGATAATATGATACAAATATATTGAATTTTCTAGAAAACTGTTATTTTGAAAAGTCATTTTATTATGGTATTTATGTTCTATGATCTCCCTGTTAAAGAATTAAAAAACAATAATTTCACTTCAACCATTGACGTTGAGTCAAAGTTTTCAATTAAACTGTTTGGTAAATTTCAACAAATTATAAGGTTTGTTATTTCCATATTCAATATTAATAGCATAATACTAATGTATTATGTATTATTTATATATGTGAAAAACATATTATATTTCTAAGTGTTTGCAAAAGCACGCAAATGGTAACAGTCTTGTGAGTTCTCCACCCAAATTTTTGGGGAATTTAAAAAATATTCAAATGTTAATTAACTAAATAATTTTACACCGCGGCCGTAGTGGTGGAATTTAACAACTATTTAACAAGTATAACTGATTTTTATGTTACCTTATAACTATTTTATAAAGACGAAATAATTACTCAAATTAATTAAATAAACTTTTATATTTGAAAAAGTGTTTTTCAATTTGATTTTTTAAAAACAGGTCTGGTAGATTTGTTTTATTAAAATTTCAAATGCCAAAAATCTATATAATAAGAGACTTTTTGAACTCGTTGGTATAACTGAACTGTTTAAAAAGTAGCATTGTTATTGTCGACATTAAACAAACGCCTCACAGAGGGGTATTTGGCCAATCTAAGCGGCCAAAATTCTAATTTTCAAAACTCACTTTTTCTTTAAGTACCCACCGTAGGGTGAAGAGAATAGAATGCTGGACTAGATCCCGTTATTTTTTTTTAATTCGTTTTTGCTTTCGTTCACTCTTGCCACGCAGTCAAAGTTTCGTGGCATATGCTTTTTTTCTGTGTTTGAGACAAGTCAACGTGAAAAAAATTGTGTAACAGCGTGTTTTCAGTTTATGAATTTTATTAAAATGGATAATTGTAATGCAGGTAAATATGATATAATTCACATAGTTCAATAAGAATATAATATATTCTGGTACCGGCAGGGCTACATTGCAAATAATGGTATTTTTGTTAATTTTAATTGATTAAAAAAATTAACTATAGTTATAAAGTTGTATAACACCACTAAACGCAACTGAGATTCTCGCTCGGGTGTATTTATTGATATTTCACGGTTTGAAAAAAAAATTGGCTGCGGATATGTGCGGATGACTATTATATGGCCCTTTGAAGTATGCTACTGCTGAAAAATGTACCAAAAATTCTGATGCTTTACTGTACATGCTGCTTTATTGGACACTTCTTTTAAACATTTAATTTTTAAATTTAGCAATTACAGAATTTTTTGTTTCCAAATCTAGGTTCTTCAAAGGTTAAATTCTTAGTTCGTGAAGACGTTTTACGAATTTCCAAAATCATCAATAATTGCTAATATAGCTGCTGCCGAAAAACATGAAATGCAATCCGGAAATTATTCTAAAGAAGATATAACTTTGTCAAAAATAGTTTTGCGAAACTTAAAAGCGATATTCAAAAAAAGTGGGCTGAAGCCCATGGAAAAGCCAGTGTTTTTATTAAAGCTAATCAGCCGTAGATAAAAGGGTCTTTTTCTATACCAAAAGTGGTTAATCATGCTGGGCGGCCTACCAAACTTTTCGACGAGTCCAGCGATAGAACCAAAAGACGTAAAACGGAAACCTTACGCAACTGCAGTGATACGGGAGAGTTGGCTATAGCTACTCGAATTAAATTAGGGTCAGTTGGAATGGGAGATGCTGCCGAAGTGCTTAAAGAAGTAATTTCTTCACCAAGTCGCGCATATAAATATAAAATTGCGTACCAACAGAGTCAATCCAACTCAAAATGTAACGAACAATTATCAATATTAGGAGCTCTCTCGATGTTCATTGAAGCCAATTTGACTCGCAGGCAGTATGAGGTTGTTAAAATGAGCAACAAAAAGTTCTATCCGTGTTACACTTTGCTCCAAAAGGCTAAACGGGATTGCTATCCTTCAATGTCGGCATGTATAATCAGTGCTACCAGAGCCGAAATCAAATTACAAGATCTTTTGAACCATACATCTACTCGCCTTCTAGAGTACCTTCAAGAAGCATTTGATTCCTTAGAAGCGGATGAGATTTCAAGCCTGCAGCTTATTCGGACTCAAACATATTTCAAAGTTCTATGGTCCCATTGCAGCTCATATCAAAACCAACGAAAAGAGTCATCTGGAAAAATCCCACACCGTCTTCACCACGCTACTGTCGACCGATGCGGATTCGATTTGTAAAGGAATCGGTAGATGTAACTAATGAGGAAGTCAATTATATTCAAAATGCCATTAGCACCTTGGTGGAAACGGTCAGCGTTCAACATAAATTACTGCTTACTATGGTCGATGCTAAAGTATGCTCGCTGTGACTAATACCAGCTCTACCATGAAGTGCTATATTTGCAACAAAACTTCCAAAGATTTTAATGATTTAAATAAAACTGGAGTAATCAATGAAAGCTAGCTCACATTCGGACTTTCGACTCTCCACGCTCGGATAAGATTATTTGAAGGTATTTTACATATGTCCTACAAACTACCTCTTAAAAAGTGGCTAGCAAGAACAGAAAAGGATAAAGATATAGTAAAAACCCGAAAAATAAAAATCCAGCAAGAAATCAAAAGCAAAATGGGCCTGATTGTGGATGTTCCTAAACCTGGTTTCGGAAACAGTAATGACGGTAACAAGGCAGCAGAAATTACAGGAGTTGATCGAGACTTAATTTTTCGCTTAAAAGTTATATTGGAAGTAATATCCAGTTTGCCATAAAATAGACACCTGGTACCCAATGTCTCCAACAATGCACATGAACAATTTGTTCATGGCCAAATTGTCATCGAAAGCGCTTTGTTGCTTATAGGACAGCTATCGGAAGAAGCAGCAGAAGCAACAAATAAGCACTTTCGGCAATATCGTGAAAATTACGCCCGAAAATTTTCAAGAGAGTCCTGCAATAGAGATATAAATAATAGATTATTGCTAACTTCAGATCCTCTGTTAACGGGACTAAGACCAAAGCCGAAAAAAAACACAAAAACCTTTCTCAAAGGATTGCTTAGAAATGCTTGTCCCAACCGAAGACAACGAAGACAACATTTATGAATTAAATAAAGAAGATATTTTCAGCTCAGGCAATGAAGAAATGTCCGATTGATTTTTTTTTTTTATTTTTATCTTTTCAATAAAAACAAAATTGTTTGTTAATTTTTCATACTGCACGACTTAGAGTTTCTTTAAAAAGTATCCTCTTTTAATTGGTTTGGGGAAATACCGCCTTAATACCCTTTTTTTTGCTTGTTTATATAAATTTACAATTTTAAATGCCACAACATGTTTTTTCTAAATATTTTGCATACAAAATTCAATCAAAATAATTTTGGCCGCCTAGATTGGCCAAATACCCCTCTGTGCGCCTTCTAGTTAACAGATAACTCCAAAAACTATTTTTGGCTTTATTCGAAACGCAAATATTATAGTCTTTGAAGCTTGCTGTTTGCAACATTACTTACACTTTTCAAGTTTTTTTTTATAGAAAAGTATTTGAAATTTCTTAAAAAGATGTGTCAAGAGATGTACAACAGATATTAATAGTCTGCCGTTGACACGTTTGAGTACAAAACTCTGAGTATTAATTTACTTATCTTGTATACTGCTAGTCTTTTTTTCGACACGAATCACCAAATTAAATGCTTTGATCTCCAAGCTTTCCCAAAATAAGATTTTTTAATGTTAAGAAATCAATAAAAATTGTACTCCATATTTAGACACTAAAGTTTATATAAGTATACTTAACTTTTGTTCCTTGTGTTGCTCTTACTTAAATGCGTTGCCGCGTTGGTTTACAAAGACAAGTTGGCATCAGCTGTCAGGTACTTAAATTTTGTACAAAATATTTTCATAAAATATTTGTTTGTGTTTGATTATGTATTTTAAGAAAAGCTGAGAATTGTTTTAAATCGTTTTCACATTTATTGCAAAAGACAAATTCAAGGCTTAAAATCCGCAATTGAATAATTTCCAATTGAATTGATATTAGCAACTAATGTAAGACATTTTTAAAAACTTTGGGTAATAATTGTATAAAACTTTGTCATAAGAATGAAAGAACTCTTGTATTATTTGAAAACAATATCTACTATTAATGAAATAAAACCGCATTTGTTAATTTAAACAAAATCTTTAAAAACTGTTTGTTTTAGATTTCAAAATCCAACCTCCTTTAAGAATTATAGCTGCAAAATTTTTTTTTTAAATGAGCTGAATTACCAGCGATTTTGCAATGCTAAGCCAATCTAAGACAGAAGTGGAGTAAGCCTCTTTACATTCCGACTATTTCCAAAAATCAGTTTAACATCTGTTGTATTCCGTTCGAGGATCTAACAGATGTTATGCTGAGAAGAATGGTATATACCACAATTAGCCAAAAGGCATAGCCATTACATTTCATTACACCTTACTAAAATTCATTTATACAATGCTTGATCTCAAATCAAAAGTTTTTTCCACGAGAAGTTTGTTTTCTAAAAGAAAATAAAAAAAAAAAATTTTAATTAACAATTTTATTTCGTGCTTGGTTCCTTTAAATAAATATTTCATGATATTCTCACAAAATATTTATTACAAAAATTTTATTAAAAAATAAACATCTAATGAATTACAATACATTTTAAATATTTTTATTTTTATTTTTATTTGAATAAATGTTTTATGAGAATATCATAAGATGTTTATTTTTTAATACAAATTTTTGTAATAAATATTTTGTGAGAATATCATAAAATATTTATTTAAAGGAATTAAGCACGAAATAAAATTGCTGCTTATATTGATAATGATTCCGAATAATTATAAATAACTTATTTTAAATTAACATGATTCAAATTTTTATTGTATTGCGATGAGAAAATTCGGAATTATAAATGAAAAATGATAACAGATGTTGATTCTTTCATCACAGTTTTTAGTCACTCTTTGGCAAATTTGCTGTCCTATTTTGTTATGCACCTCACAAATTTCGAGTTTTAAGGCTGAAATCGATTCGATTGGCTCCGTATAGACTCTGTCCTTAACACAGCCCCACAAAACATAATCCAGTGGTGTTAAATCACACCATCTGGCTGGCCACTTAACTGCTGATTGTCGTGAAATTTGGGTTGCAATAAATTGATCGTTGCATTGACTGTGTGGCATGTAGCACCGTCCTGTTGAAACCACATGCCAGTGATAGCCACTTCGTCAATAATAGGCCAAAATTAAGTTGTTAGTATCTGGCGATAGCATGATCCATTGCATTTGAGCATGCAAAAGCTTCTCAATAATCGCTCTAGGATTTTCAGAATCTCAAATGCGGCAATTTTGCTTGTTGACAGACCCTGGCAAGTGAAAATAGGCTTCGTCTGAAAAAATTACTTTTTCAGAAATACCAGTAAGTTGTTCCTAAATAAATTAAGCGAATCTTCGGCGTTGTGATATTTTTAAGTTGAACTTATTTTCAGTTGAGCGAAAGTGAAACTAAAAAATTTTTAAATTCTGTTATATATTTTTCGGTAATTAAAGAAAAAACAGACACATAGAAACACTCTTTAACCATCTTCATAAACGTCTGATGAAGTTAGTTACATTCATAATGAGGACAAAGATTATTAACTAATACCCCATGCACGAGAATAACACTAAAACGTAAAACACGATTAAATCAATGGCAAAGTGTGTGCTTATTAGATCAACTTTTTAATTTTAAATCCTCTGTAGCCGATAGTCTTAGTTACTAGTGCTTTAGTTCTTAAGATTTATTATAATTTTAATTATAATAGATGGGAAAATAAAATAAATAAATCCTCTACATTATTAACAATAGTTATGATTTTAACCCAGTTTTTGCAAATAATTTTCTTATCGCTACACTCGCTGAATAGATGTGGAGGTGTTGTTGTAACAAAGTATTAGTTTGTTCAACTTTGATAGTTGTTTAAGCCTATAAACGCTAACAAAATGACTGTTTTTGTCTCAAGTTGTTATTCACATTCGAAAAAAAAACTAAAAAATAATTATAATTAATAAAATCATTATGATGTCATCAAACGCATTTGTCTATTGTGTTAAGATTGTCTGTCAACTTTTGCGTAGGTTTCTGTTTGTTTCATTGAACTCTCGCTCACATCGGAATTTATTTAACTATTTTTATTTTATTTATTTTCTAATTAGTTAAGCTTTTTGTTGTAAATTAGAACTTTTTAAAATAGTTGGCAAAAAAGAATCCAAAATCATAATTGTATTTGCTATTTATTTATCTTGTATAATTTAGTATATAAAATAAATTTTATGCTAACGAGTTAAACTATAAAACGACTAATTAATCAAAAAAACAAGGATCCAATTAGAATATACCGCAGTTTAAGTGCTAATTTAAAAAAAATTTAATTTTCTTTATCAGATCCAGATTGGAGAAACTTTTTAATAAAGGATTTTTCAACAACAAAAGAAACAAAATAAAACAAATAATTATATTAAGATGATTAAAGTTGGTATTGTATTGCAAAGAGAAAAGTTCGGTAATTATTAATGAAAAATGATATCCAGGGAATGTCCACCAAGACCGCGCTCACAGTTGTCGATTCTTTCATCAAAATTTTGATTTACTTTTTGGCAAAATGGCGGTGCTATTTCGTTAATTACATCACGGATTCTGAGCTTAAAGGCTGAAATTGATTCGATTGGCTCCGTATAGACTCGTCCTTAACATAGCCCCGCAAAAAATAATTCAGTGGCGTAAAATCACACGATCTGGCTGGCCACATAAATGCTGAATGTCGTGATATTGTGCAATCGGGTAATCTGGGCTGCAATAAATTGATCGCAACCACATGTCACTGATATCCACATCATCAATAATTATCAGAACTTGAGCTGTTAGCATCTGGCGGTAGCGTGATCGATAGACCGTTACACCATATCCAGCCTAGTCTTGAAAAAAAACACCAATCGCGCCTTACAGTGACATGTTGAGCATGCAAAGACTTCTCAATAATCGCTCTAGGATTATTAGAAGCGCAAACGCATCAATTTTTCTTGTTGACATACCCTGACAAGTGAAAATGGGTTTCGTCTGAAAAAAGTGATTTTTTCAGAAAAACCTGAATGAATTGAGCAATCCTACGGGGATTTCTATTTCTGCATCAGTTGAACCTTGTAAGGCTTTAAAGTCAAATACTTACGCAAAATTCGCCATGTTGTAGTTTTGATAATCTCAATTGTTGAGCACGTCCAGAAATTGACAAATTTACATTGCTTCTACACTGTGGCTCACGGCTACGATGCTTTTAGTTGAACGACCCGGTCGAACGTACGTTGGTGTTCGCAAGTTTTTATCCAGGCTGTCGACTCAAATTTAATGACCACATTTTTTGTAGCAGTCTCAGAAGGACGAAATTGAATTCATTGTAACAGTTGCCAATGCATCTACTGCGAATTCGTCAAAAAACTAAAAGCCAAAACTATCATGTTGTTGGTGTTGCCACAAGTGAAAAACAAACTGCTTGTTGAAAAACTTGATATATCGACCAAAACATTTCAGCCGCCGAGGTACGCATAGGCTAAAAAGCATTTTGCAGATATTCACATAAAAACATTGGTATTCTTAGAATTATGACTATTCCAACTGATATTTTACATTATTAAATAACTCATGAACACAAGCTGTTTAATTTTGGTTTAACCTTCGGCTTGCAAGAAGTAAAAATTTTCATAATTTTCATATATTCTCGAACTCAACGTAGAGGTGCAACCTAATAACAGGATCTCAGCCATTTCTGATTACCGATCTCGCAGTGAACCTTCAATGATAAAATTATTGTCTAAGGCTCTCTAGATATGAGTAAGCTCCCAACCATTGGTATGAAAATAACATAATACTCACATCAAACCTGCGAAATATGACGATGCAGCATAGTTACAGAAATGTTTTGAATCAGTCAGTCAAAACGCTTTACAAATATGATAAATTTTAACTGCATGAGTAGCGGCACAATATTCTTTCTGCTGGCTGTAAACTAACTAAACTCATGCCGATAATTAACGGTTAAATCCAAAGCTTGATATATGATTCTTTAATATAATAAATGTAATAAATATAAAAGAGAGCTTTTGTTTCTGAATTGAGTGTGCAGGTCAGCAATAACAAACACTATCCGCAGATGAGTTAGTACCAAATAGCAAATTGTAAGTAGATCCTTGTTTGCATTATGTTCTCGAACTCAACACAGAAGTGTTTCCTAATAACTTGGGATGTCAGCAGTTTTCTGATTATTCTTGAAGGCTCTCTGCATATCAGTAAGCTCCCAAACAGTAACATTAAATTCACATCAAACTTTGAATCTAGTTATGTATCAAAAAGTATTTTATTTAATTATTTGTTTAGACATTTCATTCTTCAACAAATCTAATTGGAATGCAAAACAATAGTTCTAAATACACCTAAAACAAGTAAAACAAGACAGCCGAAAGCGCTTATTCAAATAGCCGCATCATTTAATGTAGTTTCATGATTCGTTCGATTGTACCCGTCTGTTCGTAAACGACATTAGCTCTAGTTGCTAGACAATATTTTCTATCTATTTTGTTTATATCTACTAAAAACATATTTCTATCTAATTGAGGTTGACCACCCTTGCGTTAATAAATTTGAAAAATTAGCGTGTGTAATATTCATCACGTGCTTCATTTTTTTACTGCTTCCATGCGTACAACACCCATATACATATATATTTATATGTGTATGTTTGTTTTCTTTTTTTTAATGTGGGTGCTTTCATTTTCTATTAAACAAAAATTTTAACAAAAGCAAATATAATTATTACCAGTCGAAATATGAATGAAACTAAGAGTTCAAAACAAAAACAGAAAGTGTAGTGCCTTAATAACGAATAGATGCATAAGTTTGAGTGGGAGTAGTCTCTGTTTCTGTCTCTGTATATTTTCTTTTGCTAAATAGTTTTACACGCTTTAAAAGGTGCTTCCGTTGATGTGGTGTTCATGATTGTTGATTTGATTTGCATAATGATCATTGTTACTGTGAACGTCCAAATAAAGGTTTACGTAGTATTAATGCTGATGGTTTTGTGCAGGTCTCGATATTGCAGGTCTCGAGGTGCTGTCTGTCACTTTAAACAATGACTGAATGTGGTGGCGATAGTTATATTGCTTTTTATGTCGGAATGATTTCAAAGTGTTGGCGTTAGTTTCGTTACATTTTGTTTACATTTTTTTTTTGTATACTGAAAAGCTCATTTTACGTGAGTTACTAATTTACATTATGTTTGCCATGATTTGAGAATGATGAGACCAACAAATTATGATACAGCTCGCAAATGATTAATTTATTAATACATGTAACTTCAAATAAACGTTCCTTTGTTTTATGTAATTTTCTTATGTTGTGATTGCTAGCAATAATGCCGTTCTAAGTTTTATATTTTGAAAGTTGAGTTCTTTTAATCTCTTTTTAAAAACAAGTTCCTAAACTCACTTGCAGATGATAAATTATTCCCGTCAGTAAATAAATTATGTTTCAATCTGAAGACACGTCTTGAATAGTAATGAGAAATTAGTTTTAGGTGTTCAGATTGCTTCCTTTATTATTATGGTATTTACTATAATGTAAATACAAAGATAGATCGATGAACTTTATGTGAACTAGGTGTAATTTTTATGTCTAATATCTTGGAAATGTGTCCGTCTGTATTTGTTTAATATGAGATAGCAGTGGTTTATTCATTGCTTTATTCTTAAGTTAAATGTACTTCAGGCTTTGCTGGGCTTTTTTACAATTTCCTCTAGACTCATATTTTAACAGCGTTAGATTTAACTATCGAACATAAAAGATATATTTTATAATCTGAAGTACCATGTTGTATAGATTTTCTTTAAATGATTTTATATCTCTCCCATTTAATAGTATGAACTATCTCGATAGCTAATTTTTAGATTTTATTAAAGACAGATTAAAAATAAAGAGTGCTTTTGTTTTGGTAATATTTGCTGTGTTTTTGTATAGAAATTTTTTTGAGTTTGGTTGCCTTTTTACTGTGTTGGTCCAATAAAAATTCTCATTTAATCAATTTGGCTTGAAATATATAAGACTCTTGAATTTTCTAAAATCCACAGATGAGCTATATGAGCAGTAGTGAAACGGTCATATGGATGTGCTTTCCCCTGCCTTAATATATTTCAAATTTTATAAAAATAAGATGTGTCTAAAATGGTTAAATATTTCAATCATTTTATTGCCCCAGTGATCGAAGTTCACGGACAATTAATTTAAAGTTAAAAATTAAAACGACAAATATACTTACCAATTCGATCAAAACTATAACAAGCAGGGAGTGTAAAAAGAATATTAATTTGCCAAACAAGAAAAACTGATTTTTAAGTACCACGCAATATTTAATACTCACAAATAAAAATAATCATCAATTGTATTTATGAAACGTGGACAAATATGTGGTTAGAAAGTAAATTGGCTTAAAACCTCACTTTCAGACCATTTTCGATAAAATCAATTTCATGTAAAATTTTCGAATTTTGTTTTTCGAGGTGAATGGCTGTGTTTTTCAAGTCAGATTGAAAAATAAATTTTTTTTTAATTTTAAAATCAAAAATAAGAATATTTTAAAATAAAACTTAGATTTTACAAGAGTCTCAAAATAAATTGATAGTGAACGGACGCCTTTAATATATTGCGCGGGTGATATCTGGTTATTAAAACAAAATTTAAAAACAAAAAACATTCCAAAAATTAATCCCCGTTACAAAGCAAGTCTGCCTTTGTGAAATAATTGCTGTGGCACTTAACAGCAATAATATGGCTGATGATACAAATGTATCAGAAACAGGCAGTGATTTTGAGTGGCAAAAGATAGTCTCTGCAAGAAAAAGACATTTGCAGGAATCGCCTAAGCTATATTTAAATAAATGAAAACAAGTGCAAAATGATGACAAACCTTCTACAAGTAACCGCTATGCTGTGATTCAAAATGACGATGATGATGGTGATGTTAACAATAGTGATGATGAACAAGAGGTTGCGAAAAAAACAACAACAAGAACAACAAATATTCCTAAACCACCGCCAATATACATTCCTGATGTTATTGACATTAAAAAAATGATAAGTAATATAAGTACTATTATTTCTAATGATCAATTCACTTATAAGTCACTTAGGCTTATGGTAAAAACTGTTGAGTAATATAGGAAATTAATCAAACACTTAGATGCTTATAAAATAGGTTTCCACACTTATCAGCTTAAACAGGAACGCGCATTTACGGTAGTTATTAAAGGCCTTCACCACTCTACTCTAGTTGCTCATATAAAAGCTGAGTTATTAGCATTAGGACATTAAGTTCGCAGTGTAACAAATGTTAAAAGTCGACGCCCATGTTTTATGTTGATTTGCATCCTAATCCAACTAATAAAGAAATTTATAATATTAAGCATATAAACTATGCTATAATAACAGTTTAAGCCTCAAAGAAAACAATGGACTTAATCCAATGTCACAGGTGCCAACTTTTTGGACATACGAAGGCCTACTGCAAAAGGCCATTTAACTGTGTTAAATGCGGTCTAAATCATGCGTCGGCCGATTGTAACAAAAAAAATGCGGATACACCACCCCGCTGCTATCATTGTCTGAGAAATCATACCGCAAATTACAAAGGATGTCAGGTCTACAAAAAGATACTTCAAAAAAGATTGCACCAGGGTTATAACTTCCCCAATCATCGGCAACAGATTAACGTCCATCCTGATGAATTCCCACAAATCAACAGTAATAATGCATTCAGTAAGTCCAACTTTTCCAATAATAATAAATCGTACTCAGAAGCGTTAAAAACCAATAATAACAATAATAACAACATTAATAATATTGCCATGGAATGAATTGAATTCATGTCAGCAAACCTTCTCAATATGATAACCATGCTTGTCTCAAAACTATGCAAATAAATCTCCGTATTGCAATATGGAATGCCAATGGTCTTATAAATCATATAAGAGAAATTGAGACTTTCATTCATTTACAACATATAGATAATGCTCGAAACACGGTAATAGTATCCGCTGAAATTAGAAATTCTTTAAGAGAAAAACGAAGGTTATGGAAAATATGGAAATGTACAAGGAATCCAGCACACAAAACCAATTTGAACCGAGCAACAAACGATTTAAAACGACGTTTAGATGATAACAAAAATGAACAATTAAGGTTTTATTTGGAGAACCTTACTACCTCATGCGACAGAAGGAAAGAACATAATTTATGGAATGTCACGAAATATTTAAAAAGGCCAACTAAAAGAAATGTCCCTATAAAGGACCAGAATGAAACCTTGTGTAGATCTAACTATAACAAAGCTTTTTCTTTTTCTCAATATTTATAAAATATTTTTACACCGTTTACCTTGTGCGAACCTGGAGACGCTGATATCATTTCTGCCTTCTGGGATATACCGTGTCAAATGGACTTATCAATTAAGCGCATATCCCCAGATGAAGTCAACCGAGAAATTTCAAAATTAAATAATAGAAAGAGTCCGGGCTATGACAAAATTTGTGTAAATGACATCAAAAATTTACCTAAAGAAGCCATTATTCTTCTAACAACAATTTACAACTCGATACTTAGACTTAATCACTTTCCAACACAATGGAAATGTGCAGAAATAATGATGTTTCATAAGCCTTCTAAGCCTGAAAATGATATTAAGTCTTATAGACCTACATTCACAAAAATGTTTGAAAAGTTGTTTTTACATAGGTTGCAGGCAGTCTCAAATACCAAGAATATTATTCCTGAGCATCAATTTGGATTCCGCCACAAGCACGGTACACCTGAACAATGTCACCGAGTCGTAAATGTTATTAGAAATGCGCTAGAAACGAAACAGTACTGTTCTGCTATCTTTTTGGATGTCAAACAAGCCTTTGACAGAATATGGCATTAAGGTCTTTTGTACAAACTAAAAAGCTTATTCCAGCACCATTCTTTTTTGTCCTTAAATCCTACCTAAAAAATCATTATTTTTACGTAAAAATAAATGATGAAACTTCTAATATTTGTGACATAAAAGCTGGTATTCCTCAGGGAAGCGTTCTGGGCCCAGTTCTGTATACAATATATACGTTCGATATGCCGTCAAATGAAAATGTTACTATTGTAACATATGCGGATGACACAGCCTTAATGGCGAGTAATATTTCTGTATTGGAGGCCCCAAACCAAGTTCAAAATCACCTAGACAGTATGGCGAACTGGTTTAAAAGATGGAATATTTCAATTAATACAGAAAAGCCTAATTACATTACCTTTACGTTAAGAAGAGGCATTTCTCCTCCTATTTTCCTAAACATTGAAGAAATTCCAAAAACTGATTGCGTGAAATATCCTGGCATGCATCTTGATAAAACGCTAACGTGGAAGCAACATATAAAAGCAAAAAGGGATTACCCAAATATTAAGACAAAGCGAATGCATTGGCTGCTGGAACAAAAATCAAAATTAAGTTTAGAAAACAAAGTACTTCTATACAAAACTATTCCATACGGAAACTGTGGGGCACTGCTAGCAACTCCAACATAGAAATACTTCAGCGATATCAATCAAAAACTCTTAGAATGATAGTAGATGCTCCATGGTTTGTGACAAATGATTCAATTTATAGAGATTTATATATATCAAAGATCGAAGGTGAAATAAACGTTTACAGCTCAAGGTACCTTGAAAGACTTAGTAGCCATTCCAACCCGCTTGCTATTATTTAACTAGATGATAACGAGGAAGAACATATATTATAAAGGCTCCATGTGTTTGACCTTCCGTTCAGAAAATAAGGATGTGAATATTTAAAATAGTCAATGTAAATATGTAAATATAGAAAATGAATTTGTGTACATAAAAAAAAACATACAATTGCATACTTATAATTGTACTCAGATTAAAGGGCACTAATGTAATATGTCTTTAGTCTTAATGTAGGTCAAGACTCATGTGAATATTTATTTTTCTTTTAATTAATTTGCTTATTATTAAAAAAATATATTGCAAATAAAAACATATAAAAAAAAAGAAATGTAAATTTTTCAACGCAACACCAATTATCTCCAAAAGTTGTTCAGAGATTTGTTCCGAATTTACTGCATTTTGTTTGTCTAAAATTCTGCTTTTAATATAAAGTGGGTATATGGGAGTTAATAATGTTGGTCAAATGTCTACCTCTACCACGTTAGCAGACGTTTGCTCTTGTCCCAAAATAATGAAAAATATTTTTCAACAAAGCTACGCTTATCTTATCAATGCAGTGCCGAATTTCATCAGAACGTCAATTAAATCACAAGAACGAGGCGGCCAACTGACATCGTCAAATTGAGAAATTACACGGCGTGTGGTGACGTCTTGCTGAAACCAACGGTCACTGATGGTAACATGGTGTGGTAGGGCACAAATTTCACGGTGTCGACGTTTTCCTGTACATTTTCGAAAAAAGACTGGGAAAAATGAACCGATGATGCCGCCTGACTACAAAACGCACTATGTGATCACTTTCTTTGGATGTAAGGGTTTTTCATGATTTTGTGAGTCACAATTTTTCTTGTTATCATAACCACTCAATTGAAAATGAGCCTCATCACTAAACATAATTTTGATGAATAATGCTTTGTTTTCGTTCAGGTTTTCGATGGTTGTAAGTAATTCAATATTGTAATAAGAGATAGTAATGTATAATTCAGTTTAATTTAAAATTAATCTAGTACTTAGATGAGTTATAGGTCCATTCTATTAAGGTACCATATTTAGATGTATATCTGATTCTCTTTAAGAAATCTTTAAAGTAGTGATTTATATAAAACTATAATAGTAAAACGTCTTACTCTATTTAATTTTTTTTTCTTAATCTAGTCGATTGCATTCCATTCTGAGGAAAAGCTTACTGAAATTGCGATATTGTATGAATTAAGACAATACAGTAAAACTAATATTTAGTTGGTCACATTTTTTTGTATAAACATTGTGGTAGATCTTTTCAATATGCAGCTAACTATGAAAATATTCTTTTTATACACAATATTGTTAGATATTTACCGACTACAACATAATCAAATTTCGTCTGGTCATTAAATTTATTTGTTAATATTTTGCTGAAACTATTCTTTCTTGTTTATGTTTTTCTAATTCTTATGTTAATTTTTCCCCGTATAAGAATTATTTGGTTGGTTAAGCTTAACTGAAAACTACAATAGAAAAACACTGAAATGAAAATTATATTAAAACAAATAACTTGTTTGAAAGGAATTCGAAATATTTTCGCACTACAAAAACTATTTATATATTAATATAAATTACTATTTGTCTTTTAGATTATTTTTAATATTTGAAGTGCTACGAGAAGGTGCAATAAAATTTGTTTTGAGTTATCATGACTAAACTAACATGTTAAGTCATTGTTTTTTAATAAGTTCTATATCATTTGTATTGTTAAGAAAGTCGTGTTTTAAACCTTTTGCAATAACAAAATTTAAAATTTAATGGTAAAGGTAAAGGGTTTTTGTGTGGTAAACGAAAGTGAATATAACGCTTCCGCTAACAACTTGGACTGAGTGGTTTTAAATAATAATAATAATAATATTTTGTAGTTTTTTTAATCGACCTTTTTTATTTTTAATAAATATCTCTTATTATTTTTTACGGTCTTTTTAAATTAAATTAACAATATATATTTTTTTCTTTTCGATATTTCGCTTTCCTATGGAAAGCTTCTTCAGGAAAAAAAAACAAAAGAAAAATATATATGTATATATTGTTAAAAAAATATATATTGTTAATTTAATTTAAAAAGACCGTAAAAAAGAATAAGCGATATTTATTAATAATAATAATAATAGCAATTAAATTATATGGAAACATCTTCAGATCAACTTTTAGCGATGTTTTGGAGACGTTCAATTGAGTAGCTCGTCGACGAGTAGACACAGTTGTATCCGTGTAAACACTTTCTCGTACAGCTTCTATAGCTTCTTCAGTGCGAACAGGACGAACAACATTTCTACATAGTTCATTACCCGCTGAACCCAAATTCTCAAAACGGGTCCCTAAGCTGGGAGCCTTTGCAGTATTATAATGCAGACGGTATTTTCTTGGCGTTGTAACAATTGATCGTCCGGAAATATAATAAAATTCAACAATTTTTACACGTTCTTCCACTGAGTATGATAAGATTATAAAATTTTATAAAATTCTGTACTATCTGCAGAAAAACAAAATAATAAATACAAAAATTATAAGTATTTCAAATCAGTCAGTCCAAATTGGCCCACCCTGTATATAAATAGATTAACAGGTGTCCGTGGTGTCTACTTGCTAATTCATATAGAAGATTGTGAACCCGAATCCATATCAAACCTTGAATATGTTCGGTCCTCGCTCAATCATAAGGATCTGATGGCCTCGATGACGTTATTGGTAAAGGATACAACGAGTCTTCTCGGAATAGTAAAAACGAAATAGTAAAAACTTAATACCAGAAAATAAATAAATTAGCATGCTCAATTAACAAACCTACACATAACTTAGCAAAAATTGAATTGTGGAACAGTCAAAAATTAAAAATAAAATTTGCTTAAAACTGGGTAAAATTGTGGCATAGTCACTGAGAAATCATACACAAAAATTTTTATTTTAAATTTTATACATACAATTTTTATATAAAAAATATTTATTTTAAAAACTGTATATTGAACTAGTTATACATGTTAAGCTTTTGAGTTAGTCAGATATATGTGTAGGTCTCTGGTATTAACTTAAATATTTTTGAAAATTTAAATAAAGATAACAGGGTCCTGTTAACGGTTTAATAGATTTGCTTGCAACTGTAAAAAATCCTTTATAGTAAGAGTTAGAATTTCAATTCTAAATAGATCTGCTCAAGTAACCGCAATCTGATATTAAGCACTGCTTAAAAAGCAACCAAAGTTTATACGGTTATTTACAAAACGAGCTTTTATAATATTTACACAATTTTAAAAGTATAATAATGTTTTAGCAGCCGCTTGAAAGTTATAGTGTCTAAGTAAGACTTAAAGAACACACACATTCTTAAGTTAACTTAATTTCTTCACTCATATCTGACTTTGCTTAATAAGCTTATATAATTCTAACTCTAGTGGATTTTGCGCATTAGCAATTGTTTATGTTAATTGAGCTCTTCTTTTTACTCTACCAATGCTTAGCACGCAAGCTCATCAAAACTCATATTTTTCACGCTAAGTTAAATACGAAAACACTTAATTTAATAATTTCGCATAAATTATAGTATGAATAGATTTAAAAAAGAATTCTTTGAATGATAATAAAGTATTAAGTTACTGAAATACACTATTACAAATTTAAATGTAAAGGCACAAAATGTATGCAAATTAATTGAAAACATTTTAAAAAGTTGCCATGTATATTTTTAATGTAACGATAAACGTAGTAAAGAGACACCTTTGGTTCATTTCTTTTTTTTTAAACTGTGCACAGAAATTATAGCTTTAGTACTGAAAGGGTTAAAAATCCCTTATTGCTCATGACAAATTTTGATAATACAAGCTGTATTATATTTATAAACATCAAAAATTTAAGTCATTGTGGTTGATATACGTAAAGAGATATTTACAGAACATCAACTCTACATGGAAATTTAACCCCATGTTGAAAAAAATAAGGTCTGTCGTATATTGTATATTGGCTTGTTATTTTTTTTTTAAGGGTTAACAAATTTAAAAGACACCCTGCAGTTTCTTTGACCCCTAAATATACGTCATTGACATGTATTAAGTGTAAGTCAAAAATTTCGAAAAGGTCTTGTTTACTTCAATTACACTGGTTGGCAAAAAGTCGCAAAAAAAGAGCAAGTACTTTATGCGAGTTCAAAAAACTTTTATGTGCTGAATCAAAATCTTTTCACAGACTTCTCTCTATCACGCCTAGTTTTTCAGATATTGTTATTTAAATAATATAGTGATTTTTGAATATTTGTATTTATTATGATAGCAACGGTTGGCAAAAAGTCGAGAGCAAGTGCCTTATTATGTGCTTTTAATTGACTTTAGGGTGCTGAATCCAAATCTCTTTACAGATTGATTCTATCATATCTAATTATTGAAAAGTAACAATCTCAATCTCAGAGATTGCACCTAAATGACTTCTATTATATAAACTAAAATTCTGAATGAATTTTATTAATTATTATTGTTATCATTAAAAATTAATTATTATTTTGTAATAACATTTCTGAGAGCCACTTGCAGGTCTATATTTTTTCCATGTGCGCAAGATTTTGTTGGAACCTTTCACAATGCTTAACTGTGGCTGATGGTGCCACTATTTGTGATATATATTTTCGAAAGCGTGGAAAGCTTCTTTGTCGATCAACTTAGATTTGAATAATTGGCCTTTAAGGATTGCTCTTATTTGGGGACCAACAAATATGCCTTCCTTCAATTTGGCCACACTTAAGAATGGAAATATACTTTTCAAGTGTTTAATTGCTTCTTCATCTCTTTTCATAGCTTTTACAAAATTAAAATTTAATCTGATGCGAAGAAATTGCGCATTATATGTCTGCTATAATGTCTGCTAAAGTGGGCGGGTACCTGCATTTAATGTCTGAATAAAATCAAAAATTGTGCATCCATTTTGATAATTTGTGCCTTACGTTAGACTAGGTTAAGTTCGATTTGGCAACACCAAAGGCGCTGCGCTTGAAAGGGCGGCAGATGAACATGTGATTTGCTTGAGTCATATGGTGGTCAGAAGCAATTATTTTGTAAAACAGTTTTTTCTGTTGCATTCCAAAAATGAGTACCATCAGTTTCGAACAACAGTGTGCTATCAGGTTTTGCTTCAGGCTTGCCCACAGTAAAACGGAAATTCCTGCTAAACTACAGCAGCTTCACGGAGATAGTGCTTTATCAAGAGACCAGTATTAAGACATTTTCAGAAGACAGAAAAGTATTGATTGAAGATGAACCACGAAGTGGAAGACCTTTATCTTCAAGAACCCATAAAAATGTCGACAGAATCCGGGAATTTGGGCGTTCAGATCGTTGGCTGATAATCGGAATGACCGGGAATGAGTTAAATTTGACTAACACCACCGTTTATCGGATTTTGATGAATTAATTAAAACATTCCTGTGGCTCCTCAGCCTCCATATTCGCCTGACTTAAGTTCATGTGATTTTTTCCTCTTCCCGAAGTTGAAAAATCATCTTAAGGGAACTCTTTTTAGGGATAATCGAAAACATTCAAATAGCTGTAACGGATTAGCTGAAGACTATTCCAGTATCAGAGTTCCAGCGCTGTGTGGCTTCATAAGGAAGTTATTTTTTGGGTGGCAACATAAAATTGTAATTTTATTTGAGTAAAAAGAATTTAAATATTTAGTATCATTACCTTATTTACAAACCTCGTATTTAATTCCCAGTATATCTAGCTTTTCGAAGAAATGTAAAATATTTGCCGTGTTAAGTTTTTTGCGAGTTTTTGAAGACAACAAAAAATAGTTTTTTACGAGTTTTGAAGACAAAAAATTAAAGGTTTTTTACCACCAATTTCTGAATAACTTCGAAACAGTTGAAAATGGAAATAATTATGTAGAGTAAAGGTAATTTTATTCCACATCTTTTGGTGTCCTTATTATTCAATTTGACCAAGCCGATAAAGAGTTATATTGAAATAAGTTAGCATGGTCGTTTTGTTTAGGGGAAAATATTAGCCATTCTATTCTATTTTTAGTTATGGGGACAGCTTTCATAGTTAATGTTTTACCCTGAGTAGAAATATCATTTTGAGGAGTTACAGTTATTACTAATTTATTATCCGTTATTCCTTATTTAGGAATTAATTTAGTACAATAAGTATGAAAAGGATTTGCTGTTCATAATGCCATTTTAATTCGATTTTTTACGAAAACTATATTCCACATATTTATGTCCAGAAAAGTATTAATAGCACAGATGGTGTTGCTTTATTTTAAAATCAACTCACCAAGGGTTAATGGTTTTTAAATAATTAATTTTTACATTCTTCGTGCACACTTGTAGCTTATCTCTTCTTATATACTTTTACTATTCGCTTATATTTCTCGTTAGCACCTGTTGAAGTGTCTTTTTAAAATATAGAATATTTAAGTCTGTCGTAACACGAAAGTAAACACAGTCGCTTTTTTATTTTCTTTTTGCACATACATTTACATATACCGTCGCGTACTTTTATAGGACGATATTCACTTTTAAACCCTCTAAACAAGACAAACAAGCCGCTACGGGGTCACAACCACTTTAATTGTTTTATTGCAATTAGTTTCTAAAAAACTTTCTAGCTTTTTTTTATTGTAAGAGGGAAAAAAACCTTAAGAAATTCTAAATAAAATCCATTAAATAATACTTTCAATTTATACTTACAGTTGATATCGTTAATTCGTCAATTTAATTGTTGTTTATTAAAATGTGTGCTTTGAGTTGAATATCAAATTATTGTTGGCAGACAGCAACATCGTCACTTAAATTGCCACATTTACTATTTTTAATAACCTTCTAATAATTGGTGTATATTCTTTATTTTACATTCTTTATTTCATTTAGTATGGTGTTTGAAATCTATTGACGTGAAAATCTTTGCCTTAAATTGAATTAAATAAAATAAAATTTTAAATTTAGTTATTTCAATATTTTATTAATTAACGTTATTTTCAAAAACTAAGAGATTTGCTTTTTTCACAAAAAATTTTGGTTATTATCAAATGTCTAACAAAAATAACTGATCACTAAAGAAAACACAATATGTTAAGCTGTGTGTTTGTAAACGAGTAGAAGTGTTTTTGAGTTTTTTTTTTTGCTGTGTTGTTTAAATGAGAACTCTCATTTAATCAATTTGGCCTACCATATAAGACCCTTGAATTTTCTATACAAAATTTGGGGTAATATGAACTGAAGATCTATATGAGCAGTAGCGGAATGGCCATATCGATATGCTTTCTCCCGCAGTAATACATTTCAAATATATTTTTTAATAATAAATATTTTATGAAAATATCCTAAAATGTTTATAAAAGGACTCAAGAACAAATTAACGTTGATTAAATTAAGTTTACGAAACTATAAATTAAGTTTTCAATAACCACATTCGCTAAAAAAAAGAAAAAAAGGCTACAAGCTATTAAAAAGAGATTTTGCATATTAAACATGAATTATCAATATATCATAGTCCTATTATATACTAACCTATAACAATTATTTACAGAGGCCTTTTTACCTGCCCCCATTTTGGCAGCTATCAAGTCATTTATGTTTGTTTTGGCATTTCAACATGAATGTGTAAATTACAAAACAAGATTTTCATACCCAAATTTTGTTTATCGATGAAACTCACTTTTACTTGAATGGATACGTCCATAGAGAAAACTGCCATATTTGGAGTGGTGATATTCCTCAAGTCTGTGGTGAGATACCTTTATATTCAGAAAACCTGACTGGTGTGCTTTTTGGAGTTGGAGTAATTATTGCTCCGTACTTCTTTAAAAACAATGCTGCTCATAAGGTTACAGTTAATGGGGATCGCTATACAGCCATGATTACTCACTTTTAAATTCATTAGTTGAACAACCATAATTACCAGAAACCGTGGTTTCAATATGATGACACACTACATGTCACACAACTCGTGGCACAATTAATTTATTGCAGAAAACTTTTGGTAACCGCATAGTTAAGCAAATGTTGGAAAAACTCATCGATAATTGAACCTCCAGATTAAAATAAGTCTGAGCCAGCAGCGGCGTTCATATCACAAATCCATCTTTTTTCATTCCATTTCAAATTTTATACAGTTATAAAAACACCCTTTATTAAAGAGTTTTTCAAAATTTATGAGCCATAAATCATTTCAAAATTTACCATTTAGACTGATCTTTAATTGCTGTTTCAAAATATATATAGAAAGGTATGAAAAATAGTACTTGTAAGGTGTTATATTATAATCCGAAAAAGCATTTGCCGTCGACTTCCGTGTAATTGAAAATTCGTCTATTTGTAAAATTTTAAGTAGATACATATTAATAAAAGTAATTTTAGGTTAAAGAAGCATTTGAGCTTTACCTTCGTTAACTATAGTGTAATAAAACAAATCATGTAACTGATTCTGAAGCATGCCCAATGTGCATTTTGTTCATCAATTGAATAACCATGATGTGTAGGGACTGTGCTTTCAACAGGATAGCGCAAAATGCCACACAGCATGTGCCAAAATTGGTTTAGTAAAGCCGTGAATGGATCTCCAAGATCGTGCGACTTAAAGCAGCTTAACTTTTTTCTATGGGGATATGTAAAGCCGCTCGTCTATGCCGATAACCATTTAGAGGACAACAATAGCTGCATTGTGTATTATACATGATTGGGATATGTTGCCTATAATCACATCTAATAATTTGGTAACGGGTTTTTCAACAAGAAGTTTGTTGTTTCAATTGTAGCAACACCAACAACATGATAGTTTTGACATTTAGTTTTTCTGGAAAATCGCATTAAAATAATTAAAATCCACTTTGAAAATCGTGGTTCTGTTAAAGTTACATTTCGTAAAATTCGTGATATTTTCGGACAACATAATCGTCGTTCTAAAACCGCTGTTAAGAATTTATTCGTTAAATTTGAGTTGAAAGGCTCGATACAAAGCATGCGAACACCAACGCGTGTTCGACCGAATCGTTCAACTGAAATCATCACAGCTGGGTACCACAGTATTCAAGCAGATCCAAATATGCCAATTCCTCGACGTTCTCCATAACTGGGGTTATCCAAAACCACCACATGGCGAATTTTGCATAAGGATTTGATTTTGAAACCTTAAAATGTTAAAATTTAAGCCGACCCACCATTCGCGTCGCCGTAGATTCGCTCAATTGATTCAGGAACAACCAGCTGATTTTGCTGAAAAGGTCATTTTTTCAAACGAAACCCATTTTGACTTGTCAGGGTATGTCAACAAGCAAAATTGTCGCGTTTGGGCTTATTGAGAAGTCTTTGCGTACCACCGTATGGTGCGCTAAGTGCGCTAGAAGTGTGATTGAGTCGCTGTTTTTTTTTCGAAGATAAGGCTGGAAGTCCAGCAACAGGCAATTGATCACACTATTGCGAGATGCAGCAACTCAATTTTAACCTATTATTGACAGCGCGGTGCCACATGTCACACAGCTAACGAAATGATAAATTTATTGCGAACCAAATTTCCCGATCGCACAATTTCACGAAAATCGGTAGTTAAGTGACCGTAATGTGATTAACGAATTTGCCTTTTTGCCCAAAAGTGATTAAAATCTTTGATGAAAGAATCGCCGTCAGTCAGCGTAGTCGTGGTGGATATTTGCCAGATATCATTTTTCATTCACAATTGCCGTACTTTTCTCTTTGTGACACTATAAAAATTTAGATCATCTTAAATTTTTTGTTTCATTTTATTTTAGAAAATAAACCTCTTGTTAAGAAACCCTTTACAAATGGAAATTACATGATAGCTGATTTTACATCTAAAAACACTCGGACATGAAGAAGAGCTTATCAAGTATTCATAGACTGATATAAAATGATCCACGTTTAAAAAGATTAAAAACTTTCAATAAATTTTGCTTTAATTTCACAAAGGCCCACCGAACCTGGGTCTTCATATTGGCATAACGTTTTTTTAGATGAAAAGAAATTTAATTTGGAAACCCAAAATCCTGTGTTACGATTGTTATTTTCATGATCTTCGTAAGAAGAAGCATAAACTAGACCGTTTTTTTTCAGGTGGGGGTGTAAAGATGCAAGCTACAGTATTGACCAAAATATGAAGCCTAAATTTAAGAAAACAAATTCTCAAACTACCTTAGAATATTCAATACTACAATGCCCCCATCCACACTGTCTACCTAATAGAAAATTAATGGGATAGTGAATTTTATGTATCGCTTTCAAATCAAATGTACGAGGTCATTATTAATATTGGAAAACTAAACCACTTTTAAAATTCAATTTCAAAACACTGAAGAAAAATGGGATTTTCTTAATCCTGATATGTCTAAGATAATTTTTAACGACCTAAGATAATCCCACGTACTCCAGAATATTATATAAAAGAACTCGACACTATTTATATAATAGCTAAAAATAAGGGCTACAAAGCTAATACTATCGAAAAACTTCTTAAACAATACAACACTAAAAACAGGAGTAAAGAAGACAAAGAGACAACCGACACAACACGACGACACAATTTTACGTACACATGACCAAAAATTTATAGGTTAAATAACCTTTTTCACAAGAATGGTTTGCTGACAGCAATAAAAACAAGCAACACTCTGAGACATAATCTCAGGACATAGAGAGAAACAACTAACAAATTAAGTTCCAGCGGAGTATACAGGACATAAAAACATACTTATGTAGGCCAAACTAGACAAACATTTAAAACAAGATTTACATAACACATACGCTCATATAAACGAAAAACAAAGAAGACTCCAACTTTGCGTTATTCCTTCACAGTCATATGACATTATGACATTACTAAATTCTAGCAAAAAAGGATGAAGACTAGACATTCTTCAAAAGATGGAAATCAACAAAAACTTTTAACAGCGACATTATAAACAAACAGGTAAGCACGACTTAAGACACAATTTTCCCAATACTACAACTACTCACACACACGAGCAAATGGAAAACATCCTCAGACGGACAAAAGCACCTAGATAATAATAATAATAATAAAAGACGGAAATATTGAAAATTAGCCCTGCATAAAATGCCAGGTGGCGGGCATTCTGCCTACCGAACTACCTATACACGAACACTGACTCACCAGTACAGTACAGTTTAGAACACAGCTTGGGAATGATGGCTTCACATCGAAAGCGCTCGCTGTTCATACCGAACAAACAACCAGCTACGACGGCAAGGAATGACAACAGTATTTCGTTTACTGGCGGATGAAATCCAAACAACTTAATACCAATCAATATTGTATTAAACTGAGTATAAATAATCTGTAAATGAAATTTAAATTTTAATGTTTTAAGTTCAGTCATTTGAAACTGATACAAAGCCACTGTGCAAAAAGGGTATGCTAATCTGATGATGGATAGTATATAGATTCGAATGATATCCAACATTTGAAATAATTGTGTTAATCTAATCAAAATATATTAAAATTGTCAATTTTTATAATTAAATTTCATTTTTTATAATTTTCTTTTCTTTATTTCATAAAAATTATAAAGCTTTTACGAACCGGCATTTTCATTTCTCTACATTAATGTAATGTAAATATTTTTGTCATATTAATATTTTCAACTCAAACAAATGCTTCTATTTTTATTTATTTTTTATAATTATTGTCACCTACATATGCATGTTCATTGAATTTACAATGAACAATTATAAAAACAAAACTAATGTTTAATAAATAAACTTTTTTTAATAATAATAATAATAATAATAATAATGGCAGCAGTCAAGCAAAACCCCTCTCTCCAACTGGGCATAATAGATTATTAATTTTATTGTACACATGTATTTTTTACAACTTAACTTCCGATAAATTTTCCATTAAAAAATTTCATTCATGCTGTCGAATCTAATTGCAATAAAGCACAGTGGGTGGATGGTAGGAATGTGTAGTAAACAACATTGACAAAATTATTTTGTTTATATGCGCTTAAATGTCGCTTAGCGTGAACGTTCAAATTAACGTTAAAAAAAATTAAGTAATTTATTCAGTGAAGTTATTGATTTTAATATACTGTAACGTTTTTAACTTTTATAAACGTTTTGTTGTGAGTTCTTTATTGCAAAATAAATAGCACCAGTTTTTAGAGTCGTTTAATTATTAATAAGTTTATTTACTTTAACTACACAAAGTTGACACTACAGAACAATTTACTTAAGATGCACGTCTTTACTTTACCAGATTTAATTTTACACTGATTGACTATCCACTCAGACGCTGACCTTTTATATTTGTCGATTAAAAGTCTATAAATTGTAATACATTTTGTTGTTGTATGCTGTTTATTCAATGTATAGGCATCAGTATATCTGTGTGCATTTTTGTTTTTGTTTTTATACCGATAAAGTTTCTTCGTGGAATTTATTTTAAGATATTTGTTGTTGTCTTTTGTAAAAAAGGTTTCTTAAAACACTACGCAGATGGTAAACAGCATATATGCTTGTTGTTGTCTAGCGGGTATAAAATTTCTACACAGCTTGTAACTAGAAATTTTATTGTTGCACCATAAGTTTTCTTTGCAAGCCACGCAGTTCGTAAACAACATGCCCACTAGTTTGCTTATTGCTTAATTATTTTATTTTAAGACTTAAGCAAGACACATCCGCAACAATACTTAAAAATTTTTAAAATATTCTTTGAAAAATACAGAAATTTTTTAGTTCAGCCTGTCTTTTTAAAATAGTCTCATCCAGTAGTTTTCATACTTTTTCAAACCATACGCAAACTCAGATATCGAAAGTTCGTAATGAGGGTTTTTGTTCTGTTAGCCATTTTCATATATATTTCGCACTTTATCCGAGTTCATCTATTGCAAAGATACACCGTCAAACGTCATTAATCTCATCTAAAAAATGTTTATGTTGCATCAAATTTTGTTTTTTTATGTATTCGATGTTGCATGTTGCAATCTTATTTTTCTATTCTATTTAAATTCCCCTAATTTAAACTGATGTCTAAGATTTGCTTAGAGTTTAAATATTTCTACACTCAAGATACGTTTAATACACAAAATATAACTATAACTGTAATTATTAATGTCACTAATGAATTCATACCATGCATGGGCTTTATGTTGGGATTTTGAATTTTATGCGATTCGGGACCAAACTTAAAACTAAAGTTTTGCTGATTTTCATTGAAAATTAAATGCGTGGAAAACTTGTTAATTTTATAATCCAAAAGCCAGCTATCCGAAAAATCACCTTCTTAAAATTCGCATCAATTTTTTTAACAGCTACGTCTATTTGACGTGACATTCATTATACCTGCAACAATATCAAACGATAAGTGCTACAAAGGTGCAATATTTTGGTAAACCATAACCGCAACATTTTGATATACTTGAACAAAATCAAAAACAATTTTTTAAAACAATTAACACATGTATTTTAAAATTAAGAAGCACTCGGGGTCAGAGCTGTAAATGAATCGTTTTTATTTTTTTTAATTTAATTCATTACGAATTAGCTAAATTTTCCTCTTCGACGCTAGCGTGTCCGTTAGCAACTCTTTTTAGCATGTTGTATCATGCCAATAAATATCCAAAGTATTGGAAGGTTGTTAATGTAACCCCAATCGCCACAAAGTGTGAGTCCAACAACCCTGAAAATTACCGTCCAATTGCAATTAGTTCTGCACTTTCTAAAGTAATGGAAAGTATGATTAGTTTTCATCATGTGAAGCGCCAGGAGTCTAACAGCTTACTTAGCGACCAACAGTATGGTTTCCGTAGGGTGCGTTCTACAGGCGACTTGCTGGCTTTCCTATCGGAACAATAGTGTAACTCCATACATCGTTTCGGAGAGATTCCCCACGGGGGCACATTTATAAGTCTTTATGGATCACACAACCATCTAGACTTCTGTCTTTCGGGGATAACCTGGAAAATCCACTATATTTCCACGGGAATCAGTAAAGTCCCAGAGTTCCGCTAATTGTCCTTTTAGCCTTGTAGCTGTTCTCTGACTGATTATTGAGGTAGGCCCTCCGGGAATATCGTGATGTCTGTGTGTTTCGGGCCCTCGTTTGAGTTTGTGGGTCGGATCATTCAAAATGAACACAATGAATAGTCCAGGTCCTGTGAGTATGAATGCCGTCGTATTCTTAATTATATTAAGCTTCATGCTTTCTGGACAAGGAGTTGGATAGTCTCCCACTCTTCAGCAAGGAGTTGTGGTTTGCAACCCTGATTTGGAACCGTTGAAGTTGCAACTAGGAAACCCCTGTTGCTAGAATTAGTCCTCGGCTTTTTAGGGCGTCAATGACGTTTCATTTCGTTCCCAGTGGTTTAACCACCATCTGATTAGAGCTTACGTCCAGGTGCAGATATAAATTTTATCACGAAATTTCGGACAGAGTAAGGTGGTGGCTCTAGAAATTTCCAACGCATTTGATAGAGTGTGGCATGATGCACTTCTGTCAAAACTTGTTGCTTTTGGTATCTGTGATAACATGTCCAGATTTATATCGAGTTTTCTCAGGAATCGTACTGTAAGAGTTGTTTCCCGCCCGGGGACACATTAATGGTCTTTATAGTACGTAACAGCTATCTAGATCTGTGCAACTGGGGGAAAAAGGGATCCCAGCCCCCTGAAGACAGGCAGGGAGTCAACTGGAAGCTCCAATTATTTCCACGGGGATCAGTGAGCCGCAGAGCTCATTATTTGTCTCTTTAGACACCTAATAGTTCTCTGACTGATCATTGAGGTTGGACCCTATATGGGAGTAACGTGGTGGTTGTGGTTTCGCGGCCCCATAACAGTATAATGGTTATTATGATGGCCAGGATCATCTCACTGATAATGACACGCAAAGTGAATGATCCAGTCCAGTGAGCATGCTAGACATGTGTTCTAGACAGGAGTTGAAAGTCTCCTACTCTTTAGCAAGATGTGATGGTTTGCAGCCCTGTCCTGGAATCATTAAAGTTGCAACTAGGTGGTTGTGTTGCTTAGAATTATGCCTTCGCCTATCTAGGATGAGCATGACGTTCCAAATTACCATTTGTCATTCGTATTCATTTAGTAATAGAGTGGACCAATTGTAGGTAAGTTCTAAAAGGCGGAACATGAATGATTTGGTCAATCAGGATCTCACGACGATCTTCGAATGGGTTCGTGTGAATAAAGTTGATTTAAATGTTCCGTAAGACGCATTATTACATGCTTACACATAGATGTTTGTTTGGAAATCGTGCTGCACCTATTACTATGCGTGATATAGGTATTACAGAATCGGAAGCTCTTGATGTTCTTGGCATAAAAATTCAATGTGAAGTTTGATGGACCAAACACATTTTTCAAGTTTCTAAAGAAGCTTTCAAGTGCCTCGGTTTTCTAAAACGGTGTTAGAGATACTTCACTCCATCCGATCTTTGTAGTATTTATACCACCTGTATCCGTCCAAAGATGGAATACAACTCTCATGTATGGCTCGGCGCCCCAAAGTTTATTTTGAAAGTGCTCGACCGCGTACTGTAGAGGGCCAAGAGGCTTATTGGGGACGGTAGGGTATGCAACTCTATTGATTCCCTAGACGCAATGAATGTCACGGTTTTATTGTTACTACAATGGTAAGTGCCCTAACGAAATTAGGGAAGCTCGTGCATTTTTGCGTTTGGCTCGATTTTCATTGAGAGCGCATCTATTTGTGGTCGATTAGCCAATAAATCGCATTACGCATGACAGGGCAAATTCTTTTTTAGTAGAACTCCCTCCAGGAGTCTTTCCTATCACTTTCAATGTAGAAAAATTCAAATCGAATGTTCACAAACACTACTTCCTCTTTCCTCCTTTCCATAGCCTAATTTCCTAGTTCTGGTACAATGCATTGCATGAGTAGGGGTCAACCCTGAGTACTGGTCCCAACGATAAAAAAAATATTTGAAAAACGTTTACTCACCGCTGCTATTAAAGTTTTAATAAAATTTCCTTGTCTTTGCCTAGCTAAAGAACAAACTAGAAGTTTGTTTTTTATGATTTTTCACGCGATTAACTTTTGACTTGTCCTCTCTCATCCTAACCCACTGTGCATCACAATGTTTGCTCTTGTGTGTAATACATATATTTTTACTTCGTAATTATGCGTTTGTAAAAACAACAGACAATAACTGCAATAATTGCAGTAACATTAACAGCAGGAGAAACAATGAACAAATAACAAAAAATAAAATTCAATTCAATTGAATGCGTGCATTGCGTTTAACCCCAAACAATAGTTTCAGTTAATAGTTTATATCTACAAACTAACGTACCTTATTATGTTTTGAATTATGGGTTCTTAACGTAAAGGGTGCTTAATAGCGCACTTGTACATTTGCAACATACTGTTCGTGAGCCCATTTAACACCAAATACTTGTATAAGTATGAGTATATAAGTGCTACTTGCAGCCAACTGCACCATGTTTATCACTCTAATCTGACCATTCAAATAACAATTTACACGTACAAGTTCGTATAATTCAGTGTATAATTAAGTTAATATTCGACCAAACATTTATTCATCTGCTTATAAGCCTGCCTACACTTTGAAATAACTTTATCGCTCGAGGTTGCAATTATATCGATGACTGAACTTATTACAACCTACCAACCTCTATAAAAATAATTCAATTTCTATTTCTCCTGAGTTAGCTGGTGCAAATAACACGTTTACTATTGTGGTATTATTTTTATTTATTATTGGCGTTCAGTTGCTGCAAGCCAAATAGACAAGTTAAGATTTTTCATAAAATGTAATGGAACACATTTTACATACTTGAAATAAAAGTGATAATATTCTCTTTTTAAAGGAAGAATATAAAATATAGGGGAAAAGAAAATGCGAAATAAAATCAAAGAATTCAGCATTGCGAACTAAAAAATCAGAAAATATTTAAATGATCTTTTACTAAAGCAAGCTCTTATGGTACTTATGATATGCAAGTGATTTTACTTCATTTACGAAGTATGGAAAAGAATGCGTTCGTTGGTTAAAAAATTCCTAGAATTTTTCGCTATTTTTTAAAAAACTATTTACCTAAAAATATCGACTTATCATTTATGTTTTTACGTTTATACTTTTTATAAACGTTTTGTTGTGAATTCTTTATTGCAAAATAAATAACAGCAGATTTTAGAGTTTTTAAATTAATTACAAGTTTATTTACTTTAGCTACACACAAAGTTTGCACTGCAGAACAATTTACTTAAGATGCACGTCTTTACTTCACGAGGGTTATTTGTCAACTAACTAACCATTCACTCAGACGCTGCCTTTTATATTTGTCCACTAAAGGTCTAGAAAAATTGAGAATCTTCTACTCCCTTTGCATCACATTTTGTTGTTGTTATGTTGTTCATTCAATGTATAGGCGCCTGTAGGTGTGTATGTATTTTTGTTTTTCTTTTTATGCTGATAAATTTCCTTCCCGGAATTTATTTGAATATAGTTGTTCTTGTCTTGTGTCCACTAGTTTTCTTAGAAAACTACGCATTAAGTAAACAGCACACCTAGTTGTTGTTGTTTTGCGTGTGTAAAATATCCACGCAGTTTGTATTTAAAAAGTTGTTGTTGTCTTGTGTTAATGAGTTTTCTTAGAAAACTACGCAGTTAGTAAACAACATGCCCAGTTGTTTACTTTATTACTTAATTATTTTCTTTTAAAACTCAGCAAGACATACGTACATAACAATATATTTACAACATTTTTTAACTTAATGCTCTCCGAATTTAATAACACCAATATCGACATAAGCTTGATTCTGATAAAATCGCGCTCGAGCTTGACAGACTAAAAATATGTTTAATCGTATCTGTAATAATACAGCAAGTTTTTTACTTAGAAATTCTAAAACATTATCCAGGAAGTGATAGGGTTTGTAATTATATAGGTTATCATTCGGTTGTGGCGCCTGTGTGGCTGTGTGTTTTGTTTTCTTATGTGTTAGTTGTTTTTGTTTACTGTGGTTTATCTTATTTGGTATAATTTCTTATTCATAAGTTGTTGTTGTCTTGTATGTGTAAGATTTCTTAGCAACTTACTCAGTTTGCAAAATTTTCCATGTTTAAAAAAAGAGGATAAAGAATTTTTGAATTTTTCACTAATGTTAATTCATTTTACCTGCGTGCATCCGTGAAGTTACCGAAATATCTACATATAATTTAAGAACTGGTACAGCAGCACAATGCCGCCTGGATTCTCAAGCAACTTGTTTTCCAGATTTAAATGATGACAATCAGCCAGATTTAAATGCAACGATGATATAATTCCAGAATCTGCGATAATGATCAGCTATATAGAATAGTGACTGGTATTAGCGACATAATGAGAATTGTTTCCGATAGTCGCCGAGATATTGATCGACTGAGAGATCATATTTATCAACGTCGTTCTATAGATCACCATCTACAACATCCGCACAGATTAATACCGCAGCAAGAGCCGTTCAGAGTTGAAAACAATTCTGGGCAAAATATACCACAACAGCAGACACGCATAAGTGAATTTCATTCTGGTAATTTGTTTCCATCTTCCAAAATATATTATTTGCAAATTTTTTGTGGGAAACCTGAAGGAGGACCATAATCTTATGCAAGTTTTCAAGATTGCATTTAAATACACCCACCGCCAAAATTTAATGCGACGGCAGAAATGTCTCGTTGGCGATGCCAAGGATGCTATTACATCAATGCTTAATAAATGATTAATGTTAAAAAAGTAATAGAGGAATTAGAATTTCGTTTCAGTCGACCTGATCTTTTAGTTCGCAAGTTCCTGCTGTAAGCGCCAAAAGATTAGATCCAGTCGTAACCTTTGCTACCAAAGTAAAAAATGTAACAGAAATGTTTCTCGAGTCAGCCAACTGTTTCCGTCATTTTTTTAACACTACTTTATTAGAAAAATTGGTATCAATATTCCCTCTTGATAAACAATATAAGTGGACTAGGACAAGTACGTCAATTAAACCGTATTCTACTATTGTGGACTTTTCGAATTAGGTGGGTGAATTAGCTAAACTTATTAGTGTTGTTACATTTAAAGTTTCTCACTAATGCTGATTGGAAATCAGAACAAATAGCCAACATCAAACTGCTGCTTTTGTGATTGGGCGATATGATGCGTGCACCGCGCCCTAGGGAGCCAGACTAATTTCTAGCAACAGGTTCTTCTATATTGCAATTTCGGAGGTTTCGAAGCAGGGTCGCCAAACACCACTTCTTGCTGAAGAGCTGGAGACTATCCAACTCCTGGTCGAGAACACATTACCAGCATGCTCACTGGAAACAGATCATTCACCCATTGTTCTCAGTGAAGGTGAGATGATCCTGGCCCCTTAATAAAACAGAACAGCTAAAATAACGAGTAGCTTCTAGTTGACTCCCTGTCAGCCTTCAGGGGACTGGGCTCCCTTATTCCCCCGTTGACAAATGGCTAGATAGTTGAGTAATACATAAAGACAGATAAATGAGTCCCTGAGGGGATAATCTAAGTGATACGTGATAAGATTTACATCTGTACCTAGCTGTGTAAGCCGTAACCAGATGGTGGATCATACCACTATTGATGAAATGTAGCGTCATTCTCGCCCTAGAAGGCCTTCAGATACGTATATCCTCCGGTCACTCCAAGTTGCAACTTTAAAAGTCTGAAGCAGGCCGCAGTCTTCACTCCTTCCAGAAGGTTTGGGGACTATCCAAGTGCTGGTCCAGAACGCATGAAGCTTAATATAATTTAAGAACCCCACACATTGTATTCATTGTAAATGATCCGACCCACAAACTCAAACGAGGGCCTCGAAACACACAACCACCACGATACTCCCGAAGAGCCTAAAAGGCTAAAAAGACAAATAGCTGAACTCTGGGGCTTAACTGATTCCCGTGGAAATATAGAGGATTATGCAGTTGGCTCCTGCTAGCCTATTAGGGGACTGGGCTCCCTTTTACCCCAAAGATACATGTAATAACGGTGGATTTCCGTTAAAACATAGCAATGTGCCCCCGGAAGGGGGGGGGGGGGGGAATCTAAGTGATAAGAAGTAAAAGTAACTCTAGTCGAACTAAAAAAATAATAAATATCATCACGGTTAAGTTATGTTTCCATACCTTTACGTGATTCGCCAAATGCTAATAGGATGACACTGAAAATTTTGTAAGCGGTTCAATATCAACCGAAAAGTGCTTTATTATTATTAAAAATAATTTAAGGGATCATATACATACAGCAATTTTATTGGAATAAATAAGCTCCCCTTGATCTGCATGCTCCGATTAAGATAATTCCACTTCCTCCAGATAAATACAACAAAGAACTCGACACAATTTACACTATAGCTTAAAATAATGGCTAAAAATCCACCACTATCAACAAACTTCTTAATAAAACACTAAAAACAGGAATAAAAAAGACAAAGGGACAACTGATACAACAAGATGGGGCATTTTTATTTACACAGGATCAGAATATATAGATTAACTGACCTTTTTCACAAAGAAGGTTTACTCACAGCATTAAAAATCAACAACACTCGGAGACATAATCTCAAGACATCGACAGAAAAAAGTAATAAATTTAATTCCAGCGAAGTTTACAGACTTTCTTTTACCTGGAAACATACTTATATAAAAAAAAACTGGACGAACACTAAAAACAAGATCTATAGAATACACGCGCTCATACAAACGAAAAAATTAAGACTCCAACTTACGGACACGTACCAAGGGAAATAGATGAATGTACATGATGATGAATATGATGAATATTTCTATATCCTAGCAAAAAATTACGAAGACTAGACTAGATTCTTGAAAACATAAAAATCTACAGGAAAAAAATTTAGCAGTGGCATTATAAACCATCAGGTAAACACGACGTAAGACACAATTTTCACACCACTAAAACTACTCATTCACGCGAAAAATCGAAAAATACACTCAAACGGACACAGGTACCTAATTAATAATAAAAGACGGAAGCGTCAAAAAAAATTAAGCACCGCATAGAAAGACAGGTGGCGGGCATTCTACCTACGTGAATAGTATACGACCCTAATGAAAGAACTACTTCAACTCGAACACTGACTCACCAGTACAGTTTAGAACACAGCTTGAGAATAATATCATCGCAGCGAAAGTGGTTGCCTTTCACACCCAATAAAAAGCCAGGAATGGCAACAGTGTTAATGATTTAGTTTTGCGGGAGCTAAAGAATTATTTGCAAAATCTTGCAATCCATGTGATAGATTAGTTTTGCCTTGAGATGGGTGTAGGTTAGTACAAGGAAACGATGTTAGTTTTCTTAATGTGATTATTTTGGAAAAACTGGCAAATAAAAAATAATTTTTGTTTTGTTAACACTACTAACTCTAAGCTAATAGCAGTTAAATTGTTTTAATAAACGTTTACTGTAAAAGTGAATTTTAGATCACTTATTATATATATGAATTAATTAAAAATAAAAATCGGGTTTCATAAATAACAATTATTTGAAATGAAAAAATACATTTATTTAAGATACTGCTTCTTCTATTAAGCAATCAATAGCACTTATTATAAAACTTCTAGAGTAAAAATTAAATACTAGAGCGTTTAGCATGAACATGTAGAAATTGAAACATAAATAGCCCCCCACATGTTGCTCGACATTTGTAGATTCCAATAACTACAGGTAATAAAGGCGCGTGCTTTACATTAAAAACAAAAATACCCTAATAACGTTCCACCAGCAAGTTAATTCTGTTATTAATAAAATAATATACAAACGTAATGTAGAAACGTCTATCCAGCTGGACTGACAGCTTTTGTCTGCGAAGTAATCGTGAGTATTTCAACGTCACAATTTTATAATAAACATAAATATTTAAACAATTGTTTTATTAAAGTCATCGTTATACGTGTTAAAAGAGCTGACATAAAACATTTGATGAAATTGACTTGAATTCAGCACTTTTTAATTCCTTTAAAATTAAGTAAATATTTAAAGAATAATAATATTTATATTTTGAATGTGTAAAGAGTTACTGTAATTTACGTTCGATGACCCTAATTAATTAATATTAATTTAAATACGTCGCAATTTGTTTATACAAGGAAAAGTCAAAAACCCTTAAACAGAAATTTTACGAAGCGCATTTTTAATTTAATGCCACCCACATCTTTTAAAACACAGTCTTCTGTTAGCTTGATCTTTTAATCTTTATTTAGCGATTATGTGAAATTTTTGTGACCTAAGCTGACAAAAATTTAAAGGGCGCCGCATTGCCATCAAAACTGCAAAACTTTAACAAGACGAATTTTCTGTCGAAACTTTTTCTATTCCAATCAAAATTTTATTATTTATTATAATGCTGTTCATTTATTTGAAATATAGAGTGGTGTTTACGATATATACTCTCCGATTGCAAGCTAATGAATAACTCACATATTTGCGTTTATACTCAATAATTTATTCTTATTCGGCAAGTATACTGCAAGCTTTTCCATATCTAATTATTTATGAAAAATTTCTATCATCACCTTGCGATATAATGCAACGGGGCCAGCAGCTATTATGCAAATTTTTACTTAAAGTTCATTCAAAATTCTCTTTGGGTTATGTTTTTGGAAGACATAAAGTCTTCCTTATTGAAAGATACATAGTCTTTGTTTAATTCAAATTTCCCATTATCTTCTTTGATTTTAAACCTACTATTTGTTCAATCAATAGCTTGTCATAATTTATTAAAATACCTTTTTATACACCCTTGGGTGGGAGGTTTTACATAAATTATGACGAGTAAAACCGCTAACGGTTTTTTGTTAAACTTTGCTCCACGCCTTTTGTTAGTTGAGTTATATTAACTAATTGTTGTTTGAACGCCATTGTGTGAACACAAAACTTATATTCTTGGAAAAAACGTAATATCAAATAAATTAAGAAATTTCTCTGGTTTTTAAAAATTAATACAAAAGTCTTTTATTTCTTTATTTCACGCAAACATTCTTAATGGTCCCATTTCCTTGGCAACAACAAATGTATCTTTTGCATCTTTTATATTGTTGCGGATGTGGCTTGCTTAAGTTTTAAGTAAGTAAGTGGATATGTTGTTTACTAACTGCGTTGCTTGCTAAGAAAACTTATGCACAACAGCAAAATTTGTAGTTACAAACTGCGTAGAAATTTTATACACGCAAACAACAACAAATATATATGGTGTTTACCATCTGCGTAGTTTTCTAAGAAAACTTATCTACACGAGACAACAACAACAAACATCTTGAAATAAACTCCAAGAAGAAACTTTATCAGTATAAAAACAAAAATACACACAGCCATACAGGCGCCTATACATTGAATAAACAACATACAACAACAAAATGTGATACAAAGGGAGTAGAAGATTCTTAAACTTTCTAGACTTTCAATGGACAAGTTTAAAAGGGCAGCGTCTAAGTGCATAGTCAGTCAGTGTAAAAATAAACCTCGTTAAGTATCAAGCCACGTTCTATTACGTACTAGCGAGTCAATATTTCTGGTCCAGGTGCTTATTCTACAATCCTCGTATCTACCTACGTCGTACGATAATCATGTATTCACATTGAAAGCGCTCACCATTTGCGAATGTTTATTCGGGAAGCCGGGAAGGACCTTAAGCGCAGGCATTGATAATCTTAAATGATGTTTTGTTATCCAGCAAGTGGTGATTATATAGTTTTTTTTTTAACGGTTCTCGTATATACAAGAATATTCTTCTTTATTGTTGTTATTATTATTCGGTGTAGGCGCCTGCTTGGTTGTGTGTTTTGTTTTTGCTTTGTGTTAGTTCTTTTTGTTTTCTGTTGTTTGGCTTATTTCGTGGAATTTCTTTAAAACATATTGTTGTCTTATGTGTATAAGATTTCTTAGAAAACTACAGGTCATTTCGATTACTTTTTTATAGATAATTAGTGGGATTTGTTTTGAAAACTGAAACAAATCATCTTCATAACAATATTTTCAATATACGACATATTACACTCTAACGCCTCAGCCAGAAAAACACTCCACTTAAACTAATATTTACACACCAGCTTCGGGCGGAAATCCTTAAATAAACTAGTGATGCTATTCTCTAAATAATTAATAATTTCAAAAGGAACGTATTTTTTTAAACAGTATTAAAGAGTGCAAAATTTCAACTTTATCGACCGAAAATTTTTTTATAAATTCAATTGTCTGGGTTTTTTATTCCTTAATTGCTTTTACACAACCAAACAATAATAAAGAAAACAAAAAACAAAATATTGTTTAAATCTATATTTAAAAAACCAAATGCACTTTGCATGACGATTCGAATTAACGATTTGTTTTTATATAAAAAAAAGTAACAGCAAATCTAATTGAAAATAATAAAGCAAAACAAAAATTAAAACAGAAAATAAATAAACAGAAATTTAACTCACATTCTGAAAACACACATGAATAAAAAATGAATGAATGCATGAATAAATGAATGAATGAATGTAAGTACGATGTTGTGTGCGATATAAGAGAGAATACAAAAAAACGTCAACACAACATGACCTTCACCCATAAATAAAATGAACTCTTAAATTAAATATTATTGATGTTGCCTTTGTTTTTGTGTTGATATTGTTATCAATATTGTTGTTGTTGTTGATCGGGCATGACGGGGGTTAAACTAAAACCATAAATAATAAAAACAAAGTCCAGTGCATTCAACGTTCATCCTATCTCAATTTTCAAAAAGAAATAATTAATTATTTATTTAACAACTATTAGAGAAATAAAATTTGAAAGCATAAGTCATAATAAATAGAACAAAAACTCTGGGTAACGGAGTTATATCCTAAAATGGTTTCTTGCGCCAATACACATTTGAAGAAGGAATAATGGAGGTATTTTCCAATTTTCTATTAGCGAATGTTATCAAAGCATTTATTAAATTCAAGTTGAGTCATCAGTGATTAAAGACAACAATGTTACCATCGTGATTATTTTACAACTCTTACTACCTATTTTGTGCTTGGACCAGCACTCAGGGGATAGCCCCTATTTATGCAATGCATTGTACCAGAACTAGGAAATTAGGTTATGAAGAGGAGCACATAGAGAGGTTTACGAATATTCGATTTGAATTTTTCTACATTGAAAATGACAGGAAAGACCACTGGAGAGAATTATCCTATTATGCGTAGTGCTACTCACTGGCCAATCGACCACAAATGGATGCTTTCTCCACGAAAATCGAGTCAAACGCAAAAATGTATCAGTTTCGCGAACAAGTTCCCTAATTTCGTTAGAGCACTTACCATTGTAGTAACGATAAAACAGTGAAATACAACCTACATTGCGTCGATGCTCTAGGGAATCAATAGAGTTGCATACACTACATTCCCCAATGAGTCTCTTCACCCTCTCCTGTACGCGGTCGAGAAACTCCAAAATAGACTTTGGGGCACCGGCCCATATATGAGAGTTGTATTCCATCTTTGGACGGATGTAGTTGGTATAAATGGTATACACCGTTTTAGAAAACCGCGGCAATTGAAACCTTCTATAGAAACCTGAAAAATATGTTTAGTTCATTTTCATGCTAAGAACATCAAGAGCTTCTGATTTCGTAGTACCTATATCACCCATAGTAACAGGCGCAGCATAATTTTCGAACACAGATTTATGCGTGACCATGCAACATTGCGTCTTACGGGCATTAAAATCGGCTTTTGGAACTCATTCATCTTCCGGCTTTTGGAACTCACCTCCAACTGATCTATTAGCAAATGAACACGATTGACAAATGGTGCTGCCATTTGCGAAAGAGTACATAGGGTTGAAAGTTTGACAAAGATCATTTTGAAAAATAATAAATAAGAAGTAGGAAAAAGAACAGAGCCTTGCGGTGCCATTGAATTAATCTTGAACTCATCGGATGAAATCCCATCTATAACAATTCGTATAGTGCGATTCGTGAGACACTCGATATAAATCTATAAAATTTTCACCGACACCAAAAACAACTAGTCTTGACAAAAGCGCATCAAACGCCTTGGAAATATCTCGAGCCACCACCTTATTTTCTCCGAAATGATGTATGGAGTTGCACTACTTTTCCAACAAGAAAGCAAGCAACTCACCCGTAGTGCGCCCCCTACCGAAACACTACCTTGGCCGCTAGGTAAGCCGTTGGACCGCAGGTACGTCACAAGATGAAAATTAATCATACTTTCCATCACTTTAGAAAGTGCAGAACAAATTGCAATTATAAATACGAGCTTAATAAAAGAACTACCTAAAGGCTTGAGAATGATGAACGGCAAGCGAAAGCCCTCGACTTTCACACCGAACAAACAGCCAACAAAGACGGAAAGGAATGACAACAACACTTAGTTTCAGTTATGTTTTAACTGCAAATCAAAACAACTAGTTTTTTGATCCAAAAATTATAATTTTTTAAGCACCCTATCTGAGCCGTAATAAAGATAGTTTCAAAGTAGCACGGACTTAAGTGTCGCTACAAACTCATAGCGTAAACCATTTTAAATAGTGTTAAGTAAAATCTCTGTAGTAGTCCTTTTATGAGCAGTTTTTCGGAGTACTCATTACATGGTTGTCTGGAAATATTAATATTTACAACTCCACAATAACAAAGCAATAATGATGGCAACGATGTTATTTGTGAAAACCGACTAAAGTTTAGATTTTGCAAATTTCCTTACTAACATGCAGTAACAAGAGCAAGAATAGTCGCAATAAAATGTTTTTGAAAGAGACAGTAGTAAAAAATATATCAAACAATATTTCAGTTGGCTCCTATTTAAATATAAGATAACGATATTGACACGTGATATATAATAATAAACTCAGTCAGTGTAATAAGTGTTTAATCACAAGTACAGGAATATCACTCATCTCTAATATTAGTTTTGTTCTTACCATGCTCTTCATTGTGTCTAGAGCTATCAGCTTTTTGGTTATCTTGTTAAATCCATATTGTCACGAAGATTATACGAAGATTCAACAACTAGAATACAAAAACAACTAACACAGAAAAAAAGGTGGTGTTGAAGTAGAATGCGAGTACCGCTCAAAACAGTCTATATAAGCATTGACTGCTGGCAAATAGAGTCAGTTGAAGTGAAAACATCGTCGACATAAAGATAATAACGAATCTTCTAAGCTTTGAAGCGGAATGAAAACTTTTATTCCATTCAAAAAAATTTCGATAAAAACCAGGCCGAAGTCTTGCTTTAATCAGACATGCAAAAATAGAGTCAAATCAAGAGAGGAAGCAAAACAGGAGGAAACAAAAACGGAGATACTGATTCGCTATGAAAAAGGACAAAATGTACTAATTCGTGAAAAAAAAACGATGAGCATCTAGGTACTACAGATTTTTTGGTCATTTGTTAAAAGAGTAAGCGATAATTATAATTCTTCACTTTCGACTCTTTTAAAGAATGACCAAATATTCACTGACCCGGTTGATAAAGCTAACCTTTTGGCGGGTATATTTACAAATAATTCTTATTTCCCGGACAGTTGTCAACCACCGCCCAAGCTTGACAGAGTATTTGTTACTATGCCAAAGATGTTCTTTCAAGCTCGAGTAGTTAAAACGGTTTTAGCAGATCTTAACATCAATAAGTCGACTGAGCCGGATGGGATTCCAGCACTGGTCTTGAAGCAGTGCTATTCGACGGACGCGTTAGCGAACCTATTCAGTGTGTTGCATCATGATGTGATTTGATTTACATCTGCACCGACTAGGTAGTCATAATCAGATGGTGGTCAAACTACTTGAATGATTTGCAAACGTCATTCACGCCCTAGGAGGCCATCGAATACGTATATCCTCCGGTCACTCTTAGTAGCAATTTCGCAAGCCCGAAGTAGGCCGCAGCCTTCACTCCTTGCTAAAGAGTTGGAGACTTTCCAACTCCTGGTCCAGAACGCATGAAGCTTAATATAATTAAGAACACGACGGCATTCATACTCACTGGACCTGAACCATTCATTGTGTTCATTATGAATGATCCGACCCACAAACTATCACGAGGGTCTCGAAACCACAACCACCACGATACTCCCATATAGGGGCCAACCTCAATAACCAGTCAGAGAACAGCTAATTGTCTCAAGATACAAATAGTGAACTCTGCGAGCGTACTGATTCCCGTGGAAATATGTGGATTGTCCAGGTGACTCCTACTAGCCTTTGAGGGGCCTGGGCTCCCTTTTACCCCGCAAGACACCAGTCTAAATGGAATAGTAGGTTCCAAAAAGACTATCATGTGCCCCCGGGGGGACGTGTTGCATCATGTCGGCGAATTTCCAAAGTGTTGGAAGGTTGCTAATGTAATGCCGATCCCTGAAAAGGGTTAGGCTAACAACCCTGAAAATTACCGCCCAATTGCAATATGTTCTACATTTTCTAAAGTTATGGAAAGTAATTTTAATTTGTATCTTATTGGGTACCTGGAGTCCTACAACTTACTTAACGACCGACGGTATGGTTTCCGTATGGGGTACTCTACGGGTGACTTGTTGGCTTTCCTGCCGGAACAATGGTTCAACTATATACATAATTTTGGACAAAGTATGATGGTGGCTCCAAATATGTCCAAGGTGTACCAATACAAAAACAGAAAAGAAAAAATTTAGGATCGTATATTTTTGTGTGTGTTCAAAAGTAAATCAATCTTATAACTTAATTTGTTTAATTGTTTTGCAATGAAAAAACTCGTAACAACAAAATTTTTATTAAAGGAATAAACATAAGAAAATGTAGCTTTTATCGAATAATGCCAATACATACAAATATGCATATGAGTTTTATTTCTGTAATGTGACATTATTATTTTTTTAAAACATTTTTTACAATGAAAAGTATAAAAATAAAGTCGTAATTAATTTTTGGTTACAAAATAACTAAAATAATATAATAAAATTCGGATGTTAAAAACAATAAATCGTACGTTTACTAGTTGAGAATTATTGGTGACAGATTAGAATGTTTAGACGAATTCCCAAAATATTCAAACTAAACCGTTAGAACAAGAAACAGGTGATTTTACTTCAAGCTCGATAACGTAATGACACTCTTAATAACTAAGCTCTCCAACAATTTTAATTTCAAATGTCAGTGATGTTCCCACAATAGTTAAGCGAAGTCGTAGTAACCAATGACTGTTACTGTAGTTAGCACAGTTGAATGTTAAAACAGTCGATATACACCGAAAAATAGTAAATTTCCTTAACGACAATAATATAACATTTCATAACTATCAACTAAAGCCGAAAAGGGTATTTTCACTGTAGTTGTTAAGGGGATTTTTACAACGCAACACCAATCAAAGACATATGCTATTTAAAGAGCATTAGGTAAGAAATGTAATAAATCGCACAACAAAGAAACCACTGCCTATGTTTATCGCTGACTTATACCATAAAGCTGAAAATAATAAAATTAATAATATAAAGGCATTCGGTCACGCCAGCTAATACACGTATGTACATATTCGTTACCTACAAGCAGATGTAATAAATTGTCCGGGGAAACAGATATACTTAAATATGTACAATATCATCTTTACACAGCCAAATTAATAATGTTAATAGTATTAAGTTGTTTGAGGGGAATGACGACAATGTTAATAGTGTTACAAAAGCATTGTAATAACAAAAACACATTAAAAATGTGTAAAAGCATTAGCTGTGCATCACATTTATTTAGTAAATATAAATCAGAGACATTATAGCTAAAGAGTGTAAATGGAACCTAAGTTGCATTTTTTGGATAATCTTAAGAATTTATCTGAAAAATTACACGACAGCGATCAGTGCAACAAAATATAAATTTTTTGATTAATTCCTTCAACAAAGGACTTAACTGTGTGCAGTCAACGTTTTTTAAATATTGGAAAAATAAAAGTTTTAAATAAATACTACACAAAATAAGCGCTGCCTCACAACAAATAAAAAGTGAAAGTTTACAACACTTCCTGTAAACTTGTTTTCACCAAAAAGAAAAAAAAGTGGAACGAAATCATTACGAATTATATTCTCGTATAAGATTTCAAAAAATATTTAGTTCATTTCAGACTTTATAAAAAAAACGTCAATGAGATTGAAGTTGCAATACGCCGTGGTCGTATTAGTCTTCTAACTGATTAATTTTAAAATTTTGAAAACAGATTTCCAGTATTAGAATATCAAACACTATTTGCTATAACAACCATGCCAACAAAATAAGCAAGGAGATTTTTAAATGGCTACTAAAGTTCAATAGAGCGGAAGCCGAATACAATCCATTGAGAAATCAGGTTTGACCTCAAACGGAAACAAAAAAAGCTATAAACCAGAATATAGCAACTGCATATTCATTATTCGTGCAATTAAATATAAAAGACGTACTAAGAGATATTATGCTCAGCTTCAAACAAGAAAATAAGTTACTTGACTTTGATGGAAACAAATAAACAGCAGATAAAAATATAAGGGCCATACTGCTATTGGATATAAATGGTAATACGGTTTGTTCTTATCGTCATAGGTTTACGCCTATACGAAAGGAGTTGTATACTTTTTGTCGGACCAGCACTCAGGGGTGACCTCTACTCATGCATTATGGCCGAACTAGGAAATCAGGTTATGGGGAGGTGGAAAAAGGGAGTAGTGTTTGTGGAGATTCAATTTAAACTTTCGTACATTGAAAGTGACGAGTAAAACCTCTGGAGGGAGTTTATTCCACATAAACACTGTTCTGCTAAAAAAACGAATTTACTGGCCAATTACAACACAAATTGATGGGCTCTCAACGAATATCAACGAATAATGGGAACAAGTTCCCTAATTTCGTTAGAGCACTTGCCATTGCAGTAACGATAAAACTATGAAATACATCCAACATTCAGAGAATCAGTAGAGCTGCATACCATACTATTCTCAATGAGCCTCTTGGCCCTCTCCTGTACGCGGTCGAGCAACTCCAAAATAGAGTTTTGGACGCCGGCCCATACATTAAGGGTTGTGTTCCATCTTTGGACGGATATAGGCGGCATAAATAGTACGGAGATCGGATGGAATGAAGCATCTCTTAAAGCGTTTTAGAAAACCGAGGCACTTGAAAGTTTCTTTAGGAACCTGAAAAATGTGTTTAGTCCATTGAACATTACCTTGAATTTTCGTACCAAGAATATCAAGAGTTTCCGATCCCTTAATACTTATAGAACCTATATCACCCATAGTAACAGATGCAGTGCCATTTCTATGCGTAAGCATGCAACATTGTGTCTTATGGGCATTAAAATCGACTCTATTCACATGACCCCATTCCAAGATTGTTACGAGATCGTGCTTGAGCATGCCAGATGCATAAGCAATTATTACAATGAATTCAGTTTCGCACGAAATTCTCAGTAAACTCAACTGCATTTCGTAAAATTCATATTTTCCGACAAAATAATCGTCCTTCTGAGACCGCAATAGATTTGGTTGTTAAATTTGAGTCAACAAGCTCGATACAAAATATGCGAACATCAACGCACGTTCGACCGGGTCGTTCAACTGACAGCTTCCCAGCCGTGAGCCACTGCTGAAGCATATCCAAATTTGTCGATTCCTCGAGGTTCTCATCAATTGGGGTTATCCGAAGCCACCAATTTGCCTCAGGATTTGACTTTGAAGCCTTACAGGGTTCAACTGGTGCAGGAATTGAAGCCGAAAAAATAAGTTTTTCAGACGAAGCCCATTTTCACTTTTCAGAATATGTCAACAGGCAAAATTGCCACCTTTGGGCTTCTGAAAATCCTAGAGCGATTATTAAGAAGCCTTTGTATGCTCAACGTATCACTCTTTGGTGGACTATGTGGTCTGGAGATGTGATTTAGCCGTTTTTTTTTGGAATATGAGCCTGGAAATGCGGTAACCGTCAATTGATCATGCTACCGAGACGTAACAACTTAATTTTGGCCTATTGTCGACGGCATATGGTTTCAACATGACGGTGCCACAAGTCACACAGCCAATGGAAACGGTGAAATTTATTGCAAACCAAAATTCCCGATAATAATTTCACGACAATGAGCAGTTAAATGGCGTGCCAGATCGTGTGATTTAACACCACTGGATTATTTTTTGTCAGGCTAGTACGTTAAGGACAGAGTCTATATAGAACCAATCGAATCGATTTCAACCTTAAAAGAGGACCGCCATTTTGCCTAAAAGTGATTAAAAACTTTGACGAAAGAATCAACATGTGTCAGCTGGGTCATGGTGGACATTTGTCAGATATCATTTCTCATTCATAAATGGCGAATTCTTCTCTTCGTAATACAATAAAAAAATTTATTTTGTTTCAGAAAACATAACTCTGGTTGAAAAACCCTTTACTTAAGTTGTAGGAGCTGCGCAAACTCGTCTTCAAAAAAAGTTTATCTCTGTTTTCTATCTAAAAAAAAATGCAAGATTCCGTTTTTCAGTTTTACACAAAATGTGTTTACGCATGTTTTTGATTTTATTTCCATTATTTCTAAAAAAAACAAAAAACACGTTTTTATATCTTTGTGCACGTAGAACATTTTTTAAAGTCTTTCGACATAGTATTTTGCTGTCGTTTGCTAAAAACATCATAACAACTCATGTTTCGGAAGAAGGTATGTATAGATAATATCATTTCCATTTTATTTTACCTTTTCACATCAAAAAAATGTTGGAGTTTAGAAGAGTAAAATGAACTTCGGTTCTTTGCGCACAGAGTTCTTTCTAATAACACAAGAATATTGCCAATTTATCCTTCCACATCTTCTAGATGGCTGGTTTGGGGTCTAACGTCTGATTGTTCTAATTGGTTTTTATTCTACGACCGACTATGAGGTCAGATTTTTACATAGCAACTTGGTAGTGACTTTACAAATTTTCCAGTTTATTGTTTATTTCACTATTTCTTTATTTTTTTGTTTTGGAAATGAAAGTCCATTTTATGCAATTTCAAAAATTCATATTTTCTTTGTTTATTAAGATCATCCATTCATCATTCATTAAATATTATGGTTAACATTAGCATTTTATAATGGAAAAATTTGTATTATATTATTATAATGATGCAATGTTTGTATTTTTTATTTTTAATATTATTTAACAACAAATCAAATTTTCTGTTTCACTTACAATTTATTAGTTTTGTATGATTACAGTAAAATAAGTAATTTAATGTATATATTATAAAGTATATAAAAGTTTATATAATGTATAATTATTTATTTAAAACAAATATTATAAATTAAAAAATCAATGTTTTTTTTATAAATTTTTGTCACTATTTTTTTGTGTTTGGTTTTGTTTTTAGAGAAAAACAAATTATAAAAAATTAAACTATTGTAAATATATTTTAGTTTCTTTTTGTAGCGGTTACACAGTCTTTGAACAAAACATTAATAATGGAAAAAAATGTATGTTTGTATTATTTTGGGTGGTTGTTAAATTAAAAACCAACAAAAAACAAAAAAAAAATGCAGATAATCAAATCGCAAACAGCTGAATGTAAAATGGTCACATTTTGGATTAAACACAAACGAATTTCAACTATTGTTCTTTACGCGATAAATAATTTGATTCAAGCATCTGATTTTTATGTGAAAAATTATTATTTATTCGTTTCTTTTTTATTGAACTGGAAAGGTTTAATTATTAATTAAATGATTAAAATATGGGATGAAGATTTATAAAACATAAACATTGCTTTTTTTTCTACTTTTTTGTTTTTGTTTTTTTTTTTAATAATAATTATACGTTTAGTTAGTTTAATTAATAATAAAAATATATTAAAAAAAAAAATAAGATTAACAGCAAAAAAAATTTTTTTTTTAAATTTTTGTTAAAAAATCGTTATTAACAATGTAATTGTAGGATAATAAAGGGTATAAAAAGTAGTTAAATAATAAAGAAAATATTTCATAATATTTTATAATTATAAAACTTTGTTATAGTTTTCATTTTATTCTTTTGGTTGGAGGTAAGTTTAAAGGTTGTTTTCAATTTATTTGGATAAACTTTTTGATAATCATTAATAACATATATTTTTTGCAATTTTATTTTGGGTATGAATTTGTTTCTAGTTATTTTGGAATATGGTAGATTTGTGGGCGTTTTTGTTTTTTTGTAAAAAAAAATATTGTAAAAAAAATATTTATATAAAAAAAGTGCGAGGATTGTTTTTATATATAACTTGTTTTATATATAAAGATTGTTGTATTTTTTGGTTGCAATTTGTAACAAAAATATTTGTTGTTTTTTATTTAAAATATTATTCTTATTTATTTTTATTTTTTTTTAGAACTTCTATTAGGAAATATAAACCGAGATTTCTATGTACATGTATTTGTTGAAAATTAAAAAAGAAGAAATATTAATAATTTATATAAAATATTTTAATTTTTTTTTATTTTATTTTGTTTTATTTTATATTTTATCTAAGCTTTAGAAGTTGTTAAACAATAAATAAATGCTAAGGATTATTTACATTTTTAATTCTTTAAAAAGCAAAAATGATCAATTTTAAACTCCAAACAATCTCCACTCACTTGTAGTTATTAGTTGTATGAGAAAATAGGAGTTTGTCAAGGGTTTTTTGTTTTGTTTTTTGTTTATGTTTATTTAAATCTAATGTATTTTTTTGAAATCCTTTCAATAGTTTAGTATACATTTTTAAATATAATAATAAATGTAAATATTATCTGCTTTAGAATTTAAAAATATATTTTGTTTACATGTATGTTACATGTATAATTAAATAAGAAAAGAAACAAAAAAAAAACTTAGCAAAAAACATCGACAGTTAATCAGCCGGGTGTAACAACGCCCAACTTCGTTTTTGTTTGCTTAATATTAAATCAAGTAAAAAAAAAAAGAAAGAAACATTTTCTTAAAAACTTTTAGTTGTCAATTTAAACCTGTAACTCATTTAAATAAACTCAATGTAAAAATGAATGCCTTTTACACTTTAAAGCTAAATTACTTTAACAGTTGAACAGTTAAACTAAGTTAAGCTAAATCTAGTTAAAACAAGTTTACAATAAGTTGAAGCGGTTTAGAATTTTCTTACTATATTTTCACCAAATTTTCTTTATTCCTCCCTTTTACAGGGCCTCCCTCAATCTTAACATATTTTTTATTAGTACATCTATGCTATAACCAAGTTTAATTTTGCATTTAACGTTACATCAATTAGTAATTTTCTCAAATATATTTTATAGCATTAAAAAAAAATTAAAAATTAAGTTATAATTTTATTAATTAGTTATTCATACATAAATATATATATATAAAGTACTCAAAAATCAATTCAATTAAGTTGCTAGAAGTAATCACTAAGAAGTGTAGTGTAGATTTCTAACATTAAAAGTAAGTAAATATATTAAAAAGTGCTAAGTAGAATTTCTTTACTATTAAATATATGAATAAAATTAAATTAAAATTTCAAAAAAAAAAAAACAATAACAGTCACTTTTGAACCGAAGAAAAGAAATTTTATTCCAGTTTTAAATAAAGATATTTTTAATATTTAGGAAGATTTGTTTGTTAAAAATAATTAAAGCCCTTAAAAACAAATTGTTTTCATACTTTCTTATTCAATACGCGCACATAAATGTTTATTCTCAGGCTCAAATTTTAATTCTTTTAATTCATTGTTAATTCAAAATATCACTACTCTTTTTGTGTGAAGCTCTCATTGTTTATTGGCTTTTAAACGCTTCACTTTACATTCATGCTGATCGATCGTTGTTTTGATTTCTATTCTTTGTTAAATTCTACACTTACTGTAGAGCCTAATGATTTTTTCAGCTTGCTTTAATGTGTCAAATATGCACAATTTATACATAGCTGTCAATAATTATCTACCTCAGCATGTTGCGTTCAAAGTTTTTAAAACTTTAGCTTATTACAGAGTATTAAAAATTAAAGTATTTTTATTTCATATTTTTTTGTTTCGTTTTCTTTTTACAATTTTATCATAAATCATTAACGTTTAAAAGTATATATTAAGCAAACAAAAGAAAAAATATTAATATTAAAAAATGCGTAACTCTATGTCAAAAATTTATTTCATATTTTAGTTGAGAACACTTTTCTTAAAAGCTACAAAAAAGTTTGAAAAACTCTATATAGTTTTTATAATCACAAAAACAGGGAAAACAATTCTATAATAATATTAATAAGAAAACTTAAAAAAAAAACACTGTAGCTTTATTATAAAAAAGCTTTAAAAGCGTTCCAGACGCTCTTACGAAAACTTATTGTGTATTTTCTTTATACGTCATTTATATTTGATAAATAAAAATATCAAACCTTATTATCAATCTTTTTGTTGAGCAGCTTTTAGCTGGGCTAAAAGCTCTTGTTTTCGTTTAAGCTCTTCTTTAAGTTTGGCTTTTTGCTCCATCAATTGTTGATCTTCACGTGTCAAAGCTTCACATAATTTTGCAGCCTCACGCAAAATATTTACCTTAGGTGCCCGCTCTTTATCCTTTATACTAGGTATTTGTTTCTTTAACGCTTCAAAGAGGTTTTTCAGTCCAATGCGACGTTGACGTTCCATGTCATTATGTAAGTTTCGTTTTTCAATAGTATCCGCTGTTTCGTCGACACTATAGTGACGCTTCAAAATGCCATTAGGTAACTGGTTAGTGGGAAGGAAATGTTTGGTCTTTTTACCACGATGCTTTTTCATTGGTGGCATATTAACTACTGATGTAACGGACCCAGACCCACTTAAATCACTGATATTCACTAGATTCGAAGCATTGCTGACATTGGCCAATAAACGTTTGCGCGACTTATCTGCAGAACTTATGTGGTTAATTGGTATGCCTGCTGAGGTATCGGTAACAATTACTGTCATCATTTGTTGTTGCTGTTGTACATATTTAGTGGTATATTGGTTGTGATAGGGTGTCACGGCCGGTGAGGGAAAGCGTGAATTATTGACTGATTTCACCGGACTACTGCTAGCTGGTGTGTAGGGAAATTCATATGAAGCGCGACGTGGTGGAATAGTGCGTATACCATTGGGATTTTTAACAATACGTGCGGCATTAAATTTGTGAGCAACTTTTGTCTGTAGAGCGCGACGATCCTTGTCTGAGGGGTTTGTAGGTAGTTTTTTATCATTTATAGAAACAACATCGATTTCTTCTTCTGCAATTAAAAACAAAAAATGTTTTTGTTATTTTAAGCAGTGCTTGTTTAAAGTCTAGTTGACATAAAAAAATGTGGATTCATTGGTTATGAGACACAACCGTTAAAAATTCTTAAATAAATTTAAAGAAAAATACTTTATCACCACAAGTGAGTGTAAGAAGTAAGTGAATAAAAACAAACAATTAAATATTTCATATTCCATTTGTATTAAATCGTTGACCAAATGGTTAAAAGTTTGCGGGTGATAGCTAACTTTAAAATGCAGCGATCTATGAATTGCATGACACTCTACTGGCATCTGGGTTTCCTGTCCTCTGTACAATTAATTACAAATAATAATAAAAATAAGTTCAACACTCAATAAAAATTTTTTTTTTGTAAAATTTAGTTAAATTAATGAATACCCAATTTTAGAAGTAATTAGTTTACTTCGTTGACTTACTTTCCTGTTATTCTAAATTTATTTTATACTGTCAAATTGTGATAAAAAAAATCCAAACTAAAAATATTCTATTCGAAAGTCAAAGTCTTGTCTTTTTAATAATTTTGTTGGATACTAGAAGTTGGATAACGACCCTACATAAGAATACGTAAAAAACTAGTAAAAAGAAATATCTAGGCGGCCAATAAACTACACTTCACACATATTACAAGTAAATTAACTTACTAAAGCCTATACTTCAAGAAAAACAAATTGAATAAGTGCTGCATATTATGTCATCATCCTACTTTATGTAGAAGACTCAAATAAAACAGAAAAAATTGTTCGTCATCTTATGCTACACACGAGGCACCACAATCACACTAGACCAAAGAGACTTTAGCATGCCAGGTCCACCCACTTTACAATTTAATCCTACTTCATCCCCAATCGGTTTTTATTTGGCTTGTGTGGCATGCAGGAATACCATCATATCGTATCGTCAATTCATACACACTTTAAGCAATTATGCATTCATTGAAAGCTTTAAGCACTAAACCTCTACACCCACCCACACACAAGCACACTTTTTACATACATACTTATTAAAAAACAGCAGGAAAGTGGCAAGCTTTCATTGGTAGTGTGCCCTTAAAGTTTTCTTGGAACACACACATCTTAAATTGTTGGCTGCCATTGAGAAACCTGTATGACACTATTAAAGGTCATTGAAGTAGAAATATGAATGGGAAAAATGCAATGACTTTTTAAGCCGATTATAAAGAGAAGAGAAATGTTCTTGTCTTTTTTTGCTTTTCTTTCTTTCTTTCTTTCTTGTTTTATTTTTATTTCTTTCTGGTGAGGAGCAGTTTAAAATATTTAATAATTTTTAGCTGTACAATAACTCGATAAAAAAAAGGCAGCTAGCAAAAGTCATTGATCGGTGTATATGGATGTATATCTAATGTAACTTATGTTGGTTGAAGAAATACTTTGCAAAATAGCAAAACAAAACAAAAACACAAAACCCACAACCTCTATTATATATAAAATAACATAACATAACATATATTTTTGGCGCCATTTAGACGATTTATTTTTAAGGCTGATAAAATAAAATCAGTTAAAGGCTATAAATTCTGGAATACAGAAATAAAATCTTTTTTAAAAAAATGGTGCAAAACGCAAGTCATAATTTTTTTTTTTTTTTGTGTAAAAATGTTAGATGAGAGAGGGAGAGAGAAAGAGAAAACGAAAATGAATGGTTGTAGCGTGCAAAAAAAAAAAAACAAAACGGCTAGAAGTAAAGAAAAACTATAAAAAAGACGAGATAACTAATATATAAAAATGATATATCTAACCTTACAAAAGTTTTTCAAAGCTTAAAATAAACTAAACAATAGAATAGTGCAAGGCAATAAATATATGAAAGACTTTCTATCTTTTTTTCCTCAGCAGCTTCTACGGCAACAAACCTCTCTACCTTGCAAGGCCTTGCTGCAAACAACTTCACTTCGAATTTAAGTTTATAGAAAAAAATTATCGTAATAAATGCAAAAAAACACAACTTTTTGAAGGCTCCCATCAAACCATCTTACTTGGTATATAATTAAACTTTTAGGTTATTCAAAATAAAATATGTTGAAACTATTAAAAAAATATTAGTTATCAAAAATTGTTTTATGGGTTTTGGGTATGAAAATCCAAAAAGTCACCATTCACTGTTCATAGCGTTTTAACAACACAAACAAAAGAGTTCGACAGACTTAAAAAATCTTCCGCCTAGCAACACAACAATGAAAAGGAATTTTTAATACTTGAAAAACAGCAAAAAAAAAAAAACAACATAAAAACAAACCGACGTAAACCGTATTGTAAGTATTAGTGTTCTAATCGGAATATGACTAATCCATCAAACAACTTAGCAACTTATAATACGGACAAAATATATATACAAAAATATTATATTTCCCTATTGCATTTTTAAGAAAAGCAAATTTATTTTAATTTAAAGAAAGATAGTTTTAAGCATTAAATATGATTTTTTACATTATTCTTTTAGTTCTCTTTTGTCCATTTGTGATTAAATTTAATTAACATTACAAATACATATGTCATGTAGAATAATGTAGTTTGTTTTTTTGTTTTAATCTGTTGAACATTTTTCTTGGTTATAAATAACTAAACTTTTAACATACATTCAAATTTAAAATAAAATATATATGTATATCTACGCAAAATACTAATGTGTTGCTAGCCTATGATATCAAAAATTCGCGCATAAACTTTTTAATGCTTTAAATTTAGTTTAATTTTAATGGCAAATACTTATTTAATTTCAACACTACCAACGCACAAATATAAAACCCAATCAAAACATAAACTTCTCGTTTGCCGCACACTTTAGCAGTAGGTAACACTTGCCAACAAAAAACTAAATAACAAAAATGAATTAAATATTAATGAAAGAAATCAATCCAACCTCTCTCCCTCTGTCTGTTCATTTGACACATTTTTTTACATTCAAATTATAAGTTAAAGATAAATTTTAAAGTTTAAGCATAAAACAAATTTTAAAACATATTAACATTTAAATATGATTATTATACGTATTATTAGTGCTAACACACTGAACGTAAATACGAATTATTGAAATAACTGCTGTTAAAACAACCTAATTTTATAGGTCAAAATTAAGAAAAAATATTTAACACACACAAACACACATACACACAGGAACTTTTGTTATCTTAGGTTAAATGTTAAATGCTCTGATATAGCGACTTGATTTGACAACATTACATTATCAATTATTATAAGTGATATAAGTATTAAGGAATCGAAAGTTTTTGATGTTCCTGAGATGAAAATAAAGTCTAGTGTTTGATGGACTAAGCACATTTTACAGGTTTCTGAAGAAGCTTTCAAGTGCCTCGGTTTTCTAAAATGATGTAAAATGTACTTCACTCCACTCGTACTCTTTTTACCATATATATTCGTCCGAAAATGGAATATAACTCTCATGTATGGAGCAGCGCCCCAAAGTCTCGACCGCGTAGAAGAGACAGCTAGCTAAAAGGCCATTGGGGATGGTCTAGAGAATCCAATCTTTAGAGCATCGGACGCAATTAGGGTTCTATTTCAATTTTATCGTTACTACAATGGTAAGTCCTATAATAAAGTAAGGCAACTTGTTTCCATTACTCGCACGTTTTTGCGTTTAGCACGCTTTCCATTTGCGATTAATTTGTCGGTGAATCGTGCTATGTATTACAGTTTCTTAGAAAAACAGTCCAAACAGTCTAGAGGTCTTTACTGTCACTTTCAATGTAGGAAACTTCAATTCGAATGTCCAGAAACACTACTACCTCTTTCCTCCTCCCCATAATGTAATTTTGTAGTTCTGGCACAATGCAGTGCTTCTCCAAACAAAAAAAAAATTAATTAAGTTTGCTTCGCTTTATTTAACTTAACTTATGGAATTAAGAATTGACTTAAATATACTAATGTATTGACGTCTCAAATTTTTGCCGCTAACCACATGGGAATGACCACATTAATGGATATTTTAAAACCAATAACAACTCACATATTTACAGTTAATACGAAAATACTAGCAATTTTAATCCCATTGAAAATTTGAGGAGAGGGGCTAAAAAAAATACTCAAGCCATGGCTTGAATGTTACTATTCTTGATTAGTATGACAATAACTACAATTGGCACGGCTGTGAATACTGGGAAATCGTTTTTACTTACTTCGGCCTTGACCGCTCAATAAATTTAGTGAGAATATACACCAGAAGAGGAAAAGAATTACTTAAAACTCAAAATGTCGTAATTAGCAAAAGACTAAAAATATTAAGTTACAAAAATAACATCGTTTCATTAACTCATCAAAACATGCTTAAACTCTTAACTAATCCAATAATGCTGAGTGTATGATTTATTATTCTTTTATGCAAATTAATATTATTTACATACACAACTTATTTTAAAACTAAAAAAAAAGAATATTTATAGCTAAAATAGATGAAATCAACAATTTGTTATGTGACGACCTGCTTCTAAACGTTTTCGATGTGTTCAAAATTTACATAAACATATTTGAGGCTCCCTGCATATTCTCAAAATTTTCAAATAAAATATATTTTGTAGAGCTTCTTCTTTTGTTTTGAAACACGTGTAATTTACTAAACGATTTGTGCTTGATTTTGCAGCCCTCTCTTCTGCTTTGCGTGACTTAATTAAAAGCGACCAAGAATAAAAAACTGAGCGGTGGCTAACAAAAACCTTTGCGTGTGTATTTAATTTTTTTTATGACAGGTTATAGAAAACTTAAATAACTTGTGTCTTTTAACCTAATAACCAGCTTATGAAATAAACATTTTTAATTAATAAAATATTGTAGAAATTGGTGTGAATATCTCTAATATCTAATTCTAAAATTAGTCTGTTATGCCTTAGATTTGGATATTTGGAACAGCAGAAACAGGTATTCGTAAGGAAATAATCTTTTTCATTCGACATAAGTTTACTCATGTAGACTAACAACTGGCTTTTTTTATGCGAAAAATTAGCAGTGTTGAAATTTTTTTAATGCTCCTGCCACCATTCGAATGTTAAGCTTCTAGCTGTAGGAGCTTCATTTAAATAACTTTGAATAAATAAAAAAAAACATAATTTAAAATTTTATTTAACAACAGAAAAAGCTAGCACTTGCAATTTTTAGTGTTTGCGCAAATTTAAAAAAATCAATAAATATAAACAAAAAATTGTTCCAAGGGTTGTGGTGAACTTTGCACATGTGACTTCGTAGTTCCTTTTGACTGCTGAGCAATAGAAGAAATTGGCATGGAAAAAATCAGGAAAAATACTAATAAAAATTGTTACGGATTAATAATGCACATGTATTTATATATTTTTTCATACGACAAAACTTGCGTTTAAGCAAATATTACTTCCTTTCAATATCTTTTCATTTACAAATATGCTAAATAAATAAATAAATATAAACCGTTAATGTATGTCGGTTGTATATTAAATGAATGAATACAAGATTTAATTAAAGTTAATTGAAAAGGAATTTTTGCATGAAAAGTATGAGTAACAGACAAACACTAAAAAACTTTCAGACAGAAACTAGTTATGTACATCTCTTAAAATTTTCATTTTTGCATGTGAGTCGTGCTAAACACACAGTCACACATACACACGCACACATTAAAAAAAAAAACTTAAATTTATTGAAAATTACAAATGGGAAGTGTGTCTTTGCACTGAAATTTCCTTTAAAGTGTTTAGGCATAAACTGGCTAATTGCTAAATCAAATATAAATTCTTTTTTTGCTACTAAATTTTTCATAAAAAATAATTAATAAAATATAAGAATAACACAGATAAATGAACCCTACCTACCTCCTACCAGAATTTAAATTTGTTATAAAATTTTTGAAAAATAAATTAACAATAATAATTTTTATAGATTCGATTTTTATTTACAAAAACCGTACAATTTTTGCTTTAGTATAGATGAAAACGGGCCTAAGAAAATTATAAGATATATAAGTAGAAAGTTTTTAAGCATGAATACAAGAAAATCGTACAATAGAACATTTGCCTAAAAGTCAAGAAACAAACCTGAAAGTTCAAAATACTTTAATGAGACGGTAAATTGTGGCCTTAAGAATCGCGCTATATTTGTTTTAATAAAATCTAATTTATAGAATACTAGCGTGCCCGTGACTGCTTTGCAAGTCATTTGTGCGCCAAAAAATTCAATCATTCAAGAAAATAAAACAGAAAGAACACAATTTCTTTTTTTTTCGTTTTTAGGTTTTTTTAATAATTTTATCTTTTTCACAATTCAAAATTTTTGTGTGCTTATATAAATACGTGTTATTCTATTGCAATGCTTTTACACATACGACATTCTTCGATTGATGTTGGTTCACCGTATAGCCAAACAAAGCAGTTGGTTTATTAACACATGATTATTATACATATAAATAAACGTGCGAATAACAGGGATCATTGCAAAAGCAACACGTATGGGGAACTGAAGCCATTCAAAATCAAACGGCAAATCTGGAGGAATCCTTTTAAAATGTTTGCTTCAATCAGATTTTCATGACTAAACGTAGCCCATTGCAAAGCCGTGGCTTGCAGATGTTACTAAGCAAAATAATTGGAACACCAACTTTCACTTGTAGGCGGTGGGGCGGCAGTCCAGGTAACTCAAGCGAATTTTAAAATTCGATTGGATGTTGTACATCGTCTTGATTGGTAACAGAGTCAACCGATATTTAGCTAAAAATTTCCCCGAGAATGTTATTCAAAATTGTAACATTGATATCCGAAACATCTGCGTTTTTCGCAGCTAAGATAGCTCTTTCCCCCAACCACTCATGGTTTCTAAAATTTTGTGCTATACCGGGAAATACGTTTGTGGAAATAAATACAATTGTGACCAAACAAAAGAGACAACGACACAAACCAGCGAATGACCATTACGAAGGTACTGTGAAAATTTGGTGGAAATCCGATGGCGCATCTCGTCAAACACTGGCAACCAACGGGCACCTATTTTGGGCTTAATTTTTATATATAGAGATTATTTTGTTATATTTTTCATAATCTTTCCTCTGAGTTCTTTTATCAAAAATATAATATACAAAATATTATATTTTTAATTTAACACTGTGTGTTTGAGGAAATAATCTTCAAAGTGATATCATTTTAAGTTGTTTGGATTTGTTCCCCCAATAAATGAAATACTGTGAAGACGTCAATTTCAAGCCGTCTCTAAACGGTACTGATTATAGTCAGTGTTCGGTTTTAGGCAGTTTTCCTTTATTAAGGTCGTATCTACTTATGCAGGTAGAATGCCCGCCACCTGCCGTTTTATGCGGGGCTAATTTTCAATATTTCCGTCTTTTGATTTTATGTTTTATTGGGAGTTATTTCATGATGAAATTTGTATGGGATTTCTGAAATTTTTGTTGGGAGTTATTTCATTATTTTACGGTACCGTAATGTCTCTATATGGTTGTACTTCTCCAAAAAACATTTACTGTTTTAAAACATCCAAATATTTTCTTTTTTTCTTTTACCGTTTACAAACGATTAGAATTGTAAAAGTTTATTTTAATGTCGCCCATAAAAATAAATAAAACCAGCAATTACTTTGTCTCGCATATTTCTTTTTTTTTTTGTTTCTGTAAGAAAAATCCTTTCTCTTCAGACATTTTTCAAATATTTTAAGTTTTTTTATATATTTTTTATTTTCATTGCAGTTAAATAAATAAAATAATGCACATACCAGAAGATACTAACAAAAACTCGTCAGTCAGTCAGTCAATCATAAAAATTTACAATGACTACATATATCAGCAACTAAATAGAGTTTTTTACTATAAAATGATGACTACACTGAACAATGAATGTAGTTTGTGAACTGTGAGGTGAAGGAGATGAATGTGAGATTTTTTCCATCTACTAGTGAATACATGAATTTATATTTTAAACTTGTTGTGTTAGTTTTACAGTTGCGGCTTTGAGAAGAGAGAATGAAATACATTGAAGAAGGAATGCGCCATGCAGCAACTAGCAAGAGTTTGAGATAAACAGTCTTTTTGACTTCCGGAAACGGGGAAAATCAATTAGCAGAATTCACGGGAAAAAATTTGAATTTGTAATTAAAAATTGATATTAAGTAGTAAAAGTAGCGTTTAATAACATTCGAGTTTTATTTTTTATTAACAAATTATTTAAAGTTACTTTCTTTTTCATATGGCATTTTGTCCCTTTAGTCTTGCAACAATGCAGCGACACAAACATGGCCCCCATAAACAAATCAAATTAGTTGTATGAAACGTTTTCCAACATTGTGGTCATAATTTAAAAAACTTAAAGAAACAAGAAATGTTCAAAAGTTGAGGAAACTTAAGCTTCTGAATAGTTGTAGCATTTTGATTTTTTTTTAAATATTATTTCGTTGAATGTTTATAAAAAATTTAAGAAATACCGGAGGTTTCAACAAGAGGTATGTTTTCTAAAACAAAAAGATTAAAATGTTTTTTTTTAATGCAAAATATTATCTGGCGATGCTCTCATCAAAGTTTTCAATCACTTTTTGGCAAAATGGTGCTCATATTTCGTTAATCACATCATGGATTTTGAGTTTTACGCTAAAATCGATTCGATTGGCTTCGCATAGGCTCTGTTCTTAACATAACCCCACAAAAAATAATCCAGTGGTATTAAACCACACGATCTGACTGGCCTCGTAACTGCTGATTGTCGTGAAATTATGTGATTGGGAAATTTGGTTTGCAATAAATGGATCGTTTTATTGACTGTGCGACATGTGGTACCGTCCTGTTGAAACCACATGTCAGTGATGTCCATGGCGAAAATTGAGTTGTTAGCATTTCGCGATAATGTGATCCATTGACAGCGATCGCATTTCCAACCTCATCTACCAAAAAAAAAACGAGCGGCCCAATCACGCCTCCCAGACCACATAGCGCACCATACAGTGACACGTTGAGCAACATGCAAAGGCTTATCAATAATCACTTTAGGATTTACAGAAGCCCAAATGCGGCAGTTTTGCCTGTTTTCATACCCTGACAAGTGAAAATGGGTTTCGTCTGAAAAATGATTTTTTCACAAAACCCTGAATCTACGACGATGTGTCGACTCAAATAACGATTCAATTCAACCACATTCTTAATAGCGGTCTCAGAAGGAGGAATATAAAAGTTTATTTCACTTGAGCATTTGTAACATTTTCAAGAGAAGGCCTTCTTGACTTTTCCCAAAAATTCACCCAAAAGTATATACTTTTGCTAAACCCTACAGGCAAAACAAAAACTATCCATGTGAGAAGCTGGCATTGAAAACTCTTTTTTGAGTGCATATTCATATTGTTGCACTGCTGCTCTTAAACGTAAACGATTTAAGTTTTCATTGCAGACAACAGCAAACAAAAATCATATCAACTACCTTCGTTTTGAGCTGAATAATGTATTTTTTTTTTTTTAACGCTAAACAAAAACAAAAAAGGTGGGAATGCTCACAAGTCTAGTCCTCTTTTCCTGTATGTTTTTTGTGTACATGGTAGCTGGTTTTGTGGGTTTTTGCCTCACATACTCTAGACTTGTTGTCTTGTTGTCTTCTACCGTCTATTTGAATTTAATGCCATTATTAATATGGTTGCTATTAAATTGTTTTATTTTTATATTTTGTCTTGCTTTTGCTTGCTTTCAAAACAATACCGCAAATCTGAAAAAACAAAAAAATGTTAGAGATTGTTGCTATGTGTTAGTAAACAGCCAGCCAGTAGATGGTAAAGTTATGTCCTCCTATCATATTCTGGTTTTCTGCAAACTGCACCAGCAACGATTTTTGCTTGCCATCTCTCCCCACACCACAGACCTACATTCCTTTGCACAAGCAAAATATTTATATGCAGCACAAACACGTGAAACTATAAGTGAATGGCTGCATTTTTTAGCTGCTGTCGCAAACAAATAAAAAAAGTTTTTGATTGTTATTTGAAAAGTATTACATGCAACGTTTGCGAAAACAAATATTGCAAAGCTGCACATAGTTTTGGAGGTCATTTAAGCCAAAAGAAAAAAAACAAAAAAAATTTTAAAAATGAGAAAAAAAATTAGATCATTTTAAAATATTTTTCACGCCCTCCCTCACTATCTATAAAATGCCTTAGACTTCGCCTTCAGTATATTTAAGCGTTTGTTCATTCTAGATTTTTTACAACAGTCTTAAGCACTTGCTGTTGGGGAAGTCTTAAAAAAAACCTGTTTTTCAAGCTAAAAATCTTCTAAATGTCTTTCTGGAAATAAAATTCAAAAGATTTGCCGCGAATTCATGACTTTATCATAAATTTAAATAAAAACAAAGCAACTTAGCAAGTAAGCATTAAAATATTTATTTAAATCTTGCTTTCACTAATATGTACAAGGAGGTATTGAAAATTTATTCAATAAATCACAGTGACCTTTAAAACGAAATTCTTGCAGCTTTGAAAGCGGAACTTGTGGTTTTTATTCATTCATGACAAAAATTCTTGGAGAACGATGATTGTATTAAAATGCTGAAATCTGAATAACTAACACTAACACTTAAAATATTTTAAAACATTAGACGACAGACAAAAATTAGAATTTTTGTTTATGGAGGTTAACAATAAAACTACTTGATACACCAGAAAAGAAGTTAAACAATTTTTAAATAGACTGGCAGGCAATACAACAGAGTGTCAAGTCAACTAATTAGTTTAAATTCTTTAGTGTAAAAGTTTAAAATTTATTTATCAAACGAAAATTGCTTCAAAATAATAGCGAGTTTGTTTAAATATCACAAAGTAACAATTTAATAAAATTTAAATTTATTTTAAAATATGTAAAAACAAACTAGTTTTCTACATAATCAAACTGAGATCGCAGAGTATTGTCAATACAAAGCCAATGAGTATAAGGTCGCTGAGCCTCTGCTGCTGAGTCGGCTAAACACATGCTTGTGTAGTAAGTCTAAAGTGAAGCAATGCCTGTTGCCAAGTAATTAAGCCAAGATCAATAGCAAGCAGAAACATTAAATGTATGTAAAATCGTGGACACACTGAGGCTAAAACAACAAAAGTCTACAAAAATGAGATGAAAAACTTAAGAAGTAAATAATTCAATACAGCAGCATTTCTTATGCAAGGTTGAAGTAAATACAGACTTTGCCAATAACCACAGCAACAATTGTAAACAATATAGGCTGTTGATTGGCTGAATGGTTGGATTGTCTTTAAAGACGATTTTTTGTTCTTGCTAAGAAAAAATGCTGCCAAAGTTTACGATGGAAAAGTATGAAATTTAAGCACTTTTATCGCTTTTTTTTATAATAAAAAAACTGGTTAAACAAAACTTATTGACTGTTGTTAAGAATGTCTAGATGCAGTGACAATAAATAAAATTTTAATTTATATTTTGTTTCTTTTTTTCACAATATTTTTAAAAATGTGATGAAAAATAAGGTCAGGGCTACAACAAAATCGTGGAGACAAAAACCAAGTTTTTTTGTAAATAAAATAAATTCTGCAGAAAAATAGTTTGCTAAACAAAAACATATAAAATGTTTACTTTCTGCTGACGAACTAATAACTAAAACTTTTAAATGAACTAACAAGCCAATAGCAAGTTCATTATAATTTTTATTATTATTAGGCAAAATCACTTAAAAACTTAAATTGTTGTTGTTGTCTCCCGGCGACTTTTCTGTAGTCAAAGAAAAAAGGACTCCTCAATAACTGTGAACAGATGTATTAAGCGAGGTTTTCATTAAATTATTAACTTTTTTTACGGTGTTAAAAGTTAGTGAAGGAAATATAAAGAATATTTTCTTAAGTTGAGTCCAAAATTTGTAAATTTAAAAGCTTAAACGGAGTAAGCCGAGCGATTCCACAATAACAAAATTAAAAAAAATTTTTTTAAACAAATATCTTCTAGTGCATTTAAAAAGTCAATAAGAAATAGATGTTTATAAAAATTCAATTGAACAAAATTAATAAATAGACAAATTTATAGCGCAGTGCTGACATAATGATATAAATATATCTGCTGTGCTCTTGTCCACGTTATCAATTTTGTTTCTGTGTTCGAAAGTTTTAAATTTTTATATTTTGCAAGAGTTTTCCATCAGCTTTTGCTTGATAGGAAAAGAAAGCATAAATAAAAATATTAAAATTCAATAATCGTTATGTTTATTATATTTTTTTTCATTTCTTTTTATTTAGTCTTCAAATCTTAAAGTTAAAAAAAAAAACAAAACATTGCTTAAGTTTAGCCAATACTAGACACAAGCCGCTGATTCTACCCTCTTTTTACAATTAAGACAAACTATTCGTCATGCGAACGGACGACGGTAAGGGTATCTCTACTGTTCAGCCGAGGATATCCACCAAAATCAAGGATATTTCGTGCCAGAGGATTTGGATGGTGTTCAAGCTTGTTTATGTACTTTATAGCGTATTTTAAAAATCCCACTTTTACTAGAGGCACACGTAACTCTTCGTAAATTCGTGAATTTTTGACGTACCATGGAGCTGCAGTAATAGTGTGAGGGATTTTATACTGGCGCCTTTAAATTTTTTCAATATTCGATGCTGAATCGGCGCCCCGTAATTGAAAACCGTAGCACCACATCGGCTTTAGAATTGCATTATAGATTAAGAGTTTGCAATCCAACTTTAATTTGTCCATAAGCCAATTAATTTGCGTAGCTTTCAGTTTTAACTGCGTTAGTTTTTCATTAATATGAGAGAGTTCCAAGTAAGTTGTCGGTCTAGGTGAATGCCGAGATATTTGACTTCATTGCTTTGAGATATTATTCGATTATTTATTCTGATGATGCGTTTGTTTGCGCATAGTAAATGTAACATGACTACATTTTTGCTCATTTACACTGATTTTTCATACTCTTAACAATCTGTCTAATTTGGAAATGTGTTCCTGCAAACGTCGTGACGTCATTTGAGGGTTTTCATGAATGCTTAGAAAGGCTGTGCCGTGTGCACAAGTTGGCATATCAGATGCATACATCAAGTAGGCCCCAGAATACTGCCCTGGGGAACTCCTGCTTTAATTGGCTGAACTGGGCTTATAAAATCGCCTTCTCTAATGACGAATTTTCGACCATATAGATAGTTTTCCAAAAGATTGTTGTGTTTATTATAATAAAAAAATTTAATACACGCAGTAAAGCAAAGAAATTTCTGCCATTTTCCTCGGTATGATCGGTGAGCGTTTTCGATGCTATGACCTCATTTTCATGCTGCGTATTTATATTACTGGGTTATGTCGTTCCTTTATTAGGGTCGTATCTATTCCTTGCGAGTAAATTTTTCCGAAGAAACAGCTAATAACGAATACTGTTGCCATTCACCAAGAGGAATGACAACAACAGTATTTCATTTACAAGCGGAACAAAGCCATACCAAATAACTTTCATTGACTTATAATTTCACTTAAATTTTCGGCACGTACATTATTTAATGTCAAATTTAAAAAAATATTAGGATTCTTAGATAATGAATTTTGGGAAAAAGTTAAAAAATTTTATTTAGTTTTCAGAACCATTTTTACGAAAAAATATCTGCAGTACTTAATATTAACTGAACAACTTTCAGAAGAATATGAGCTGACGAAAGAAATTTCTTGTACTTGTAAGTAGACAGTGGTCGTTGTAAAGATTTACTGTACACCATACCACCTTAATTCTGCATTTTGAGTTGAATAGAAATGTCTTCGTTTGGCGAAGTTGATATTTTGCGTTCGGTTTCGGTTCAATTTTTTTACGATTTTATGTATTCTGCATTTCTATCATTGCTTTTTTATATTAAATTCGTATGCAATTTAGAAGAGGAGTGTGTCTATTTTTGTTGAAGTTTAAATATTATTAAATTGGTTTAGAAATGCTCGGTTTCCTGAATCGTTTCTTAAATGTGTTTCCTTTTTCTACTGAAATGTAAGTTTTGATTTATTGCAGGTCAAAAACAACAACGCCTGAAGAATTTGAAAAGTTAGCAAATTTGATGGTGAACCAAAAGATGCAGTGCAAGCATTCTGGGTACAAAAGAGCAACAGGTCACTTAACACTGGAGTAAAGTTTGCACAATATTTATTTCAATATTTTATTCATTCTTTTTATTTGTTGAATCACTTTTTTTATAAAATATTATATATTTTATCTGTTCCTTCATCACGTGTTTCGCTCCTTAATTTACCTTTTCTTCTTGACCTTTCGACTCAATATTTTCTTGGAATACCATTTTTCGTTTCGTGCTTAACCTAATGCGAGGACCTATTTGGAAATGCAGCATAGGAGTTATGTTAATAAACCCCAAATATTTTTTTTATAATAAAAATATAATTTGTACTTTCAAGGAACTTGTGGGTAGGCAGGCAGGTAGGTAAGAAAGCAAAGCATGAAAAACGAAACAAATCAAATGAAAGAAATATTTTAGAAAAAAGAATTTTATTAATAAATATAACTAAAATAATTAAAATAAACAAACACTCAGTCAACAAGTGATTTTATTTGTTGCTTATACATGCCACAAATATGGCGCACACTCCAGACTAAATAGATAGTAGCCTACAAAGGGTATTTGAATAACTTGCACGTCATTAGTCTTTTAAAGAACGGCCCTAAACTTACATAATTGTAACTTTACAGGAAAAGTTAAAAATATATTGAAATTGTAATTGTATATGTCAAAATATAAATTTCAAAATATGCTTTCAAATGCTTTTAAGACCTCTACTACTACTACTACTACTATTACTATTGCATTGAATTTTTGTAAAGAGGTGTTATTTATATAAAGTGTATTGGAATCATGAAAAAAATGCAATATCGTAAATATTCGAGTTAGATAGCCTTTCTACATGCCACCAACGATATGCAGTTGTTTACATGTATTTTTTTTTCAACTGAATGACGCATATGCAGCAAATAAACACAGTTCTGGTGTGAAACTAGTTTTATGTGGGTGTAGTCTGTTTTCTGTTTTCATTGAAAGATAAAAACAAAGTAGTTGCAACTTCAAAAAGTTCAAAGTTGTTGCTACGCAAGGAAAAATAAATAAGGAAGAGAAGACAGACAAATATAGCATAATTTTTTTTCAGTTTTAGATCTTACGCCATATAGAAACGCTGGCCTACTAACTTTTAAGCGTGTAGATGTATTAAAGAACACCTACACAAACTTTAGCAAAACATCTTAGCGCATATACTGGCTAATTGAAATAAGATTTAATAAAATATAAAATAAATATCATAAGCGTTATACAAGTGGCACAATCGGACAAATACACGTCACTACGTTTGGATGATATGAGTGGTGAGTCATAATAAAATATCTCTTGTTTATTTAGGTTAAAATATTTGCTTTAAAACATCGAAAAAAGAAACAATTTTTCTATAAAATTCAAATTTAAGAAGTAATACAGACACATTTAAAGCAACTAATAATTTATTTTCAAAATACTTCCTTGGGGCGGCCTAAAAATACTTTCATTGTAAAATTTACTATAGTTTTTTCACCCGTTTTTTTAAAGCATTTATTAATTAATAACCGAGATTAATGTCTTTAATATTTTTCTATTTTTACTTATTTTTATCTTCGATGTTTTTCTACGGAATTCACTAATGTATTGAGAGAAAAATATCTATGAAAGAAAATCAATTAAAAAATATTTTCATTATGTTTTTGCTGCTTTTTAAAAGCTTTTTACTATAAATGTATTACAAATAGTAAATGATTATACAATATTTTTTTTAGTAATCAATTATTAACTATATAAGACCAAAGCATGTTACGGCTTTTTTAAACCTTTATTTATTATTTCGTATTTAAATAATTATTTAAGCATTAAAAAATTTGGATATATTATATTAAAAGATATACCATGTTTACAGCAATTAGCCGGCAGTGATTTTGAACTCTTTAACAACGACAAAATAACAGAATTGAAGCAAAAAAAAAATACAATTAGAGCGTCATTGCGTCTTAAAATTTTTTATACAACATCTTTGGCCGTTTTGTGGTGATTTTGATAAATAAAAACATGTTGAAAATTTCGCATATAAAAAATCAAATAATTTAAAAACGAAACTAATCAAAATGACGTCTTGTTTCTTCTAAACCACAGAAAGGAAATAATAATAATATTGCTTACACATGTTGTGAATTTCAAACAATTTTATTTCACACGAGCAGGCAGGACAAGTGGAAAAAAAATACAAAACTTCATTCTCACACATTATTTTTTTTTAATTAAAATTGTAATTACAGGAAAATAAATATGGATGGAAGTTTTTGCAAATATGAAACTTTCATAGATTCGTGTGTATGTATTTTTTAATCGGAAGTGAAAGTTTATAAAAAGTCAGTGAAATAATTTTATTTTTAGAATCATTGTTAATTTAATCTACTTTAAGTTGTGATAGATTCCTTTGAGTTTTGTTGTCTTTTTGAGAACTCTCATTTAATCAATTAGGCTTGAATTATAAGACTCTTGAATTTTCTATACAAAATTTGTGATCAAATCCACTGATGAGCAATTGTGGCAACATCAACAATATGATAGTTTTGTCATTTAATTTTTTAACGTATTCGTAGTAGATGTATTGACAGTTGCTACAATGAACTCAATTTCGGACGAAAATCGCATTCAAATAATTAATCGATACAAACTGTGCGAACACCAACGCGTTTTCTACCGCGTCTTTTTTTAAGAGAAGCAGCACTTTAGGCAAGAATGCCTATTTAGTTAAGTACCGTGCTAAAACATCGCAGTCGTAAAGCACAGTGTTGAATAGATTCAAATTTGTCAATTCCACGACGAATTTTGCGTACGGATTTGATTTTGAAGCCTTACAAGGTTCAACTGGTGGGTGCAGGAATTGAAGCCGACTTAATTCATTCAGGAACAATCGGTTGGTTTTTCTGAAAAAATTATTTTTTCTGCCAAAGCCCATTTTCACTTGCCAGGGTATGTTAGCAAACAAAACTGTCACGTTTGGGCTTCCGAAAATCCGAGAGCGATTACTGAGAAGCCTTTGCATGCTCAACGTTTCACTGTATGGTGCGCTATGTGGTCAGGAGGCGGTAACGGTCAATGGATAACACTATCGCGAGATGCTAGCAACTCAATTTTGGCCTATTATTGACGACGTGGATGCCCCTGACATGTGGTTTCAAAAGGACGATGCAACATATCACACACCAAACGAAATTGCAAAACAAACTTCTCGTTGAAAAAACCCTTTATTTTTTTTTAATAATAAATTCATGAGAATATCATAAAATCTAGCATAATTAACGTAGATTAAGTCAGTAAAAGTTTTATAAAAACTTCTTTAAAAAAGTTTTATAATCTGGTTGATCTTAAAGCCAGACATAACATCTGGTAACTCTTAAAATATTTTGCTGAAAAGAAATATATCACCAAGTCTAGGACAAAGAAACGAGCACTTTCATATTGTGCTTAAACAAAAATTATGTGGTTGAGCGAGGAGGAATTAGTTTTAAAAGATGCAACAAAAAGTAGCAATGAACACTTGCAGCGCACTGACAAGTCAAGCATAATCACATATACACACACAATACGTTTTATGTTTTGGTAAATACAAAAAGTAAAAAACAGAAATTCATTCAAGAGATTCTTTAAATAAATTTTATATACATTTTCAGTTCTATACATGCTACATTAACAAGCTGCTACTCAAATCTATGTAAAGTTTTAACTGCAGCGCCACAAACATTAAAAGCCAACCATACGTAATTTAACCTTTAAACCAAGATCAACATCATCACAGTGGCAAATATGAAGAGAAGATCATAATAAAGAACTAAACAAGAAAAAAAAAAAAAAACAAAGAGATGACTACTTTGGAAAACCGATACATAAATGATGAGGAAATACATATAAAACAATGGAGCGAAGTACAATAACAGTTTAGAGATGCTGTGGGAGAATTTCTTATTACATTTTTCCGCAAAAATCCAGAATGAAAAAAGAAATGGCAAAAAGGGGTGAATAGAATGATATTCACTTAAACTTTAACTTCTACTAAAAGTGTGGGAAAATATAAATATATATTTTTTTTTAATTAATAAAAGAAAATTATAAATGCGATATACGAAATAAAATTCTTAAATAGTATTTCAACAACAAAGAGTGTGTAAAAGCTTTTCAAATATGTAAAAATCCATAAGCAATAATTTGAAATAAAAATTTAAAAGTGATATGATGATGGCATAACAGATGAATGATTTTGTTAACAACAAGAACCAATGCAATTAAATAAGAATAATAAATAAAATAGGAATGTGTGAGAAATTCTGGTTAAACATTTTTAAAAGATGATTAAATACATATTAACAATTAATATATTAAATGAATAGAGTAAAACTTAAGGAGAAAATATTTTTTTTTCAAATCAGTTTCAATAAAAGCGTAATAAAATTTGTTAAACAGACCTAATTTAATTGAAATTTTTTTTAAATTTTCATATATTTCTCTTGATTTTTTCATGGTTTTCTCTATTAATTCAAATCCATTATCCAAAAAAAGTATTTCTAAATATTTATTTAAAATAAATATTTAATTATTTAATTAAAACAATTTAAAATAATTTAAAATTTTAAAAAAAATGTTTAAAATAAACAAAATTCCCTCTTAAAAATTGGCATTTTTCTAATCCATAAGATGTAAAAAACATACTGTGACGCAGTATTTTTTGCTCCCTGGAGAAAAAAAAACGATTACAGTGATAAATGATAATTTAGCAAGACAATGAGGAGTTTGACTGTAACAGACTGTAACTGCCAGGCATAGGATAGGCACTTAATATAAAAATTCATAAGTCCTTTACTTGCTTTGCTGTTAAGCATAAATGTATTAAGAAAAGAGCAACAGCTAGTCCAGGCCTTTATTATACTTATTTACTTTAAAAGCTTAAGAAAAACATGATACAAAAAAGTAGAAAAGTCTCTGCGTACTACAGTAAAAGCGTAAAAATATAATCAAGTCTTTTAAACAGTGATACAATATAGATATGTTAAGAACTTCAAATTAAAAGGCGTTGTCTGCGTTGTAGACAAAAAAAAATAATAGACGACTGAAGTATTGGTGTAAAAATTAAATTGTTGCTTACGAGTTTATCACCTAAATTCTAAATTTCAGTTAAAGTTGAATGAACTTACTTCTCAATTTAAGTTCAAATAAAAGAAAAGCATATTTTAAGAGTTATTATACAAATTACAAATTGTCACTATATTCTCTTTTTAGCCATATTCTGTAAGGAGCATGTGTATCTAAGCTTGCTCTCTTATCCCTTAAATGGCGCCAAAATTAAATGGATATTGTCTGTTGTAAAAATTAGCGAAAAAATACAAAACTTTACATATGTATTTGCTTTATTTTCCCCATTCCTCATGGCTTTACGTAAAAAGAGAGAAAGTAGTAAGTGATAAAAAACTCTCTGGAGACTTGCTGAAAAAGGCGCGGTAGTAAAAAAAAATGCAGAGTAAGTTTTGGTGTTGTCAACCGTCTTTTATCATTTTATCAAACATTTATTTTATTTTTATTACTGTTTTGTTTCCAGTTCATCATTAACGCAATACATTGTAACAGAGGCGGGAACCTTTAATTTAATATAATAAGAGACTTTGTGAAATATTAAACAAGATTTTTTAATGTTTTTATTATAATTTTCATACTATATTCGCAACTTGATTAAACAGCGCGAATTAATAGGGCAATGGAGCTCAAAGCGATAGTAAATTTCTCTAAATCTAGAAGTTAAGAATTGCAATACAACTGGTTTTTCCAGCCCTGAATTTCGCACACGTGTAGTAATATTTTAATACACAAAAATACTCAAGGTCGTACGTTGCCTATGATAATATTCCCCTTGTCGTTGTTGTTGTTCTTGCTTTAATTAATGTTGAGCTTTACTGTTGGTTTTCATAGTTGTAGTAGTAGTTCTATGAGATTACATGTACGAGTCTCTTCATATCTTGTATTCCTTACGATGACAATATATTTATATTTGACCCTGCCTAATGAACGTTAAAGGAATTTTATATAGAGCTTTTATTGTTGTGTTATACACAAAAATAAGCTTTTTTTCCTCTTTATACTTAAAAAAAAGAGAGAGAGAAAAACGTCTGAATAAATACATTTTTGGAGTTTTCCGTTTACTTATTTTGAGAAGCATTTTTTTTTTTTGGTTTTTGTTTAAATTGAAACTTCCTGCAATATTCGGTGATTAAGAATGCCTTCCATTGGAATGTAACATTGTTTAAAGATTTAATTTTTTTGCTATTAAATTTAACTCGTAAAAATGTGTAGCATGTGTCACGAAATGAGAACTTAATTTTAGCTAATTTTAATCTTTAAATAAGAAATTTATTAAATTTTCAGTCTTTTGTAGCGTCTGTTTTAAGTCGTTTTCGCCTGATTACTGTATAGCAGACACACCCATACAAGTTTCGATTGTGATAATATTTTACTCTGCAAGTTTGTTTGACTGTGCCTAGATTGTTGTTGTTGTTGATTTTAACATTAACATTATGCAGTAATATTTCCGCCTAAATTTCCGTTAAATGTAGCTGCAGATTCTGTTTTGCTTGTAGAATGTCTGAGTTTATATACATTTTGTTTGAGATGGTCTCTTGAATCAAATCAATACTTCCGTCTTTTATTCCCATTGCCATTTTTCTGTTGCAACTAAACAAAAATATTTTTGTTTTTGTATGTTTGCAATTGTTTAAGTATCAGACGACCGGCTGGCAAATTTTCGAAGTATGAGTAATATTTATTTTGTAAGTTGAAGGGAGGGGGCGGTTAAAGTTGAAAAAATTTTAAATAAAGGAGGAGTTCGTATTTTATTATTAATTTTAATATTTATTAATCTATCATCATACAAAAATGTTTCAAAATATTGCAGCAAGTATTAAACTGTTTTGTTAATAAATAAGGGAAAATTTAATATTTAAAACTTAAATATAATTTGGATTTAAAGCGAAAAAGGTAACTGAAACCCTTATGCCTTTAAACAATATGTTTTATAAAATGGTTTTGCACCAAATTTCAATAGTACAAATTTCTTATCAAATTTCAGTTTGCGAGCCTGTTTAGAAGCTAAAAGTTTACAAATTATAATTTGAAATCAATTTTCTTTAAAGTTTCTGCGTTAGTTCAATGTAAAGTAGCGTCTAGGTAGTTTATGTAAAATTTTCAAATTTTTATTTTGGAAAGGAAGCAAAAATGAATTTTTCTGGCTAATAGCATGTTCAGACGTACATTTTTAATTGACTTAATATTCGGTTTATTGGCAATATTATTTAAGTGTTTTCAGACATACTAAATTTAGCTAACTCAATAAACATTTGACAGCTGGAAAACAACTTTGTTTTAATTTTAGTCATAAATTTTATTTTATAAAAATGGAAATAAATTCATTTATTAAGAAGCAATTACTATTGTGTAATAGAAATGCTGAGTTTTTACGGTTAGTGGGATCGTGTTTTGATTCAAAGTTGGCGGTACTTAAAAATAAAAGAAAGAAAATTTTGCAAGTTCTCCAGAGTTTTAGAAACCAACAGCTCGTGCTTCTTGCGTTTTTGGAGAAAAATGCAAATCAAAGATCTTTTGTTAAAATCAATTATACAATTTTTAATGTTTTGTTTTACATTGATGGCATATGTCAGTGTAGATAAGTGGTAGATAATTTTTTCTCACTGAACACACCTGTTAACAGTGTTGCATATCAAGTTTTACTCAATATTTATAACAATTTCGTACTTATTGAAGAATATTTGAAGTCTAGTTTTGTATGGAATATTGAGCTCAATAATTGTGTATGTCTGAACACAATATAAGGTATAATTTGTTTATTTAATAAATGAAGGGAGCTTCTCCACATCATGTTTCCCTAAAATTCAATTTTAATCCATTGCTATTCCTAAATATTTTATTTTACAAAGTTCTGTATTTCTACGCCTCGAATAGAAAATCCTACACTTGGTATTTGTTTTGGCGATTTATTAAAGAGACATATAATTGCTTGTGATTTTAAATCATTCAATTAAATTAAAAATTTTTTAAAACAGTTTTTAGTTTTTATGAGTGATTTAACAGGCTTTTTAATAATTGCATTTGGAGTAATTATTTATCGACCTACATACATGTTCAAATGTGTTAAAATTTTTTATGCAGCAAAGATTTTTTTATATTATAATTATTGTATTGGCAAATTTTGGTAATAAATATTTTTTTTTATTAGTTATTATACTTTTAGAGTACATAATTGAAAAACTTGAATCGAATGCGGATTTATAAAACGAAGAGCAAATTTCTAAGCAAGCAAACTTTAAAAATACTGACTAATTTAAATTTGTTTTGATTCTACATATATTCTTAAATTAATGCTGGCATATAATGTATGTATGTTATATAAATATAAATATGTTTGTATATATAATAGAATATGTGTAAGAATGTATGTATAAATTAAAAAACTTTTTTTTAGGTATCAATGAATGCATATATTTTTGTTAAAGTTTAAAACATTCGTTTTCTGAATATTTAAAATTTGTATTATTATAAGAAATTTAAATTTTCAAGTTTTAAAAATTTTTAACTATACGCAAAAAAGAGCCGTTCTAAGTTTATAATTAACTTCATAAAACTTGGAAAAAACAATGTGTTATTTTTTTCCGTTAGCACAAATCATTTTCTTAAAAAAACGCGATTCATGCTTTCATACTTGGAGAATTAAAAAAACTGAAAAATAAAAAAAAAACAAGTTTCTTGCAAATGAAAAGAATCCAAACAAGGCAGAGAAGGGGAAAGCTTTAAATTAAACTAAAAAAGGAAACCTTGCATTGATTGGTAAAGTTTACATAATGATGCTACTAGAGGACCTAAAGCGTACTAATTCATTGACCCAAACAAAAAAACCTTTTTTAATTTCTCTTCTTAGATTATTGTTCTTTTTAAATGGCGCATCTGACAATTCGACTGCAAAGGCCAGTGTTGCTTTTCAAAAATCGTTTTTCAGTTTCTGTGACTATTTTTTAAACTTAAAGTTTCGTAGCAGTTTTGAATAAAAGAATTTTAATATTTTGGTAACAAATAATTTTATATTTATTTTAAAACTTCAAAAATGGTTAAGTAACAAACACTATGCTGTAAAGTAGACAGTATATTTTTATATAGTTAAAACGAGTTAAAAAAATCAGTTTTAAGTTTTCATTAAAAATGTTTTAAAATCTTCAAAAATTTATTTAAATATTGTCAATTTAAAATAAATTTTCAAAATCTAGAGCACTTAGCAACAAAATGACCAAAAATTTCAATAATTAAAAAAGCAAAAACAAAAAAAAACGACAACAACCATGACTAAAAAAATATACCGGCAAAATAAACTAAAAACACCACAAAACAGTCACACACAAGCTCACAAGATGTTATACCCATGCGTTTGTATGGATACAAAGTGATAATATAAATACTATAAAAATTGAATATATAATTGCAACGTGGCTAGCTGACTGGTTGCGACAAAACTTAAATACTATACAATTAAGTAGTCTGTCGTAAATAGATAAGAAAAAAAAACAACAAAATAAAATCGAATTAAACTACGTTGAAAGAGAGTGAGTGCATTTAGTTGAAAACCAGAGAGAGTGTAAACACTGCGACGTAGCGAGCAGCAAGCGAACCCTGAGTTTAATTCATTTTAGCTAGATTAACAGAAAAAATAATAAAATCTTTCGCGCCAAATTAACTATAGTACATACCTACCACCCAATTACTATCAATATCTAAATAAAATTATTTCGCATAACCACTGCTGCCAGAGTGATAACTTTTTCATCTTTTTTCAAATGGCTTTGAAAGTTGTTCTAATTACTACTTTTTGCAACATTTTTTTTAACAGTTGCAAATTTTTCATGCGTTTCGTCAGTAACGAGATATAAAATGAGTTTTTTTGCTTAACTTTCGTTCTAATCTAACATTACTTTCTTGCATTA